>CM038682.1:537819374-538419374 GCA_021605205.1 Aegilops longissima
TGATTATTTGGTTAGCGAGGAATCCCAATACTGAGCAGGTTGGGGTGTTGGACAAGGAAGTGAAGGAGCGGCGGAAGAGGAAGATCTGAGCAGAAGGTTAAAGATGTAGTTCCTCGATCATGGCCAAGCAATAGCTGCTGAGCGGCCTTGCTGACAATGAGGTGATGAAAGAGCTTGTGAAGATAATGGGCAAAATCGATGTGCTCTGTAGGATGATTGTCTCTTTATTTGCGATGTATGTAGCACTCGTGATGTATTCGATGGCTCGACATAGGCACTTTCTTTGAAACTAGTAATGATTGAAACTGTGTAGTAGGCTGGGTGTAGTGTTGTGAACATCTAATGATTTCTATTAGCGGCAATCGGGGGGTATCCTTTTGCTCATATAAATAAATAAATAGCGAGAATACTGTGAATCAGCTTTCTTCTCATTCGAAGGCGTCGAGCAAATTGCAGTCCAACAACAAACTATGTCAACAAATTCAAGTTTCACAGCCAAATATGAGTACAACTAAACAACAATGTCATCATGTTTTAGTTGTCATACAATCACCAAACACAAATCAGCATACATAACAAGTGATGTTCTCACTGACAAAATACTAAACAACATGTTCATCAGGTTTGATTGTCATAGCAAACACAATTTCACATAGTAGATAAAAACCCTCTTACGGACCGGCAAATCGACAAAAGCAATGTAATCATCATCCATGCAGCAAGCGTCAACATCTTCGCCATGTGTATCGATCTGATCGTAATTCCCCGGTGTCATCTTCTTCTTCGTCCTCAACGTCCTCGAGCGTTGGCTTCTTCTTGATCAACTCTTGTATGTCCACAACCACGACGGGCAATCTTTTAATGGCGTCATTGGCGTGATGGTTCTCAAAGATATTAGGAACATCATGTTATCTTGTACATCGGGGGGCGATGTAAGCATCATCTTGGTGTGCAACTTCATTAAGCAATTCCTCTTCAAACCTTTGCAATACTCTCCGGTCATCGCTCACGTGCAAATGTGTCTTCCAAGAAAAATATCATGTTGCTTGATTTGCCAAAATAAAAGGCTCGTTGAGTGCAGTGCGCCGCCTTGACATTGATGGATTTGAAAAATCATCAGCTCTGGGTTTTGTGATCTGGAAAACAGGTTATACCAATGACAGCTGTGAGAACCACACGATGATCCTCGGCGGAGATATCTTGCAACTGAACAATATCTGTTATGTTAGCATACATTTCAGTTATCTCTTTGTCATCGTATCCGAGCTCATGATGGCCTTTGTTTGTGTCTTCACCTTAAATCGTCTCGTGCAAAGGGTGTTGTAGCGCACATCTCCAACAACATAAGATTCATAATGTCTTACCAGTATCGAGGACCCATTGCTAGTGAGTAAAGGGCATCATCAACTGCCTGCCCATCCTCCGCATCTTCTTAACCTATGGTTAGAAAATAGACAAGCTGATCATCTTATGTACTCAATATATTAAAAAAGCGGCGGTGCACTTCAAAAGCTTACATGGTTCTTGAACCATTTACGTAATCTGCCATAACCGGTTTGTCAATGTTTCTTGGATTTTGCGTGATAACTCCTCTTTGTAGATCTTTGCACAACATAGTGATCGCGTCAAACATCTAAATATATAAGAATGTGCTGCAAGTTTAGTAGATTCGATGTATAAGCTGCGAT
This sequence comes from Aegilops longissima, assembly GCA_021605205.1. Classification (NCBI taxonomy): domain Eukaryota; kingdom Viridiplantae; phylum Streptophyta; class Magnoliopsida; order Poales; family Poaceae; genus Aegilops; species Aegilops longissima. The sequence continues at coordinate 537,821,063 of CM038682.1, forward strand.
CTGCACTTACTTGATATAAGGTAGTATCTCGGGACAGTTATTCAACACATACCAAACCATTTTGTCCAAATCTTTAGGTTTGTCCTCTGTCGAATCTTCCACCAACTTTCGAATAGAATAATCAAAACATTGAGCCTTGGATTGTCTTCACCCACCTCTTTGCTAAGCGGCCATTTGTTTCAATGTATTTTGAAGCGAGAATGTCAGCGCTTCAGCAGCAATGTAGGCCTCTGCAATGGAACCCTCGGGTCTAGCTATGTTCCTAACATAGCCCTTGAAAGTGCCTAACAGCCTTTCAATAGGGTACATCCAACCATCTTGTCTTGGACCTCTAAGTAGTGCCTCATCGGTAGATGAACAGCCAAATGCACCATCACATCAAAGAAGTTTGGAGGATATATCTTCTCAAGGTCGCATAGGATAGTTGGTATCTTGTCTCTAAGGCGCTCCAAAGCATCTATCACGATATTCCTCTGCAGAGTTCCTGAAGAATTGTCCCAACTCTTGCAAGCTGCTCTGTATAAGTCGGGGCAGCCCAATCCTCTAAGGATAATAGGTAAAACCCTTTGAAGTAGGACATGGCAGTCATGAGTTTTCAACCCTTGTACCTTGTTTCCATCTGCTGACTCTCCTTTCGGGGTTGGAAGCAAATCCATGTGGGAATCTCACCGTGATAGGACCTCGCAAATTCTTTTCTTTTTACCTTGTCCAAGGCGTACACAGCTGGTGCCATATCCGTGGTTTACCTTCATCTTGCACACTGCAAATCCTTTACGATACCAGTGTGTCAAATCAATCCTAGATTTTAAGGTATCTTTCGTCTTGCCTTCAATATTAAGAAGTGTGCCGATAATGTTGTCACATATATTTTTCTCGATGTGCATCACATCAAGATTATGCCGCAGATCCAAATCTTTCCAATACTCCAAGTCCCACAAAGTGGACCTGCGGGTAAACAATAATCTCTCTTCTACCTGCCACGCTTCCTTTTCCGCTACCATTACGGGATGGTTTCACAGTGTAATATACTGACCTTCTCTAATTCCACTTGCAACTCATCGGTGGTGAGCCTCTTTGGCGCATCCACGGTTTTCATGCTTTGCATTGAACACATGTCTTGGTATTTTCTAGGATGCGGCTTGTCCTTGGCAAGGAAGCGATGATGTCAATTTAATAGATCTTGCTAAGTATTGCGTGTGATGAACGGATTCTGTCACAGTGAACACATGCATTGTAACCATGTGTCGTTAGCATACGACATAGTGCCCAAAGCCGGATAATCATGGATGCACCAAATTATAATAGCCTTGAGAAAGAAATCAGCTGGTGGGATGCTATATAGGTCTCGAGTGAGAACACCCTTCCATAGCTGTTGAAGTTCCTCCACAAGAGGCTCCATGAACAAATCAAAATCCTTTCGAGGACTTTTGGACCTGGGATGAGCAAAACCATCATGTAGTTTGATTCTTTAGTGCAGACATTTTAGGCATGTTGTAAGGATAACAAGCACTAGCCACATGCTATATGTGGCGCTCTGCAGCCAAATGGGTTAAATCCATCGAAGCTAAGCCAAGTCTAATGTTTCTCGGGTTGACAGCAAACTCTTTGTGTTTATCATTGAAGCTTTTCCACTCACTACCATGAGATGGATGGCTCATTACATTCTGATTCTGTACTCTGGTTCCTAGAATGCCACAGTACATCCTCTCTTGTTTCAGCATCATGAAACAACCTCTGCAATCTTGGTGTAATTGGAAAATGTCTCGAGAACATTATGAGGAATCCTCTTCAGACATAGCCATCTTTCCATCTTGATGATTTGCATTTGGGCATTCACTTAAGTTGGCATAATCCTTAGAGACAGAACACAATTATTCTTACAAACATGGATCATATCATATCCAATTCCAAGCGCATGAAGGAAATTCTTCATTTTATTGTAGGTGTGTGGCAGCTCAGATGCATGCAGGAAAGATTTGCGGAAAGCAGCCAACATCGCATCGAATGATTTGTTGGTCATCCGCTCAAATGTCTTCACGAAGAAAGGTGACCATAGCTGAGAATCTTGACACTTATTTCACGGGGTGACAACAGCGTTGCATTGTTCCAACATGCGGGCCCACCGTTTTCTTCATGCAGGTGAAAGTTCACGGAATGCACGAGCATTTCAGTAGCATTATTTCAATGTTGGTCAAACTCTGGCTCCGCCACCACCACCACCTCCTCCTCTTCCACGAGCATCAGGAGATCAAGATGGTGATCTGCTGCTTCCACGTAAGTCAATAACATTGGCGTTCACAGCTTCACCATGATGAACCCACCTAGTATATGTGACCGACATCCAATACAAGTGTAGATGATTTTGCACAGTTGATTGGGGTCTTGTAACTGAATTCATACAAGCGCTACAGGCGAGAGCACATCTGATTTAGGACCACCGTACTCAGCTCGATAAAGTTCATGAAGTTTTCAACCCCTCGACATATGCAGCGGAGAATCTTGAGCAAAAGTTATCAAGTCATGTCCATCATTAGACATACAAATTAGTTCTTCTACTAGATATTACAGGAAAAACATATATGTTTTTTATGAAGTCAGAAAAAAAATACCTAGGTCGATGTCTAAAGCTATGGCAAGATATTTGAACGAGCAGATCTAAGTAACAAATTATATGTAAAGCTAATTCAGCAAACAGATTTGAGTGCCAAATTATGGCAGGCTGTTTCAGCAGTCAATGAGGCCGAGCACACAGCCATCGAACTATCGAAGGCCATCGCAGCAACAAAGATCGAGTATAAAAGCGGTGTAGAGCTATTTCACCTAACAGATTGGCTACTAGACCATGGCAATCTCGTCACAATAAATATATGGCAGGATATTTTAGCAACTAATCGGCCTTGGCATGCCATCTCAGCTAAGCAGATTGAGTATGAGCAGGGCAAGGAAGCTTCTTAAGCAGAGCATATTGACAGTAAACTACTTGACAAGCAGTGAGATTAACAACATCTATCAGCTAACATTCATTGCTACACCGACATGAATGGGGCCTCGATCTAGAATCGTGTACCGTGGGAGAAGACGACGCGTCGCGTCTCCACCTGAACGTCGGCCGGTGATGGCGGCGCGACCGCGTCGCCTCCACAAACGTGAAGCGGAGGTGGCGGCGGCTAGAGGGCGGCAGTCTGAGAGCGTATGTGGGAGCGAGAGGATGGCGAACAGCAGGCTTGAGCGTATCATTGCAGCGAGGAGGCGTCTTTGGCGGAGCGAATGGAGTGGAGGGGGTTTGGGGAATATTATTGGCTAGTTGGCGAAGGGTGGTTGAATCGGTTGGGGAAATTTTTGGGTGTGGGGGAGGATTTTCAGCGGTGGGCGGGGAGTTTGGCGCATGGTCGGTTTCTCCAAGTGCAGTCTCACGTGTCAGTGAAGAGGCAAGCTGAAGCAAGTTCCGTTTGCGTGAGTCGTGTGCAGGACCGAGCGTGTGTGGGGTGCAATGCGACCGCGATAGGAGTGTTGTGAGTGTACCGCCTTTTTTCCTTTTAAACTAGGTGCTTCCCCCTCAAAAAATTGTTGCTTGCGCGATCCATCGATACTACTACTAGTAATCCGGTAATCCCGACTAAAGCAGCGGCGGCGGGTCTTTTCCAGCGATATGTTGGGAGGTTGGCTTAGTTGGGTTTTTAGGGCCAGTAATGCTACACCTACATAATCCCGATTCGTAATTAGCGTAATGTGAAAGCGTGTGAGCTGTTGATTGTAGATTGGGGAGGAGGGCCCACCACCATGAAAATCAGGGGAGGAGAGAGAGAGGCAATTCGTTAACCCTTCGTGGGTTCCGTAGATGTAGAAAGATGTGAAATGCGTGAATGTGTAGTGGGCGTACTATTGGAGTGCCTAAGATAATTTGTGTATTTATAGACCCTATGTGTTTATTTTACTTCGCATGTTAGATTTGTCTCGGTTCAATAAAAAAGCAGAGTTGGTGATGATGGTGTACTGTCATCCTGCAATATAAACCGTCCGATCTATATCTAATGGATAGGAAGGAAACTATGACAATTTACCCGCACTCCTCTCCACATTTGCAGATAAGGCTTTCCCTCGTTCATCCTTTTCTCCCACCAGATCTTGATCTTCCGTGCGACGCACGGGCATCTTTCTAGTACTCCTACAATATGTATATTATTGTGAAAGTTCATATACACCGGCCGAGATTAATGCAAACACGGCAGATTTTCATTACATTTCGAACTTTTATAGGACAGAAAAATAAAAGAAACCCGGCCCTAAACCTATTCTACGGCAGCGACCGATGTCCTCCATCTGCGATCTCTATATGCAGGCGGGGTTCAAGACCCGTGAAGTGAAGGTGCGGTCTCCCATGATGAAGAAGTAGAACACGGGATACGGACGGCCGGTTGGCACACCATGCCTGCCGCCTCCATGCCCTACTCATCCTCGGAGAGTCCCGACCTCAGCGGTGCGGATGTTGGGCGGCGGCAAGTAGGACGCGTGGCTGGCGGTGCTCCGTCGTCGGCCGTAGCGTGGCCACCGCTTGTCTGATCGCGTCCGTGTCCAGCTTCGCCGCTATTAAATCACGAGAGGCGACTTGAGCGAGGGCGACCTCGAGCTTCATCCCGAAGACAAGCTCTCCCGCGAGCGTTCGCACTTGCGGTCATGGCGGATGTGGTGCGGTAGGAGGGCGATGCGCTATGGTGTGGAGGTTAGCTGGGCGTTGCCGCTTTAAAGTGTCACGCCCAATATGCGACCCTATCCAAAAGGAACTCGACGGTCCCACCAAGGATAGACCCGCATATTGAAACGCTTTTGCAAGGTGGATATCATTACATCAACATTACATAATAGATGGGGATACATACATAAGGCACAAATGCCACAAGAATACATCAACATCATATACAAGAGATCAACATCCGACTACGGATGAAACATAAACAGAAGCTCAAACGACATCCACCCTGGTAGCCCAGGCTGCCGACCTAGAACCTATCCCTTGATCGAAGAAGCAGAAGAAGAACTCCAAAACAAGCAAGCATCGCTCTCACGTCATGATCATCGCAAACCTGTACCTGCAACTGGTGGTGTAGTAATCTGTGAGCCACGAGGACTCAGCAATCCCATTACCATGGGTATCAAGACTAGCAAAGCTTAATGGGAAAGGAAGGGGTAAAGTGGTGAGGTTGCAGCAGCGACTAAGCATGTATGGTGGCTACCATACGCAAATGAGAGCGAGAAGAGAAACAAAGGAACGGCCGCCAACTAGTAATGATCAAGAAGTGATCCTGAACTCCTCCTTACGTCGAGACATAACCCAAGAAACCGTGTTCTCCTCTCGATCAACCCGAAAAGAGACACTCCACAGTTACGCACGGTTGGTGTATTTTAATTAAGATCAACTTGGTTTTCTACAACCGGTCATTAACAAATTCCCATCTGCCACATAACGCAGGCACGGCTTTCAAAAGTTCAAACCCTGCGAGGGTGTCCCAACAGCCCATGATAAGCTCTACATAATCAGGAAGGATATTCCTTCTCCCGGAAGACCGATCAGTCTCGGAATCCGGCTACAAGACATTTCGACAACAATAAAACAAGACCAGCAAAGCCGCCGGATGTGCCGACAAATCCCGATAGGAGTGCACGTACCTCATTCTCGAGGCACACCGGATGAGCAGTCATACAACTAAAACCAGACCTCAAGTTGCCTTGAGGGGCGCTGCCATGGCTCTAGTTGGGCCAGCACTCGAAGGAGCATTGGTCCGGGGGCTAAAATAAAGATGACCCTTGGGCTCGAAACCCAAGGGAAAAAGGGCATAGGTGAGGCAAATGGTAAAACCAATGTTGGGCCTTCTTTGGAGAGTCTTATTCAAATCGAACTGTCAAGGGGTCCCATAAATCACCCGACCGCGTTAGGGACGCAAAATCCGGGAACATAATACCGATATGGCGGAAACTAGAGGCGGCAAGAGTGGAACAAAACACCAGGCATAAGGCCGAGCCTTCCACCCTTTACCAAGTATATAGATGCATTAATAAAATAAGATATATTGTGATATCCCAACAAGTAAACATGTTCCAACAAGGAACAACACCTCCATGTTCCAACAAGGAACAAACTTCATCTTCACCTGCAACTAACAACGCTATAAGAGGGGCTGAGCAAAGCGGTAACATAGCCAAACAACGGTTTGCTAGGAAGGGAAAAAGGTTAGAGGCTGACATGGCAATTTGGGATGGCTTGATAAGCAGGTAATAGGTAGCGCAGCATAGCGATAGAACGAAGCAACTAGCATAGCAATGATAGTAGTGAGATCCAGGGTAGCGGTCATCTTGCCTGAAATCCCGCAAGGAAGAAGAGCGAGTCCATGAAGAAGATGAAGCCACGAAGCGAACCAAGCGTGAGCGAGCGAATCCTCACAATCGCAGCGTAAACAGAGAACTAATAAGAAGAAGCACACAACATAGTAAACACACCACACATGAACAAGACATGATGCACAACAAGCATGATGCATGACAAATCTAGATGAGGCTACTCATGGCAAGAGATGATGCAAACAAGAGCAACACATCAAGACAAGTTTAAATGAGGCGGAAACAACATAGAACAATTCGGTAAGTCCTCATATGCAAATTTCGAAATTGGTCCAGATCTGAATAAACCTTAAGTTCAAGTTGTTAAACAGCAAGTTAAGATGCACCATGATGATCTACACGAAATTCTAGTCAAGTTAATATAAAGTTCATTTAATTGAGACTCGGCCTAGAAGATATGAGCAAAACAAGTTAAACATGGCATTGGTGCAAAATGCATACAAACATCAAGCAAACACCTCAAAACAAGGATGCAACATGATAATATGAAACTACATGCAAAATCAAGCAAGTTTCATATAGAGCACACCAAAAGCAGACAGCGGTTCAACACATACACTCTATACAAGTCATGACAACAATCTGTCCAAAACAGCAACTAGGCATATTGCAAGCATCAAAACACTATGCTATAGCACCATAACATGAAAACAAAAGGCATGGGCATGATGTACAGGTAAAGCATTACAAAACATGAACACTGAGCTATCTCCAGAAACAACTAGAACATGCTCAAAAACACATGGCAAGATTGCAAATAATAACAGTTTTAGACTTTAGCAGAAATAACATCAGGTTGCAATGTTTAGAGCTATCAAACAACATGTTACAGGAACTTCACATGGCAAACAAAGGCATGGAATGAATCTACTAAATGCATAGAACAAAAGTCCCTTATTGACCATAAGCCAAAAAGGATCATAAAATATGATGGCACCCATGTAAACATGGCAAGTTATATTACAGATTCATACATGGCAGGAACAACAATGAGTAGGCATGTTGGTGAGCTTGAACCACTCACCACAGAGCAATACATGGTATGGCAAGGCAACTCACAGTAAGAAGACATGGCATAGAAGCTATACATGGCAAGAACAACATCATAGCATGCAAGGATCAACTACAACAACCTTGGCAAAATTGAATAACATGTAAACAATCTGCAGGAACATTTTATAGCAAAAGTAGAGCTCAATTGACTCAAGCTATGGCACTCCATAATTGCAAACAAGGGCATGGATGGATAGATCAAGACATGTATAACAAAACATCCTTACTGAAGTATCTCAAAATAAGCACGTAACTCTCGGTAGCATCAAGTTAAACATGGCATAAAAATATCAGCAGAACAGGGCTGAAATCAACAACATCATGAAGCCTAGTTTGCATGCTTGTGCTAGTCACCACATAGATCACAAAACTACATGGCATACACCCCTGGAAAGATGGCATGGCATATTACAAAACACATTTAGGACTCAAGTTCATAGGATGCACACATCAATCATGGCAAAAATGACAAAAGTGCATGTTCTGATAAAAATCAGAAACTAACATCACATAGCACTCTTCCAACGGCATTTAGGGCATCAAGATGTGCTCAAATGAAAATGATGCAATGAGATGAAATGATCTACTCATCGAGATGAACATTTTGACATATTACACGCACGAAACATAGCTATAGATGCAGAGTTATGGCATGATGAAAAAGCAACAAAATATTGAAATAGGACTTAGACAGAAATTTGGAGGAAAAAAGTCAACAGGCGGGATCCAGGCGCTGAACCGAGGCGGATCGGGCTCCTCCGATCCGCTCGGCGAGTGAGGCAGTGGAGGAGGGCAGCGAGGCCAGCGGAGGGGCGCCTCGGGCAGGCGGCGATCTGGCCCAGCCGCGGAGGAGCCAGGCGATGGTGGCAGCGGCCGGTGAGGCAGGCAAAGTGAGCCCAGCAGCGTGATCGGCGAGTGGCGCTGGCCAGGCGGCGGGTGCGGCCTGGCGGGGGCTCACTGGGAGGCCTGTGGCAGGCGCTGGCCTTCGGGCCATGCCAGTGCGTGAGCAGCCGGGCGGGCCATGATGGGCTCGCCGAGGTGGGCGGCGGGTCGGCGCTAGGAGGCCACGTGGCGCGCGCGGTTCGGCGAAGCGCGGCGCAGGGCGTCCGTGAGCGCAGGGCGTCGTGAGGCGCGGACATGTCCGGCGGCGAGGGAGATTTTAGGGTTTGAGGATTTGGTGCGTTTTTGGAGGAGGTGTTTATATAGGTAGAGGAGCTAGGAGAGTCCAAATGAGGTGCGGTTTTCGCCCACGACCGTGATCGAGCGACCGAGAGCATGGAGGGAGTTAGATGGGTTTGAGCCACTTTGAAAGGGTGTTGGGCTGCAACAAAGAGGGCTCTGCGGCTACCCGGTTAACCGTTGGAGTATCAAGCGAACTCCAAATGGCACGAAACTTGACGAGCGGTCTACGGTGGTATACCAAGGCCGCTTGACAAACATCGGTCCATTCCGAGACCGTTTAACACCCGCTACGAAAAAGAGGTAAAAGGGGCGCCGGAGGCATAAGTGCCGGATTGCAAAAGCGGACAGCGGGGAAAATGCTCGGATGCATGAGGCGAACACGTATGCAAAATGAAATGCACATGATGACATGATATGAAATGCAGATGATGACATGGCAAAGTGCAACCGCAAGCACATGACATGGCAAAGGCGGCGAATAAGCTGGCGGACACTGGCGCGCCGGATCCAGGCGTTACATTAAGTAAGCGCATTCGGTGAGGCCAAAGCGTCCGGGTGCGTCGATTAAATCGCGGAGTTGGTTCCTCGGACGCAAAGCCTCTTAACAACGACATACAAGCGGATGACATGAATGCGGGCAGCTGGCGCGGGTGGGAACGCGCATGTGACGGTAGCGAGGGACGAGGTTTTGGTGTGCGAGGGTAGTCGGCTGCGGTCGTGCAGCGTTGGAGATGCCTTTGCTCATGCAATCCCGCATGTCATTGAAAAAGAAAAGCGACCGGCATGGTCTCAGGTCAGAGGATGCAGTTGGCGCGCTACACCACTCCAGCAGACGGCGTCGCAGGCGCCCGTGCATCCTCGGCCAAGCCGGGTGTTGAGTGTGTGTTTGGATTGTGGCCAAAGTGCACCTTACCAAAATTTTGGTCATGACCCAAAGATTGGTCTTTGTTTGGATGGTTGCCATTTTTGGCATGCCAATGAACTCTAGCCAACTCTAGTTCATTTTCTTGCCAATGTCGGCCAAATCATGGGCAACCAATACCTCAACAAAATTTTGGTCATGACCCAAAGATTGGTCTTTGTTTGGATGGTTGCCATTTCTTTGGCATGCCAATGAACTTTAGCCAACTCTAGTTCATTTTTCTTGCCAATGTCGGCCAAATCATGGGCAACCAATACCTCAACCAAAATTTTGGCTGCTCGAATGCTTTGATGGGGCAACCTTGGGCACAAACCAAACATACCGTTGGTCGTGCCACAGCACTAACGCCACCCTTGACACTGCTGAAACCGACCGTGTATAGCGATGATATGGCGTGTAAGCTCACCCTTGGACGCCGTGTCGAGGCGGTGCTGGAGCTGCGCCCATTGTTGGCTAACGACCACATGAGCGGTTGTCGGTGGCGAGGAGGTCGTGGGATAGCTCCTCCATTGGACTAGTCTGCGCTATGTCGTCCCGGCAGGTGTGCCCCACATGTCGGTTTCCCTGTTTTGCGGCCATATTAGAGCATCGGTGCTCGCGTTGCGCATTAGACCTTTCACTATGTAGGCCAGCGAGACAACTTATTGTTTATTTGAGCCGTTCAAGTATAATCATGTGGCGTTTGCTTATTTCTCATTCCTCTCAACCCTCTTCTCCATCGATCATGTAGCCCTCGGTCGAGTCCATCCTCCCGCATGCCTCATTTGAACATTCCATGAGTATCATTCGCATGTACCCACCTAGTCCTCTTTCAATAGATCTCCGGACCCGAGATGAAATCGAGAGGAGCGAGTGAGAACACGTGATACCTAAAGGCGGATTCAAAATTTTGAACCGGTGATCATAGCATCCGCAAATCATATATAAAGGGTATTCAATGTTCATTTCGTTTTGAGCGTACAATATACTCCCTCCTATCCTTTCTAGTTTACATATAAGTTTTATGTGTAGTCAAAGTATCTCTACTTTGATCAAAAGGTATCAACATTCAACAACACCCAATCAATATTGTTAGATTAAATGCGAACTCCTAGATTTGTACTCGAGATGGTTTCCAATTTGACTATTGACAAGATTAATAGTACATGAGATGTATAATGTGAAAATTATATCATTGGAAACTCCTTTCACATACAAATTTGACCGTATGCTTTGTGTAAGTTGCATGTCATATATTATTACTCTAACATTTGGTCAAAGTTAGCCTCCAAAACGCATTAGACCCTGTATGCTTTGTGTAAGTTGCATGTCATATATTATTACTCTAACATTTGTGTAAGTTGCATGACATATATTATTACTCTAATATTTGGTCAAAGTAGTATAGTGTAAGTGGATCCTCGACGAGGTATCCTGCCTTACCCTCCTTTCGGTCACCCTCTTGGCGAACCCCATGCTTGCTAGGCCCGCATGTTAGTTACTCAATGGGTTCGGCCACATCGAGGATCCTCATCAGTAGTATACTCCCTCTGTTTTTATTTACTCCGCATAAAGCGGAGGGAGGGTGGTATAATAAATGGCCGGGCAGGGAGGGAGGGGCGTCGGTTTGCTCTCAACGGTCCCCTGGCGGCGAAAATGCAAGATGAAGTGCGTTCCATTCGGTGAAAGCGGCGTGGAGGTCCAGCGTGCGGGCTGCAATCTGAGCGACAAGAGCAATGTCTGATCAAAACCGGTTGACGGTCGTCACCGAACCGCTATTCACACCGAACCTTTTTGCTCGGCCTCGCCACCAACGCCCTAAAACCACACCAAACCACCAGCCCATTCCCCACCTTTCGATCCCCTAGCCGCATCAAGCGTCCCTAGTTCTCCGGAAAGCCATGGTGCGCCGCAAGATCACTTACTACAAGATCTTGGCGCGGAGCACCGCGTAGAAATGTGGCGGTCAGCGCCACTGACCTCCGTTCAAAGATCACTTTGCGGCGGGCCAATCCCGAGTTCTCTGGAGCCAAGCTACGAGGAGGAGGAAGACGATCCAATGTTCATGGCGGAGGTCGCGGCAAAGAAGGCCCCCGATGGGTATGAGACGATGGACGTCGACTTCGTGCCTGCGTTCGAGTCCCCCATGGTGCGGCGGACCAGCGGTTCAACATGGCGATACTAAAGGAGGACCGGAGGCGGAGGCTCAACTTCGGCGGAGCGCGCGCATGCCGCTGCCATCGAGGCTCTCCTGCAGCGGAACCGGATGTCATGGATGTGAACCGGGCGGCGGAGGCTCAACTTGAGGCAGAAGCGCGGATGCGCTGCCATCGAGCCCTCCTGCGAGCCGGAACCGGACGTCACGGACTTGAACCGGACGGCGGAGGCTCGACTCGCCGCAGAGCACACGGATGCGCTCTCATCAGCGCCCTCCTGCGGCGGAACCGGGCGTCTGGACTTGAGCAGGAGGCGGAGCCTCGACTCGGCAGGAGCCGCGGATGCCGCTGTCATGAGGCCCTTCTACGAGGATAAATGCGTGTCAATTAAAGGCGGAGTTTTCCTTCGCGGGAAAATCGATACTAGGAGTACTAGTGTTAAAATGAAAGGCGGAGTTTTCCTCCGCGGGATTTAATCGATACAAATCCTCGTTTCACGTGTCAATTAATGCGTATTTTTTCTCCCAAGACCAAAGAGCTAACCATCTCACTCCTCATCGCTTGATTAATGCAGCGCCATGCAAACCAACCTTCTCACTTCCGCATGCATGCAGGGGATATTAATGTCCTTGGTTGCTAAACCCCATCAATTTTGCCTCAATTAGTGTTAGTGGCCCTTTGCAAATTGTAATTTTGATATACTGGCCTTGTGTACAGAAAATGGGGTAGTAACTATATTTGACTTCCTTCCCATTGCGGTGGCGTCGGCGATATCTTTTTTTGGTGGTTTGGCGAAGTGCATTTGTGGAGAACACCATTGAGAGAGACCATGGTAAGTCATTTGCAAGTGCCGCTTTGCAAGCCGAGACAACCGCCTTATTTGCATCCAGGAAGTCCTTTACTAGTACTACTAGGAGTACTAGTGCGGTGAGATGGCTTCTCGAAGAAGGCGATGGAGAAGCGAGTCGTGAAGAGTGAAATGATGGTTACTTCGTCCATGCTTTTGTGATTTGACGCCTCCTTTGCTTTGTAATTTGTGATAGAAGGACAGGGAGTAGACTTTGTGCTCTATCTTTGTACTACATGCGTCCAAGCATGGGAGAAAGAGGAGAGGCGTTGCATTTTCCATTCCTTTAATCAATCAATCGAGGAGCTTGGTTCCATCTTTTGGCTTTAGCAACACCGTCCACAATTGTTACTAAGGAGTCTGGATTAAGGGTATCCGGACAGCGGACTGTATCTGACGTCCGGACTATTGAAGCGTGAAGATACAAGACTCAAGACTTGGCCCGTGTCCGGATGGGACTTTCCTTGGCGTGGAAGGCAAGCTTGGCGATCCGGATATTATATTTCCTTCCTTGTAACCGACTCGTGTAAACCCTAGCCCTCTCCGGTGTCTATATAAACCGGAGAGGTTGGTCCTAGAAGGCCAATCACAATTACAATCATACCATCATAGGCTAGCTCTTAGGGTTTAGCCTCTATGATCTCGTGGTAGATCTACTCTTGTACTACCCATATCATCAATATTAATCAAGCGAGGAAGTAGGGTTTTACCTCCATCGAGAGGGCGAACACAGGTAACTGTCTGTGTCCCTTACTTCTTGTTACCATCAGCCTTGACGCGTAGATCGGGACCCCCTACCCGAGATCCGCCGGTTTTGACACCGACATTGGTGCTTTCATTGAGAGTTCCTCTGTGCCGTCGCCGTCAGGCTTGATGGCTCGTCTTATCATCAAAGACAACATTACTTCGGAGGGGGCTCTGGCTATAGGCCAGACGCTCCAGCTTGGTGGCTTTATCATGGCCGCCCCATTGGTGGTGGCGCCGACGATGACCTCTCGGGTCGTCGATCATAACCTCCGCGTCAGTTCGGAATTTGCCGAACATATGGATCCAATGGAGCTCTCCTCCCTTAACTAACTCTTGAATCGCATCGCCGCTCTGGGAGTCGCTCTGAGACTATGACGGATTAGGATTAAACCCGACCGAGGACATCAGGTCCCCGCCGGCCACCCATGAGATAGCGATAGCGGAGGAACCACACGCGGATTGCCCCTCAACTTTGAGGACAAGCTGTATTCGGATCACCGAACTCCTTGAGCCAAATACCTGCTCAAAGGAAAACTAGACCCAGGTCCGGACTTAGAATCAGGCATCGAATTGAAGAGATTGGGCACCCGGACCACGAGCTGTTTAGCTCGGGACCTTGCCCGCCCTTAGGCGTTACATGGATAAAAATCCGGACTTTATGCTAGACCTAAACTGTCTCTCCGCATCGAGGCAAGAGCCCGAGAAACCGTACATCACTCTTTGGGCCAGATTCCTCCTTGCGCTTAACAAGGTCGGGGACTGCCTTGAAGAGGACATGGTCTCACTTTTCTACAAAAACTGCAGACGAAGGACTCCTCAATGCTATAAGCCGCCCACGACATAAATGCAGCCCCGGACTTGGCAACCATAATCTGGAAATCTTGCGATGGAAGCGCTTGGAAGACCCAAACAGAATTTTGGGATAGTAATGCTCTCGCCAAAACCTTTGTCCGAACTAAACGGACAAACTCTTGTAAGTCGTCCGACCCAATCCCCAAGAAATCGAAGCCCACTCAGGGGCAGAGATCCGTATTGGAAGATTGGCTCGACGGGCCATGTAAGCTCCACAGCACTCCGGATACACCACCTACTCATAGCCTTAAGGCATGTTGGATACTCCGGCAGGTAGCAAAAAGTGGCGAGGATCTTCTTATGGGCAACACAACGGGACAACGTCCTGCCAGCGAACACAATACGATACTAACAGTCTTCGAGACTTTTGCCTCGAACAATAGGCGCAATCGAGCTCGTCAAAGCTCCGCTGAAATTTACCATGTGGCAAAAATAAACCCTTGGAATGACACTGCTATAACTTCTAACGCCAGTGACGAACCTCAATCCCGGACTGTCCGGGCGCCGGCCTCTCTGGTTCTTAGCCCAATCATGGACGGATTTCGGCTCACCAAAGTGCTCATGGACGGTGGAAGTGGATTAAATCTGATCTATGAAGAGACACTCGGCAAGATGGAAAATGACAAAGACCGTATTGAACAAAGCGGTACAACCTTCAGGGGAATTATCCCTAGTCGGGAAGCACGGTGTGCGGGAAAAATCACACTTGACGTAGTGTTCGGCACCCGGAGAATTATAGGTCCGAAGAAATCACATTCCAAGTAGCCCCCTTCAGCAGCGGATACCACGCCCTTTTAGGGCGGGACGCGTTTGCAAGCTTTCAAGCTATACCCCATTACGGGTACATGAAGCTTAAAATGCCCGGGCCCAATGGAATCATCACTCTAGCCGATGACCAGCACGTCGCACTTCAGGCCGAAAATAAAACCGCAGCACTAGCCCTGGAGGCACTATCCGAGGCCCTAGCAGCGGAAGAGTTGGCAAGACTGCAGGCCACCGTGGACAGGGACGACTTGATACTAGACAAGCGACCCAATTCCACCTCATTTCAGCCTGCAGACGAGATAATCAAATTCCAAGTCCATCCAACGGACCCCACAAAGACAGCTTCCATTGGGACATAGCTGAGTCCTGCGATTGATGCTGCACTGCGAGATTTCTTACGCGAGAATTGGTACATTTTCTCCTGGCACCCATCGGACATGCCAGGCATCCCGCGCGGACTGGCCGAACACAGCCTCAATATTCTAAAAGGATATAAACCAGTCAAGCAAACCCTAAGGCGATTCTCAGAGCCCAAACGACAGGCAATGGGGGAAGAGTTAGCCAAGTTACTCGAGGCCGGATTCACCAGAGATATCAAACATCTGGAGTGGCTGGCAAATTTGGTGATGGTACCAAAGAAGGACAAATCATGGCGCCTATGCGTCGACTTCAAAGACCTTAATAAGGCTTGCCCCAAGGATCCCTTTCCCCTCCCTCGCGTCGATCAAATCATCGAGGCCACAGCAGGACACGACTCGCTATGTTTTCTCGACGCATACTCTAGATACCATCAAATAAAAATGGCCGAGTCTGACAAAGCTGCAACAGCTTTTATAACGCCATATGGCCCGTTTTGCTTCAACACTACGCCCTTCGGGCTCAAGAATGCCGACACAACCTATCAACGCATGATTCAAACATGCCTGGAAAAACAAATCGGCAAAACAGTAGAAGCATATGTGGACGACGTGGTCATAAAAACTAGACACGTCGAAACCCTGATAGATGACCCAAGACTCACATTCGAAAACCTCCGGACATATGACATCAAGTTGAATCCGGAAAAGTGTGTCTTCGGCGTCCCATCAGGGAAACTGCTGGGCTTCATCGTTTCCAACAGAGGAATCGAGGCGAATCCGGCAAAAATCTGAGCTCTGTCACAGTTGGCTATACCAACACACCTCAAGCACATCCAAAAGCTAGTCGGATGCGTGGCTGCTCTCAGCCGCTTTATCTCCAGGTTAGGAGAAAAGGCACTACCGCTCTATCGCCTTCTTGGCGCACGAACGCCGTATGGGCCGGAGGCAGGCAGCGGCTGGACTGGATGAAATAAAGACCTTATTGGCCAGTAATCTAGTGTTAACAGCGCCGAAGATCGACGAACCTATGTTGTTGTACATAGCTGCAACGCATCAAGTCGTAAGCGCGGTGCTCGTCGTTGAACGAGAGGCCGACGGATACAAATACCTGCTCCAGAAGCCGGTCTACTACGTGTCCACGGTCCTAACCCCATGGAAATCCCGATACCCACACTATCAAAAAATAGCATACGCGGTGTTCATGGCATCCCGGAAGCTACGACACTACTTTCAAGAGTGTTCGATTATGGTGGCCTCCGAAGTACCACTCAATGACATAATAAATAACCGCGATGCTAAGGGCCGGATTGCCAAGTGGGCTATTGAGCTCCTTCCGTTCGACATAACGTACAAACCACGATGGGCCATCAAGTCGCAAGTGTTGGCTGACTTAAATGGCGAATGGATGAAGCGAACTCCCTAAAATGCACGGCGCATACTCAAACTGGATCATGCACTTCAGCGGCTCTAAAATGCTAGCGGATTGGGAGCGAGGGTAGTCGACATCTCCCTCCGGCGACACGGTCCAGTACGTCCTCCAAATATTATACACAAACTCCAACAATGCAGCTGAATACGATGCTCTGTTGCACGGTCTTTGGATGGCAGTCTCCATGGGTATTCTATGCCTAGAAGTGCTTGCGGGACTCGAACCTCGCAATATCACAGATAAGCGGAGATTTTGATGCAAGGACCGAAAATGGCGGCCTACCATAATGCCGTCCTCAAAATGTCAGCTCGGTTCGAGGGGCTCAAATTCCACCATGTGGCTCGAGAAAGCAATCAAGCGACGAATGTCCTTGCTCGCATCGGTGCTAAACGCGACCCTGTCCCACCTAACATATTCTTGGAATGGCTGTTCAAGCCATCCGTAAGAAGGGGAGTCCGGCAACACTAGCACGGACCCGAATACACCCCCGGATTCCGAACCATCAGACACAGTCAGAGGTTCTACCCCCGAAATAACGTCCTCAGCCCACGAAATCATGGCTATAATCGCCCCGTGGACCGAGCCCTTCTTGGCCTACCTAAATAGGCAGGAGCTCCTCGAAGACCAAAATGAAGCACGCTGCATTGTTCGGCGCTCTAAAGCTTACAAAGTCTCTGAAGGGAACTCTACAAGAAAAGCGCTACGGAGTACTTCAAAGATGCATCTCCGAAGAGGAAGGCGGCAGCTCTTGGCTGAAATCCATGCCGGCACTGGCGGGCACCACCTTGTGGCTCGGGCATTAGTCAGCAAGGCCTTCGTTACAGGTTTCCATTGGCCGGCGACCGAGCAGGCGCACAAGACCTTGTCCAACATTCGTCGGTTGCCAGCTCTTTGCCAATCAGAGTCATATGCTCCCTACGCTCTACAAACAATCCCCATAACTTGGCCCTTTGCGGTGCAGGGGCTGGATATGGTCGGACCTCTTAAAGGGAAGCCATAAGAAAAATACTTGTTGGTCATGGTGGACAAATTCACCAAATGGATAGAAGCTAAACCAGTCAAAACGGCTGAATCCGGACCAGTAATTGACTTCATATCCGGGGTCGTACACCGATATGGTGTCCCCCACAGCATCATCACTGATAATGGCTCAAATTTCACAGCCGACAAAGAGAAAACTTGGTGCACAAAAATGGGCATCAAGCTCGATTACGCTTCCGTCTACCATCCACAAACTAACGACCAGGTAGAGCGGGCAAATGGTCTCATTATGAGCGGTATCAAACCCAGGCTAGTGCGATCCTTGACAGAGTCGGATCGCACTAGGTGGAAGGAGCTTCGACTCCGTACTCTCAGGGCTACGGACCACGCCAAATCGCACCACGGATACACACCATTTTTATGGTGTATGCGGTAGCGAAGCAGTTTTACCCTACGACATAATACATGATTATGCCACGCGTCGCATGTGCGAAGAGAAGAAGCCGAGTTAGATCGGCAGGATAATTTGGGCATACGGAGGAGCGCGATGTCGCAAAAGCCCGTTCCGCATTCTATCGGCAGCAGGCTCGGCGATACCAAAGCAGAAGTGCGGGCCAAAACTTACAATATTGGCTAGCTCGTTCTCGACTACCGGAGAAGAAGAAGGACAAACTCAAACCCAAGTGGGAGGGTCGCCGTCATTGACAAAGTTCTCACGGAGGGGCGTACCGCTTCGTAATGCATCCGATAATGAGACTCGGGCGAACCCATGGAGCAGCGGCAAGACTACGGAGATTCTCGCCTAGCGCGCCGAACACGATGTTAGTCTCTAACCCCTCCCTTTGAATTATGCCCCATCTCTTTTTCCTTTCTCGACCTTTTTCTATCTTCACACAAAGTATTTAATACAGTACGGATTTTGGATTGCTCCAGCCGCACTA
Organism: Aegilops longissima; assembly: GCA_021605205.1. Taxonomy (NCBI): domain Eukaryota; kingdom Viridiplantae; phylum Streptophyta; class Magnoliopsida; order Poales; family Poaceae; genus Aegilops; species Aegilops longissima. The sequence continues at coordinate 537,839,669 of CM038682.1, forward strand.
AGTGTGTAAGCAATACCTGGGGGCTTCCTATACAGAAGCTTAAAATGATTACTCACATGGCTTTTTGCCCGTCGCATATGCATTATTTTTCCATATGTTCCTTTTCTTCACCATTATATGCATCGATATGACTTAAGATGTTGCCAAGCTGGGTTGCTGGCTCTTGTGTTTATGCCCTATGTTCCCGTTAATTGGCTGGGGCATAAGGGAGCACCTCTGCGATTATTCTTGCCGGTTCAACGGATGTGTACCTCAGAGGTGGGTGAAGCGAAAGCTAGCTTCCTTAAGAGAATATTCGGTGGGTGAACAAAAGATGTGTTCGTTTATTATAACATGAATCCCGAAGTCTTGTATTCTGCGCCATCGTTCGCTTGATCCGGACATGTGCATAAATGCATGCGTACCGAGGAAAGGAACCCCTAACGAAACTATTCTCTCGGAAGATGTTTCTTACTATCCATGTAATATAACATAACTAGTTGGGTACTTTTCTGTTCAAGCACTTATGACCCCTTCGCCTTGTTTCCACGCATACCCCGGTTTTGCATAACTGAGTGGGTATTCGGACACACCCCGGACTATAGGGTCCGGGGGCTGAAGCAAAAAGGTCTGCCATGACAAATGATTTTAATCCGGCTAGGGGCTAATCATTCCCATTAATTCACACAGTCATTTGGAGTGATTACATTCCTCTTATATACCATCCAACATGCTATCTAGCTTACAATCCTGTTGGGAATACTTAGCGGCTAACGCTACTTGGTCATACACCAGACTAACGGGAATTTCTTGCCCATCGGGCCCCGTCGGTCCCACTTTGGCCATATGGTTCGGGTCCAGCTTGGTGTAGCGTGTCTTCACCATTGCCCAGGCTTCTCTTGCTCCTTGCCGGCATGCCGATATCTTCCATAGACGGAAGCGCCGCCGGGCTCCTTGCAGCAGTTCCACAAGTTCCCCCATGCCACTCGGCAGTAGGCTTGATGGCCACAAAGCCTGAGCAAAACCCTGCTTCACTTGCCGAGCTCGCTCGTGCAGTCGCGAAAGGTCTTGCAGTAAATCATTTGCAGATGAGGGCATCTCCTCCTCGGGGCAACCCGTTAACATTCCTGCAAGCAAAATTCTTTCAATATACTTCCTTGCCGAACTGTACAACAGTTCGTCAAGGCACTTATTGTAAATGCCGCGTCGAAGCCTCTTGTTCTCCTTCATGGAGTCCGCCAGCTGAGCACGAAGATCTTTTAACTCCACGTCCAGCTGGACTTTGGCATCTTGAAGATCGTTCTTCTCCCACCTAACTCGCGTAAGAATGCGCTCGCCAGCCTCTAGCTGCTTTTTGAGATGCGATGCATCCTCTCCTACGCCCACCGGATTCACCCCGGGATTGTCTGTAGAATTTTCTGTTAGACTTGAAATATTTACTCACTGGTGCATCTTCACACAATTGTGATAATTACCAGATGAGGGACTTTGGGGTTCCCCTAACTTGGCAACTGCGGCCCTCAGTTCGGCCTTGCAGTCCTCCAGCTCCCAACAATTGCTCGTTCTTCTCTACAAGGACCTGTATATAAATTGATCCTGAAAGCTGTTGTTTCAACCGTTTCAAGTCTCAGGGGCTACTGCTATACATACTTATCAAAATTTCTCACTCGTATGTCTTTGGTATACTTGTTTGTCGCCTGGGCAAGCCCGCCCCTAGCAGCTTGGACGTACGCGTCCGCCGAATTGAAGGCATTAAACGCCTCTATGGAAAAGATGTTGTTCCGGCACGCCCGTCGGCGCTTTGTGATTCATGGCGCTCTCTACTTGAATTCGTGGCTGAGCATGTCGCACTCTCTGTTGGAGAGCCATGCGGTGTTGGCCCGTGTCGCATCCACCCACAAGCCGGTTACGCAACCCGGCTGGTGGGCTTATGATTGGTAGGGTCTCGAATATAGTCGGTTATTCTTCTTCTGCTGGACACAAAGGGCATTGTCATACTTTAAATTGTATAATTACAGGACAGGTTATTGTTTTACCTCTGTAGCGGTGTGTCAAGCCTCACCGCCTTCCTCTTGAGCCTGCCCGATCTGGACGCCCGTGGTTGGCGAGTCCCTAGGGGCTCGGCCCCTTATTCCGCCGTCGTTTACGCAAATAGAAGCGCCTCAAAGGTAAATTATAACACCTGTGGGGAGTCCTCTTCGAAGGATAGGGCTTTCTAGTTTGGCTTACACATGAGGCGGGGAGCAGTCCAGGGTAGTCGGCCGTAATGTCCACTAGGGCGCCATCAGCTCTTTGATAAAATACCCGTTGGCGAGCTCCACGGTGATATCCGGATCCACTTTAAGTCCGGATCTAGGGCCCTTCCAGGGTCCTCTGGTTGAGGAGGGCTGAAGATTCCTTCTCGACCCTCCTTAATTCCTGCCCGAAGCATTGATGCAAGTAATCTTAGCGAGAAGAACGCTAGAACAAAGCGGGGAAAAGAATGGCAACTTACCCGCTGGGGGTTGTACATGGAGAATCCTTCCGCGTTTTCAGGTGAAGAATTCCTCCTCTTCCCCTTTGTACAGATCGGACAATATCCTTGCCAGAGCGGCAACGGACTCCGGACCTCTACGGCCGCAGCTGGTGGCATCGTCTTCCCCGTTGAAATGCCACATGGGCTTCCCCCGATGTTGGAGCAGCTGCACTCCTCGTCTTATGCATATTGCTATAACCTCAATTATCATCAGTCCGGATTTGGCCAGTAACCTTATCCTGTCCATTAGGAGGAATATTTCCCTCGTGTCCTCTTCTTGAGGGCCCCGGGGGCGCCAGCTTAGGCGTGCCCTTGGCGGGGCGTTGCTGAACTTGCGGAGACCTGTCCGGACTGGATCCGGAAGGGGGGCATCGTTTACATAAAACCACTCTGAAGGCCAGTTTTCTGATGCCTTCTTAGGAGTGCCGGAAAGGTATCCGGTCTCGGTAATGCGCCATACTTCGGCCCCGCCCACTTGGCATAGGGACTCCCCCTGGGCGCGGGGGACGAGGCAGAAGAGCTTCCGCCATAATCCGAAGTGTGGTTCGCAGCCTAAAAATAGCTCGCACGGAGCAACATACCCCGCTATGTGCAGAATAGAGGCAGGAGTAAGATCGTGTAACTGGAGGCCGTAAAACTCCAGTAGCCCATGAAGAAATGGGTGGATAGGGAACCCGACGCCCCTCAGCAGATGAGGGATTAGACATACACACTCCTCCGGAGATGGATTAGGAAATCCCTCAGCTTGGTCTCCCCCGTCATAAGTGGCTATTCCAGCTCGGACGGAGCCCGTGAATGCCGGTGGGAGAAATCCCTGGGTTTGTAACTTTGTCAAATGGCTATGAGGAACTGAACACTCTCACCAATCCCCCGACTTGGAACGAGAAGGGCAAGCAGATGAGCTGCGACGGCCGGCCATGTTGGAATGGCTTTTTGCGGAGCGCTCTGTTGGATGCTGGCTCTGGGAGGGAGAGTGAGGTTTGGATCTGAGAATCCCCGTCCCTTCAAATAGATGGTTCGCCTGGAGGATCGAGGGTGGCAAATCCAAAAATGCCTCGACTCCTGCATTCGCTCGACACGTGGAGATGGTCATTCTTGAGGCACGAAGCGAGGAGCACAACATTGATTGGAGGCCGGACACTATTCGTCATAACAAACACTATGGAGTATTCGGAGAAGGAACCCGCCTTGCCATGCCGAAGACAATACTGCGCGCCGGACTCATCGTCATTGAAGCCTGGTTCGAGGGGCTCTTGAGGAGTCTGGATTAAGGGTATCCGGACAGCCGGACTGTATACGACGTCCGGACTATTGAAGCATGAAGATACAAGACTCAAGACTTCGGCCCGTGTCCGGATGGGACTTTCCTTGGCGTGGAAGGCAAGCTTGGCGATCCGGATATTATATTTCCTTCCTTATGGCCCGACTCCGTGTAAACCCTAGCCCTCTCTAGTGTCTATATAAACCAGAGAGGTTGGTCCTTAGAAGGCCGATCACAATTACAATCATACCATCATAGGCTAGCTCTTAGGGTTTAGCCTCTATGATCTCGTGGTAGATCTACTCTTGTACTACCCATATCATCAATATTAATCAAGCAGGAAGTAGGGTTTTACCTCCATCGAGAGGGCCCGAACCTGGGTAAACATCTGTGTCCCTTACTTCTTGTTACCATCAGCCTTGACGCGCAGACCGGGACCCCCTACCCGAGATCCGCTGGTTTTGACACCGACATTGGTGCTTTAATTGAGAGTTCCTCTGTGCCATCGCCGTCAGGCTTGATGGCTCGTCTTATCGTCAAAGACAACATTACTTCGGAGGGGGCTCTGGCTGTAGGCCAGACGCTCCGGCGTGGTGGCTTTATCATGGCCGCCCCATCGGCGGTGGCGCCGATGATGACTTCTCCGGTCGTCGATCATAACCTCCGCGTTAGTTCGGAATTTGCCGAACATATGGATCCAATGGAGCTCTCCTCCCTTAACGAACTCTTGGATCGCATCGCCGCTCTAGGAGTCGCTACAGACTATGACCGGATTGGGATTAAACCCGACCCGAGGGACATCAGGTCCCCGCCGGCCACCCATGAGATAGCGATAGTGGAGGAACCACACGCGGATTTCCCCTCAACTTTGAGGACAAGCTGTATTCGGATCACCGAACTCCTTGAGCCAAATACCTGCTCAAAGGAAAACCAGACCCAGGTCCTAGACCTAGAATCGGGTATCGTCTCGAAGAGATTGGGCACCCCAGACCCTGAGCTGTTTAGCTCGGGACCGCCCGCGCTCTTGGGCGTTAGATCGGATAAAAATCCGGACTTTAGGCTAGACCTAAACTGTCTCTCCTGCATCAGGCAAGAGCCCCAGGAAACCGTACATCGCTACTAGGCCAGATTCCTCCTTGCGCTTAACAAGGTCAGGGACTGCCGCGAAGAGGACATGGTCTCACTTTTCTACAAAAACTGCACGGACGAAGGACTCCTCAATGTTATAAGCCGCCGCGACATAGTACGCAGCGGACTTGGCAACCATAATCTGGAAGTCTTGTGCGATGGAGAGCGCTTGGAAGACCCAAACAGAATTTTGGGATAGTACTGCTCTCGCCAAAACCTTTGTCCGAACCAAACGGACGAATTCTCGTAAGTCATCCGACCCAATCCCCAAGAAACCGAAGCCCACTCAGGGGCAGAGATCCATATTGGAAGATTGGCTCGACGTGCCATGTAAGCTCCACAGCACTCCGGATACACCACCTACTCATAGCCTTAAGGCATGTTGGATACTCCGGCAGGTGGCAAAAAGTGGCCAGGATCTTCTTATGGGCCACTGGCAGGACAACGTCCTGCCAGTGAACCTGTCTGGTACTAACAGTCTTGAGACTTTTGCCTAGAATAATAGGCACAAGCGAGCTCGTCAACTCGCTAAAATTTACCATGTGGCAAAAATAAACCCTTGAGCACGGTACTATAACTTTTAACGCCGGATTTAACCTCGATCCTGGACTGTCCGGGCGCCGGCCGCTCTGGTTCTTAGCCCAATCGTGGATGGATTTCGGCTCACCAAAGTGCTCTTGGACGGTGGAAGCGGATTAAATCTGATCTATGAAGAGACACTTGGCAAGATGGAAATTAACAAAGGCCGTATTGAACAAAGCGGTACAACCTTCAGGGGAATTATCCCTAGTTGGGAAGCACGGTGTGCGGGAAAAATCACACTTGACGTAGTGTTCGGCACCCCGGAGAATTATAGGTCCGAAGAAATCACATTCCAAGTAGCCCCCTTCAGCAGCGGATACCACGCCCTTTTAGGGCGGGACGCGTTTGCAAGCTTTCAAGCTATAGCCCATTACGGGTACATGAAGCTTAAAATGCCCGGGCCCAATGGAATCATCACTCTAGCCAGTGACCCAGACGTCGCACTTCGCGCCGAAAATAAAACAGCAGCACTAGCCTTGGAGGCACTATCTGAGGCCCTAGCAGCCGAAGAGTTGGCAACACTGCGGGCCACAGTGGACACGGACGACGTGATACTAGACAAGCGACCCAAGTCCACCTCATCGAAACCTGCAGATGAGATAATCAAATTCCAAGTCCATCCAACGAACCCCACGAAGACAGCTTCCATCGGGACACAGCTGAGTCCCGCGATTGACGCCGCACTGCGAGATTTCTTACGCGAGAATTGGGAAATTTTCGCCTGGCACCCATCGGACATGCTAGGCATCCTGCGCAGACTGGCCGAACACAGCCTCAATATTCTAAAAGGATATAAACCAGTCAAGCAAACCCTAAGGCGATTCTCAGAGCCCAAACGGAAGGCAATGGGGGAAGAGTTAGCCAAGTTACTCGAGGCCGGATTCATCAGAGATATCAAACATCCGGAGTGGCTGGCAAATTTGGTGATGGTACCAAAGAAGGACAAATCCTGGCGCCTATGCGTCGACTTCAAAGACCTCAATAAGGCTTGCCCCAAGGATCCCTTCCCCTCCCTCGCGTCGATCAAATCATCGATGCCACAGCGGAACCACGACTCATTGTGTTTTCTCGCGCATATACTGGATACCATCAAATAAAGATGGCAGAGTCTGACCAAGCTGCAACAGCTTTTATAACGCCATATGGCCCTTTTTGCTTCAACACTATGCCCTTCGGGCTCAAGAATGCCGGCGCAACCTATCAACGCATGATTCAAACATGCCTGGAAAAACAAATCGGCAAAACAGTAGAAGCATATGTGGACGACGTGGTCATGAAAACTAGACACGTCGAAATCCTGATAGATGACCTGAGACTCACATTCAAAAACCTCCGGACATACGACATCAAGTTGAATCCGGAAAAGTGCGTCTTCGGCGTCCCATCAGGGAAACTGCTGGGCTTCATCGTTTCCAACAGAGGAATTGAGGTGAATCCGGAAAAATCCGAGCTCTGTCACAGTTGGCTATATCCAAAAGCTAGCCGGATGCGTGGCTGCTCTCAGCCGCTTTATCTCCAGGTTAGGAGAAAAGGCACTACTGCTCTATCGCCTTCTTCGGCGCACCGAAAACTTCGTATGGACGGAGGCAGCCGCGGCTGGACTGGATGAAATAAAGACCTCATTGGCCAGAAATCCAGTGTTAATAGCACCGAAGATCGACGAACCTATGTTGTTGTACATAGCTGCAACGCATCAAGTCGTAAGCGCGATGCTCATCGTCGAACGAGAGGCCGACGGATACAAATACCGCTCGAAGCGGTCTACTACGTGTCCACGGTCCTAACCCCATGGAAATCGATACCCACACTATCAAAAATAGCATCGCGGTGTTCATGGCATCCGGAAGCTCGACACTACTTTCAAGAGTGTTCGATTATGGTGGCCTCCGAAGTACCACTCAATGACATAATAAATAACCGCGATGCTACGAGCCGGATTGCCAAGTGGGCTATTGAGCTCCTCCGTTCGACATAACGTACAAACCACGGCGGGCCATCAAATCGCAAGTGTTGGCTGACTTCGTCGCCGAATGGATGAACCCGAACTCCCTAAAGAGTGCTGGCGCATACTCAAACTTCGATCATGCACTTCGACGGCTCTAAAATGCTGGCGGATTGGGAGCAGGGTAGTCCGACATCTCCCACGGTGACACGGTCGATCGTCCTCCAAATATTATACAGACTCCAACAATGCAGCCGAATCGAGGCTCATTGCACGATCTTCGGATGGCAGTCTCTATGGGCATTCAACGCCTAGAAGTGCGCGGGGACTCGAACCTCGCAATATCACAGATAAACGGAGATTTTGATGCCAAGGACCCGAAAATGGCGGCCTACCGTAATGTCGTCCTCAAAATGTCAGCTCGGTTCGAGGGGCTCGAATTCCACCATGTGGCTCGAGAAAACAATCAAGCGGCGGATGTCCTCGCTCGCATCGGCGCTAAACGCGACCCTGTCCCACCTAACATATTCTTGGAACGGCTGTTCAAGACATCCGTAGTATGGGAAGGGGAGTCCGACAACACTAGCACGGACCCGAATACACCCCCGGATTCCGAACCATCAGAAACAGTCGGGGGTTCTACCCCCGAAATAACGTCCTCAGCCCACGAAATCATGGTTGTAATCGCCCCGTGACTATTTGATTGGATTAAAGGAGAGGATTAGGCCCACCCCACCTGAAAATCAGGGGGGCATATATAGATTAGATGGAAAGTATACGTAGCAGCTATGTAGCCCTTTGTAAGTATAGGATTAGGCTTCTTATTTTCGGAGGACGTTGTCCTGGCGGTTTGCTAACATGTGGTCCCACGTGTCAGTGCTTTACCATGCCGATCTGCGTCCCACATGAGGCAGAGCAACGGCAGAAGAAACACGTGGTTAAGTTGAAGAAGATGAGGGAGAAGCGGATTCAGCAACGAGTGAAATGATGGTTTCTTCGTCCCTCCAACTTATCTGCGGGAAAGGTGCAGCTTTGTGATTTGACGCCTCATTGCTCATTACTACGCCGGCGCCATGAGTGGGGTGCTTCACCCGGCTGCTCTGCATCAGATTCGGTATGGCATGTGGACCCGTAGCTTGATGTCCCACATGTCGGTGAAAGGACTAGAAGATTTATGAAAGCGAAGCGCCCCTCTTACTGACGGAGGAGTAGACGACACGACGCCCGATGAACTGTCACTTGTACTGTATAGTACTATAGTTTGGCTGTTTCGCACGATCCATCGATACAAACCTGATTAAACAGGAAAGGGCGGGATTTTTCCAGCGCGGTAGATGATACTGGCCATACATTTCAAAGGCAATTTAAATGTATGCAAACTGAATAATTATAAGTAACAATATGATATCTAGTAAAACTAAAAACACATATGATTTATTGTGTTAGAGTGTAGTAGTAGTGCTGTATTGCATAGTTGTTAGATGTAACATGCGAGAACGTGTAGAGATGTAGTTTTGGAGGGCCTACAGAGAGAAAAGCGTAATACGGTCACCGAACTTCAGAATAAGCTGATTACGGTCACTATATACGTTTTGCGGTGATTATACGGTCACTTGCTCACAGTTCAGCATCGGATTGCACTCTGTTGACCGGCCAAATAGTCTGCATGGCGCCATGTTGACTAGTTAAATTGACCACGTTCCTTGTGGGTCCCACCTGTCAGTTTGCATAGGGAAAAGGTCAGATAAACACAAATTTACGCAAGCGCGACAAGGCTCCAACTCGTGCGCGGGAATCACCTGGTTGTGTATGTGTCTGTCAGGGCCTGATGTGTGCGCATGCACGTGTAGGTTGAGCACTTGAGCGTGAGAGTGTGTGTTGGTCGTGTGGTGTACTGGTGTGTGCATGCATGCGTGCGTGTGTGCATGTGAGTGTTGCGTGTGTGCGTGTGAGTGTTGCGTGCGTGTGTGGCTGCGTGTGTATGTGTGGGTGTTGCGCGTGTGCGTGGGTGCATGTGTTTGTGTGAGTGTTGTGTGGATGCAGTTCGTGTGCATGCGTGCGTGCGTGTATAATCACCACACCAGCTCATGTGTGTTAAAATAGACGGCTCAGCATACCAATACAAGGCCACCTTGTCCGCTATGCCCGCGGTCATGACTTCGAACCACCGTCCAAATATATTTTTTTCGTTTGTTTTCATTCTTACTAGCAAGATGCCCGTGCGTTGCACGTAACATCAAGATGCATTTGTATGACTTGTTTATCTTGTGAGAGAAAAGGATGAACGAGGGAAGTCCTTATTTGCAAATGTGGAGAGGTGTGTGGGTACCTTTTTGAAAAATTGCCATAGTTTCTTTCCTATCTGTCAGATATAAATCGGACGGCCTATATTGCAGGATGGTAGGCACACCATCATCACCAACTCTGTTTTTTTATAAGAGTGTATTTTATGTATTTTATAAGAGTGTAGATGTAGAGTAGATACAAGTCGATTGTGTGGGCACGATGGTAGTGAGATAATGTGATGCAACACTAGAGGTGCCATGTGGAGCGTTTAACTGGTCAACTAGTCATGTCATGAGCAAATACAGAGTTGTACGGTGAGCCCGTGACTGTATAATAACCACTAAACGTAAATGGTGACTGTAATGAGTGGATTCTGAAATCCAATGTATGTATCGTGCTTTCTCTTCAAATACAATGATCGTCATTGCATATATCGCGAGAGAAAGATGAAACATGCGTGATTTTTCTGGGGGCTTACTTTTAGAGGACCTGGAGATAGTTTTGTGTGCATACGTGAAAGGGGCGTACAGGGGGTATGCGATGGAGAGAGAGATGCTCTTCGTTTCTCTTTATTATGACTAACTTTGTATATAGTATAAAAATATACAAATTCACAGTGCGGAATAAATATCATTGTGGGCACCATGCAATGCAAATTAGCGTTCGTACTCCTCCATATAACTTTGTAATGTTGTATATATGTAGAAACTCTAAAATATTTTTTGGCCACACTTTATTCAAAAGGAATGTTGTATGCGAAATAAACATGAAGAGAGGGCTTTTTAGATCAATGGGGTACATGATGTAACATGTGTGAATGTGTAGTTGATGCATTTGGCGGGGCCTAGAGAGGTATGTGTGTGTATTACGTATTCGAGAGAGGCATGGATAGAGGGGCCGACGGGGGGAGCGTGGGAGATATAGCACGAGAAATGAGAGTGGTCGACAGAGAGAGAGACGAATATGACGTTACGACAAGAGATTCCATTCCCTTGAGTGTGTATATGCAAGGGGGGAGGGAATAGAGGCACCAGGAGAAATTTTCTGTGTGTGTGGTGTTTGTGTTGGTATGTGTGGGTGTGAGAAGATAATGAGACGTGGGGCAGAGGGTGTGTCACCGCGTGAGGTCCGTGGGTCGAGGTGAGGCCCTTCGTTCGGTTCCCTCCTGCGCCACATTGGTCGGCCCGTGACGCATTTAGGAAGACCCATGGATGACTAGTCGTACAAGACAAAGATAGCAGAATTGTGAAGGACTTTGTGTCCATCGACAAAGCCGGCTAGGATTTGTAACCCTAGGTTCTCGGACTAAGGTAACCCTTTATCTCGATATTACTATTCATCCAACCTAACTTTAAGGGCATCCTACAGAATGCTCGCTAGAATCATACTAAATCGATTAGGAAGAGAGTGTGAGACAATGCGTGAGAGACAAGCGTAAAGATAATGTGCGTACATGAGACACATAGGCAGGTCCATGTATATAGAAAGGGTCGATGAGGATTGTGCGTGTGTATGTTTGCGAGAGGAAGAGTGCTTGTGATAAAGGTTAGTGAAAATAGTTGTAAATGGTTACGAGAGGGAGGAGGGTTATATCTAGAGCATGTGTGTAGAAAGACACCTCGGGAGAGAGTGTGTGAGCATGTGTGAGAGACCACCGATGGAGAGTGAAACTACACGTAAAAGACTGCTCTACACATTGATTAAAGATATAAATTGTATCCAAATATTAGGATGGGATCATGATATTTGCAATTCAGCGTAAGGAGCGGTCATTGATCCATCGGACATCTAGATTCTATCGAATTTGAGCATGTCTATGTTATTATTCGACACAATTGATCCACATAGTTAGTATTTTGAACTCCGGACAATGCATCGCTTTAGCAATCGAATATAAACGTGAGTATAGTTCATGTTGTGTGTAAAGCACATTATACATATGAAAGTTACACAATGGACATTATAAATAGCTACCTATGAACTAGCATACATTTGAATTCAACTTAAGGTGGTTCAAAAATCAAATTCAACATGAAGTCCATTCAATTATTTGAATTTGATATCATGGCATTTGTAAACCATACCTAAATTATGGGGCACCAATCTTTGCTCTGATTTTGTACATAATAGCATATGTAGTCGTGTACAAAATAGATTCAAATTTAGCTCCTCCATTCCAAAATAATCGTAGTTATAGGATTTTCAAGTGTCAAAATTTCAAAAGAAGCGGATAATTTAATGAGGTTTTCAAACATACAAGGTCAAATATAACGTTGTCTATTTAGGTCAATCCTCATAGTTCAAGAGTACTCTAAACGTGAATGCTTGTGTTTCAAAATTTGAACGAAGCGCCAAAAGAGCCTCGCCAAACCGTGTGAGACCAATGTTTGGTAGTACAAGGAAATTACTTTTCTAATAACTCCGACCGTGAAACCTACCGCCCGACGTCCAAAGGTCTAAACAGGGGTAGGTTTGTAGCTTCATCTAGACGCCACGCAACCGCATCCAAGAACATTCATACACAATGGCCGCTTAAGCACACATGCTGCGGTCAAATCGCTCCCGCCAACTATTTGGGACACAGGATTACCATCCTACCCCAATCGTAGTAGGTCCGAATTTAAGAGGGGGCAAAGTTTGTACTTTCCCAAATTTCAAACAAGCGTCCCATCTTCTATTCAAAAAGCAAAAACAAGCATCCCAGATCAAACATGGTTCCCTCCCCCCCCACCCGTCCTATTCCCCATTCGTACTCGTGGGCGCCAAAACTACCTCTCCACCAGCAGCGAAACCCGGCGTCCTCCGTCCGCCACCCCATCCCACCCATCAACCACGCCCTCCTCCATCACACCGGAGCCGACACCCCGACGTCGTCGTCCACCGCAACCTCAACCGCAACGCCCTCCACGGCTAGTAATTGAAGTCGAGGCCGAGCCGTCCGTACCCGAGCCAGTTCAACCACACCGTCCTGCGCCTCACCACTGCCGCTCCAACTCCGCCACCCTCCACCGCACCGGAGCTGTTCCTGCTACGCCTTCCTTCGTCGCCTCGGATCTGCTTCCCCTCCGCCAACATACGGCCACGGCAACACAGTCAACAATTTGGCCATGGGTTCATCCAATCCTGCACCCTCCAGAACATCGGTTTCCCCGGTGAAAAGAAGAAGATCGCCGCGACATGTGGAGGTGACCACACCGGCAACCGAAAAAGGTACTCCTCTTCCCAGATTCGTGCAAATCTTACGTCTCTGCTTGCATGGTATTCATCCCACAGAAGACACTAGTTGACCGCATCTTCTTGATACTAGATGTTCCTAGTAACTCGCGATGCACAAGGTTTCTCCTCATATACTATTTCACCTTAGCTAGAGGTCCGTCGCCCCCCTGAATTTCAATTTCTGGCCAGTTGATTCCCAATTAATGGAAGCATTCCCCGGTGTAACAGGCACTAGTACGCCTATTACGCCGGGGAAGCAGCGCCTTGGTGTTTATCTTAGGTGCGTGTGCGGCCTAGAGCTCGGGCGCCCGATCCGGAGGTCGGCCGGGATTAAAGGATGGCCTGGGGGCTGCCAAGCACGACGGTGGTGTGAGGTCGATGGGAGGGCGGGCGGCGGAGGCAGGGTCTGGGCCGGTGGTATTGGCGGTTCAAGAAAGATCGTCAACAAGGATCAAGGGAGGTAGACGAGGCCATCTGCCTGTTCCTTATAGATCGGACGGTTCATTAAAAAACGATCGACCTATTTATTTTCAATCATCGTTATCTTAGATATGACCACATGTGGTGGTGTGCTAGAGGAGTACCTGCATTTCTGTGCTCATATATTACAAAATCATACGGAGTAGAATCTAATTTTGTTTGCCATGCAATGTTGTAGAGCTATCATATGTCTCTTGTCATTTATTTTTCAGCCACCTGCTATCTCGCTACTTTTACAAAGGCACTAGTTCTGCACACACTTCACCCTTACTCTCACTATTGTGTTTTTATGCAAGGGTATTTCAGACTCTGCTATAAAGGGTGCAGTGTCAAAAAGAAAAGAGAGAAGTCGCTCCAGCTTCGTGTGCGGCTAGGCAAGACACTTTACAACGCTATAAAGGGTGCAGTGTCAGCAGATGGAGACGGTAAACGTAGCTCTGGAGTTGATGACCTCGCCGCAATGAACCACCATCCTGTGTGCTTGCTTTAACCCAGCGGTGTCATATGTGGTTGCATGTTCCATATGGTGTCTAGCTTGTATTCGAAAGGTCAAGTCGGTAAGATAAGGAAATATTTTTTTACATGAACCACCATCCCGTGAGCACCGGAAGACAAATAGTTAGTCGTGGCACTGGCCGAGCCAGTGACAAGCCCAAGAAAGATAGGCATCACCGAAGCCAACTAAAAGCTGTGATGGTGGCAAAGCAGCCCGCCTCCCACCAGGCTCTCGTGTCCTAGATGATCATGCTCACCACTCCACCGGATGTCTAGCTTGTATTGCTTCCAATTTGGTTAAATTGCATCCGCTTAGCTTACACATTATACCTTTGAATATGACATGCCTTTCTTTTTTGGTACATACTAGTACATCGTGTATTAACCATGTTCTTACATCAAACTAATGTTCTTGTGTATCCCTCATCAATCACTTATGACGAGGCAGGCAGGCAAGGGACTACTCCTCATTTAAAGAATGCGTCGGCCTCCGACATGATTCTCAAGAAACAGAAATGCTAGATGAAGATAGTGAACTTAGCTCTGTAGTTTATTACAGCATTTCCCCTACACTAGCATCACAGGTGCTTGCTCTAACTTGGTAGCGTGATATGTGGTTGCATGTTGCATATGGTGTCTAGATTGTAATTCTTCCAATCTGGTTAAACTGCATGTGCTAATCTGCTTAGCTTATACATTATACCTGTTAATGTGACATGCCTTCCTGTATTTAGTACATAGTACATCTGTCTATTAAGCATATCCTTACATAAAACTATTGTTTTTTTTGTATCCCGCATCAATCAACATGATGAGACACCTTTAGTATATGTAGTGCGATATTAGTTGCATCTTTCATATGATTTATAGCATGCGCTGCTTCTAATTTGTTGAAATTCCATTTATGATGGGACGCTTTTAACTTGGCAGAGTCATATTGGTTGCATCTTTCATGTGGTGTCTAGCTTGCATTGCTTCTTATTCGTTGGAATGGTTTCTGCTTAGTTTACACAAACAGTTGTGAACATGCCATGTCGTCCTGTTTTTCGTACATATTCCATCCTGGTATCATGTGTTTGCCTTACATCAAAGTAGTGATTGTCAGTATCATGCATGAATGAGTTCTGAAGAGAGAATTTTATTGCTTTTTCTTGTCGGTTTTACTTGACAATTCAAAATCAATAAAGCGGAAGGAAGTTAGCAAGGCAGCGGATAAAGGTGCTCCTTCCAAACGGAGGGCCTCTACAGTTTCTACTCCTCCACACCCCCAAGATGATTTCCAAGACACCACATGCATAGACACTCAACAAAGCTGTGTTTATGATGACCACGTCTCCCCTAGTGCAGCATCATCGGTGCTCCCTCTAACTTGGCACTGTTATATGTGGTTGCATGTTATGTGTGATGTCTAGCTTGTATTGCTTCTAATTTTGTTAAATTCCATCTACTTACTTTACACATTATACTTGAATAAGACACGTGTTCCTGTTTCTAGAACATACAATATCTGTCTATCACACCATGTTCTTACATCAAATTACTACTGTTGTGTAACCTGCAACAATCACTTATCTTAAGACATGTTTGACTTCGGAGTGTGATATAGGTTACATCTCACATTCTTTTCTATCTTGTACTACTAATTTGTTGAAATGGCACTTATGACGAGACAGTTTTAACTTGGTAGAGTGATATTCGTTGCATCTTTCATATGGTGTCTAGCTTTCATTGCTTCTAATTTGTTGAAATGCCTTCTCCTTAGTTTACACATCATAAGCTGTGAATATGCAATGCTGTGAATATGCAATTGCACTAATGACGAGAGACCTCTAACATGGCAGTGTGATGTTGTTTACATCTTTCATATGATTTATTTCTTGTACTGCTCCACATTTGTTTAAACGCCATTTATGATGAGACACTGTTAACTTGGCAGAGCGATATTTGTAGCATCTTTCATATGGTGTCTACCTTCCATTGCATTGCTTCTAATTTGGTGAAATGTCTTCTTCTTAGTTTACACATCATAGTTCTGGTTATCTCTTCCGTCCTATTTTTCATACATATTACATCCTCCTATCATGTGGTTGTCTAACATCAAAGTTCAGTTCTTCTGCATCACGCATCAATTTGTTCTCAAGAACTAAATTGTTATTCGCTTTTCTTGTCGGCTTGACTTAACATGGCACGAGAAAGAGGAAGAAACACGAATGGCAGGAATGAGAAGCGGATGAATCCTGCAGATTCTGCTGGTACCGATGGTGCAATAGAAGGTCAAAGTCCAGCGGAAAATTCTACAAACACTGCATCCCATGCTACACGAGTTGCAAAAAAGCCAAAGCGAAACAAATAGCTGCCACCAAATATGCAGAGACAGCCCTAGTTCTTGCAACACCTACCACAAGATTACCGGTGCACGACTTACTCGTAAGGCCAATCGAGATAGCAGACGTTCCCAAGCTCCCTTGCCACGACACTACTTCCCAAGCACTCTTGACACAAGATGATTTGGCAATATCAGATGAACCTTGTGAGCTTCAACAGCAAGAAGGTAGTTGCTGGAGTCAAGTTCTGATTGCATGCTTCTTTATATGTAGTCTCACAGCTTGATGTACACTAACACTTCCTATGTCTCGTTGTTGGACTAGCACCTAGGCGCAGGAGGAAACAAACATCAGGGATAATGCTTGATAGGTTAACTAAATCTAGAGGAGGAAGAATGGAGATATGTTTTGAGGCAGGTTTAAAAGGCCACGTGATGCTACAGAGTCGCCAAGTTAGTATCGAGGCAGCGGTTGTCGTTAGGTGTCATGTACGTATCCTCCCAACAAGGATTGAAGACAGAATGACAAAGACGAAACCAGTTCAACACCTTCCTCGACCATTTATCTGTAAGTATGGTTATGTATGGAAACTAGTAATATCGCCTTGATCGGTCCAACACTTTCTAGGTTGTCGATAATGAGACTCCATAATTTTCAACAGATGAGGTTCAAGTTGGATAGCCAAGATGATGCAACTGACAAGATTGCACCCATGTTTTCAAGTCGCTCATGACAAGATCGGTATAACTTGAGGAAAACTCACTTTGAAAGCAAGGCTAACAGTGAACTTGCCCAAACATCTCCAGTGGTAAATATATCTGATGAAGACTGGAGAGGCCTCGTTAAACACTGGTCTGATCCGAAGTATCAGGTACATTATATATATATATATATGTCATCAGATCACATGTTGAAGTCCTATTTACGCATGTGTCACACAAATCTATCTTCTTGTAGGTGAACTATTCAAAGAACAAGGCCAACCGTATGAAAGTGAAATTCCAACAGATGATAGGATCTCGTAGCTATATTGCACACTGCAAGGCTCTTGTAATTAGTTGTTGTTTCACTCTTTTCGCTATACCATATTATCAGATCTATATTGACTTGTTCCAAATGCAGAGGAAAGCCCGCAAGGACCAAAAAGTACCTGAACCAAATGATGTGGAAATCTTCAAGGACTGTCACACCGCAAGAAGAAGGGCATGACTACACCAGTCAAAGCCGCTATTGTAAGTCCTTAATCCTCATGCCTTTTAACTACTACTTACTCTGACTTGTGCCTTGAACTGCATGGTTTGCAACCAATGTCTATTACTCTTTTCAATTTTAGACACAATTGTCTTAGCGTATCATTGCACCTTACAAGGTTTAAAAGAGAGGAGTGATGTTCCTTTGATCTTGACCTGTAATCTAGTTCCGTGCTGGACTTGCCCACACAACGTTACAATTGCCTGTTTGTCTGTTCTCAGTTGTTTTGTGATATGAATGATGTCATACTATACTTACCGTATTATAAACTTCGTCTCTTTATCCTTAGCCCTCAATACAATGTGAAGAAATAGACAATACATTAGTGATGGTACATGGTCATATGTTTGGAACCTGGTTTTATTATGTACTTTGCAATAAAATACAACTATTATTTTACACGGGTTCACCAGAATAAGTTCTGTATATAGAACAAAGCTATTTTGTTTGGTTTTGCTGCCTCCTTAATATCTTTTGTTCTGGTACTACTAATGTAAAACCTCAACTTTTCGCGAGCTATGGAAAAAATGGTGGAACCGCCACCTTCTGAAGGTGGCGAGGCAACTGTAACCGCAATGTTAGCTCTTGCTGCAGTGGGTCAGTACCTGTCCACTAACGATGCCAAAAGCACGTTCTGCGTATCTTGGGTTGGTTGTTAAGGCAATATCGCCCAAACTGCCTCATGATCAAGATATGCAAGCTCAAAGCAATGTTGTATCTGCACTCCAGACACAAGTCCATTCCCTAACAGAGACCCTTTGTGAAACAAGGAGAAACATTGCTCAATGTCGTCAAGATATGCATGGTTTTGAAGCCAGACTATCAGACATTTGCTATATTGTTCAGAGCCTAGGGAAATGAAGGCGAGGGTTATGGTGCTCCATCGGACAATACAGATGAAAACGTAACGGTCAGGTCAAATGGTGAGCTTCAACTTCTGGTGGTGCATTTATCGCTAGACTATTAAGTTTTATGCCAACCTTCCTTTTGTTATATAGTTGTAATTTGTTTTGGTGCGATACAAAATTTATTCTTAACGTGCAGCCACCGGCTGAAGAAAACAGCAAGCCATTTTTGTATAGTGTAGGGTGTTCCCTATATTTGCACTGGTGGCGATCTTTGATGCCGAGTGGATGTAATCTGTGCAATCGCCTTAATAGCCTAGCATTAGTTTTGGCCTTATTTATTTCCTAGTCTTCTTTTTCCCTGGTTTGCTAGTGGCCGCAACTACCATGGGCCATATACGTGCCGTAGGATCCATGGGTCTCCTACGGGGCGTCGATAAATGGGCCTGTAATCGGTGGGCCTTGTGCCGTCAGATAAATGGGTCTACATGGGCCGTAATCCAGCGTAATTGGTATCGGCCCAGCACGGTAACAGGCCGTTAATAGGCCGTAGGATAGCAAAGGCTTAATTCTATCAGAGGCATAACGGGTCGTTAATGGGCTAGAATATCGGACGGGCTGGAAACGGCGCAACGGGTTAACAGGCCAAAAACGGGCCGACTCTTGCCATGGGCCGAATTTGGCCCATTAGGGTAACAGGCCAGTAACGGGCTGACTCTTGCCATGGGCCAAGTTCGGCCCATTAGGGGAACAGCCCAGTAACGGGCCGACTCTTGCCATGGGCCGAATTTGGCCCATTAGGGAACAGCCGATGTGGGCGGAAGTAATCGAGGGCCGAAAAGGAGCCCAAGAACGTATGGGTTGTCAATAGGCCGAAAGCTAACACGGGCTAGAAACCGCCCATGTAAATCACGGGCCGTTAACGGGTATAAAGAAAATTACAGTTCATTATGGGCTAGAGTCACCGTGGGCATGTAAAGGGCCGAAAGATACGAAGGCCTCATATGGGCCGAAAGACGTCGTGGGCCATACATGGGCCGAAAGTGAAATGGGCTAGTGTTATATAAGACAACCCACATGACGTTGTTGGGCCGATTTCCTTTAGGGCCTAACGGGCCGTGAGTTAACGGGTCGTAAAATGGGCTATTTGTGAAGAGACCGTTAATAGGCTTTTCATGGGCCAGCCCGTTAACTTTTAACCAAGTCAAACGGGCCGGCTTTGTAAGCTAAATGGGCCAGTGGTGGGCCGTGGCACGTGTCGACATATCATAGGCGCCTATCTGACCCACTAACGAGCTGACACGTGTTTCGTCCGGCCAATAAGAATTTTACACGTGGAAATTTCCCATTGTCGGGGCTGTTAACGGGTTATCGGATCCAAAACCCGACCTGATAGATTAACGGCGTTCCGTTACGGTGGCTGCCATGTGTCGGTCACCCTTGACGAAAGCACTTCTGTGACTTGCGATTTATCGTCATGGAAGTGGACACTTCCGTGATGATAATTTTGGCAATGTCATGGAACACTTCTACGACAACCTGGTATGACTATCTTGATTCATCATAAATTTGTCATGGATGTACATGCATGACAGAAAACGTGACCTACTGTGACAAACACGTATCATCACGGAAGTGTATTTTTTTGTAGTGTCTTCAGGTGGTGGTGTAGACAGAACTCCAAGGACGAAGGCATCAGTCGATGTAGATGGAGCTGGTGGAGTAGGTGCTGGAGCTGGTGGTACTGAAGCTGTAGCTGGTGCAGATGAAGTTGCTCTGCTGTCTGTAACAGGCATAGAAACAGATCTCTGACCTCTGGGCACTCTAGCAAAAGCGTCAGTGGTTGTCTTGCCCTTCTTCTCCTGCACTTCCTCCTGAAGTTGCTCAACAACAGACTATATCTCAGTGACCTTCACATCTAAGTCGTAGAACTTCTGCTCCATGATCCTCTCCAAGCTCTCCTGGTTTCGAGTCAGGGTGGCCAGACACTTCTCAATCCTCAGAGTGGAGGCAATCAAGTAGCCAAGCTGATCTTGCTTGCTCTTCAGAAAATACTGAGATGCCTCATCCATGGTTGGCATCTTTGCAGCTTTCTCAGTCCTTGCCTTCTCCCTCTTTGCTTGTGCTTGCATAGAAGATGGTTCATTTTCATCCATCACCACAGTGTTATCCTCAAAGTCTAGGTAGATGGGCAAGTGCTCCTTGTCCAGCAGATATGTGCCAGTGCCCATCTTGGAGTTAATCAGCTCCTGAATCTATGGGGCATACCCACAACTCCTCTTCTGATCTGCAGCTGTCCTCTTTATGGTTTCCACAATTAGGCTCATGACCTTGAACTTCTGTGGAACATAAAAAATGTGCAGCAAGTTGATGGAGTGACCTCTGATCATTCTGTGATCACCTGACTTGGGCAGAAGTGTGTGCCTGAGGATCCAGTTGATTGTGGGCAGGCCTGACAGCAAGTGTTGCACAGATCCTAGCTGGTGAGTCTCAAGATCTGCATCAGGAATCTCCTTGTACATGCTAGCCATGGAGTTGTGATCCTTCTTCTTCTTGGCATAGACATCCAAGTCATCTTCTTGTTCTTCTGGGGCATTGATCAACTGAGCCCATTCTGCAATTGTTGACTGGTACCTAGTGCCTTCGGACATCCAGACAATCCTTCCATCTGGGTAGAAGTGAGCTGTGGAGTAGAACTGCATGATAAGCTCATCATTCCACTTTGTGAGCTTCTGAGCCACAAACTCATCAACTCCACAAGCCTTGAAACTATCATAGACTCTAGGATAGTGTTCTTCATTCTCCTTGATGTACTCCCAGTTGACCCATCTCATGTCACACACTATTGGCTTCTTGTCAAGCAACACTGTCTCATAGAAGTCCTGTTGTTCCTTCGTGTGAAATCTATAGTCCACAGCAGTCCTTCTTCTGGTAGCATATGGATCATACTCTCTCCATAGCCTCAATCCTGAATCCTTCCTTATCTTCATGTTCTCAGCTACTGGATGAACATCATTGTGATCTGGAATTTTTGGCTTCAACTTCCTCAAGACATGTGACTCATCATCTTCTTCTTCCATTGCAGCTTCAGGAACTGGGGCCTTGTTCTTCTCTGCTGCCGGGATGTTCCTGGTGCTCCTCTTGGGTGCAGTTTTGGGTTTTGGAGCAGCTGCCTTAGGAGCTTCTTTGGGCTTAGATGGAGTAGCCCCTGATCTTATTGCCATCTCCAGCTTCCTTGGGTTCAAGAGTGAACACCATTGTCTCACCTGTGGCAACTTTCCTTGGCTTAGACATTGGATGTCTTCCTGCTAGCTTCTTGGTCTTCAGACCTGTCTTAGTTGCAGCAGTTGTGCCATATTCCTTTTTGAGAACCTTCTTCTTTGAGGTGGCTTCTTCCTCCTCAGCGACATAGTCCTCATCCTCTGAATCTGAGGTTCTTTTCTTGCTGGCCCTTGTGGCAGCCTTTGGCAAGTTGCTGGGTGTGCTCCTACTTCCATCATCTGAGCTGCTAGAGGGACTAGTGCCCTCACTCATGTGAACCTGCTCCTCAGACTTGTTCTGACTGTCACTCTAATCTGACATGATGCAAACACTGACAGCTGACCCTGTAAATAGATTATAGATGAGGTAGAGTGGATAAGCATCACAAAGTGCAGAGGTTTTTGCAAAAGAATGAATCAAAAACTTAGTTTTAGTTTTCCACAGAAAGCATTTCGGATCTACCGATTTGAAATCTCGGTGATACCGAAGCAGCTGTTGGAACCTAAACTAGTGAACTCGGTCAGACCGAGTCACAGTTCGGTGGCACCGAGACCGCTAGGGTTTCACAAAGACTCGAACTCGGTCACACCGATTTGCAATTCTCGGTCAAACCGAGAATCACATGTGCAATGCCTGAGCCAAATCGGTGGAACCGATTTCAACAACTCGGTCGGTCTGAGATGGTTTCGGCGGAAACCTAACCCTAAATTTTCAATCCACAACTAAACTAAGGAGTGCTTTGGATAGAGTGATCTCAATCGTGGCAAGATACATGGCAAAACAATGTGATCGGGAATCGGAGTGAGATGAGCACAAGGATCAAGTCCATACCCTAGTGCGGTGATGGACTTGCTACAGCGGCAACGGCGGAGACGATCCCGGTGACGGCGGCGGAGACCAACGACTGGAGGCGGCTGGCGACGAGGAGGACGATCCGGAGACCCACGGAGGCAGAGCAGGCTGAGCGCGGGCGAAGAGGTTCAGAAAGTTTTCCAAATTTTGGCCCGTGGGTATATATAGCCTGACCCTGTCGGTGTGACTGAGTGGAACAACTCGGTGGCACCGAGATGCATAACTGCAAGCAGTTACTGCAACTCGGTGTGACCGAAAAGTTCAAATCAGTTGCACCGAGATTGAAAACCTAGATCGACTTAGCAATCTCGGTATGACCGAAATGGATGAATCGGTCAGACTGAAACGTGATACGTCCATTTTGCATCATGCTTTTATATCGATATTTATTGCATTATGGGCTGTTATTACACGTTTTGTCACAATACTTATGCCTATTATCTCTTATTTTACAAGGTTTACATAAGGAGGAGAATGCGGCAGAATGGAATTCAGGATGGAAAAGGAGCAAATATTAGAGACCTATTCTGCACAACTCCAAAAGTCCTGAAACTCCACGAAAGTCATTTTTGGAAATAATAAAAAATATCCAGCGGAAGAAGTTCACCAAAGGGGGGCCCACCTGTCCACGAGGGTGGGGGGCGCGCCCTACCCCCCTGGGCGTGCCCCCCTACCTCGTGGGCCCCCTGTTGGCTCTCCGATGCCCATCTTCTACTATATGAGGTCTTTCGTCGAGTAAAAAATTATAAGCAACCTTTCGGGACGAAACTCCGCCGCCACGAGGCGGAACCTTGACGGAACCAATCTAGGGCTCCGGCAGAGCTGTTCTGCCGGGGATACTTCCCTTCGGGAGGGGGAAATCATCGCCATCATCATCACCAAAACTCCTCTCATCGGGAGAGGGCAATGTCCATCAACATCTTCACCAGCACCATCTCCTCTCAAAACCCTAGTTCATCTCTTGCATCCAATTCTTGTCTCCAAGTCCGGGATTGGTACTAGTACGTTGCTAGTAGTGTTAATTACTCCTTGTAGTTGATGCTAGTTGGTTTACTTGGTGGAAGATCATATGTTCAGATCCTATATGCATATTAATACCCCTCTGATTATGAACATGAATATGCTTTGTGAGTAGTTATGTTTGTTCCTGAGGACATGGGAGAAGTCTTGCTATTAGTAGTCATGTGAATTTGGTATTCGTTCGATATTTTGATGAGATGTATGTTGTCTAGCCTCTAGTGGTGTTATGTGAACGTCGACTACATAACACTTCACCATTATTTGGGCCTAGAGGAAGGCATTGGGAAGTAATAAGTAGATGATGGGTTGCTAGAGTGATGAAGCTTATACCCTAGTTTATGTGTTGCTTCGTAAGGGCTGATTTGGATCCACATGTTTCATGCTATGGTTAGGTTTACCTTAATACTTTTGTTGTAGTTGCGGATGCTTGCAATAGAGGTTAATCATAAGTGGGATGCTTGTTCAAGTAAGAACAGCACCCAAGCACCGTCCACCCACATATCAAATTATCAAAGTACCGAACGTGAATCATATGAGCGTGATGAAAACTAGCTTGACGATATTCCCATGTGTCCTCGGAGCGCTTTTCCTTAAATAAGAGTTTGTCCGGCTTGTCCTTTGCTACAAAAAGGATTGGGCCACCTTGCTGCACTTTATTTACTTTTGTTACTTGTTGCTCGTTACAAATTATCTTATCACAAAACTATCTGTTACCACTTATTTCAGTACTTGCAGAGAATACCTTGCTGAAAACCGCTTATCATTTCCTTCTGCTCCTCGTTGGGTTCGACACTCTTACTTATCGAAAGAACTACAATAGATCCCCTATACTTGTAGGTCATCAAGACTCTTTTCTGGCGCCGTTGCCGGGGAGCGAAGCGCCTTTGGTAGGTGGAATTTGGTAAGGAAAACTTTATATAGTGTGCTGAAATTTACTGTCACTTGTTGCTATGGAAAGTAATCCTTTGAGGGGCTTGTTCGGGGTATCTTCACCCCGACTAGTAGAGTAAAGAGTTTCTCCTCAACCTACTGAACCTACTGAAAATGAAAATATTCCCTTTGAAGTTCCTTCGGGTATGATGGAAAAACTGCTAGCTAATACTTTTACAGGAGAAGGAACAAAGCATCCTGATGAACATCTACTCTATGAGGATGAAGTTTGTGGATTATTTAAGCTTGCAGGTATACCCGATGATGTTGTTAAGAAGAAGGTCTTCCCTTTATCTTTGAAGGGAGATGCATCGACATGGTATAGGCTATGTGATGATACGAGGTCATGGAACTATAAACGAATGAAGCTGGAATTTCATCAAAAGTATTATCCTATGCATCTTGTTCATCGTGATCGCAATTATATATATAATTTTTGGCCTCGCGAAGGAGAAAGCATCGCTCAAGCTTGGGGGAGGCTTAAATCAATGTTATATTCATGCCCCAATCATGAGCTCCCAAGAGAAATAATTCTTCAAAGTTTTTATGCTCGGCTTTCTGAAAATAATCGCACCATGCTTGATACTTCTTGTGCTGGCTCTTTTATGATGAAGACTATTGTATTCAGATGGAATTTATTGGATAGAATTAAACGCAACTCTGAAGATTGGGATCTCGACAAAGGTAAGGAGTCAGGTATGACACCTAAGTTTGATTGTGTTAAATTTTTTATGGATACCGATGTTTTTCGTAAATTTAGCACTAAGTATGGACTTGACTCTGAGATAGTAGCTTCTTTCTGTGAATCTTTTGCTGCTTATGTTGATCTCCCCAAGGAGAAGTGGTTTAAATATCATCCTCCCATAGAAGTAAAAGTAGCTGCACCTACTAAAGTTGAAGAAAAGACTGTCACTTATAATGATCCTATTGTTCCTACTTCTTATGTTGAGAAACCACCTTTCCCTGTTAGAATAAAGGATCATGCTAAAGCTTCAACGGTGGTTCGTAAAATTAATATTAGAACTTATACACCTCCTGAGCAAGTTAAAGTAGAACCTAATATTGCTATTGTTAAAGATCTCTTAGCTGATAATATTGATGGGCATGGTATCCAGTTCTGCAGTGAAACCGCTAGAATTGCCTAACCTTGTGCTAAAGATAAACATAGACCTGTGGTAGGCGTGCCTGTTATTTCTGTTAAAATAGGAGATCATTGTAATCATGGCTTATGTGATATGGGTGCTAGTGCTAGTGTTATACATATTACCTTATAGGAGAAATTAAGCATGAAATTGCACCTGCTGAGTTAGAAGATATAGATGTCACAATTAAACTTGACAATAGAGATACTATATCAGCAATGGGAATTGTTAGAGATGTTGAAGTTTTGTGTGGGAAAACTAAATATCATGCTGATTTCCTTGTTCTTGGTTCCCCACAAGATAGCTTTTGTCCCATTATATTCGGTAGACCCTTCTTGAACACTGTTAATGCTAAGATAGACCGCGAAAAGAATATTGTTACTATTGGCTTGGATGATATGTCTCATGAGTTTAATTTCTCTAAATTTAGTAGACAACACCGTGAAGAAGAACTGCCTAGTAAGGATGAAATTATTGGTCTTGTTTCTATTGCCTTACCTCCTAGTGATCCTTTAGAACAATATTTGCTAGACCATGAAAATGATATGTTTATGAATGAAAGAAGGGAAATAGATGAAGTATTCTTTAAACAGGAACCTATTCTGAAACACAATTTGCTTGTTGAAATCCTAGGAGATCCCCCTCCACCCAAGGGTGATCCCGTGTTTGAGCTTAAACCATTGCCGGATAATCTTAAATATGCTTATCTTGATGAAAAGGAGATATATCCTGTTATTATTAGTGCTAACCTTTAAGAGCATGAAGAAGAAAGATTATTGAAAACTCTGAAGAAGCCCCGTGCTGCTATTGGATATACTCTTGATGATCTTAAGGGCATTAGTCCCACTATATGTCAACATAAAATAAATTTGGAAGAAGATGCCAACCGGTTCGTGATCATCAACGACGGCTGATGAAAGAGGTGGTAAGAAAAGAAATACTAAAGCTCCTTGAGGCAGGTATAATTTATCCCGTTGCTGATAGTCAGTGGGTAAGTCCTGTCCATTGTGTCCCTAAGAAGGGAGGTGTTACTGTTGTTCCTAATGATAAAAATGAGTTGATTCCGCAAAGAATTATTACAGGTTATAGGATGGTAATTGATTTCCGCAAATTAAATAAAGCTACTAAGAAATATCATTACCCCTTACCTTTTACCGATCAAATGCTAGAAAGATTATGCAAACATACACATTATTGCTTTCTAGATGGTTATTCTGGTTTCTCTCAAATACCTGTGTCAGCTAAAGATCAATCAAAGACTACTTTTACATTCCCTTTTGGTACTTTTGCTTATAGAGGTATGCCTTTTGGTCTATGTAATGCACCTGCTACCTTTCAAAGATGCATGATGGCTATATTCTTTGACTTTTGTGAAAAGATTTGTGAGGTTTTCATGGACGACTTTTCCGTCTATGGATCTTCTTTTGATGATTGCTTGAGCAATCTTGATCGAGTTTTGCAGAGATGTGAAGAAACTAATATTGTCTTGAATTGGGAAAAGTGCCACTTTATGGTTAATGAAGGTATTGTCTTGGGGCAGAAAGTTTTTGAAAGAGGTATTGAGGTTGATAAAGCCAAGGTTGATGCTATTGAAAATATGCCATGTCCCAAGGACATCAAAGGTATAAGAAGTTTCCTTGGTCACGCCGGATTTTATAGGAGGTTCATTAAGGACTTTTCAAAAAATTCTCGGCCTCTGACCAATTTAGTACAAAAAGATATACCGTTTGTCTTTGATGATGATTGTGTAGAAGCATTTGAAATATTTAAGAAAGCATTGATCTCTGCACCTATTGTTCAGCCACCTGATTGGAATTTACCCTTTGAAATTATGTGTGATGCTAGTGATTATCTTTGTAGGTGCTGTTCTAGGGCAAAGAGTTGATAAGAAATTAAATGTTATCCATTATGCTAGTAAGACTCTAGATAATGCTCAAAGAAATTATGCTACTACTGAAAAAGAATTCCTAGCAGTTGTATTTGCTTGTGATAAGTTCAAACCTTATATTGTTGATTCTAAAGTAACTATTCACACTGATCATGCTGCTATTAAATATCTGATGGAAAATAAAGATGCTAAACCTAGACTCATTAGATGGGTTCTCTTGCTACAAGAATTTGATGTGCATATTGTTGATAGAAAGGGAGCTGAGAACCCCGTTGCAGACAACTTGTCTAGGTTAGAAAATGTTCTTGATGACCCACTACCTATTGATGATAGCTTTCCTAATGAACAATTAAATGTTATAAGTACTTCTCGTAGTACTCCATGGTATGCTGATTATGCTAATTATATTGTTGCTAAATTTATACCACCTAGTTTCACATACCAGCAAAAGAAAAAGTTTTTCTATGATTTGAGACATTACTTTTGGGATGACCCACATCTTTATAAAGGAGTAGATGGTGTTATTAGACGTTGTGTGCCTGAGCATGAATAGGAACAGATCCTACGCAAGTGTCACTCCGAAGCTTATGGAGGACACCACGCGGGAGATAGAACTGCACATAAGGTGTTGCAATCTGGTTTTTATTGGCCTACTCTCTTCAAGGATGCCCGTAAGTTTGTCTTATCTTGTGATGAATGTCAAAGAATTGGTAATGTTAGTAGACGTCAAGAAATGCCTATGAATTATTCACTCGTTATTGAACCATTTGACGTTTGGGGCTTTGATTATATAGGACCTTTTCCTGCCTCTGATGGATATACACATATTTTAGTTGATGTTGATTACGTTACTAAGTGGGTAGAAGCTATTCCAAATAGTAGTGTTGATCATAACACTTCTATTAAGATGCTTAAAGAAGTTATTTTTCCAAGGTTTGGAGTCCCTAGATATTTAATTACTGATGGTGGTTCACATTTTATTCATGGTGCTTTCCGTAAAATGCTTGCTAAGTATGATGTAAATCATAGAATTGCATCTCCTTATCACCCACAGTCTAGTGGTCAAGTAGAATTGAGTAATAGAGAGCTCAAATTAATTTTGCAAAAGACTGTTAATAGGTCTAGAAAGAATTGGTCCAAGAAAATTGATGATGCATTATGGGCCTATAGAACTGCATATAAAAATCCTATGGGTATGTCTCCGTATAAAATGGTTTATGGAAAAGCATGTCATTTACCTCTCGAACTAGAACATAAGGCATATTGGGCTATTAAAGAGCTCAACTATGATTTCAAACTTGCCGGTGAGAAGAGGTTATTTGATATTAGCTCACTTGATGAATGGAGAACCCAAGCTTATGAAAATGCCAGATTGTTTAAAGAAAAAGTTAAAAGATGGCATGACAAAAGGATACAAAAGTGTGAGTTTAATGTAGGTGATTATGTATTGCTATACAACTCTTGTCGTGGAATTAACACGCCAGATGTCCTTAGTGTCAGGACTCAGTCGCGAGGCCAACGCATCTATGTGGTAGCTTGAGAGGGGTTGAGCGGAATCGAGAGACGCAACACAAGACAGGGATTTAGACAGCTTCGGGCCCCGGGAAACATCATCTGGTAATAGCCCTACGTGCTGTTTGAGGCTAGGTCTCATTATGATCATGAGGGAGTCGCCGTAAACCGGCTCTCCTCTAATTGTGTCTAGCCCTAGATATTGTTGTTTGCTTGTAGCCTCTCCCTCTTTGGGGAGCCCTGCCCCTCCTTATATATGTTGAAAGGGCGGGTTACATGTGGAGTCCTATTAGGACTAGGACTAGCCTATCTTGTATTAAAAGTCGGATACAAGTCCATGTCTTAGCTCCTTGTAAGACAAATATTCCTCACGCCTTTCCTCTTAAACCGGCCCACCGTAGTTGAACCGCCTTCATGAACCGCCGGTCGAGGCCACCGGTCTTGCCGCCTCCTCGACCCTTTGCGGATTACCAATGAACCATAAACCGCCGGTCGCCGCGGTGAACCGCCAAGTGTCGCCGGTTCTTCGTAATCGCCAAGTCCGCCGGGTTATACTTCCGGCCGGTTTACGCCAAGGGTATATCCTCGACATTAGCCCCAGTTTAACTTGGATTTATCCATGTTAAACTGATCCTGTGAAATAAACACAAGAACAAACTTGACAGATTATGCTCCGGTTTAAGAATTCTTGTAAACCGGCATCTGATCATCCTTAAATCCTTGTCATTTCCTCCTTATATAAAATCCGGTTTAATAGGCCAGCTTCATAATCAACTTGCCAAGATCACCGGTTTATAAATATTGATGGTACCGGGTCATGATTGTTGCAGACATCGGTTCATGATTGTTTGCCAACGTCGGTTCATGATTATTAATGACGCCGGGTTGCAGCCACAGGGCCATAATGATTGGTGACGCCGGGTCAACCTAGTTTGCTCAATCAGAGAATTTGAAAATATTTCCTCGATAATAATATAATATCTGTAGCCCCCAAGTCTTTGAGCAGAACAAAGTGGTAGCTTAAGACTTTTGCTTCAATATAAATACTGCCACTTTCAAAGAAATCCGTGTTGTTCATCCCAGTGACTAGCAAAAACTGAATACTCCATACTATGTAGCCCCCAAGTGCGGGTTGTCACGCTTGCAAAGACAACTCAGGACTTGTAATTGTCTTATACTCATAAAAACTTCCACCAGTGTAGCCCCCAAGGGCCGGGTCATTATGTAATAATGAGCAGGGACTTTGTAGGTGTAATCATGTAGATTTGAGCAATGATGTGTAGCCCCCAAGGGCCGGCTCAGTAAGATAATATTGAGCTGGGACTAAATATAGACTTCAATGATAATAACATCATATGATGTAACTCCCATCATGGGACTTGAATCCACGTCCACAAGGTTAAGAGCCTTGTGCTTTACCAACTGAGCAGTGGACCCTTCAATATAATGAATAAAAAGCTTTGTACCTTCAACTGTTGACAGGAGCAATTGATAGCCCCCAAGTGTCATGGTGCATGCTTGCAGCGACATGAGACTTGCACATTTGATGTAATCTCAATTTAAATAATGTAGCCCCCAAGTGCCGGGTCGTAAGCCTGCAGCGACTCAGGACTATTCCTTCAATTGTAGAATAAATCATATCCATTAATAATATGGTAACCATTGCGCTAAAAAGCGACTTTGAAAACCTCAATTATAATATTGGGTATTGATAACCATAATAAAAATCCAGCCATGTTGGCTATTAAAGATAACATAATCTGGTATGAAAAAACCTTATTCATTCAATACCATAATGAAAATTCAGCCAAGTTTGGCTATTTGAATAATATAACCCAATGATTTATAAACGCATGATTCCAATGGCGCAATCCAAATAGGTACTGGCGACTTATAGTCCAAAGCCAGGCCGGGTTAACAAACACCGGATAATTTCTCATCATATACTGGCGACTCATCGTCTTAAAGCCAGGCCGGTTTAATAAACACCGGATAATTTATCATCATGCTTTATTCAACCTGTCTCTGCATACAACAAGTTTAAAGTGTCTGGCGGTTTACCACGGACGGGTCATAATCTTAGCAGATAACCCAGGTTTATAACCAAGGCTGCACTTTAAGAATAATCAATGAAATATATCATACCTGTGACATTGAATCACATCATTGGTTTACCAATTTTTTTGTAGTAAGGGTGATGACCCCAATCTTGAGTAATGATAACTCCTTTGATACTGTGTCGGTTTATGATAAAACCGTACCGGGTTGTGATAAACACCGGTTTAACCATATATAATACTGGCGACTTATAGTCAAACCAGACCGGGCGGATAGTCTCCGGATTATGATTTGATCATGTACTGACAATTTGTAATTGAAAGTCAAGCCGGGTTAATGAACACCGGTTTACTCCATATATAAGATGGTTAAAATCAAACCGGGCAAATAGTCTCTGGATTAGGATTTGACCGTGTTCCGTCAATTTGTAATTGACAGTTTGAACCGGATTAATAATGTCGGTTTGAAAACACAACAAAAGAAATAATTTAAAAGAGAACAAAATTCAAGCAAAGGCAAATATAAAACCATTGCAAATGAGGCTTTGAGCCGATCAAGAGGCATTACCATGGTCGGACACGACCAAGCCCCCAAAAGGCGTAGCTATGGTTCGAGTCAGCCAGGTCCCCAAATGATGCATTGGCATTACGCCGATCAAGAGGTGTAGCGATGGTTCGGTTCGACCAAAGCCCCAAGTGATGCTGTGGCACTAGGCCGATCAAGAGGCGTGACTATGGTTCAGACGTGACCACAAGTCCCCAAGTGATGCTATGGCTTTTCGCCTACCAAATGGCGTTGCTATGGTTCGGACACGACCAAGGCCCCCAAGTGATACTGTGGCATTGCGCCGATCAAGAGGTGTGACTATGGTTCAGACATGACCAAGCCCCCAAGTGATCAATAATATGATAAGCCAATAAGGCATGACAAAAGGATACAAAAGTGTGAGTTTAATGTAGGTGATTATGTATTGCTATACAACTCTCGTTTAAGATTTATTGCAGGAAAACTTCTCTCTAAATGGGAAGGACCCTACATTATCGAGGAGGTCTATCGTTACGGTGCCATAAAAATCAACAACTTCGAAGGCACAAATCCGAAGGTGGTAAACGGTCAAAGAATCAAACATTATATCTCAGGTAATCCTATAAGTGTTGAAACCAATGTTATTGAAACTGTAACCCCGGAGGAATACATAAGAGACACTTTCCAGAATGTTTCAGACTCCGAAAAGGAAAAGGTATGTGGTACGGTAAGTAAATCGACTCCAAAACAGTTTTTAAGGCAATATTTCTCCGTTTTGGAATATTTAGAAAAATAGAAAAATAAGTAGCTGTCCGGGAAGGACACGAGGGCCCCACGAGGGTGGAGGGCGCGCCCTACCCCCCTGGGCATGCCCCCCTACCTCGTGGGCACCTCGTGTTCCTTCCGGACTCCGTTTTCTTGCACGATATGTATTTTGGTCTGTAAAAATTCATTATATATTCTCCCAAAGGTTTTGACTCCTGTATCACGGAATTATCCTCTGTTCTTGTTTCAAGCTGTTTTTCTGACAGATCTAGATTATCAATGACGTCCCCAAGTGCCTCCAAGGACAGGTTCTTCGAGAAGGTCATCAACCCTTACCTTGCGGAGGTGCTGCGACACCCTCAAACCATCGAGATGCGTGACGGGTTGCTGCACATCCGCGATGTTGAGGGGCCAAAGGGGACCGGAAGCATGGAGACAAGGCTCGAAGCAGTGGAGCAACAGGTTTTCAAGTGCCAGGGGACGGTGGAGCGTGGAATCAACGCTAGCCACACGATGCTCGCGGAGTTCACTAACAACTACAAGCTGGATGCCAAGAACACCGAGGAGGCCATCTTCAAGCTTCATGAGAAGATCGAGCACCTCCAAGCCCAAATCTATGACCTGCAAAACCAAAACTGTGAGTATGAATATAGATTCAAAAGGATGAGTTTGGTTGCAGATTTGAGGATCCCGGAGACTCGATCATCCTTCTATGATGGTGAGCCTATGCCTTGGAAGATGGACGACAAGCCCACATGATCGACAACACCTCGACCTTCTTCACCAGCAAAGGAGACATAATCACATGGATATGGACACTCCCCTTGGCAACTGCCAAACTTGGGGGAGGTGCCCCGGTATCGTCTCACAACCACATCTCCTATCTTCACTATTTTTCTTAGTTCGATCCTATTAGTAGTATCTTGATCTAGTAGAATAAAGTTTATGGCATGATCTAGTTTTTAGTTTTGCTTTATGATCTCTCTATGTAATCGAGTCTGTGAGCTATATAATAAAGATTAGTGTTGAGTCAAGGGCTTGATTATTTTGTCATGATCCTGAGTGAATAAAAGAAAAGAGAAAAAGAATAAAAAGAAACAAAGAGTTCATATTGATCTTATTGAAGAGTGATGACTTCACATAGAAAAAATTATGAAGATTAAAAGTTGTTGGGAGTTGGCAAACATAGCTTTGGTCATCGTTGCAATTAATAGGAAGTAATAAAGAAAGAGAGGTTACACATATAAATACATTATTATTGACATATTTTATGATTGGGAGCACTCATTAAAATATGACCTGCTAAAGAGTTGATGTTGGACAAGGAAGACAACGTAATGGGTTATGTTTTCTTATATCTGAGATAAAGTATGTTGTCATGGACCATCCAACATGTTGAGTTTGCCTTTCCCCCTCATGCTAGCCAAATTCTCAGCACCAAGTAGAGATACTACTTGTGCTGACAAAACCCTTAAACCATTTTTGCCGTGAGAGTCCACCATATCTACCTATGGATTGAGTAAGATCCTTCAAGTAAGTTGTGATCGGTGCAAAGCAATAAAAATTGCTCTAAATATGTATGATTGATTGGTGTGGGAGAAATAAGCTTTATACGATCTTGTGATGTGGAAGTAATAAAAGCGACGGACTGCATAATAAAGGTTCATATCACAAGGGGCAATATAAAGTGACGTTCTTTGCCTTAAGATTTTGTGCACCCAGCCCAAAAGCGCATGGCAACCTCTGCTTCCCTCTGCGAAGGGCCTATCTTTTATTATTATCTTCTACCTTATGCAAGAGTCATGGTGATCTTCACATTTCCTTTTTACATTTTATCCTTTGGCAAGCACAGTATATTGGAAAGATCCTGATAGATATATCTAATTGGATGTAGGGGAGCATGAGTTATTATTGTTGACATTACCCTTGAGGTAAAAGGTTGGGAGGCGAAACTATAAGCCCCTATCTTTCTCTATGTCGGATTAAAACTCCGTAACCACAAGTATTGCGTGAGTGTTAGCAATTATGAAGATTAAATGATAGTTGAGTATGTGGACTTGCTATTAAGCTCTGACATAGACTCTTTCTGATGTTATGATAAATTGCAATTGCTTCAATGACTGAGATTATAGTTTGTTGGTTCTCAATAAAGTTTATGATTCGTACTCTGTGTTGTGAATAGATTATTACTTGAGCATAAGAAATCATATGACAATATTTATATATGTTGCTGTTATGAGAATAATCATGATGCCTTCATGTCCGTATTTTATTTTTATCGACACCTCTACCTCTAAACATGGGGACATATTTATCGTTATCGGCTTTCTCTTGAGGACAAGCAAGGTCTAAGCTTGGGGGAGTTGATACGTCCATTTTGCATCATGCTTTTATATCGATATTTATTGCATTATGGGTTGTTATTACACATTATGTCACAATACTTATGCCTATTCTCTCTTATTTTACAAGGTTTACATAACGAGGGAGAATGCCGGCAGCAGGAATTCTGGGCTGGAAAAGGAGCAAATATTAGAGACATATTATGCACAACTCCAAAAGTCCTGAAACTCCACGAAAGTCATTTTTGGAAATAATAAAAAATATCCAGCGGAAGAAGTTCACCAGAGGGGGGCCCACCTGTCCACGAGGGTGGGGGCGCGCCCTACACCCCTGGGCGCGCCACCCTACCTCATGGGCCCCCTGTTGGCTCTCTGATGCCCATCTTCTGCTATATGAGGTCTTCGTCGAGGAAAAAATTATAAGCAACCTTTCGGGACGAAACTCCACCGCCACGAGACGGAACCTTGGCGGAACCAATCTAGGGCTCCGGCAGAGCTGTTCTGCCGGGGATACTTCCCTCCGGGAGGGGGAAATCATCGCCATTGTCATCACCAACACTCCTCACATCGGGAGAGGGCAATGTCCATCAACATCTTCACCAGAACCATCTCCTCTCAAAACCCTAGTTCATCTCTTGTATCCAATTCTTGTCTCCAAGTCCGGGATTGGTACTAGTAGGTTGCTAGTAGTGTTGATTACTCCTTGTAGTTGATGCTAGTTGGTTTACTTGGTGGAAGATCATATGTTCAGATCCTATATGCATATTAATACCCCTCTGATTATGAACATGAATATGCTTTGTGAGTAGTTCCGTTTGTTCCTGAGGACATGGGAGAAGTCTTGCTATTAGTAGTCATGTGAATTTGGTATTCGTTCAATATTTTGATGAGATGTATGTTGTCTAGCCTCTAGTGGTGTTATGTGAATGTCGACTACATAACACTTCACCATTATTTGGTCCTAGAGGAAGGCATTGGGAAGTAATAAGTAGATGATGGGTTGCTAGAGTGACAGAAGCTTAAACCCTAGTTTATGTGTTGCTTCGTAAGGGGCTGATTTGGATCCACATGTTTCATGCTATGGTTAGGTTTACCTTAATACTTTTGTTGTAGTTGTGGATGCTTGCAATAGAGGTTAATCATAAGTGGGATGCTTGTTCAAGTAAGAACAGCACCCAAGCACCGGTCCACCCACATATCAAATTATCAAAGTACCGAACGCGAATCATATGAACGTGATGAAAACTAGCTTGACGATATTCCCATGTGTCCTCGGGAGCGCTTTTCCTTATATAAGAGTTTGTCTGGGCTTGTCCTTTGCTACAAAAAGGATTGGGCCACCTTGCTGCACTTTATTTACTTTTGTTACTTGTTGCTCGTTACAAATTATATTATCACAAAACTATCTGTTACCACTTATTTCAGTACTTGCAGAGAATACCTTGCTGAAAACCGCTTATCATTTCCTTCTGCTCCTTGTTGGGTTCAACACTCTTACTTATTGAAAGGACTACGATAGATCCCCTATACTTGTGGGTCATCAAAACGCACATAGAAGTTTTGGAAGTTTAAGTCTAGGACGAATCGGGGACTCCGAGTGCTCCTCACAGAGAGTGGTTCGAATCTGACTTGATCAAACTTTGTGATGCAGCATGAATAGAGTTTGAGACGAGAAGAGCATAGATAGCTAGAGAAGGTTCTTAGGCATTCTTGTCCATCCACTTGGCAAGAGAAAAAAACAATCAATCAAAACAACAAGTGGATGTCCTAGAATGAGTAAATTATGCAACCAACATGCTCACACAATAAAATGGCAAATGAAATATGTGGCAAGGCATGCACAACCAATTCTAGCATCTATCAAGCAATTGGCGATGACTAGGTCATCTATATATGAGTATATTGACTTAGGAGTCAAATGAGAACATTTGATCATAGGTCATACTCATCGTTTAAGCACAAGTGGGGTTACCACTTTTACATAAAGCATTGTTGTGTTCACACCATTAGAGTTGCTTTAGCTCAATTCTTAGAGTAAAGCTCCCCCTAGATGTGAGATCCCCCCTAAGTGGGATGAACTAACCTTGGGTTTTGTCGATGATGACTTCATGTAGGTGTTGAACATGTGGATGCTCAATGTTGATGTAGATCATTTGGAGCAATCCTTTGGAGTGAGTTGTACTTTCAATACCTACACGGGTTAGTCCCACAAGGAACAAACAAGGAATATCCATAGACATAGAGTGATGCATACGCAAGATGATGTCCATGAAAGCATTTGGTTACCTTGTCCCTTGCCTTACCAACAAGAGGGTTTGTGACTCCTTGAACTAGTGCAAGATGTGGAGGTTGATTGCACTTGTTCTTGCCAAAATGATAAGAGTGAAGTATGTTGGCGGAATCACCCTCAAGAACTCTCTAGTTCTTATTCTTCGGGATCCACACCATCTTGATGGGAATCCTCGGAGTTGTAGTTGTACTTGATGAAGTGGAACTTGATGTAGTCTTGGGAACCCACTTGACCAAGGCCTTAGGAGCTTCTTCAAATGCATCAATTTCCTCTTGAAGCTTGTCCTTGCCTTTTTCCTTTTGGTCTTGTGGTGGAAGATCATCTTGAGCTTGTGTCCCTTTGAAAGAAGTAGGATCATACTTCTCTTGTTGAGGAACAAACTTTGTCTTGGGGTATTGATCTTCTTCCCACTCAACTCCATTGGCATTGAACTTTTGTTCAAAATCAATACCTTGGTTCTTCCGGTGCCTTCCTTGCTTGCGTACAATTTCCTCGAATTTCTTACTCCCGGAAAGGCTCTTGTAAACACCTTTCTCTATAATTCCCTTCAACAAGCTATTTTATTGCTCAAGTGTAACTTGGCTAAGAGAATCATTAGTGGGATCAAGAGAACTACTAGAAGCAACAACATTGGATTTAGCATGATTATTGTTACTACTAGAGGAAGAATCTTTCTTGTTCTTGTTACTAGACTTGACTTGAGGCATGTAAGTGGATAAGAGTAAACGCTTGGCAATGTAAGAAGAACTTTTCTTGCGAAGATCATCATTGATTGCCTTTAAGAACTCATGCTCTTGCTCAAGATTGAGCTTCTCAAAACGTAATTTCTCATGAGTCCTTAAAAGTTCTCGATGATCTCCTAAGATAGTTTCATGAGCTAACTTAAGAGTGTTTAGTTATTTAGTTAGAGACTCAATCTTCCCCTTATCATTGTCATTCGTTTCATCTTGATTAGCATGATTAATTGACGTTTCATCATAGTATTCATCACTAGAGTTGTCAACAAGTAAATCATCATCACCTAACAAGTCATCTTCATCACTATTGAAATCAACATACTCGGGGTGTGATACCTTTGGACCTTTGGCCATGAAGCATCTTCCAAGTCCTTCATTTGGTGAATCAAATATGTCATAGGAGTTGGTTGACACAAGTGCTAGACCGGCAACACCTTCATCTTCAGTATATTCGGAGTCGGAGTGATAGCTTCTCTCGGAGTGATTGTCGGAGTCAGAGCCGGATACCCATTCACCAACATGAGCTTGATGTCTTCGTTTTGTGTAGCTCCTTGATGACTTGTCCTTCCTTTCCGAATCCTTGCTTCTCCGAGAGGGTCTTCGATCATAATGATCATCCCTACTCCTTCTCTCCCTTGATGGTGATTCTTCTCTTCTACTTCTTCTTTTGGGAGAATCTTCTCTTCTGTTGTAGGGGGGCGTACACTCATTGGAGTAGTGTCCAGGTCTTCCACAATGTTGGGGAACGTAGTAATTTCAAAATTTTCCAACGCACACGCAAGATCATGGTGATGCATAGCAACGAGTGGGGAGAGTGTTGTCCACGTACCCTCGTAGACTGAAAGCGGAAGCGTTAGCACAACGCGGTTGATGTAGTCGTACGTCTTCATGATCCGACCGATCAAGTACCGAACGCATGGCACCTCCGAGTTCAGCACACGTTCAGCCCGATGACGTCCCTCAAACTCCGATCCAGCTGAGTGTTGAGGGAGAGTTTTGTCAGCATGATGGTGTGGTGACGATGTTGATGTTCTACCGATGCAGGGCTTCGCCTAAGCACCGCTACAGTATTATCGAGGTGGACTATGGTGGAGGGGGGCACCGCACACGGTTAAAAGATCAACTGATCAATTGTTGTGTCTATGGGGTGCCCCCCTGCCCCCGTATATAAAGGAGCAAGGGGGTGCGGCCGGCCAAGGGGAGAGGCGCGCCGGAGGAGTCCTACTCCAACCGGGAGTAGGACTCCCCCCTTTTTCCATGTTGGACTAGGAGAGAGAGGGGAAAGAGGTGGAGGGGAGGAAGGAAAGGGGGGCGCCGCCCCCCTCTCCTTGTCCTATTCGGACTAGGGGAGGCGCGGCCCTGCCCTGGCCGCCTCTCCTCTCTTCCACCAAGGCCCACTAAGGCCCATTAAGCTCCCGCGGGGTTCCGCTAACCTCCCAGTACTCCGGTAAAATCCCGATTTCACCCGGAACACTTCCGATATCCAAACATAGGCTTCCAATATATCAATCTTCATGTCTCGACCATTTCGAGACTCCTCGTCATGTCCGTGATCACATCCGGGACTCCGAACAACCTTCGGTACATCAAAACATATAAACTCATAATAAAACTGTCATCGTAACGTTAAGCGTGCGGACCCTACGGGTTCGAGAACTATGTAGACAAGACCGAGACACGTCTCCGGTCAATAACCAATAGCGGAACCTGGATGCTCATATTGGCTCCTACATATTCTACGAAGATCTTTATCGGTCAGACCGCATAACAACATACGTTGTTCCCTTTGTCATCGGTATGTTACTTGCCCGAGATTCGATCGTCGGTATCTCAATACCTAGTTCAATCTCGTTACCGGCAAGTCTCTTTACTCGTTCCGTAATACATCATCCCGCAACTATCTCATTAGTTGCAATGCTTGCCAGGCCTAACTGATGTGCATTACCGAGAGGGCCCAGAGATACCTCTCCGACAATCGGAGTGACAAATCCTAATCTTGAAATACGCCAACCCAACATGTACCTTCGGAGACACCTGTAGAGCACCTTTATAATCACCCAGTTACGTTGTGACATTTGGTAGCACACAAAGTGTTCCTCCGGTAAACGGGAGTTGCATAATCTCGTAGTCATAGGAACATGTATAAGTCATGAAGAAAGCAATAGCAACATACTAAACGATCAGGTGCTAAGCTAACGAAATGGGTCATGTCAATCACATCATTCTCCTAATGATGTGATCCCGTTAATCAAATGACAACTCATGTCTACGGCTAGGAAACATAACCATCTTTGATCAACGAGCTAGTCAAGTAGAGGCATACTAGTGACACTCTGTTTGTCTATGTATTCACACATGTATCATGTTTCCGGTTAATACAATTCTAGCATGAATAATAAACATTTATCATCATATAAGGAAATAAATAATAACTTTATTATTGCCTCTAGGGCATATTTTCTTCAGTCTCCCACTTGCACTAGAGTCAATAATCTAGATTACACAGTAATGATTCTAACGCCCATGGAGCCTTGGTGCTGATCATGTTTTGCTCGTGGAAGAGGCTTAGTCAAGGGTCTACAACATTCAGATCCGTATGTATCTTGCAAATTTCTATGTCTCCCACCTGGACTAGATCCCGGATGGAATTGAAGCATCTCTTGATGTGCTTGGTTCTCTTGTGAAATTTGGATTCCTTCGCCAAGGCTATTGCTCCAGTATTGTCACAAAAGATTTTCATTGGACCTGATGCACTAGGTATGACACCTAGATCGGATATGAACTCCTTCATCCAGACTCCTTCATTTGCTGCTTCCGAAGCAGCTATGTACTCCGCTTCACATGTAGATCCCGCCACGACGCTTTGTTTAGAACTGCACCAACTGACAGCTCCACCGTTCAATGTAAACACATATTCGGTTTGCGATTTAGAACCGTCCGGATCAGTGTCAAAGCTTGCATCAACGTAACCATTTACGATGAGCTCTTTGTCACCTCCATAAACAAGAAACATATCCTTAGTCCTTTTCAGGTATTTCAGGATGTTCTTGACCGCTGTCTAGTGATCCACTCCTGGATTATTTTGGTACCTCCCTGCTAGACTTATAGCAAGGCACACATCAGGTCTGGTACACAGCATTGCATACATGATAGAGTCTAGGTCTGAAGCATAGGGAACATCTTTCATTTTCTCTCTATCTTCTGCAGTGGTCGGGCATTGAGTCTTACTCAACTTCACACCTTGTAACACATGCAAGAACCCTTTCTTTGCTTGATCCATTTTGAACTTCTTCAAAACTTTGTCAAGGTATGTGCTTTGTGAAAGTCCTCTATAGATCTTAATGCCCAATATGTAAGCAGCTTCACCGAGGTCTTTCATTGAAAAACTCTTATTAAAGTATCCCTTTATGCTATCCAGAAATTCTATATCATTTCTAATCAACAATATGTCATCCACATATAATATTAGAAATGCTACAGAGCTCCCACTCACTTTCTTGTAAATACTGAGCTTCTCCAAAGTCATACAAAACCAAATGCTTTGATCACACTATCAAAGTGTTTATTCCTACTCCGAGAGGCTTCCACCAGTCCATAAATGGATCGCTGGAGCTTGCACACTTTGTTAGCTCCCTTTGGATCGACAAAACCTTCCGGTTGCATCATATACAACTCTTCTTCCAGAAATCCATTCATGAATGCAGTTTTGACATCCATCTGCCAAATTTCATAATCATAAAATGTGGCAATCGCTAACATGATTCGGACAGACTTAAGCATCGCTACGGGTGAGAAGGTCTCATCTTAGTCAATCCCTTGAACTTGTCGAAAAAGTTTTGCAACAAGTCGAGCTTTGTAGACAGTAACATTACCGTCAGCGTCAGTCTTCTTCTTGAAGATCCATTTATTCTCAATTGCTTGCCGATCATCGGGCAAGTCAACCAAAGTCCACACTTTGTTCTCATACATGGATCCCATCTCAGATTTCATGGCCTCGGGCCATTTTGCGGAATTTGGGCTCACCATCGCTTCTTCATAGTTTGTAGGTTCATCATGATCTAGTAGCATGACTTCCAGAACAGGATTACCGTACCACTCAGTGCGGATCTTACTCGTTGATCTACGAGGTTCAGTAGCAACTTGATCTGAAGTTCCATGATCATCATCATTAACTTCCTCACTAATTGGTGTAGGCGTCACAGAAACCGGTTTCTGTGATGAACTACTTTCCAATAGAGGAGCCGGTATAGTTACCTCATCAAGTTCTACTTTCCTCCCACTCACTTCTTTCGAGAGAAACTCCTTCTCTAGAAAGGATCCATTCTTAGCAACGAATGTCTTGCCTTCGGATCTGTGATAGAAGGTGTACCCAAAAGTCTCCTTTGGGTATCCTATGAAGACACATTTCTCCGATTTGGGTTCGACCTTATCAGGTTGAAGCTTTTTCACATAAGCATCACAGCCCCAAACTTTAAGAAACGACAACTTTGGTTTCTTGCCAAACCATAGTTCATAAGGCGTCGTCTCAACGGATTTTGATGGTGCCCTATTTAACGTGAATGCAGACGTCTCTAAAGCATAACCCCAAAATGATAGCGGTAAATCAGTAAGAGACATCATAGATCACACCATATCAAGTAAAGTACGATTACGACGTTCGGACACACCATTACGCTGTGGTGTTCCGGGTGGCGTGAGTTGTGAAACTATTCCGCATTGTTTCAAATGTAGACCAAACTCGTAACTCAAATATTCTCCTCCACGATCAGATCGTAGAAACTTTATTTTCTTGTTACGATGATTTTCAACTTCACTCTGAAATTCTTTGAACTTTTCAAATGTTTCAGACTTATGCTTCATTAAGTAGATATACCGATATCTGCTTAAATCATCTGTGAAGGTGA
This sequence comes from Aegilops longissima, assembly GCA_021605205.1. NCBI lineage: Eukaryota > Viridiplantae > Streptophyta > Magnoliopsida > Poales > Poaceae > Aegilops > Aegilops longissima. The sequence continues at coordinate 537,882,199 of CM038682.1, forward strand.
GAAAATAACGATATCCGCCACGAGCCTCAACATTCATCGGACCACATACATCTGTATGTATGATTTCCAACAAATCTGTTGCTCTCTCCATAGTACCGGAGAACGGTGTTTTAGTCATCTTGCCCATGAGGCACGGTTCGCAAGTACCAAGTGATTCATAACCAAGTGGTTCCAAAAGTCCATCAGTATGGAGTTTCTTCATGCGCTTTACATCGATATGACCTAAACGGCAGTGCCACAAATAAGTTGCACTATCATTATCAACTCTGCATCTTTTGGCTTCAACATTATGAATATGTGTATCACTACTATCGAGATTCATCAAAAATAGACCACTCTTCAAGGGTGCATGAACATAAAAGATATTACTCATATAAATAGAACAACCATTATTCTCTGATTTAAATGAATAACCGTCTCGCATCAAACAAGATCCAGATATAATGTTCATGCTCAACGCTGGCACCAAATAACAATTATTTAGGTCTAATACTAATCCCAAAGGTAGATGTAGAGGTAGCGTGCAGACCGCGATCACATTGACTTTGGAACCATTTCCCACGTGCATCGTCACCTCGTCCTTTGCCAGTGTTTGCTTAATCCGTAGTCCTTGTTTCGAGTTGCAAATATTAGCAACATAACCAGTATCAAATAACCAGGTGCTACTGCGAGCTCTAGTAAGGTACACATCAATAACATGTATATCACATATACCTTTGTTCACCTTGCCATCCTTCGTATCCGCCAAATATTTGGGGCAGTTCCGCTTCAAAGGACGATCCGCTTGCAAGAGAAGCACTCGATTTCAGGCTTAGGTCCAGATTTGGGTTTCTTCTCCTGAGCAGCAACTTGCTTGTTGTTCTTCTTGAAGTTCCCCTTCTTCTTCCCTTTGCCCTTCTTCTTGAAACTAGTGGTCTTATTGACCATCAACACTTGATGCTCCTTCTTGATTTCTACCTCCACAGCCTTTAGCATTGCTAAGAGCTCGGGAATTGTCTTATCCATCCCTTGCATATTAAAGTTCATCACGAAGCTCTTGTAGCTTGGTGGAAGTGATTGGAGAATTCTGTCAATGACGCTATCATCCGGAAGATTAACTCCCAGTTGAATCAAGTGATTGTTATACCAAGACATCTTGAGTATATGCTCACTGACAGAACTATTCTCCTCCATCTTGCAGCTGTAGAACTTATTGGAGACTTCATATCTCTCAATCCGGGCATTTGCTTGAAATATTAACTTCAACTCCTGGAACATCTCATATGCTCCATGACGTTCAAAACGTCGTTGAAGTCCCGGTTCTAAGCCGTAAAGCATGGCACATTGAACTATCGAGTAGTCACCAGCTTTGCTCTGGCAGACATTCTTAACGTCGTCAGTTGCATCAGCAGCAGGCCTGGCACCCAGCGGTGCTTCCAGGACGTAATTCTTCTGTGCAGCAATAAGGATAATCCTCAAATTATGGACCCAGTCCGTGTAATTGCTACCATCATATTTCAACTTTGCTTTCTCAAGGAACGCATTAAAATTCAACGGAACAACAGCACGGGCCATCTATCTACAATCAAACATAGACAAGCAAGATACTATCAGGTACTAAGTTCATGATAAATTTAAGTTCAATTAATCATATTACTTAAGAACTCCCACTTAGAAAGACATCTCTCTAATCCTCTAAGTGATCACGTGATCCAAATCAACTAAACCATAACCGATCATCATGTGAAATGGAGTAGCTTTCAATGGTGAACATCACTATGTTGATCATATCTACTATATGATTCACGCTCGACCTTTCAGTCTCAGTGTTCCGAGTCCATATCTGCATATGCTAGGCTCGTCATGTTTAACCTGAGTATTCTGCCTGTGCAAAACTGGCTTACACCCGTTGTAGATGGACGTAGAGCTTATCACACCCAATCATCATGTGGTGTCTGGGCACGATGAACTTTGGCAATGGTGCATACTCAGGGAGAACACTTTTATCTTGAAATTTTAGTGAGAGATCATCTTATCATGCTACCGTCAATCAAAGCAAGATAAGATGCATAAAAGATAAACATCACATGCAATCAATATAAGTGATATGATATGGCCATCATCATCTTGTACTTGTGATCTCCATCTCCGAAGCACCGTCATGATCACCATCATCACCGGCGCGACACCTTGATCTCCATCGTAGCATCATTGTCGTCTCGCCAATCTTATGCTTCTACGACTATCGCTACCGCTTAGTGATAAATTAAAGCATTACAGGGCGATTGCATTGCATACAATAAAACGACAACCATATGGCTCCTGCCAGTTGCCGATAACTCAGTTACAAAACATGATCATCTCATACAATAAAATATAGCATCACGTCTTGACCATATCACATCACAACATGCCCTGCAAAAACAAGTTAGACGTCCTCTACTTTGTTGTTGCAAGTTTTACGTGGCTGCTACGGGCTTAGCAAGAACCTCTTACCTATGCATCAAAACCACGATGATAGTTTGTCAAGTTGGTGTTGTTTTAACCTTCAAAAGGACTGGGCGTAGCCACACTCGGTTCAACTAAAGTTGGAGAAACTGACACCCTCGAGCCACCTATGTGCAAAGCACGTCGGTAGAACCAGTCTCGCATAAGCATACGCATAATGTCGGTCCAGGCCGCTTCATCCAACAATATCGCCGAACCAAAGTATGACATGCTGGTAAGCAGTATGACTTATATCGCCCACAATTCACTTGTGTTCTACTCGTGCATATAATATCAATCCATAAAACCAGGCTCTGATACCACTGTTGGGGAACATAGTAATTTCAAAATTTTCCTAGGCACACGCAAGATCATGGTGATGCATAGCAACGAGAGGGGAGAGTGCTGTCCATGTACCCTTGTAGACCGAAAGTGGAAGCGTTAGCACAACGCAGTTGATGTAGTCGTACATCTTCACGATCCGACCGATCAAGTACCGAACGCACGACACCTCCGAGTTCAGCACACGTTCAGCCCGATGACGTCCCTCAAACTCCGATCCAGCTGAGTGTTGAGGGAGAGTTTTGTCAGCACGATGGTGTGGTGACGATGTTGATGTTCTACCGACGCAGGGCTTCGCCTAAGCACCGCTACAGTATTACCGAGGTGGACTATGGTGGAGGGGGGCACCGCACATGGTTAAAAGATCAACTGATCAATTGTTGTGTCTATGGGGTGCCCCCTGCCCCCGTATATAAAGGAGCAAGGGGCGTGCGGCTGGCCAAGGGGAGAGGCGCGCCGAAGGAGTCCTACTCCTACCGGGAGTAGGACTCCCCCCTTTTCCATGTTGGACTAGGAGAGAGAGGGGAAAGAGGTGGAGGGGAGGAAGGAAAGGGGGGGCGCCGCCCCCCTCTCCTTCTCCTATTCGGACTAGGGGGGAGAGGCGCGCGGCCCTGCCCTGGCAGCATCTCCTCTCTTCCACCAAGGCCCACTAAGGCCCATTAAGCTCCCGGGGGGTTCCGGCAACCTCCCGGTACTCCAGTAAAATCCCGATTTCACCCGGAACACTTCCGATATCCAAACATAGGCTTCCAATATATCAATCTTCATGTCTCGACCATTTCGAGACTCCTCGTCATGTCCGTGATCACATCCGGGACTCCGAACAACCTTTGATACATCAAAACATATAAACTCAAAATAAAACTGTCATCGTAACGTTAAGCGTGCGGACCCTATGGGTTCGAGAACTATGTAGACATGACCGAGACACATCTCCGGTCAATAACCAATAGCGGAACCTGGATGCTCATATTGGCTCCTACATATTCTATGAAGATCTTTATCGGTCAGACCGCATAACAACATACGTTGTTCCCTTTGTCATCGGTATGTTACTTGCCCGAGATTCGATCGTCGGTATCTCAATACCTAGTTCAATCTCATTACCGGCAAGTCTCTTTACTCGTTCCGTAATACATCATCCCGCAACTAACTCATTAGTTGCAATGCTTGCAAGGCTTAAGTGATGTGCATTACCAAGAGGGCCCAGAGATACCTCTCCGACAATCGGAGGACAAATCCTAATCTCAAATACGCCAACCCAACATGTACCTTCGGAGACACCAGAGAGCACCTTTATAATCACCCGCCACGCCAGACGTTTGGTAGCACACAAAGTGTTCCTCCGGTAAACGGGAGTTGCATAATCTCACAGTCATGGGAACATGTATAAGTCATGAAGAAAGCAATAGCAACATACTAAACGATCGGGTGCTAAGCTAACGAAATGGGTCATGTCAATCACATCATTCTCCTAATGATGTGATCCCGTTACTCAAATGACAACTCATGTCTATGGCTAGGAAACATAACCATCTTTGGTCAACGAGCTAGTCAAGTAGAGGCATACTAGTGACACCCTGTTTGTCTATGTATTCACACATGTATCATGTTTCCGGTTAATACAATTCTAGCATGAATAATAAACATTTATCATCATATAAGGAAATAAATAATAACTTTATTATTGCCTCTAGGGCATATTTCCTTCAGTCTCCCACTTGCACTGGAGTCAATAATCTAGATTACACAGTAATGGTTCTAACACCCATGGAGCCTTGGTGATGATCATGTTTTGCTCGTGGAAGAGGCTTAGTCAACGGGTCTGCAACATTCAGATCCGTATGTATCTTGCAAATTTCTATGTCTCCCACCTGGACTAGATCCCGGATGGAATTGAAGTGTCTCTTGATGTGCTTGGTTCTCTTGTGAAATCTGGATTCCTTCGCCAAGGCTATTGCTCCAGTATTGTCACAAAAGATTTTCATTGGACCCGATGCACTAGGTATGACACCTAGATCGGATATGAACTCCTTCATCCAGACTTAGCCGGGCACCCAGGGCGGTCAGGGCGCCTTGGCCGGGGCGCTGTAGAGGGCCAGGCACCCGGGGGTTGAGAGCCCGGGCACCTGGTGGGGGGCTGGGCCGCACCCAAGAGGAGGCCGGGCACCCGGGGTGGCGGGGGCAGCGCCCAGGCAGGGGGTCGGGCACCCGGGGCGGCTGAGGCCAGCGCCAGGCAAGGGTCGGGCACCCGGGGCGGCCAGGGGCTCACCCAGCCGGCTGTAGGAGGTGGCCGGGCACCTGGGGTAGTCCGGCACCTCCTTTGCTTTGTGTCTCGAGCGTCCTTCTTCCGTCTCCTCCTCCATAGGTGCTTGCGTCTCCATGCTCGCCTCTTCATGGACTTCTTCTTGGTACCTAAGAATGCACAACAATACCGTTTGAGGTAGAACTCGATTCTCGTGTGAATACGAATGGAGCTCGAAGAGGAATGAGTTAACCTTGGTTCCGATGGTACGCGTGTGGGCTCTTGTCATTGGTCCTCTTAGTGCTTGCGGTGGTGGTGCGACGTCCATGGTGATGGTCGAGGGATGCTCTGCATCATCTCCCCTCCCCTTGGGAGAGATCCGTCCACAGACATGAGAATAAGCATCTACCTCAAGCCCATAGCAAGCATGCATAAGACTCTCAATGCACGGTCTATGGTAGGCGTAAGAGTCATCCACAAAACCAAGAGAAATGAAATGTCTAAACACATGGGGCAAGTGCAAGACAATCCAAGCATAATGTGCATATGGTGTGGTGAAGAAAGTGAGGCACTCAACACAAATGACATAGCAATTTTGCAACATGTGCGAGGCAATCAAGTCATGAGAGCAAATAGTAGGCATAGGCATATGTGAAGTAATGACATTGTGGCAACCAAACATGCGATATTAGCAAGTAATCAAAGAATTGGATGCAACATGAGAAAGCATAGCAATCAAGTCATGCAAACTAGTGGAGCGAAGATGCAACACACTAGAGGAAATCATGGCAATCATGTCATGTGAGAGAATAGTGGATATAGGTAATGCACATGACATATCGCAAGCACGAGCACAAAGCAAAATCATAGTATCATCATAGGAATGGGGCATAAATGGAACATGGCAATAACAAGCAATATCTTCATCAAGCTTGCAAATACACATACAAGTAGTAGCATCAATCATCATGTGTAATGCAAGGCATGGGTCACAAATGCATGGCAAATATAAAGAAATGAGCATATCATGCAAAGTGAACATGGCAAGATGGGCATAAAGTGAGAAGTGGTATATAACCCATAACCAAGTGAGTGCCATGTAGAAGAAATGCGCGAAGATTTTGCGCGAAGAGCACGGTGGGAAAGGAAATCCATGGGATCCCAAGTCATCATTGCTCTCTAGAGCTTGTTTTGTCAACTCGTGGGATTGCGAGGTTGACAAGTATCCATGTGTACCTACACAAAAGAGACACAAACCAAAGAAAGTGTGTGCGTGGTAAATATACACATCATCCATCATGATGTGTATGTGCATGTGTGAGTTAGCACAAGATAAGCATCGCTCAAAGAAATTTGATGCATGGTATAAGAACATGTCATCCATCATGAAAGAATAGTTGTTATGCATGACACGATGGGGACACAAATTGAGAATACAAGTATATGGCACATCAATATCATGTTTATTCATGGGGAGCATATGGTGCACACAAGTAGTGGGATCATGCAAAGTATGGAATGCATCAAAATCTCCTAATATGTATGAGGAAACTATGGGGGTCTCCTCATGAGCAATAGTGGAAACATCATATGGAGAATATGAACTACATCCAAAACAATGCATATCGGAAGCTAGGTGGTCATGGCATGTCATATGAGATAAATGATGCAAAGGGAGCATATCCATATTATCACAAGAAAAACAAATGCCAATAACCATGGGCTTGTCATCTATGCCATATGCGCAAATTGGGTTTATGTTGATGGCATATGCATAGTCACTACGATGAGATTGCAAATATGACATATTGTTGATCTCATGCATAGCATATGACAAAGCAAGCGGATTGTCAAACATGATGTGACCAAGAGAATTATCACAAGGAATCATATGTAACATGGCATCACACTTAATACACTCCACATGGCAATCATCAAACTCATCATAAATGGGTAAATCATCGCATGGGGAAGTCGTACTAGCATGAAGCATGACAATAGATGGATCAACATCATGCAAGCAATCAATGTCGAGAATGTCCACTAGTGAGACTAGAGCATCACCCTCACCAATGTTACCTTTCTCGTTCCACTCAAGTGGTGTAGGTGAGGTGGGAAAGACCAAAGCGTGGTCAACGTCATCATCGTGATGGAACCATGTGGGGGGTGCATCATAGTCCACCATGGCCATCGTCTTGTACAAAGGAAGGACGAAGTCGTCGAGGGTTGGCGCATCATCATAAATGGGACCTAGCACCAAATGAGAAGACACAATAGAGGTAGAGGTTAAGTTGTTACAAATCGAAATGGCCTCACATGCCCTATCAACTTCCTCACTCTCTCTATGTGGTGGTGGCTCACTCACTCCCTCAAGGTAGGTGCACTCAATGTCACATATGGTGGAGTCACTCAAATCACTCAAGTGGTGGTGGTAACCCTCCTCACATGTGAATTGTGGCAGCTCATCATATATGGGGCTAGTGGTGAAGTCACTCTCACTCTCAATATGGTGGCGAAAGTCACTCGAGTCACCATACGTCGCCATGGTCGAAAGGAAGATCCCATGCTCAACCATCTCGTAGTCGTCGCCGTGGATGAAGGCCAAAGATGGCACATCATCACTCTCGTCATGGATGAAGGCCGAAGATGGCACATCATCGCTCTCGTCGTGGATGAAGGCCGAAGATGGCACATCGTCACTCTCGTCATGGATGAAGGCCGAATATGGCACAACATCACTCTCGCCATGGATGAAGGCCGAAGATGGCACATCATCACTCTCCTCCATGACCGAAGGGAAAATCCCATGCTCGATCATCTTGTCACCGTCGCCGTGGAGGAAGGCCAATGTAGGCGTACTCGTCGGAGGTAGGCGAAGATGCCATACGTCCAAAGGCGAAGATGCCTTGATTACACTTGGCTAAGATGCCGACGTGGTCATAGTAGTCATAGCTCTGTCTTGGTGGTGCTTGTCTCGCGGTCTTCTCTTGTGCTCATGAAGTTTGGTCGTAGCTTGATGTAGAGCTTTTTGGGACTTGTAGGTGTACGCATCACGAGCATCTTCATCTTGATGGTGTTGTAGTGCTTGTGCTCGATGACGTTCTGAAGATTGGCCACTTGAGCGTCGCCGCCTTGAAGATGATGAAGGGGGAGAAGACTTGTAGTTGGCCACCATGTCTCGTACTTGATCCCTTTGTTCGGACAACTTGGTGTCGAGGTAGTCCCTTATCCTTGCTTCGTTTTGGCGAATGTCGATGGCGAGTCTCTCAATGCCTTGCATTGCTTGTTGTAGTCCGAAGATGGACGTTTTGGTGGTAGTTGTTTGCGTTGTCGTTGTCGTGGAAGACCAGAGATGAAATGCCTTGCCTATCCATCACAAGACTCGAGCAAATGTAAGTGGAAGAAAGGAAAGAACTAGACCAGTGTACCTTATCCAATGTTGAAGATGGATCAATGATCACTCAATAATGTAACAAGGAAATAGCACAATTGGTATCGTATCTTGTCAATACTCACACCTACACAAGTAAGGCTTATGATGGATCTCGGTGAGGATAGTGGCACAAAAGTTTGATGCAAAATGTTAGCAAGAGTCAATAATGTTGGAAAAGATTCACAAATTTGCAAGTGAAACAAGTAGACCAATAGCAATATGCGGCACACGGAAACACACACACGGATAGATAAATGTGGTCGTGCAACCAAGGAATGAGCACAAAATGTGGAATCCACGGAAAACGCACGTGTTGCACAACTCAAGAGAGACGCTAGCACGATTGCTCAATAGGCGGATACGACACTTGTGCACAACCTTGAAGAGGCAAAATGTATCAACTTTCTATCCCAAGTATGTTATGTGTATGATGTTCAGGTGTTTCGCACACGATGATCCAAGATTACCAATATGGTAGTATGATATGCAATGTGGCTATGGCTCTTGCTTACAAGCTTGTTTGCTCTCTTTTCCTTTTTTTCTTAAAAGCTTATTCTCTCTTTTTTTTTATATGGCCACTATGCGACATGCACAAACCAAGATAGCAATTTTGTATACGGGAACAATCTTGTGACACAAGAGATGATATGATGATACCAAGATGATACCAATATGATATGGTTTATATACAATGGAAGGTACGGATCACTAATGTGCACAAGTAACGTTGCCGGCAATACTCAAAGGCTAGTCTCGATGTGCAAGTGACGCAAAATGGGCTAAGGGGTTAACAAAGTAAAGGCAAGAAAGTACAATGATGGGATACCATGATACCAAGATGATATAGAGGTTACCGTTCTTGCTTACGGTTTGGGTGTCAAAATGGTGAAGTGGACGATGTCGAAGACGACCTCGTGGCGATGATGAGTGGCGGTGTTCTTGATGTAGATACCAAGATGATGTAGACTCGTCCCTAAGTAGCCGAAACACCTTAGGAAACGGTAAAAACCCGCAAACTCAAAATCTCCAAAGGCAAATGTCAAATGGTGGTGGCAGAATGCGTTGGTTGTTCCGGAGTTAGCAATGCGGAAGTGGTGGTGGTGGGTGATGACGAAGAGACCATCACTAAGTAGCCGAAACACCTTAGGAGACTCAGTTCACCACTCAAACAACCACAAATGCCATATGGATCAAAATTGGGTTAGGTTGCGGAAAGTTATGGTGGTTGGCCGAGGCAAAGATGCCAAAATGCCAAATTTTTAATGGAGTCAATTGGTGGTAAAACCAACATGAGCAGCTTGGGCACGTCTCTAGCTTTTCAACGAGCCAAAGAACACCCAAATCGGAGTTTGGGAGTGAAAGTTATGAGTGAAAAAGTAAAGTGCACGCGGCTGATTCTGGGGGTGCGGGTGCCCGGGGGTGGAAGGTGCGGGCACCCGGGGTCGTCCGAAGCAAACAGCTCGGGTGTGCGGGTGCCCGGGGTTTTGGGGTGCGGGCACCCGGGCTGGTCAGCGGGGGTGGGCGGGGGGTTCCGGGTGCCCGGGGTTTGAGGTCCGGGTGCCCACGGGTGTCGGATTTGGGCGCAAATTCGTGGGAAAGTGGAAGAAAATTGGTGGATTTCATGGAGGAAAAGGTGGAGATGGATGGGGGAATGCTAGATCCACTTGAAACCAAGCAAATCCATGGATCAAATCCAACAAAACCTCATCAAACCAACAAATCACAAAAAAAAAATTGGGGCTATTTTTGGTGGGGAATTTTCAAATTTGGGGAAGAACACAAATAAATTAGGCTAGAGAACAACAAGGGGGGCTCCAATTTCCTGAGAAACCATGGCTCATGATACCAAGATGTTGTAGGGTGGAACCCTAGATGGAGATCTTTCACGAATTGGAGGGGAAATCCCCAAGAACACGAATAACACAAGAGAGGGAAAACACTAAAATTGACTAGATCCAATCACACAAAGAGAGATACAATGATTCAAAGACAACAAAGGAAAGATACAAGGTACTAGTTCGTCCCAATCCTATGAGGAATGAGGTCTTGAAGGGGGCCACCCATGAGGGGCTCTTGAGGTTGGTCACTCCAAGAGGAGGTCTTGATCTCCTAGTGGAGTGGATCCATGGAGCAAAGCTCACATATGTCTATCATATACTTTGCTATCCCTCCAAATGAGCTAGGTGGGGGGTACTTATAGTCTAGGGACGAAGTTGGAGGGGGATAGGGTTATAAGGGCAAAAGGCCCCAACTTGCACGCAGGCAAACAGATCGGTCCGGGCACCCGGGGTAAAGGGGCCCGGGCACCCAGAGGTGGTGCGGTGGTAGGCGGCCTGGCACCCGGGGCTGAAGGGCCGGGCACCCGGGGCGGTCAGGCGCCTTGGCCGGGGCGCTCTAGAGGGTCGGGCACCCGGGGGTTGAGAGCCCAGGCACCTGGTGGGGGGTTGGGCTGCGCCCAAGAGGAGGCCGGGTGCCTGGCCCGGGCACCCGGGGGTGATGGCCCGGGCACCCGGGGCGGCTAAGGCCAGCGCCAGGCAAGGGCCGGGCACCCGGGGCCTTCCAGGCTGGGCACCCGGGGCGGCCAGGGGCTCAAGAAGCCGGCTGTAGGAAGTGGTCACGCACCCGGGCTGCTGGTGGCCGGGCACCCGAGGTAGTCCGGCACCTCCTTTGCTTCACGTATCGAGCATCCTTCTTCCGTCTCCTCCTCCATAGGTGCTTTCGTCTCCATCCTCGCCTCTTCACGGACTTCTTCTTGGTACCTAAGAATGCACAACAATACCGTTTGAGGTAGAACCCGATTCTCGTGTGAATACAAATGGAGCTTGAAGAGGAATGAGTTAACCTCGGTTCCGATGGTACGCGCGTGGGCTCTTGTCATTGGTCCTCTTAGTGCTTGCGCTGGTGGTGCGACATCCATGGTGATGGTCGAGGGATGCTCCGCATCAGAAAGGGTCGAAATGCGGATCTTTACCAATGACATATGTACCTAAAAGCACCAAGTTAATATTAGAAGCTAAATAGCAATTGCACAATGATGTAATACAACAATCTTTTATAATATGTCTATATACATCCGTATGTGGTAGTCCATTTGAAATCTCTAAAAAGACAAATTTTAGGAACGGAGGGAGTATCTTATAACATCCAATATACTCACATGTTAGATGAATTAACATCTTATATTATGGGCCGGAAGGAGTTTAGTTCATTCGTACAAATTATCGGCTGATTAACTGCTGGTGTATCCATGGGTTACAGTTAGTTTGAGCTAGTCCGGGATCAAATAGCCCTAAAGTATATCTAAACATGAGGGCTAGTTTGAGCTAGTTGCATCTATAACCCATCCAAAAAACTATCCAACCCAAGAGGTGCTAATTGGAGCTAGTTCTCCTAGTGCATTTATTGTCAATCTAACCCTGTCATCCAAACAACTCTTTGGATGGAGTTAGTTCAGGGTTAGTAATGAGCTAGAAACTAACTCTAACCTCTAGCTAAGTTGAGTATCCAAATAGGGTTGTGTTGTTGCTGTTGTAGATATATTCAGTTAAAAGTCCGATTCACCGATTAGTCCCTTATCAGCCGCCGGCCTATATGGTACCAGCTACCGATATCCTGAACAGTGAGCAGATATAAGCCATGGGATGAAACTAACCTCGATGGAAAACAGCAGTCGTTCCCAAAATTGTCCTGTGTAGTACATCGAGAAGCATGTTAAGCACAACAGGCTAAACATCAACCAAAATTATACATGGCAAACAAAATAATCTCCAAAAGATAGCTTCAGTGTGCAGGTTTAAGCATGCTAGTAAAGTAATACAAGTGGAAAGGTGTGCTAACTGCAACAGGCCTAACATTTAACAACAAGCAAACATAGTCATTCAAACTAGTATTGTGTCGGTTGCTACCTCTTGAGCACTGCGTTGGATTTCCCCGAAGAGGAGAGGATGATGCAGTAAAGTAGCGTAAGTATTTCCCTTAGTTTTTGAGAACCAAGGTATCAAACCAATAGGAGGCCACACACAAGTCCCTCGTACCTGCACAAAACGATAGCTCCTCGCAACCACCGTGATTAGGGGTTGTCAATCCCTTCACGGTCACTTACGAGAGTGAGATCTGATAGAGATGATAAATAATATTTTTGGTATTTTTGGAATAGAGATGCAAAGTAAAAAGTAAAAGGCAAAGTAAAAACAAAGCAAGTATTAAAGTGATGGAGATTGATATGATGAGAATAGACCCGGGGGCCATAGGTTTCACTAGTGGCTTCTCTCAAGAGCATAAGTATTCTACGGTGGGTGAACAAATTGTTGTTGAGCAATTGACAGAATTGAGCATAGTTATGAGTATATCTAGGTATGATCATGTATATAGGCATCACGTCCAAGACAAGTAGACCAAACGATTCTGCATCTACTACTATTACTCCACTCATCGACCGCTATCCAGCATGCATCTAGAGTATTAAGTTAAAAACAGAGTAACACCTTAAGCAAGATGACATGATGTAGAGGGATAGATTCATGCAATATGATAAAAACCCCATCTTGTTATCCTCGATGGCAACAATACAATACGTGCCTTGCTGCCCCTTCTGTCACTAGGAAAAGGACACCGCAAGATTGAACCCAAAGCTAAGCACTTCTCCCATTGCAAGAACTACCAATCTAGTTGGCCAAACCAAACGGATAATTCGAAGAGACTTGCAAAGATAACCAATCATACATAAAAGAATTCAGAGAAGATTCAAATATTATTCATAGATAAGCTAGATCATAAACCCACAATTCATCGGTCTCAACAAACACACCGCAAAAAGAAGATTACATCGAATAGATCTCCACGAGAGAGGGGGAGAACATTGTATTGAGATCCAAAAAGAGAGAAGAAGCCATCTAGCTACTAGCTATGGACCCGTAGGTCTGAAGTAAACTACTCACACTTCATTGGAGGGGCTATGGTGATGATGTAGAAGCCCTCTGTGGTGGATGCCCCCTCCGGTGGAGCTCCAGAACAGGCCCCAAGATGGGATCTCGTGGATACAGGAAGTTGCGGCAGTGGAATTAGGTTTTTGGCTCCTGTTCGATCGCTTGGGGTGCGTAGGTATATATAGGAGGAAGGAGTACGTCGGTGGAGCAACAGGGGGCCCACGAGGAAGGGGCGCACCCCCCACCCTCGTGACCGCCTCTTTGGTTCCTTGGAGTAGGGTCCAAGTCCTCGGATCACGCTCGTGAGAAAATCACGTTCTGAAGGTTTCATTCCGTTTGGACTCCGCTTGATATTCCGCTTGTTCAAACACTAAAATAGGCAAAAAGCAGCAATTGCAGGCTGGGCCTCCGGTTAATAGGTTAGTCCCAAAATAATATAAAAGTGGAAAATAAAGCCCAATATAGTCCAAAACAGTAGATAAAGTAGCATGAAGCAATCGAAAATTATAGATACGTTGGAGACGATCGCATCCCCAAGGTTAATTCTGCTCGTCCTCGAGTAGGTAAATGATAAAAGAGAATTTTGATGCGGAGTGATACTTTGGCATAATTTCAATGTAAATCTTCTTAATTGTGGTATGAATATTCAGATCCGAATGAATATAAAATAAAAGTTCATACTGATAAAAGAAATAGTAATACTTCAAGCATACTAACCAAAGTAATCATGTCTTCTGAAAATAGCATGGCAAAAGAAAGTTCATCCCTACAAAATCATAAAGTTAGGCTATGCTTCATTTTCGTCACACAAAGATGTTCCCAACTTCTATACCCCCGATGACAAGCCAAGCAATTGTTTCATACTTAAATAATCTCAAACTTTTTCAACCTTCACGCAATACATGAGCGTGAGCCATGGATATATCACTATAGGTGGAATAGAATATGATGATGGGGATTGTGTGGAGAAGACAAAAAGGAGAAAGTCTCACATTGACGAGGATAATCAACGGGCTATGGAGATGCCCATCAATTGATGTCAACATGAGGAGTAGGGATTGCCATGCAACGGATGCACTAGAGCTATGAATGCTCAACAAAAGAAAACTAGTGGGTGTGCATCCAACTTGCTTGCTCATGAAGACCTAGGGAATTTGAGGAAGCCCATCGTAGGAATATTCAAGCCAAGTTCTATAATGAAAAATTCCCACTAGTATAAAAAGACAACTTATGAGACTCACTATATGAAAAGCATGGTGCTACTTTGAAGCACAAAATATGAGACTCACTACATGAAGAACAAGGTGCTACTTTCAAGCACAATATATGAGACTCACTACATGAAGAACAAGGTGCTACTTTGAAGCACAAGTGTGGAAAAAGAGATAGTAACATTGCCCTTTTTATTTTCTCTTTTTTTTGGGGCCTTTCTTTTTTCTTTCTTTTTTGGCCTTTCTCTTTTTTTGGTCAATGCTCTAATAATGATGATCATCACACTTCTATTGATTACAACATAAGGATTACAACTCGAAACTAGAACAAGATATGACTCTATATGAATGCCTCTGGCGGTGTACCGGGATGGTGCAATGAATCAAGAGTGACATGTATGAAAATAATGCATGGTGGCTTCGCCACAAATACGATGTCAACTACATGATCATGCAATGGCAATATGACAAAAGTAAAGTATGTCATGATGATGATGAACGGAACAGTGAAAAGTTGCATGGCGATATATCTCGGAATGGCTATGAAAATGCCATAATAGGTAGGTATGGTGGCTGTTTTGAGGAAGATATAAGGAGGTTTATGTGTGATAGAGCGTATCATATCACGGGATTTGGATGCACCGTGAAGTTTGCACCAACTCTCAAGGTGAGAAAGGGCAATGCACGGCATCAAGAGGCTAGCAAAGGCGGAAAGGTAAAAGTGCGATAATCCATGGACTCAACATTAGTCAAAAGAACTCATATACTTATTGCAAAAATTTAGAAGTCATCAAAATCAAGTACTACACGCATGCTCCTAGGGGATAGATTGGTAGGAAAAGACCATCGCTCGTCCCCGACCGCCACTCATAAGGATGCACAAGCCAGGTACACTTCATGTTTCAAATTTGTTACACAACTTTAACCATACGTGCATGCTACGGGATTTGCTAACTTCAACACAAGCATTATTTAAATTCATAATCACCCAACCAGCATGACTTTAATATTACCACCTCCATATCTCAAAACAATTATCAAGTATCAAACTTTTCTTAGTATTCAACAAACTCAAAAGAAAGTTTCACATATCTTGAATACCAAGTATATTAATTTTAAGCAAATTACCATGCTATTAACGACTCTCAAAATAATCTAAGTGAAGCATGAGAGATCAATAGTTTCTTTAAAACAAATCCACCACCGTGCTCTAAAAGATCTAAGTGAAGCACTAGAGCAAAAATTATCACGCTCAAAAGATATAAGTGAAGCACTATGAGCAAAACTATCAAGCTCAAAAGATGTAAGTGAAGCACAAAGAGTATTCTATCAAATTCCAATTTATGTATGGCTCTCTCAAAAGGTGTGAACATCAAGGATGATTGTCGTAGACTAACAAGCAAAGACGCAAATAATACACAACGCTCCAAGCAAAACACTTATCATGTGGTGAATAAAAATATAGCTCCAAGTAAATTACCGATGGAAGTAGACGAAAGAGGGGATGCCTTCCGGGGCATCCCCAAGCTTTTACTTTTTGGTGTCCTTGGATTATCTTGGGGATGCCATGGGCATCCCCAAGCTTAGGCTCTTTCCACTCCTTGTTCCATAATCCATCAAAAGAATTTACCCAAAACTTGAAAACTTCACAACACAAAACTCAATAGATATCTCGTGAGCTCCGTTAGAGAAAGAAAACAAAAGACTACTTTAAGGTACTGTAATGAACTCATTATTTATTTATATTGGTGTTAAACCTACTGTATTCCAACTTCTCTATGGATTATAAACTATTTTACTAGCCATAGATTCATCAAAATAAGCAAACAACACACGAAAAACAGAATCTGTCAAAAACAGAACAGTCTGTAGTAATCTGTAACTAACGCAAACTTATGGACCTCAACAAAATCTACCAAAATTAGAAGACCTAGAATATTTGTTTATTGATCAGCAGAAATTGGAATCAGTATTTTATCACGTTCTGGTGATTTTTAATAATTCGGGCACTGAGCGCAAAGTTTCTGGAAATTACAGCAAGATCAAATAACTATCATCCAAGAAGATCCAATAGGTCTAGCTTGGCACAAACACTAACTAAAACATAAAACCACATCTAAACAGAGGCTAGATGGATTATTTATTCCTAAATAGAAGCAAAAGCAAAAAGACTAAAATAAAATTGGGTTGCCTCCCAACAAGCGCTGTCGTTTAACGCCCCTAGCTAGGATAAAAGCAAGGATAGATCTAAGTATTGCCATCTTTGGTAGGCAATTCTTCAATGAGGCATCTACCTTCTTTAGAATTTTCTTTCTTTCTAGTAATTATCAAATTTTTAGGCAAAAGATTGAAAGATTCATTCATAGCAAATGGTTCCTTAATGATGGCAAAAAGATTGGGATGAACACTTATAGATTTAAGATCCGCAGTTTCCTTACTAGATGATTCACCCTTATTCTTAGGAACATAAACAAATTTAGTATTTTTAGTAGACGAACTTGGAGTGTTTTTTGCGGAAGAAAAAGTGGATCCCAAGTTGGTAATGATACCCTCAAATTTATCGATTCTAGTGGAATCTAAATTTATTTTCTCATTAACTATGGGTTCCTTTTCGCCAGCTCTTTGCCGTCTGCTAGTGGATGGCAAAGAAGCTCTTTGCCATCAGCTACCGAAAAGCAGACGTCAAAGAATGGGCAGACGGCAAAAGAGGCCTTTGCCATCTGCCAGCTCTTTGCCGTCTGCCAGCTGACGGCAAAGAATTGCCATCAGCTGGCTGACGGCAAAGAGAGAGGTGGCCCCCACCCCCCCCCACCCCCCCGCCCGTTTGGGGAAAACTTAACGCCCCACCTCTTTGCCGTCTGCTAGCAGACGGCAAAGGGAGACAAAGGCGGACGGCAAAGAAAGGCGGACGACAAAGAGCAGACTAACTAATGGCCGCAATCCCCCCGCCCGTTAATTACTCTCTCTTCTCTCCCTCTCTCCTCCCCGACGCCCCGCCACCAGATCGATCCCCACCCACCGCCGACCGCCGCCCGAGCCGCCCCCCACCCCGCCGTCCCCTGCTCCGCCAAGGCCGCCTCAAGACCTGCTTGGTCCCGCCGCCCCACCACCCCGGCCTTCGCCTCACTCCCACCCGCCGACGCCCGTCGCCCCACCACCCTCCGCCACCGCCGCCCGCCCCCGCCCGCCCCATGTGCCCCCCCCACCACCCTCACGATCGTCCCATTGCTCACTGAGGGACTATTTTTTATTCTGTTTTTCATATATTTTTTGTTGTTTAATTGTTAGTGCTAGATTGTGTTAGTGTTAGTGTTAGAAAAGAATTAGAAGAAGTAGAAGACGAGAAGAAGTAGAAGAAGTAGAAGAAGTATAAGTAGTAGAACAAGAAGAAAAGAAAAGAAGTAGAAAAAGATGAAAAAGAAAAAGAAGAAAAGAAGTAGAAGAAGAAGAAAGGAAGTAGAAGAAGAAGAAAGGAAGTAGAAGAAGAAGAAAAGAAGAAAAAGAAGAAGAAAGGAAGTAGAAAAAGAAGAAAAGAAGTAGAAGAAGAAGAAATGAAGAAAAGAAAAGAAGTAGAAAAAATATGAAAGAAGAAGAAGAAGAAAAGAAGTAGAAGAAGTAGAAGAAGAAGTAGAAGAATTATTAGTTAGGTCATATATTTTTTGATTTTGTTATGAAAAGCATCATATATAATTGTGTTGATCGGGTAGATTTAAATGTGCAGTTGTTTCATCGCTGCGAGGTATGGTGTTTGACGACCTCGCCGTGCGTTTGACGAGCTATGCCCCTTCGTTCGTGGGTGATCACAAATGACATGTCCTTCTCCCCCATTAATTATTTGCTCTATTCCGGTGTTCGTGCCGATGAAATTTGATAGCTAGCTATATATGTGTCTTGAATCATCAGTATGCGTAACCAATATGTGTCTCCCGTTCGAAAGCGTCATAGTTATAAATATGCATGCATTTGCATATTTATAACCTTGATTATTTCGAATTGTCCAACTCTATCCATGGACAGCCCGAGTATGTGTAGATTGGGTTCGTTTTCCCATATGCTTTGCTCCGGATCCGATGCATAAATTTCGTCAGTGCCTCCCCTGTTGTTCTCCGGGTACACATCCTCTCTGTTTATTGCAGAGACGTGTATCAGGAGAACAGCAGGGAGATGCTGTCGAAATTTTGCGTCGGATCCGGAGCATAGCATGGGAAAATGAACACAATCTACACATACTCGGGTGGGATTAGGACCTATCATAACCTATTAGAGTGTAGGTTGCATGGACGTAATAAAATTGACAAAGTAGATCAACTGATGAATATATACATGGTGAATTATATATATAATTGTTGTGTGTCCAGAGCTCGAAAGTCAAGATGAGTGATCATGCGTGGATGTATACCGTCACACTGGTCGTAACAAATGGAGCGTTGAATGGTTCACAAAACCAAGGGTTTGTGCAAGCCGCATTTGCAAATGGCCGAGGAAAACCTGGTGCCCCTGCTTCCGGCGCGGCAATTGGGAAAAGAGGATGAGGCTGAAATGGGAAAACACCTGCAGAAGAATAGTTTTACGCCCGATTATACGGTGTCGACATTTCATGGTGAGTCTGCCTAACGTGACCGAAGCTGAGGTGGATCGTCGCCGCACCGACGAGCATGGTACCGGATGGAAAACATGGTGCAAGACTACGATGATGCTCGAGATTCGGACGAGGAGATGGAGGAATCTGCAAAGGCCTTCAATGAAATGTTGAGTCTTCAAAACGCCCGCCCACGAGCACACTGAGCTTTGTTAGTTGGATGTCATCTCACAAGTAATGGCTCAAGGCTCGGTTCAACTTGGGAAGAGAATGCTACGACGCAATTATGACAGATTTGGACGCTTTCTACCCAAAGGCCATGTAATGCCTGCAAACATGTACCACCGGACAAAATCCTCCGCAATCAAGATGCCCTATGATAAGATACATGCACGTGAGAAAGGATGTGCCTTATTTAGGCTTGACTATGCGGACTTGAACTATTGTCCCATTTGCAAGTCTTCCGTATATTGTGGTAGACAACGGTATGGGTGAGAAGACACAGACCAAAATCCCGTTAGTGTTCTTGGTATATGCCAATCGTATCAAGACTTCAACGATTTTCATGGTCGAAGAGAGGCCGACAGATGACATGGCACAAAACAGGCAAAAGAACCGAACTAGATGCGATGGGAATCGATGATGGTACACACATCGTATGGTGTTGCGTGGAAAAAGTTTGATGAATTACATGTCGACAAAGCGGCAGATCCGAGGCATCCTCAAGTTGGCATCAAGCACAGATGGGTTTAGTGTGTTTGGTATGACGGCAGCCCAATACAGCTTGTTGGCCCGTATTTGTCTTTCCACTCAATCTCCCCGAACAGATTATGCAAAGAAAGAACATTTTCCGACGTTGATAATTCCAGGCCCAACTATCCGGGAAAAATATGAATGTGTACATGCAGCCGCTTAAGGATGAATTGCAAGAAGCTCAGGATAATGGGTTCAAGACATACGACGCCTATAGGAAACGAAACTTCATAATGCGTGTCGGTACATGTACTGACGATGACTTGCCGGCGATGCGCTTATTCGTTGGCTGGTGTGTGCATGGAAGGTTCCGTGCCCCACATGCAAGGGAGCTCTTGAGTTTCGTTATTTCAGGCCGGTCGCAAGTTTTCTTGCTTCGACATGCATAGACAGTTCCTCGGATCCTCGCCATAAGTTTAGGAAAGACAAGAAGAACTTCATCGAGGTAGAGTTGTAAAAACTCTGCACCACCTGTGTTGACAGCCAATGAGACCTCGGATCGATTAAACGCCTCGAGCCAGATCCAGAGCAGCTGTGGTACTTCAAGGGTATAATTCTAAGCACGCCTGGACTCACAAAACATGCTTATGGGATCTGCCTTACTTCAAAGACCTCCTTTGCCCACACAACATTGACGTGATGCACGCTGAGGAGAATATCACCGAGGCACTTTTTGGTACATTGTTCGGCATAGATGGGAAGTCAAAGGATAATACTAAGGCTAGAGTCGATCTAGAGGCGCTATGTGATAGGCCATTACAAAACATGAAAGAACCAAAAGGAAAGTAGAACTGGACGAAGCCAAAGGCATGGTTCAATCTTGGAAGGCCAGCTATGAGGGAAATTATCTTGTGGGTGAAAATGCAGTTGATGTTCCCCGATGGGTATGCAGCGAATCTAAAGAGGGGAGCGAGTCTTGATATATTGAAGATATTTGGTCTCAAGAGTCATGATTGGCACATATGGATTGAGCGGGTAATGCCGGTGATGTTGCGTGGCTTCATCCCTAAGGATGAATGGCTAGTACTGGCAGAACTCAGCTATTTCTTCCGTGTTCTTTGTGCGAAAGAACTATCGCCTGGCGTGCTAGAAGAAATGGAAGAGTTGGCGCCGGAGTTGATCTGCAAGTTAGAGAAGATCTTTCCACCGGGCTTCTTTAATCCAATGCATCATTTGATTTTGCATCTCCCGACCGAGGCAAGATTGGGGGGGGGGGCGTGCAAAATCGTTGGTGCTACCCAACTGAGAGGATGCAGAAGACGCTTCGAGAAAAATGTAAAAATAAACGTAGAATTAAAGCATCGATGGCTGAGGCATTCATCACTGAGGAGGTGGCAAACTTCGTGACATCACACTACGAAGCCAAAAAATCGTCATTTGCATAATCCGAAGCCTCGGTACAATGCTGATGAGCCTAAAAAGGGTGGATCCAACCTCAGCCTATTCAAAGGGAATCTCGCACCAGCCAGTGTTTCAAATCCAGTATCTTTGGATAACAAAGAATGGGGGACCATTTCGTTGTATATCTTCAACAACCTGATAGAAGTGAGGCCGTACATCGAGTAAGTTCTCGGTACATTGTTTCGCAACTTCTATTTCCTTTGAACTGCTCTTAGTCCTGGATATTTCATACAGTTGATACGTCGCCCTATTCTCGTATGGAGCGGTGATCCAAAAGGATTCCGTCGAAGAGTATGAGCTTCTCGCAAAGCAAGGAGGCGGCTATCCCGGTTTCATCTCTTGGTTCAAACAAACGGTAATTTCTATTAGACAATTTCATTTCATTCGCTAATTTGTGCGTAATGCAACAATCCTTTCATATTAAACTTGTAGGCTAATTCAGAGTCTATGGACGCCAAATTGAGACAAGTCGCTAATGGTTTTGACTATAAGGTCCGTTCATTTGACAAATACGACATCAACGGGTATCGCTTTCGTACCTATGGCAAAGAGCTATCTATGGCCGACCGAAAGTCTACAAATTGTTGTGTATCTGCTATCGGCGAAGGAGGTACCGAGTATTATGGGATAGTTGAAGCAATTTATGAACTTCTATTCTATGGTGAAAACCCACCGAATGTCATAGTCTTCAAATGTTATTGGTTTCAGCCGAAGGAGACTAGAAGGACTCATGAACATATAGGGCTAGTTGAAATCAACCAAAGCACCCATTTAGATGTTCCTGATGTCTATATTACGGCTCAACAGGCGACCCAAGTATTCTATCTACCTTGGGCCTGCCAAACTAATCCAAATCTGAAATTGGGATGTCGTTTATGAAATGCCGCCACGTGCTAGACTATCTCCCCCAAAGGAATAGGATTATGAACCTCACATTAACCCAGACACATATGAAGGAGAATTCTTCCAGGAGACACGTCTTTCCAAAAAGCGTTTCAAGAACCGCTATACTTCACCCTAAAACATTGAAGTAGACAGCGACAGTGAATCCCACATCACCCCAGAGGAGGAACAAGAAGAGCCGGAACAAGAAGAGGTTACTGCTGCGGATGACCTGTCAATGCTTGACCGATTACGTAAAGGTGGCCTTCCACAAGTTGATGCCACTGAACCCTATGAGCCCGTCATTGATTATAGTGATGATGATGATTATGCATTTATTGATGATACTGATCGAGATTATTAGTAGTGTCGTATTCAATTTCTTTATGTTGTACTTGATGATGATACACTTAAGTGATATACATATTATTATTCATGTCGGTATTTTTTATGTTGTACTAATTTCGTTTACTCTTTGTCATGGCGGTGTTGAAAGATGGAAGGGGAGCCGATCGAGGCCAAGGACAACGTGCCCAAATTGAAGGTGTGCCACACCATCAAGGTAGCTCCAGCTTATATCGATTCATGAACTGGGTATGTGGTTTGCTTCATGATTAATGCAATTCATTCATCATGCTTGCTTGAGCCCTTTAATTACTAATTTACTTTGTTTCTCTCTTTCAGGCATGCTACAATAAGACGGATAAGGTGCCAGAGGGGTACGACCTGTATGCCATGGCACACACTGCCTCTTACAAGCAAGTCAAGGGGAAGGCGAGGAAAGGGGAGGAGTTTAACCCGAGCCAGATTCTCGTTGATCCAGAGCAGGTGATGATATCTGGTGGCGGGAGGTCCCGTGGCTCCATAGCCATTGATCCAGAGATTGCTCCTGAGACCACGGTGAGTTTAATTTGAATGGAAGTTACTTGCTAGTCTTAACATTTGAGTTTCATCATGCTAACGTAAACATTGAAATGGTCTTTGGTGCAGCAGAACTCCGCACAAGCATCACACGATCCTTCTCCACCATCGGCACGAGCCAACCCGCTCCTACACCTCCATGATCAAGGTAAGTTTCTCTAGTTTTTTGCTTAACAAATGCATAAAGACCTAGACTTAGCTTTATTTCCTCCAATATGCTTACCTTAATGACCTAGAGTTAGCTTCTTTTCCTCCAAAAGACTTAATAAGCTTATCGACCTCCAAAACCAGCCATTTTACCTAAGTTAGCTCTAAAATGATCTATACTTAGCTTTGTTTCCTCCAAAATGACCTAAGTTAGTTATAATATGCTTAGTTAACTAGGTTTGCTCAATAATGACATGTACTTAGCTTACTTATGTAAAAAACGGCATAATTAGCTTAGTTAGCTCATAAACGATCCATTTTACCTAAGTTAGCTCTAAAATGACCCATTTTATTTTAGTTAGCTCATAAATGGTCCATTTTACCCAAGTTAGCTTTAAAATGACCCATTTTACCTAGATTATCTCCAAAATGATCCATTTTACCTAGATTATCTCCAAAATGATCCATTTTACCTACTTAGCTCTAAAATGACCCATTTTACCTACGTTAGCTCCAAAATGACCCATTTTATCTATGTTAGCTCCAAAATGACCCATTTTACCTACGTTAGCTCCAAAATGATCCATTTTACCTACGTTAGCTCCAAAATGACCCATCTTACCTACGTTAGCTCCAAAATGAGCCATTTTACCTATGTTAGCTCCAAAATGACCCATTTTACCTACGTTAGCTCCAAAATGATCCATTTTACCTACGTTAGCTCCAAAATGACCCATTTTACCTACGTTAGCTCCAAAATGACCCATCTTACCTACGTTCGCTCTAAAATGATGCATTTTACCTAAGTTAGCTCATAAACGATCCATTTCACCTAAGTTACCTCACAAACGATGGCGTGCTTCTTCTTCTAGTCACCTTTTCCTAACTTTCTTATTTGCCATTTTGCAGATTTCATTCACTTCTCGGAAGCTAGCTTGCTATGATGGAGTGCTTGTTTTTTATTCTCTTCTAGTATTCTTCTAGCTTGCTACGATGGAACTTGCTATCTTGATGAAACTTTGCATTGTAATATGTATGTGCAACTTCCTAATGGTTGCAACTTATGTGTATGTGCAACTTGCTATGTATGAATGGATGGAACTATATATGTATGTACGATGAAACTTACGTGCTGGATATGTCATATGTTTGCTGTTAAATAGCCCTGTGAAATATATCTTTATATGTCATATATATTTGCTGTGAAAATTGTTGGATTAAAAAAACAGAAAAAAGAGCTAATATGCAGGCTCTTTGTCGTCCGCCACCGACGGCAACGGGCTCTTTGCCAACAGCCGTGGACGGCAAATAAGACACGTGGCAGCCAATCAGGCTTCTGGAGGTGACCCATTTGGTCGATTTGTCGTCGGTAATTTGTCGATTGTACAAAAAGAGGGGTACACCTTTTAACTGTGCACGGGCAGTCTGAGCCGCGGGCGCCGCCACGCTAAAGCAAGGCAAGGAAGGTGAGCCAAGGTAAGGCCGAAGCTCGAAAGGAGCAGAACGACGCCAAGACCAAGACCACAAAGAGCAAAGGGGACGAAGCAGACTCCCCCAGCAAGATCCTTGCCGGGAGGCGGTTTTAGCAAACTCGGCAAGGCCCTTGCCGGGGCGGCTCGCCCCACGCCCACGGTGC
The DNA here is from genome assembly GCA_021605205.1 of Aegilops longissima. Classification (NCBI taxonomy): domain Eukaryota; kingdom Viridiplantae; phylum Streptophyta; class Magnoliopsida; order Poales; family Poaceae; genus Aegilops; species Aegilops longissima. The sequence continues at coordinate 537,907,140 of CM038682.1, forward strand.
AGATCACCTTTGAGTTCACTACCCCCCAGGGGGCAAAGGATTCGGGAGACATCCCCGTGGTGGCATGCAGATCTTTGTGAAGACACTCAAAGATCAGATACATACTATAGAAGATGACGACCCTTGGCGGGATCCCGGCCAAGGAGGACCACAAGGCCCCTGGCAAGAGCCTTGCCGGGGATGACAGCAGGCGCCACGGCAAGACCCTCGCCGGGGCCCCGGCAAGACCCTTGCCGGGGCTGCGGCAAGGCCCCTGCCAAGGACACCCGTAGGGCCACCATCAGGCCCGCTCCAATCGAGCCTCCACCATGCAGTTGCCGACCCAACTAGTTGGGCAGGCACCTGCGTGGCGGCAAGCGAACCTTCGTGGAGACCCACCACTGTGCCACCTCAGCTGCCTGCCTGCCTACATGGCACCACAGGCACCGTTGGCCAGGGCGCATGTCAACGCGAAAGGGAGCGGCGGCGGACGAGACTGGGCTCTCCCCCGTCCCCGATAAAGCAAGGACACCTAAGCAAGACGCATTTATGGCGCCTTGTCATGTAATGCGAGGGATAAACTCATATGACTGTACCCTTTCCACCTCCTGTGTGCCACTGTGGCAACCCCTTTCCCTATAAAAGGAGGCCCAAGGCGACTAGGAGGAGGATTCGGCTTTTTGGAGCTCATCACGCCCCATAGCCAAAGAACGCAGATAAACTAACCACCAAAGCAGGAGTAGGGTTTTACGCATCTCGCGGCCCGAACCTGGATAAAGAACCCGTGTGCTATCTGTTTGATCTGCTCTTCTCACGACCCCGCGCCCCGCAACCGTAGTAGGGATTCTTGTGATCCCATAGGTGTCGTCCCCGCACCGACATCTTTGGCGCGCCAGGTAGGGGCGGTTTTGTGAGAATCAGCTCTAGCAGTTAGCCCGACACTCCTTCATCTTCGTGACCTTGGAAGAAGAAAGGAGGCCAGAAGATCGACGCTCGAGCGATCGCCAACAGAAGCTAAGTTGCACTGACTTCTTATTTGTGCTACCCTTCTTATTTGAGGTTATTCCCCGGAGATGTCACGCCTTTGTATGAGAAACCCGCACGCCAGGGGGCTCTCCCACGATCGGCAATGCCCTTGCCCTGTTTCGAGTCCGCTCAACAACTCAAGCGGCTGCGTCGAGAATGGCAGAGTAACCTTCCGCGATCGACAACGCCCTCGATTCTGACTCGAGTCAAGCTCGACAGTTCGGGCGGCCGCGTTTGGAACGAAAAGGTGGCTCGTCCGGCAGCACACGTACCCGGCAGGCCCTGGGGATCCGTCCCCAAAACGCCGCTAGGGGCTTTCGCGCCGGCAAGCCTACCCGATCGACGAGGGGCACACATACAAAGAGGAATTGAACGGGGAAATAACGTGCAAGAAAATTAAGAGTACTTCAAAGTTATATTACATCACATCATAGCTGCGGTTCTAACTAAAGATAAAATTTGTCTTGGTCGGGAACCTGCAGCGGCGAAGAAGAACGGGATGCTCAATCCCAGCGCTGGCTTTCCACCCTCTTGATTTCGTCGATGCCATTGGTGATGGGCTTGATGCGCTCCTTGAGCACCGTGAGGTCAACACCATCCGGCAAGCTCTTCATCGAGGCCGCGAAGTCAAGGTTGGGATTCCAGTGCGCCACCTTGGTGAGGACCTTGGTCACAACCCTCCGGCAAAGTCACCGGGCCTTATCGGCCAGCGTGGCTGGCCCTGTTGGAGTGGAGATAGGCCAAGGCCCGAGGACGCTTCAAGAACTGGGTCAGCTTGGCGTTGATGGTCCCGCAAGGCTGGGGCGACTCACATTTGGCAACCCCATGGTGGCCAATTGCGAGGTGACCTGCCGGCGATGACCTCCAGATGGCTGATCCACTTGTTCTCACCCACCACATATTCCTGGTGGAGGCGGCCTCGCTTGCCCGCAGCTGCTTCTCCTCCTCGAGGCTCCCCGGTCAAGGTCTCCTCCCGAGTCCCGCTCTCCGACAAGATCTTCTCGAGACCCTCCAGTTCAACTTGAGGTCTCGATGGAGTTTTTGCGCCGGAGAGCTCCCCCATCCTGTTGATGACTGCTCCTTGCGCCTCTATCAAGGCACGGTTGAGTGTGTTCTTCTCGACGGACAGCTTGAAGGACTGCTCCTTCAGCTCGTCCCGCTCCGCTTCCAGCTCCTTCGCCTTGCCGGCATGGGCTAGAGCCAGGCATCGAGTGCCTCCTTGTGCCTCTCGCTCCAGCTCAAGGGTCCGTCATGCGACAAGGGCCTCGAGCTCCTCATCCTTGCCGCGGAGCGTTGCGTTAAGCTTCGCTTCACGCGCGGAGAGGTCCTCTTCCTGGGAATCCAAGGTGGCTTGATGCTGGTTCCGGGCGGCTTCGGCCGCGGCGGCCAAGTTTGCAGCCTCTTCCTGAGCCTTCTCGATGTCGGCCATTCTCATGGTGAGCTCCACGTCGCGCTTGGCCAACTCCTCCCGAAAGGCCCTCGCTCCTTGCGAAGTCCGGTGGAACCAGTCTGCGCCTCGCCGACGCGCGCCTTGAAATCCACCTCCGCGTTGTCCACCGCTGCCATCCTGGCCTTGATCTTGTCCAGGCGGGCATGATAGAGCACTTGGAGCTTCCGGAAGTCGGCCCCCATGGCGTGGAAAAGCTGCTCTTCTGGAGAACCGTCGCCACCAACGCCCGGCTCATCAACCACCTCAAGACCGGTGGCGGCAAGCACCTCGCCGTCCAAGGTTTCCCCTTCAGCAGGCGCTCAGCTTGACGTCCCCGGGAGATGGATGAAAAGATCGTCGCCCACCTTCAGATATCTGCTAGGGCCCGAGGTTGAGGAAGAGGGAGGCTGGTCACCCGCCGCCTCTTCCTTGGCGGAGGCCTTGTCGGCCCCGCCGGCAGGCCCACTGCTGGCGCCCTCGGCAGAAGCTTCGCCGGACGCCTTGGCGGCCTCCGCACTGGCGTCCTTGGCAGCACCCTAGGCGGCTTCTTCAGCGGCAGCCTCGTCAGCATCCTTGGCGGCCTCCTCGGCAGCAATCCTGCTAGCCTCCGCCGCGGCCTCCTCAGCAATGTCTCCCACAACCGTGTCCACGTCCTCCATGTCTGTTGAAGGAGGGCCTGGGCAGTAATGGGGGCGATGAAGCCAAGAAAGGAATAAGGGGAAAACAGAGACAAAGGACAAGCGACTCACCAGTGCCAGGCTGTGAAGCAGAAGTCCCCTCTCCGCCAGCATTTGGCGCCGCGGCAGAGTCACCAGTGCCCAAGTTCCCCTCTTCCTCCATGGGTATAGGCTCCGTGCCTGGTGCCCTTGCCGGGGACGCCCCCCGCGGCGGCGTAGTCGATGGGGGTGGTGTGTTAGGAGCAGCCTCTGTGGCTCCTCCTGCTGCCGCCCCCTCCCGCAAAACCCGGCAAGGTTAGCATCGTGGCATCGAGCGCCTACCACATGTCGAGTAGGAAGAGGGTGATGAACTTACGCTGGGGGCTGCGCCGGGGGCTGCTGTCCGGGCTGCTCAGCACCACCAGTGGTGTCTCTGAAGCCCCAGCCGGGGGCTAATCGCTCGCCAAGGTCCTCGCCCTCTTCACCCTCTGGGCCAACGTCTTCGTCTCCCTGCGAAAGCAAAAATGGATCAAGACAAGCGACCCGATTCGGGGAAGAGGAAATAACACTGAGGAATGGAGTACTTACTCGTCGTCCGTCTCCTCCTCTTCCATCAGCTTCCTCTTCCTCCCAGGGCTGAGAGACCCGAGATCAAAAGGGAGCTCCACATCATCATCCGAATCGACGTCTGCCAGAGGAGGCGAAGAGGGCGGCCGGGTTTGTGCGCGCCTGGATGAGGAAGGGGCTGTCGCCTTCTTCTTCTCGGCGCCCTCGCCAGCCCCTTCGCTCTTTGTGGCCCTCGTGTGGCGCCGGACCTCCAGGTCAATTGAGGCCGCGTGGCCTCGCTGGCCGGACTGCTCGCCGGAGCCAGCCCGCCGCAGGACTCGCCCTCTTCCCCTGGTTGGCGTCGAGCTCGCCGCCACGTCCTCCTCCTCCTCCGACGACTCGTCGGCCGCGTCCTCGACAAGCGGAGCTCCAGCGTCGGCGCTGCCGACCTCCCCAGTGCCGCCGCCCACAAGGTGAACTGCTCCTCCTCTGCAGCCGTCGCGGCTTTGTCCTCCACACCCCCGGCGCTGCCGGCCTCCATGGCAAGTTGTGCCTCCCTCGCCCTAGTGGCGATGTAGTCCAGCTCCGCCTGGGTGGTGTCCATGACAAGCCACCGCTCGACGTCAGCATTGACGTACACCTCGACCAAGGAGTCGAAGAACTGATGCACGCTCGCCCGTCGGCTCCCGCCAGCTCGGGACAGGGCCGTGCGCGTTGCAGTCCGGCATCATAGCAATGATCTCGGACCGGCGTGAGTTATTGCACAACGGGACCACCCCCGCTGGCAACTTGAAGAACGACCCCTTGAGGGCCTTGCCGACCTTTGCGGCAGCCCTCGCGGCCTTGCCGATCCGTTCAATCTTGCCGTCACAACCCACATCGAGCTGGAAAAGCCGCTGGTAGAAGTGGGCATGCCCCATCACCGTGAAGTTGTGGTCGAGGCCAGGGCGGAGCCGCATAATGTCAGCCGGGTTCGTGAAAAGCCAGGCTAGCCTCCCCTTGTTATGCAACGGGGCGATCCTGCGGCGAATGAAGTCCGCCCCGATCATCTCCAGGGTGAGCCCCGCCTGGGTCAACCGGAGGATCCTGGTGGTGGCGACGGTGAGCCTCCCGTCGGCAGCATCGACATCACCCCAGTCGCTGCCGCGGACCGGCGGTGTTCGACGGACCTTGCAGAATTCCGGCGGGTCTTCATCCTTGATCCAGCACCACCGGCCACGTCATTCATCCCACTTCTCCTTCATGGCACCTTCCGGGTACGCCCCCTTGGATCTTGAGATCCAGGCGATACATCCGGAGACGGCGCCTCCGGGCTGGATTCGAGGGGATAAATAATGGCGAAAGAGTGCCGTGTTGGGCTGCACTCCGACAAAGCCTTCGCAAAGATGCGCGAAGAGAGCCAAGCATGCCACCGCATTCGGAGTGAAATCCAAAAGGCGAAAGCCGAAGGTGTGCATGATGTCGCAGAAGAAATCAGAAAAAGGGGGGCATAACCCGCAAGAAAGGTAGTCGACGAAAAAGGGATACCGGTTTGGGGCAGGATCAGCGCAGGCGGCAGGAATAATGCGCGTCGCCGGGTGCCCCGAATTCTCTCCCCCCGTCTTCACTCCCCATAAGGGCTTGAAGGAGGCCAGGAGATCATGAACACCAATCGACGAGGGGATGAAGAAGGCAGACTTCGTCCGGTCCCCGACAACAAGGCTCTCCGCGGCTCCATCGTCTCAGAGTTTAGCCACCCCTTGCCCTTGGCAGATTCGGATGCCATGGCGGCCAAGAAGTCTAGAGGAGCAAGGAAGGAGGGTGGCGAAGCAGCGATGGCGGGCGACGGCGGAAGCTTAGGAGGGAAGGAAGAGAGGAAACGACGGCTCTGAGATTGGAAAAGGTACGAGAGAAGAGGTGAAAGTGAGCGGCGCGCCCGCGGTTATTCCTTCTTATGGGGGAAAACGCGGGCCGCCTCCTTTCACATTAACTATGATGGGACGCATGCGTGCACAGCTCAGCCCCACGCATGCCGCCCACGTCACACACGCCTCCCCACGCCAAGTCACGCTGGAGGCGTGGAAGCGCTGCAGCGAAAAGACTTACCATGTAAAACCACCCTGCCTGCCTCACAAGACCATTTTTGGGCCTAGCCCAACGACGCGATTGCGCTTACGTGTGGCCCAGGCCCGGGGGCTCCTGTCCGTGTACAAAAAGAGGGGTACACCTTTTAACTGTGCACGGGCAGTCTGAGCCGCGAGCGCCGCCACGCTAAAGCAAGGCAAGGAAGGTGAGCCAAGGTAAGGCCGAAGCTCGAAAGGAGCAGAACGACGCCAAGACCAAGACCACAAAGAGCAAAGGGGACGAAGCAGACTCCCCGACAAGATCCTTGCTGGGAGGCGGTTTTAGCAAACCCGACAAGGCCCTTGCCGGGGCGGCTCGCCCCACGCCCATGGAGCGGATCACCTTTGAGTCCACTACCCCCCAGGGGACAAAGGATTCGGGAGACATCCCCGTGGTGGCATGCAGATCTTTGTGAACACACTCAAAGATCAGATACATACTATAGAAGATGACGACCCTTGGCGGGATCCCGGCCAAGGAGGACCACAAGGCCCCCGGCAAGAGCCTTACCGGGGATGACAGCAGGCGCCGCGGCAAGACCCTTGCCGGGGCCGCGGCAAGACCCTTGCCGGGGCTGCGGCAAGGCCCCTGCCAAGGACACCCGTAGGGCCACCATCAGGCCCGCGCCAATCGAGCCTCCACCATGCAGCTGCCGACCCAACCAGTTGGGCAGGCACCTGCGTGGGGCAAGCGAACCTTCGTGGAGACCCACCACTGCGCCACCTCAGCTGCCTGCTCGCCTACATGGCACCACAGCACCGCTGGCCGTAGGCGCGTGTCAACGCTGAAGGAGGCGGCGGACGAGACTGGGCTCTCCCCCGTCCCCGATAAAGCAAGGACACCTAAGCAAGACGCATTTATGGCGCCTTGTCATGTAATGCGAGGGATAAACTCGTATGACTGTACCCTTTCCACCTCCTATGTGCCACTGTGGCAACCCCTTTCCCTATAAAAGGAGGCCCAAGGCGACCAGGAGGAGGATTCGGCTTTTTGGAGCTCATCACGCCCCATAGCCAAAGAACGCAGATAAACTAACCACCAAAGCAGGAGTAGGGTTTTACGCATCTCGCGGCCCGAACCTGGATAAAGAACATGTGTGCTATCTGTTTGATCTGCTCTACTCACGACCCCGCGCCACGCAACCGTAGTAGGGATTCTTGTGATCCCATAGGTGTCGTCCCCGCACCGACAGCGGCGGACGGCAAAGGCCTGCCATGTAGTGACGTCTAGCTGACATCATACGGCGGACGACAAAGGCAGGACAAATTTTGCCGTCAGCAGCCGACGACAAAGTCCTGCCGTTAGCCACCTAACGGACTAACAACGAAATTTTTGCCGTCTGTGTTCTTTGCCGTCCGCTGCTGATGGCAAAGGCCCCTTTGCCGTCAGCCACCAGAAGCAGACGGCAATGTAGCTCTTTACCAGACCTTTCTTTGTCGTCCACTTTTGCCGCCCGTGGCGGACGGCAAAGACCTTTGTCGTCCGCCATTCATGCCTTTGCCGTCCGCCGTGGCGGACGGCAAAGTAGCTGATTCCTGTAGTGATCTTTAATATTTTTCAAAGTCATTCCTACCTTAGATCCATATTGGGTAATTTGATTGTGGATCTTTTTATCAAGATTTTCAATTGATTCAATGGTACCAACTTTATTCTCAATAATTTCAAGTCTTTGCATAACATGCTCCAAAGTTAACATAGTTCCATTAACCAAAAGAGGTGGTGAGCCAAATAAATCTATTAAAGCATTATAAGAATCAAAAGTATGGCTACCCAAGAAATTCCCTCCGGTAATGGTATCAAGGATATATCTATACCAAGGGTTAGCACCTACATAAAAATTACGAGAAGAACTGAAGTAGATTGCTTCCTGGTAGATCTATTTTCAGCATTGCAAATTCTATACCAAGCGTATTTTAGATTTTCTCCCTCCCTTTGCTTAAAATTTAGAACTTCATTCTCGGGAGATAACGGAGAAGATATAAGACTAGTCATGACGACAAGCACACGAGCAAACAAACGGACAAGGAAAAGGCAACGGGAAAAAGAGGAGGAGATTGGGAAAGAGAGGGCGAATAAAACGGCAAGGGTGAAGTGGGGGAGAGGAAAAAGAGAGGAAAATGGCAAATAATGTAATGCGAGAGATAGGGATTGTGATGGGTACTTGGTATGGTTGACTTGTTCTTGCATGAGCCTCCCCGGCAACGGCGCCAGAAATTCTTCTTGCTACCTCTTGAGCACTGCGTTGGATTTCCCCGAAGAGGAGAGGATGATGCAAGAAAGTAGTGTAAGTGTTTCCCTCGGTTTTGAGAACCAAGGTATCAATCCGAAGAGGAGGCCACGACAAGTCCCTCATACCTGCACAAAACGATAGCTCCTCGCAACCAACGCGATTAGGGGTTGTCAATCCTTCACGGTCACTTACTTAGAGTGAGATCGATAGAGATGATAAATAATATTTTTGGTATTTTTGGTATAGAGATGCAAAGTAAAAAGTAAAAGGCAAAGTAAACAAAGCAAGTATTAAAGTGATGGAGATCGATATGATGAGAATAGACCCGGGGGCCATAGGTTTCACTAGTGGCTTCTCTCAAGAGCATAAGTATTCTACGGTGGGTGAACAAATTATTGTTGAGCAATTGACAGAATTGAGCATAGTTATGAGTATATCTAGGTATGATCATGTATATAGGCATCACGTCCAAGACAAGTAGACCGAAACGATTCTGCATCTACTACTATTACTCCATTCATCGACCGCTATCCAGCATGCATCTAGAGTATTAAGTTAAAAATAGAGTAACGCCTTAAGCAAGATGACATGATGTAGAGGGATAGATTCATGCAATATGATAAAAACCCCATCTTGTTATCCTCGATGGCAACAATACAATACGTGCCTTGCTGCCCCTTCTGTCACTGGGAAAGGACACTACAAGATTGAACCCAAAGCTAAGCACTTCTCCCATTGCAAGAACTACCAATCTAGTTGGCCAAACCAAACGGATAATTCGAAGAGACTTGCAAAGATAACCAATCATACATAAAAGAATTCAAAGAAGATTCAAATATTATTCATAGATAAGCTGGATCATAAACCCACAATTCATCGGTCTCAACAAACACACCGTAAAAACAAGATTACATCGAATAGATCTCCACGAGAGAGGGGGAGAACATTGTGTTGAGATCCAAAAAGAGAGAAGAAGCCATCTAGCTACTAGCTATGTACCCGTAGGTCTGAAGTAAACTACTCACACTTCATCGGAGGGGCTATGGTGATGATGTAGAAGCCCTCCGTGGTGGATGCCCCCTCCGCGGAGCCTCGAACAGGCCCCAAGATGGGATCTCGTGGATACAGGAAGTTGCGGCGGTGGAATTAGGTTTTGGCCCTGTTACGATCGGTTGGGGTACGAGGTATATATAGGAGGAAGGAGTGCGTCGGTGGAGCAACAGGGGCCCACGAGGCGGGGGCATACTGGGGGCGCCCCACCCTCGTGACCGCCTCTTTTGTTCCTTGGAGTAGGGTCCAAGTCCCCTGGATCACGTTCGATGAGAAAATCACGTTCCCGCAGGTTTCATTCCGTTTGGACTCCGTTTGATCCGTTTCTTCGAAACACTGAAATAGGCAAAAAAAATAGCAATTCTGGGTTGGGCCTCCGGTTAATAGGTTAGTCCCAAAAATAATATAAAAGTGGACAATAAAGCCCAATATAGTCCAAAACAGTAGATAAAGTAGCATGGAGCAATCAAAAATTATAGATACGTTGGAGACGTATCATCGGTCTAAGTACACTGGTTATGGTTAATTAAAAATGGAAAGGCGTGTTAACAACAAGATGCAGCAACCAAATGTAGTCATTCATAGTGGTATTGTTGAAACTGGTACTGATGAAATTGAACTGCACAGTTCATACTTGCACATATAGAACATCACGTTGTGAATAACTGGAATAAACAAGGCATACTACGAACAACCAAAGATAGCATTTGAAACTGAACATATGCTAACTACAAACAACCGAACAATCAAAAAACTTTAAAAGAGGCATATGCTAGCTATAACAGGCTTAACAGCAAGCAAATATATGCATTCCTATCGGTATGTTTAAAAGTGGACTGATGAAATGTACTGCACAGTAAATAATTGCACATATAGAGCATCACATTGTGAACAACTGAAATAAACAAATCATGGGTTTCCTCACTTGTCACAGATGGGCTCGTTCCCGTGGGAGGAGCACGGACCATATTTTGAATGACCTACATATTTTTGTGCCATTATTTTCTTCAAGATTGGTCTGTACATAGACGACTATTCTTAAAAATTGAACCATAATCTCTGGATGTGTATAAATAAATAGCCATAAATTCCTAATCCTACTTCACGGCATGTAATCAGTGATTTGATGCCAAATTTTTTTTACTATTTGTATAGGTGCTGTCTGACGATGTGGACAGCGAGGATGAAGATGCCCACAGGAGGTACAAGAGGCGAATCTTGAGGGAGCTTTATGCGGGAATTTATAACAGGCGTATTAGGACCTGGAACGACGGCTATGGATGCCCATTTTTCAACCACAAGCTTCATGACGCGTATCTAAGTGTTCTGGCGCATGCAAGAGGACGGGCCATTGGCTCCTTCAAGCAGAAGTATTCTCGCAGGGTGGTGCACGGCGCGCACGCCGAGTACCTGGAGACGCTTTAGGATCGTGCCGGCTGCATGTGAGATGAGATGTGGGATGGATCGAACTATGTATGCTTGAGTATGCTTAATGACGGTTGAACTATGTACTTATGGTTGAACTATGCTTATGTACGTGTACTCTTATTATCTATGTCTGAGTATGTTAAATGTTTGGTCAAAATTTGGTAAAAATTTCAAAGGGGGGCCAATAAACCAGGAAATGGAGGTAGTACGTCAATCACACACGGTTCCCAAAATTGGAACAGTGTGCAATGGCTTTCATTTTGCATATTGCATCAATCACACACGGTTCGCTCTAGCAAACCGTCGCCCCCAAAATTCTTTGTGGGACAGAAAACCCTCACCACCCAATTCAAAAAAATAAAAAATAAAACCCTCACCATCACCATGTCATAAAAACCCTCACCCCGCCCGCCACCCCCTCCGGTACGGTCCCCATTCACACCTGCACAAGCTCCTCTGCGTCTATGCCACGGCACCGCCTATCGCGGCGGTAAACACTTAGCTCGACGCTTGTCGCCGCCGCCAGGCTGCCGGCAAAGCCCATCGCATTTCGCCACTTCCGCTTGCCACCGCCTATCGCCATCGACTTTCTTGACGCTGCTCGCGGTCGACCTAGCTCCGCTCGGTTGGGGAATGAGCCGTACTGAGGGTTCTTTCTCTTGGACGACGAGGTAACTAATTTAACGAGATATTATCTCATCTCTTATCCCAGTTCATATGCCTCCTTTAATCACCTGACGGAAATCGCCGTGAATTCATTTTTATTCGAGCTGATTTGAGGGTTTTCTTTCATTCATAGAATGTACAGTGCACCGACACTTCAGGACTTGGTGACCGCCCCCAGAGATTCCATCTCATCGTACCAGATAACTTGAGGACGCGCGCGGTATGTTCAATCTCACCCTAAATCATTTGGCATGCGTACTTTCTTGAACATATTCTAAATATTGCTACATTTGGATAAAAGGTGCCACATGCACCATATACGTCAAAGGGGATTTTCCCCCTCTTCTTTCTATATTAGGAAAATTAATGATGTATTGTTCTTTCGATTACTCTCATATTTCCATGACATCATTTTTACCCTATCTGTTTAATTATAGACTTTTGTCCTTCCATTTCAACTGTTGTACAGTTCTTTCAATTTGGGCCCATATTTGCATGTTACCATATTTTCTTTAGCAATCCTACCATTTTCTGCAGGACATCCCTCGCTATGCAACAGATTATGTAGTGTCATACTGCACACAAACCATGGATTTACAATCGTTGCTACTATTTTGGCACTGGCTTTTGGAATGAAATTGCAAAGTTTTATGTACTGAAAGCTGGCACTAAAATTGCACTGCACATAGAAGGCTTGGTCATGAGATATATGCTAACTTCCCCGACAAAATCATCCGTCCAGACTTTGTTTGAAGTAATTTTCTTTTCAACTATCTGCATGTGTTGACTTACCCAGCACTGTCAAATGAATTGTGTAGTATTTAAGAAACCAATTGTTATTCCCTTTTCTTACTATATTCCTACCTAATAACTTCTAGTTACCAATACACTTTTCTATTGCCCTGTTTTAACTAAATATTCCCTGTACTCCCATTTCTATCAAAAACCGTCGCTGACAAGGAGACTCCGGAGGTGGAGAACGGGGCTGCCAACAAGCGGAGGCAGGGGAAGCTAGAACCACAAGAGACTCCAGCAGGCCTAGACTTAATCAGCAGCCTCCCCGATGTTATGTTGAGAGTCATCATCTCCCTCCTCCCAATCAAATATGGGGCACGGACAACCCTCCTTTCCCGGTGGTGGCACCCCCTATGGAACTCCAACCCTTTCAACCTCATCGACACCCACGAGCTCTGCCATGGCTATCGCAAAAGCTTGGATGCGTTCTCCAAGATCCTTGGCAGTCACCTTGGCCCAACCAAAGGCCTTAGAATGGGCAAGTTCCGTTCCAACAGCAAGGACCAAGCCAAGCTTGATGACTAGTTCTGATCCCCCGCCTTAGATCAGCTCAAGGAGCTCACTTTTGATGATGGGCATATGCGGTCGCTGCCAATGTCCGCACTCCGCCTCGCGCCCACGCTACGCGTCGCCAAGTTTAGGAACTGCCATTTCCCGCCCCTTAATGACGCGCCCGCTCTTATTCTACCACAACTTAAGCACCTCGAGCTCGTCGTCGTCTGCTTCTCAAAGGTTGACATGGAGCGCCTGCTCCGTGACTGTACTGCACTCGAATACCTTCGTCTTCAGGCGATCAATGGGTTGAGTACCTTCCACCTCACCTCCATGACTCTCCGGACTATTTATGTGTGTTGCTGGTGCAGCAGGAAGACATCACAAAAGGTGGACCACGATATGGTCATCCAGGACACACCTGCACTTGACAGATTACTTGTAGTTGATTAAGAAGGTCCAACAAGAATCAATGTCATTTCTGCGCCGAAATTGATAGTGGTGGGCTACTCGTCTGACAAATACTCCGAACTTGTTACTGGATCGACACCCATTCAGGTACAACAGCCGCCTTCTACCTCTCCTTCTACAAATTAACATCATTCCAAATTTTGAAGATGTTTATTCGTCCGTCATTCAGAAAATGATTCCGACAAGCTTGACCCTGAAACTGCGCATAGTGAAGGTCTTGGCACTACGGCCCCGACCTGGAGCAAGTTGTCAGTTTCCTGAGATGCCTTCCGTGCTTGGAGAATCTATATATCGAGGTGATGTTCCTTTCCTGATAAATGTTAACCATAAGGGAGTTCAACTTGTGACACCTTTTTCCAAGTTTACAATGACAATGTACTACAATTTCTGAAGGTTCTTTTGGAGGATTTCAGTACATACATGTCCCCCCCATATTGGTTGCTTGATCCATATGGTTATAATCAATAAGCATTTCTCCTTTGGATTCATCTGTACTAGTTTTCTTACGGAACTTTTCATCCACTCCAACCTCTTGTGAAGAAGGCTACATTTTTCTAGAATGTAATCAAATGCCCATGTTAATCATGTCAGATCGAAGATGGCATGTTAGGGAAATTTACAAATCCTGCAAACCAAATAGGCATGTCGTAATGTTCAAAACTGCATGTAGGCACTAACAGTTCTCTTCTTTTGCAGATAAGATTAGGCCCAGTGGTGGATAATGTGATACAATATAACAATCACGTCGAATGCCAAGATCTGCATCTCTCATAAATTACTTTGAAGAACTACCGAGGGACCTTACCGGATATTATATTCGCCAGGTTCTTTGTTCTCAGAGCAAGGGTGTTGAAGGAAATGAGGTTTGCCCTACATTTATTTCGCAAAAATGAATGGTTTGTTGATCAGCGTCCGTGCCTGCGGCAGAATGGAGTAGGCTCCAAAAATAATGCTAAATTTCATTTTGGAACTTCATATGACAGAGTAATCGGAAGTCATTTTGTCAAGCCCATACATGACTTCTTAGTGGTTGACCCCTTTGCAGAAATTGTGAGGTTTTGAAACCAGACTTAGAAGCGGTGATATTAGTTTTAACCTCTCTGATATCCATGTTCAGCGGATCAACGTGAGTGTTTGCAGCTGATGAGCTGAATTTCATTTCTAATATCAGTTTGAACCTTGTAATCTTCGAATTTGAGCCATATAACTCTGGAATTTGAACCTTGTAACATTTTGAGCTTTTGTGGTACAATCGTTGAAATGGCATCATATGAGACTCGTATATTGCTAGCACTATTTTGATCTTAATATGCAATGGTATTAGATTTTATTAACCATTCTCGAATCACTTTACCTTGTCGATCTCACAGCACACGATCTGTATAGCTAACTCGACTGCGATCTTTGACATTATTGCACACAGTTGGTTTCTTCCACCATGTGCACTATAGAGCGCAGAATTAATTATCGCACTCGAGTGTCCATCATCACCCTTCTGTGTAACTTTGACCTCATCACCCAAGGGTAAACTTATGACCGAAGTCATTCCACACACTTCATTTTTACAAAGCTTTTTGCCAATAAACGCCCACGATTTGTCCCTCTTCTAGCCGACGCGTGGCCAAACTAGTCGGGCGGGAAGCTTGCACGGTAAATAGCGAGGTAGCGCGGGAACAGGCTCACCGACAATACATTTGGTGCCTCTTCGAGCCCATGCCTGGGGTGCGGTGTTGTCAAGCGTGCACTAGATTCTGGAATCCTCCGCTATGAACGTTGTGACAAGACGTGATGATTACAAGCCGGCCGGCCCCCATTTATTACAGCGGCCATTTAACCTACCCTTGTGTATCTTCAACCTTTCGATCGCGCCCCACCATTGCAAGAATCAAACTCACCACGAGAAATTCTTAGAGGGTATCCTGCGCGGCTCCAATGGCACTCCGAGCGGCTACCGACGACGAGCAGCAGTTCACCATGCATGCCGTGGTGGACACACACAGAAGGTTCATGGACCTCTCGGTGGTGTACACCAACGATCCGGTCTGGGTGGAGCACTCCATCCACATCATGGAGCTGTTGCTTGCCGAGGAGAAGTACAAGGTGGTCGGGTTCGACCTCGAGCACACCCGCGCTCGTGTCGGGTCTCGTCCCAAGGTCGTCGTCGCCCAGATGTCCGTGCGCCACCACGTCCTCGTCTACCACTACTGTCTGGCCACAAGGCCTTGCGAGCGTTTCACCAGATTTGTCAACAGCCCCCACTACATGTTCGCTACGGTGGACATCACCAACGATGTAAAGGCGCTCGAGAGTTCGGGCATCGCCTGCCAGAATCTTGTCGACATCCAGGGCCAATACAAGATCTGGGGTAGCAAGGAGCATGAGAAGGACTCACTGGTTCACCTCGCCGAGGCCATCATCGACCCCTACTACAGAGACATGAAGGATTGGTGCAACAAGGACAAGCATGCCTGGCACTCGGCTGGATGGAGAAACTCGACAAAGCTCATGTCGTGTACGCGGCCAAGGAGGCGTACACGAGCTACGACATGTACAGGCGGATCGTTGACATGAGGAAGTACCTCCATCCCCAAAATGGCCAGGGATCCAGCCGGAAGCAGAGCAATGGCAAGCGTCGTCGCAACAATAAGTAGATGATTAGATCCTCGTTTCTCCTACTTTAGTATGCATGTAATTGCTTACTTTGGTGTGTGCAAATGTTATGTGTGTAGTCACTTGTGTAATTGTAAGCTTAATTTGGTTATGCAATGCTGTCTTTTTAAGTATATATGTTGATGCTCTGTAGACAGAGCGTAGATGGTGTGCGGACAAAGAAAATCACATCGCACACTGACTAAACAATGGAACCCATCGGTGATGTTTTCATCAATCACTCACAATTATATACCAGCAATCGTTGCTCACAACACACACAGCTTGTTAGCAGTAATCATCTGTGTTCTTATCGGTCTTCGCACACGTTTCTGATCACAGACCTGTTTGCCTCTATCACACACATCTTGTTCATTTGAACCGTTTCTGTTCTCATGTCTCAATGCAAACAGTTCATCCAAGTGAACCGCATGTCGTATATCGCACACACCTTTGATCTTGCTGTCCGTTTCTTTTGTGTTGCCTAATCACAAACAGTTCATCCGAGTGAACCATATGTTGTACATCACACACACCTTCATATGGCTGCCCGTTTCTTTTGTTCCTCCTCATCGCAAACAGTTAATTGAGCTGAATCGTATGCCCTACATCACACACGCAACTAAAATCTGAACCGTGTTTGATGCATCCTCCATCGCAAACGTTTTGCACCTTTTTTACTGTTATTTTACACCACTGTTTGCAGTTATGGCATCGCACACAGTTTCGTCGAAGGGTCTCTGATCGTAGTGTCGCCTTAGCAGCATCCTGCAGTAGTGCAAGTTATTATTATAGTTGGCTCATAGTGTGACCGACTACGAACTGGGCCCATATCTGCAGGCGCGGCTATCGATTGATTTAAGCACACACACACACTCTCTCTCTACAGAGGTTAGTACACTGTACCCACACCATGAAACCCATGGCCTCGCACTCCCATTCGGGTGGGCCAATGGCATTCCGACAAAACCGATCCATTGCCATCACACTCTCCCAGCCACTCCGACAAACTCCCCTTTGGGCTAAGTCCTGGGTGGCCCCGATGTCAACCCGTGACATCCAACGCCACCGTCGTGGCCAAACATAAACGATCACAAACGGGGACCCGGTACCAAAACAACAACAACGGCACACATGGCTTATGTCTGCCCACCTGATCAGGGTAGCGCGCGCCCATAACCTTCCCTCGTTGGAGGCACTGGTGAGAGGCATGACAATAGACCGCATTAGGGCCTTCCCATAAAAGGAAAATGTGGTTGCACTGGTCAGCTCAATTTGGTGGCACCATGACTCAGCCAACAGTTGTTCAAGTTTATTATTAACTAGTTAAACTTAAATGCAATGAGCTGAGCCATAATAAAATATGATGCAACTATAATGCATGAACATGATATCAACATAAGCATGGAGGTGACACATAATCATCGAGCATAACCACAATGTAGCATTTAACCAAATGAGCATGGCATACTGACGAGCATCAGCATAACATTACAGATGAGCATAGCATGACTACTAGCATCATAAATAAATACCATGCAAGAACATAACAAGAATACTCCCAAGTAAGCATGTAACCAACTGGATGCAAAGGAAAATGCATAGCAACGGTATTGGATAACATACGGTAAACATGCATCAGACTGAACATCACTACTATCAGCATGTACTACTACTACCAAGCATAACATGTGAACATGATACTAGCAAGTAGTACAAGATAACAACAAGCATCGGAACATAGCATGAAGGTGAACATGAATCCACGAGCATAACCGAAACAATGACAGTAGTAGCAAACAGTAGACAGATAACGGGCAAACTTTTATTAAATATTCAAGTAGAAACCATGGCTACTGCATGACTATCATGCAAGTTGTGGCTTGCCTGGGGGTGACGGAGATTCCAGGAAGAAGTGCGGTGAAGCCGCGGAACGAAACACCGGACGGTTCTCTCTCGGAGGGGGCTGATTAGAAGCAAGGGAAAAATGGTCGTTTTCATTGTGGGATCACCTAGTGAAAATGTTACCAACAACAAGATCTCAATGAGACGAAGAAGTGAGCGTTGGTTTCACCTCAATCGGAGTTACGGTCGCGAAGATACGAAGGGTGGAAGGAGAGGGACTAATCTGTAATAAAAACTACTACAAACAAGTCCCTGGGAGGAAAAACTGAAAGTGCCTTCGGCAGAGTACGTTTTCGGAGAAGGAAAACGTACTCTGAGTTGTACAAAGGAATACGCTTTCAGAACTGAGAAAACGCATATTAGGTAAAAGAGGAGGGAAATACGCTTTCATGTTCGGAACACGTACCCTCAGAAAACCGCCTCCACTTGCCACGTGGGCAGAGGTGGCTGGGCCACTGGCGCATGGGTCCCAGGCGTAGGGGGGGCGACTGGGTCGTCGTCTTCCTCCTCCCGTGCCCTCGAGCGGGACAGAGCAGGGAAGCAGGGGAGGGAAGCGGCCAAGGGGCCGGCCAGCTCCGGCGATCCCCGGCCTGGCCGAGGGCACCGGCGGGACTGCGGGGCTGTGCCGCCTCCATTCAGGGGCGAAGGAAGGCGCGGGGAGGAGCGGAGAGGAGGGGAGGTCGCGGCGACGGAGGAGGACAGGAGGCGGGCGGTGGTGATGCTCTCCGGCGAAATGGGCAGCTCCGGCGAGGGGAGAGGGGTGGGGCGACGCGCGGGGACGAGGGGAAGAGGGTGGAGCGGCCGGGAGGAGGAGAGGAGGCTTGAGGTGGCCGGGCTAGCTCGGACTCCGGCGATGGCCGAGGCGAACCGGAAAGAAAACTGTGAGGAGAGGCACTCCGGTGAGCAAATGAGGTGAGGGAGGAGTGAGTGAGGTGCGGAGGAGGTCAGGGCACTCTTATATAGCCGCGGGGAAGATTCTAGAGCATCACAGATAAGCTCAAGCCGAGCTCTAATGGAGGACAGGAGCCGGACGCGTCACGGGCACGGCTCTAGTGGCACATTAATGGCGAACCAGGAGGGGGCCCGGGCACTGGGTCATTCAGTCGAGCACGGGGGAGCTCCTGGACAAGGTTGGACGTCGAGATGACGAGGGAGCAGACGGGATCAGTGGCCGGAACGAGCCAAATCACGCAATTAGTCATGACGCAAGCGTGATCACCATGGGCACGGGGGCAAACGGTGCGTTCTGGCTGGACCGACCATGTCTGGCGTGTAGTTCCTCCAGGGTACTCCCTCCGTAAACTAATATAAGAGCGTTTAGAATACTAAAGTAGTAATCTAAACGATCTTATATTAGTTTACAGAGGGAGTACGTTAGAACTGAGGCGATGATGCGACCAGGGGCACTGTGGTTAGGTGGTAATGATCCTTTGAAGTTTGTTGTTGCAAACTTAATCAAGTCACTGTGATCCACAGAGAGATGCTAAGGTCAAATCATGAATGTCTGGGGTGTTTAGGCTAGGAAGGACTATGATCCTGTGAAGTTTGGAGGGATTTTGACCAAGATTTAATATAGTTGCTTTGCAACTACATAATCTAGTCCAGAATAGAGATTTGGATGATGCACTCACATGAAGTGGCAAATTGAGATGAAATTAGGCATGGCCCAATGATTTGAATATATGAAGATGCTCAAAAAGTTTCATGCCATTTGGATGAAGCAAACTAGCACTTGGTTCATACAGCATCTCACTGGACAGAAACTTGGAAAAATTGCACAGGGCAAATATATTAATGAATTGAGCTAAAACTTGGTGGAGGGAGTTGATATGGACAGGATAATGTCCTGGTAAATTTTAAGCTTAAATGAAGCAATATAAAATTTGGTTGCTTCACAAACTGAAAATCTGACCAGAAACTAAGATTTGGAGCTGGGCTCAGATAGATGAGTTACATGAGCTCAAATTTGTTGGAGAGTCATGATTTGATCAAATGAAGGACCTTGCAAAATTTCCAAATCATTTGGATATGCCTAGCTTGCACTTCCTTCACACAGACTTCCCTCAGACAGGAACTTTGACAAATTGCTCAGGAATATTTACTAGGCAAATTGAGTTCAGTTTTGGCATGGGGAAATTATATGGACAGGAAAAGATGTCCAAAAATTTTGGGGTCAATCAAGCAAAGATAAATAACACTTCCTTCTCAAACAACCACTTAGGGCAGAATGAGAAAAGGAATATTTGTGAATTATCTTTGATGGTGCCAAAAGTATTTTGACATATTTGTGGAATATATGACCCAAACAATTTATGTGAATTATTTGGGAATTTTTGGAGTGACGGAAATATAGGTTGCTTCACAACCTAGGGTTTAAAGGGTTATTCCTTTAACGGAAAAGAAATATTCCCTAGAAAAAGATTATTGGATTAGGTCAAGGATGAAAATGACATGATCCTGGGATGATGATGAGGATAGCAAGCCACTATAAAACCTAGGAAGACATGATCTTCCCAAGTTTCAGAACCACATAGCCACGAAAAAACAAGTCAAATCAAGAAATCCAAGAAAATCATCAGAAAAAGAAAAGGGAAAAATCCAGGGTGTTACAGCAGCAATGGGTACTGTTCATTGAGAGGCAACCCAACCGGCTACCTATGTCTTGAACGGGGGCTTGATCGGCTTCAGTAAGCAGCGAGAAGGATCGATCGGGTCCAGTTAGGAGTGAAAGAATCGCTCAGGTTCAGTTAGCAGCCAAGGGATCGATCGGCTTCAGTACGTAGCTAGTACGATCACTCGGTCTCAGTAAGCGAACGCCTCGCTCGGGTTCAGTTAGCCAATGCCTCACACACAAACGCCATAATGTCAAGGATCTGTCTTTTTCATAGTGATGAGTATTTCAGATTCTGACACACTGTTGTCAATTTCACAAAAGAAAAGACAGAAGTCGCTCCAGTCTAATTTGTGGATAAGCCTGAAGAGTTTCGGCGCTCTAAGGGTGCAATGTCAGCAAATGGAGACAGTAGACGTAGCTCTGTAGTTGATAATCTCAATCGCGATACACCACCATCCCAGGTGCTTGCTTTAACTTCACGGTGTCATATATACATTTGATAATGACATGCCTTCTCGTTTTTCGCCTTTTTGATACATACTGCATCTGTCTATTAACCATGTTCTTACATCAAACTAATGTTCTTGTGTATCCCTCGCCAATCACTTACGAGGAGACAATCACGCCAGTGGGTTACTGTGAGACGCGTTACTCTTTTAAAGAGTGCAGTGTCATCCTCCCCATATGATTCTCAAGAAACAACAAGTCTAGATGAAGATAGTTAGCGTAGCTCTGTACTTGATGACGCATTTCCCCTACACCACCATCGCAGGTGCTTGCCCTAACTTGGTAGTGTGATATGTGGTTGCATGTTGCATATGGTCTCTACCTTATACTGCTTCTAATTAGGGTAAATTGCATCTTCTTAGTTAACACATTATACCTGTGAATATGACATGCTGCTACTTCTTGAGCTTGCGTTGATTTTTTCCTTGAAGAGGAAAGGGCGATGCAGCGAAGTTGAGATAAGTATTTCCCTCAGTTAAGAACCAAGGTATCAATCCAGTAGGAGGCACAAACAATTCTCCAATATATGCACCTGCACAAACTAACAAACACTTGCACACAACGCGAAAAAGGGGTTGTCAATCCCTTCATAGTCACGAACAAGAGTGAGATCTAATAGAGATAGGTATACAAGATAAATAAAAGAGGAAACTAAAGTAAATATAAATAAATTGCAGCAAGGTATTTTGGGTTTTTTGGTTTATAGATCTAAAAATATATGATGGAAAATAGACCCGAGGGCCATAGGTTTCACTAGAGGCTTCTCTCTGATAACATACGGTGGGTAAACAAACTACTATTAAGCAATTGATAGAAAAGCGCATAATTATGATGATATCTAAGGCAATGATCATGAATATATGCATCATGTATGTGACAAGTAGACCGACTCCTGCCTTCATCTACTACTATTACTCCACACATCGATTTCTATCCAGCATGCATCTAGAGTATTAAGTTCATAAGAACGGAGTAACGCCTTAAGCAAGATGACATGATGTGGAGGGATGAACTCAAGCAATATGGCATAAACCCCATCTTTTTATCCTTGATGGAAAAAAATACAATACATGCCTCGCTACCCCTTCTGTCACTAGGTGAGGACATGCTACCTCTTGAGCACTGCGTTGGATTTCCCCGAAGAGGAGAGGATGATGCAGCAAAGTAGCTTAAGTATTTCCCTCAGTTTTTGAGAACCAAGGTATCAATCCAGTAGGAGACCACGCACAAGTCCCTCGTACCTACACAAAACGATAGCTACTCGCAACCAACGCTTAGGGGTTGTCAATCCCTTCACGGTCACTTACGAGGGTGAGATTTGATAGAGATGATAAATAATATTTTTGGTATTTTGGATAGATAGATGCAAAGTGAAAAGTAAAAGGCAAAGTAAAAAACAAAGCAAGTAAATAAAGTGATAGAGATTAATATGATGAGAATAGACCCAGGGGCCATAGGTTTCACTACTGGCTTCTCTCAAGAGCATAGACTTTCTACGGTGGGTGAACAAATTACTGTTGAGCAATTGACAGAATGGAGCATAGTTATGAGTATATCTAGGCAATGATCATGTATATAGGCATCACATCCGAGACAAGTAGATCGAAACGATTCTGCATCTACTACTATTACTCCATTCATCGACCGCTATCCAGCATGCATCTAGAGTATTAAGTTAAAAACAGAGTAACGCCTTAAGCAAGATGACATGATGTAGAGGGATAAATTCATGCAATATGATAAAAACCCCATCTTGTTATCCTCGATGGCAACAATACAATCGTGCCTTGCAACCCTTTACATCCTTTGGGTAAGGACACCGCAAGATTGAACCCAAAGCTAAGCACTTCTCCCATGGCAAGAACTACCAATCTAGTTGGCCAAACCAAACGGATAATTCGAAGAGACTTGCAAAGATAACTCAAACATACATAAAAGAATTCAGAGAAGAATCAAATATTTTCCATAGATAAGCTGGATCATAAACCCACAATTCATCGGTCTCAACAAACACACCGCAAAAAGAAGATTACATCGAATAGATCTCCACAAGAGAGGGGGAGAACATTGTATTGAGATCCAAAAAGAGAGAAGAAGCCATCTAGCTACTAACTATGGACCCGAAGGTCTGAAGTAAACTACTCACACTTCATCGGAGGGGCTATGGTGTTGATGTAGAAGCCCTCCATGGTGGATGCCCCCTCGGAGCTCCGGAACAGGCCCCAAGATGGGATCTCGTGGATCAGGAAGTTCTGGCGGTGGAATTAGGTTTTTGGCCCCTTTGATCTGTTGGGAAGTGCGAGGTATATATAGGAGGAAGGAGTACGTCGGTGGAGCGTCAGGGGGCCCACGAGGCAGTGGGGCGCGCCCAGGGGGGATGGGCGCGCCCCCACCCTCGTGACCGCCTCTGGCACTGCTTTGAGTAGGGTCCAAGTCTCCTGGACCATGTTCGGTGAGAAAATCACGTTCCCGAAGGTTTCATTCCGTTTGGACTCCGTTTGATATTCTGTTTCTTCAAAACACTAAAATAGGCAAAAAACAGCAATTCTGGGCTGGGCCTCCGGTTAATAGGTTAGTCCCAAAAAATAATATAAAAGTGGAAAATAAAGCCCAATATAGTCCAAAACAGTAGATAAAGTAGCATGGAGCAATAAAAAATTATAGATACGTTGGAGACGTATCGGGCATCCCTAAGCTTAATTCTGCTCGTCCTCGAGTAGGTAAATGATAAAAGAGAATTTTGATGCGGAGTGATACTTTGGCATAATTTCAATGTAAATCTTCTTAATCATGGTATGAATAGTCAGATCCAAAGATTCAAGACAAAAGTTCATATTGACATAAAATAATAATACTTCAAGCATACTAACTAAGCAATTATGTCTTCTCAAAATAACATGGCCAAAGAAAGTTATCCTACAAAATCATATGGTCGGCTATGCTCCATCTTCCCACACAAAGTATTTAAATCATGCACAACCCGATGACAAGCCAAGCAATTGTTTCATACTTTAATATTTTCAAAACTTTTTCAATCTTCACGCAATACATGAGCGTGAGCCATGGATATAGCACTATATGTGGAATAGAATGGTGGTTGTGGAGAAGACAAAAGGAGGGAAGATAGTCTCACATCAACTAGGCATATCAATGGGCTATGGAGATGCCCATCAATAGATATCAATGTGAGTGAGTAGGGATTGCCATGCAACGGATGCACTAGAGTTATAAGTATATGAAAGCTCAACAAAAGAAACTAAGTGGGTGTGCATCCAAATCGCTTGCTCATGAAGACCTAGGGCATTTGAGGAAGCCCATCATTGGAATATACAAGCCAAGTTCTATAATGAAAAATTCCCACTAGTATATGAAAGTGACAAAATGAGAGACTCTCTATCATGAAGATCAAGGTGCTACTTTGAAGCACAAGTGTGGTAAAAGGATAGTAACATTGTCCCTTCTCTCTTTTTCTCTTATTTTTTTGGGCCTTTTCTCTTTTTTTTATGGCCTCTTTTTTTTGTCTGGAGTCTCATCCCGACTTGTGGGGGAATCATAGTCTCCATCATCCTTTCCTCACTTGGGACAATGCTCTAATAATGATGATCATCACACTTTTATTTTTCTTACAACTCAAGAATTACAACTCGATACTTAGAACAAAATATGACTCTATATGAATGCCTCCGGCGGTGTACCGGGATATGCAATGAAACATGACAGACATGTATGAAAGAATTATGAATGGTGGTTTTGCCACAAATAAGATGTCAACTACATGATCATGCTAGCAATATGACAATGATGGAGCGTGTCATAATAAACGGAACGGTGGGAAGTTGCATGGAAATATATCTCGGAATGGCTATGGAAATGCCATGATAGGTAGGTATGGTGGCTGTTTTGAGGAAGGTATATGGTGGGTGTACGATACCGGCGAAAAGTGCGCGGTATTAGAGAGGCTAGCAATGGTGGAAGGAAAAAGAGTGTGTATGATCCATGGACTCAACATTAGTCATAAAGAACTCATATACTTATTGCAAAAATCTAGAAGTTATCAAAGCAAAGTATTACGCGCATGCTCCTAGGGGGATAGATTGGTAGGAAAACACCATCACTCGTCCCCGACCGCCACTCATAAGGAAGACAATCAATAAATAAATCATGCTCCGAGTTCATCACATAACTGTTCACCATACGTGCATGCTACGGGAATCACAAACTTCAACACAAGTATTCTTCAAATTCACAACTACTCAACTAGCATGACTCTAATATCACCATCTTCATATCTCAAAACAATTATCAAGCATCAAACTTATCTTAGTATTCAACGCACTCAAAAGAAAGTTTCACATATCTTGAATACCAAGTATATTAACATTAAGCAAATTACCATGCTATTAAAGACTCTCAAAATAATCTAAGTGAAGCATGAGAGATCAAGTTTCTTTAAAACAAATCCACCACCGTGCTCTAAAAGATCTAAGTGAAGCACTAGAGCAAAAATTATCACGCTCAAAAGATATAAGTGAAGCACTATGAGCAAAACTATCAAGCTCAAAAGATATAAGTGAAGCACATAGAGTATTCTATAAAATTCCAATTCATGTATGGCTCTCTCAAAAGGTGTTTACAGCAAGGATGATTGTGGTAAACTAACAAGCAAAGACGCAAATAATATAAGACGCTCCAAGCAAAACACATATCCTGTGGTGAATAAAAATATAGCTCCAAGTAAATTACCGATGGAAGTGGATTTAAAGAGGGATGCCTTCAGGGCATCCCCAAGCTTTGAATTTTTGGTGTCCTTGGATTATATTGGGGGTGCCATGGGCATCCCCAAGCTTAGGCTCTTTCCACTCCTTGTTCCATAATCCATCAAAAAGAATTCACCCAAAACTTGAAAACTTCACAGCACAAAACTCAATAGAAATCTCGTGAGCTCCGTTAGAGAAAGAAAACAAAAGACTACTTTAAGGTACTGTAATAAACTCATTATTTATTTATATTGGTGTTAAACCTACTGTATTCCAACTTCTATATGGATTATAAAATATTTTACTAGCCATAGATTCATCAAAATAAGCAAACAACACACGCAAAACAGAATCTGTCAAAAACAGAACAGTCTGTAGTAATCTGTTACTAACGCAAACTTCTGGAACCCAAAAAATTCTACCAAAATTAGACGACCTGGAAATTTTGTTTATTGATCATCAGCAATTGGAATCAGTATTTTATCACGTTCTGGTGATTTTTAACAATTCGTGCACTGAGCGCAAAGTTTCTGAAATTACAGCAAGATCAAATAACTATCATCCAAGAAGATCCAATAGGTCTAGCTTGGCACAAACACTAATTAAAACATAAAACCCCATCCAAACAGAGGCTAGATGGATTATTTATTACTAATAAGCAAGGAAAAATATTGGGTTGTCTCCCAACAAGCGCTTTTCTTTAAAGCCCTTTTAGCTAGGCACTGAGATTTCAATGATGCTCACAAGAAAGACAAGAATTGAGGCATAAAGAGAGCATCATAAAACATGTGACAAACACACTTAAGTCTAACATACTTCCTATGCATAGGCATATTATAGGCAAAAAAATTATCGTAGCAAGCAAAAACTAGCATATGCAAGGAAGCGGAAAGGAACAATAGCAATCTTAACATAACGAGAGGTAATTTAGTAACATGAAAATTTCTATAACCATATTTTCCTCTCTGATAATAATTACATGTAGGATCATAAGAAAATTCAACAATATAGCTATCACATAACATATTCTCAACACGATCCACATGCATGCAAAGTTGATACTCTTCCAAAATAGTGGGATTATCATTACCTAAAGTCATGACCTTACCAAACCCACTTTTATCAAAAACTTCATAAGATTGAACATTCTCCAAATATCTGGGATCTAAAGTTGACACTCTTCTGAACCCACTTTCAATATTATTGCAAACAATATTATCAATCTCATATTCATCATGGGGCTTAAATAAATTTTCAAGATCATAAGAAGAATCACCCCAATCATGATCATTGCAACAAGTAGTAGACATAGAAAAACTAGCATCCCCAAGCTTAGGGTTTTGCATCTTATTAGCACAATTGACATCAAAAGAATTTATAATAAAATCATTGCAATCATGCTTTTTATTCAAAGATCTATCGTGAGTCACTTCACGGATTTCAGGCAAAACCCTATAAAGATAATCTAGTGCATCCAAATCACTAGGAATTGGTTCATCATAATTGGATCTCTTAAAAAGATGGGCAAACGGATGAGGATCCATAGATATTTGCTTCTTTGTTTAGGAATAAATACTCAACTATTTCAACCAAACGAGCAAACGAGCCAAGTAATACATCAAGGCAAACGAAAAGAGAGGGCGAATAAGATGCAAGGGTGAAGTGGGGGAGAGGAAAACAAGAGGCAAATGGCAAATAATGTAATGCGGGAGATAACGATTGTGATGGGTACTTAGTATGGTGCTTGACTTGATCTTGCGTGAGCCTCCCCGGCAACAGCGCCAGAAATTCTCCTTGCTACCTCTTGAGCACTGCGTTGGATTTCCCCGAAGAGGAGAGGATGATGCAGCAAAGTAGCGTAAGTATTTCCCTCAGTTTTTGAGAACCAAGGTATCAATCCAGTAGGAGACCACGCACAAGTCCCTCGTACCTACACAAAATGATAGCTACTCGCAACCAACGCTTAGGGGTTGTCAATCCCTTCACGGTCACTTACGAGGGTGAGATCTGATAGAGATGATAAATAATATTTTTGGTATTTTTGATAGATAGATGCAAAGTGAAAAGTAAAAGGCAAAGTAAAAACAAAGAAAGTAAATAAAGTGATAGATATTAATATGATGAGAATAGACCCAGGGGCCAAAGGTTTCACTAGTGGCTTCTCTCAAGAGCATAGATTTTCTACGGTGGGTGAACAAATTACTGTTGAGCAATTGACTGAATGGAGCATAGTTATGAGTATATCTAGGCAATGATCATGTATATAGGCATCACGTCCGAGACAAGTAGATCAAAACGATTCTACATCTACTACTATTACTCCACTCATCGACCGCTATCCAGCATGCATCTAGAGTATTAAGTTAAAAACAGAGTAACGCCTTAAGCAAGATGACATGATGTAGAGGGATAAATTCATGCAATATGATAAAAAACCCCATCTTGTTATCCTCGATGGCAACAATACAATACGTGCCTTGCAACCCTTTACATCCTTTGGGTAAGGACACGCAAGATTGAACCCAAAGCTAAGCACTTCTCCCATGGCAAGAACTACCAATCTAGTTGGCCAAACCAAACGGATAATTCGAAGAGACTTGCAAAGATAACTCAATCATACATAAAAGAATTCAGAGAAGAATCAAATATTTTCCATAGATAAGCTGGATCATAAACCCACAATTCATCGGTCTCAACAAACACACCGGAAAAAGAAGATTATATCGAATAGATCTCCACGAGAGAGGGGGAGAACATTGTATTGAGATCCAAAAAGAGAGAAGAAGCCATCTAGCTACTAACTATGGACCCGAAGGTCTGAAGTAAACTACTCACACTTCATCGGAGGGGCTATGGTGTTGATGTAGAAGCCCTCCGTGGTGGATGCCCCCTCCGGTGGAGCTCTGAAACAGGCCCCAAGATGGGATCTCATGGATACAGAAGGTTGCGGCGATGGAATTAGGTTTTTGGCTCCTGTTCTGATCGTTTGGGGATATGTAGGTATATATAGGAGGAAGGAGTACGTCGGTGGAGCGTCAGGGGACCCAAGAGGTAGGGGGGCGCGCCCTCCACCCTCGTGACCGCCTCTGGCACTGCTTGGAGTAGGGTCTAAGTCGCCTGGATCACGTTCGGTGAGAAAATCACTTTCCCGAAGGTTTCATTCCGTTTGGACTCCGTTTGATATTCTGTTTCTTCGAAACACTGAAATAGGCAAAAAAAACAGCAATTATGGGCTGGGCCTCCAGTTAATAGGTTAGTCCCAAAAAATAATATAAAAGTGGAAAATAAAGCCCAATATAGTCCAAAACAGTAGATAAAGTAGCATGGAGCAATCAAAAATTATAGATACGTTGGAGACGTATCAGGACACCGCAAGATTGAACCCAAAACTAAGCACCTCTCCCATTGCAAGAAAAACCAATCTAGTTGGCCAAACCAACCCGATAGATAGAAGAGAAATACAAAGATATTTTAATCATGAATAAAATAGTTTAGAGAAGACTCAAATAATATTCATAGATAATCTGATCATAAATACACAATTCATCGGATCTCAACAAACACAGCGCAAAA
The DNA here is from genome assembly GCA_021605205.1 of Aegilops longissima. Classification (NCBI taxonomy): domain Eukaryota; kingdom Viridiplantae; phylum Streptophyta; class Magnoliopsida; order Poales; family Poaceae; genus Aegilops; species Aegilops longissima. Next base: position 537,936,016 of record CM038682.1, read on the forward strand.
GAGTATTACATCGAATAGAATTCCAAGAACATCAAGGAGAACATTGTATTGAATATCAAAGAGAGAGAAGAAGCCATCTAGCTACTAGATATGGACCCTTAGGTCTGTGGTAAACTACTCACGCTTCATCGGAAGGGTAGCAAGGTTGATGTAGAGGCCCTCCGTGACCGAATCCGCCTCCTACGGACTGCCAGAAAAGGCCCCAAGATGGGATCTTATGGAACAGAAGCTTGGGGCGGCGGAAAAGTATTTTTTGTGTGCCCTCTGGTATAGGGGGGATATTTGAGGATTCATAGTGCAAGGATTAGGGAAAGACGGTCCACGAGAGGCCCACAAACCAGGGGGCGGCCCCCCTAGGGCCCGCCCCCCATGGCTTGTGGCTGCCTCGTGGGTCTTCTGGCCTCCTCTCCAAGTCTCGTGGGTTTCTTCTGGTCCAAGAAAAATCAACGTAAAGATTTATTTCGTTTGTACTCCGTTTGATATTCCTTTTCTATAGAAGTCAAAAACAAGGAAAAAAACAAAAATTGGCACTGGGCTCTATGTTAATAGGTGAGTCCCAAAAATAATATAAAATAGCATATTAATGCATATAAAACATGCAAAACAGATAATATAATAACGTGGAACAATAAAAAATTATAGATATGTTGAAGACGTATCAAGCATCCCCAATCTTAATTCATGCTCGTCCACGAGTAGGTAAATGATAGAAACAGAATCTTTGATGTGAAATGCTACCTAACATATTTATCAATGCAATTCTCTTATTGTGGCATGAATATTCATATCCATAGGATTCAAAATGAAAGTTTAATATTGACATAAAAACAATAATACTTCAAGCATACTAATAAAGCAATCATGTCTTCTCAAAATAACATGGCCAAATAAAGTTATCCCTACAAAATCATATAGTCGGCTATGCTCCATCTTCATCACACAAAATTTTTCATCATGTACAAACTCGATAACAAGCCAAGCAATTGTTTCATACTTTTAGTGTTGTCAAACGTTTTAAACTTTCACGCAATACATGATGAGCCATGGATAAAGCACTATAGGTGGAATAGAATATGGTGGTTGTGGAGAAGACAAAAAGGAGGAGAAGGTCTCACATCAACTAGGGAAATTAATAGGCTATGGAGATGCCCATCAATCAATATCGATGCAAGTGAGTAGGGATTGCCATGCAACGGTTGCACTAGAGCTATAAGTCTATGAAAGCTCAAAAATAAACTAAGTGGGTGTGCATCCAACTTGCTTGCTCACGAAGACCTAGGGCAATTTGAGGAAGACCGTCATTGGAATATACAAGCAAGTTCTATAATGAAAAATTCCCACTAGTATATGAAAGTGATAAAATAGGAGACTCTTTATCATGAATAACATGGTGCCATTTTGAAGCACAAGTGTGGAAAAGGATACTAACATTGTCCCTTCTCTCTTTTTCTCTCATTTTTTGTTTGGGCATCTATGGCCTCTTTTTCTATTTGGGCTTCTTTGGCCTCTTTTATTTTCTTAAAGTCCGGAGACTCATCCCAACTTGTGAGAGAATCATAGCTTCCATCATCCTTTCCTCACATGGGACAATGCTCTAATAATGATGATCATCACTTTTATTTACTTACAACTCAAAAATTACAACTCGATACGAGAACAAAGATATGACGGAACGGTGGAAGTTGCGGGGCAATATATCTTGGAATGGCTATGGAAATGCCATAATAGGTAGGTATGGTGGTTGTTTTGAGGAAGGATATATGGTGGGTTTAATGCACCGGCGAAAGTTGTGCGGTACTAGAGAGGCTAGCAATGGTGGAAGGGTGAGAGTGCGTATAATCCATGGACTCAACATTAGTCATAAAGAACTCACATACTTATTGCAAAAGTTTATTATCCATCAAAACAAATTACTAATATGCATGCTCCTAGGGTATAGATTGGTAGGAAAAGACCATTGCTCGTCCCCGACCGCCACTCATACGGAAGACAATCAAAGAATAAATCATGCTTCGACTTCATCACATAACGTTTCACCATACGTGCATGCTACGGGAATCACAAACTTTTTTACAAGTATTTCTACCAATCCACAATTACTCACTAGCATGAATCTATTATCACCATCTTTATATCTCAAAACAAATGCAAGGAATCAAACTTCTCATATTATTCAATGTTCTTTATATGAAAGTTTTTATTATATCCCTCTTGGATGCCCATCATATTAGAACTAAATTCATAACCTAAGAAAATTACCATGTTGTTTAAGACTCTCAAAATAATATAAGTGAAGCGTGAGATTTCAACAATTTCTATAAAATAAAACCACCATCGTGCTCCAAAAAGATATATGTGAAGCACTAGAGCATACTGCCTAGCTCAAAAGATATAAGTGAAGCACATAGAGTATTCTAATAAATTCATGATTAAAGCGTGTCCCTCTAAAAAGGAGTGTACAGCAAGGATGATTGGGTCAAACTAAAAAGCAAAGACTCATATCATACAAGACGCTCCAAACAAAACACATATCATGTGGTGAATAAAAATATAGCCTCAGGTAAATTTACCGATGGATTGAAGACGAAAGAGGGGGTGCCATCCGGGGCATCCCCAAGCTTAGATGCTTGGTTGTCCTTGAATATTTCCTTGGGGTGCCGTGGGCATCCCCAAGCTTAGACTCTTGTTACTCCTTATTCCATAGTCCATCAAATCTTTACCCAAAACTTGAAAACTTCGTAACACAAAAACTCAACAGAAAACTCGTAAGATCCGTTAGTATAATAAAATAAATCACCACTTTAGATACTGTTGTGAACTCATTCTAAATTTATACTGGTGTTATATCTAATACATTCCAACTTCTCCATGGTTCTTACCCCCCCCCCCCCCCGATACTACCCATAGATTCATGAAAATAAGCAAACAACACATATAAAACTGAATCTGTCAAAAACAGAACAGCCTGTAGCAATCTGGAAATTTCGTATACTTCTGTAACTTCAAAAATTCTGAAAATTAGGAAGATCTAGGAAATTTGTGTATCAATCTTGTGTAAAAAAATTCAGATCAAAGCACGTTTCCGTGATGTTTTAAAATTATGTCAATGAGCGCAAAAGTTTCTGTTTTTCAGCAAGATCAAATCAACTATCACCATAGACCATCCCAAAGGTCTTACTTTGCTAAAACACTAATTAAAACATCAAAACACAATTACTACAGAGGTAATAATGTGTATTTATTGAAAAGCAGAACCAAAAACAAAATAAAATAAAATTGGGTTGCCTCCCAAGAAGCGCTATTGTTTAACGCCCCTAGCTAGGCATAAAACATAGATCTAGGTATTGTCATCTTTGGTATTGAATCCCTCAATTGCATGTTTATAACCCCTAGGAGATTCTTCGAGTTTATTGATAATCGCACTCCTAGGTAATAAATCAAGAAATTCACTTGTAGCAATTGGTGCTTTAATGATATTGACAAAGCTAGGGTATTGTAACATCCCAAATTTTCAATTTGGAATGTTATACATTAGGTCATCATGCATATCATATTTTTCTCGCATTTTTCCGATCCTAGAAATTTCACGCAACTCAAGGACCCTCGGAGAGAGTTGGAAGTTTCATTATTTTCATATTTGGGATTTTCCAAATTTTGAAAATAGGATCATTTGGCTTTATTTAATTTATCTTCATAAAGTTTTTCCTATAAAAATATTTCGAGAGGGAATAATATGACTTTCCCAACATTTAGGAAAAATGAAGATATTATAAATAAATCAAAATTTGGTTTTGGAAGATTTATTTTGCTTAGGCAAAAAAAATGAGCATTTTAAAAATTTATGCATGTTTGCTGTTTTTAAAGTTCATTTTGTTCGACTCATTTTAGGAGTCGGGAAAATTTGTTTTATTTAATTTGGAGTTCATTTGGTATTTTTTAAATTCATTTGGTTTAATTTTATTTTTTTAAAAAATTCGCCCCTGGCCGAGGCCGGCCCGGCCCAGCCCAGCCTGGCCCAGCCCGGCGCCTCCCGGCCCACCTCCTCCTCCTCCCTCGCTTGGCCTTGCTTGAGCGGACTCGCCGCCGCCGCATCGCTCGCCGCCGCCGAGTCCCACCCGACCAGCGCTCCCTTACCCCCTCCCAAGTCGCCGCCCCCCCTTTATAACCGCCGCCCCCCTCTCTCTCACCTCACCGAGCCGCCCGCCACCAGCGCCCGGCCTTGAACCCGCCGCCGCCAGGACGCCTTGCCCGTCGCCGTTCCCTTGTGCCGACGCGGACCCGCCGCCCCTCGCCTCCCGACCCCGCCGGAGCCCCGCCGGAGCCTCGCCGGCGAGAGCCACCGGAGGTAGCCGCCGCCCCGCCGCCCGATCCGGTTTTCCCTAAACCGATCCGGTTTATTTAAAAAAAAATATATGTTCGGTTTTTTTTAAAAAACCTAGATTGGTTTTAATTTTTTTCGGTTTTCTTATTTAACGAACGTTCACCGAACCGTACGATTCAATGAACGCGTTCGTTGGATTCGTTCTGTTAACGAACGTCCGCTATTTAAACCGTTCGTCGTTTTTCTTTTAATCGGATTTAATCCGTTATTTTTCTGATTTGATTTCAGATCCGATTTTCAAAACTGTTTTATTTCTCGCTCGTTTATCGGAATCAGGTGATTCAAGCGCCTGGAGTTTCGTAACGAAACCGCCGTTCCGACTACCCTACTTTCACAGAGTTTTGCCACTGTGAAAATTTGACCTAATTTCAGATTGCTAAACCGAGTCGTTCTCCCTCGAGTTTCGACTTTCGGAGTTTATTTTGATTCGATTCTTTTGCAACCAGGGTTCTTAAGTTGAACTTTCTGGTTAGATCTTTTATTCGAGATTTCCCTGTGCATTAGATGAGTACTTATTGTATGCTTGTTGTTTGTCTGCGTTAGATCACCGGTGCGCCGCTTGTTACTTGAATCTCTAGGACTCATGGATCATCGCAAGGCAAGTAACACTTTGATCATACTCTTCTCATACCCAGTTTTTATGCATTAGATCTATTCCTCAAACACTTGCATGATTAGGATCTAATTAAATTGTGGGTTTGGGAAGTAGATTGAGGTAGCACCTATTACCTGTTTTACTTATGAAACCTTGGGAGTTACTTCTCGTTTGCTTGTTCATGCCATGCTATGCTAGTAGGCGTGGATTGGGTGAGTGAATATCCATGACAGATGTGAGATTGTTATTAATGGTTTATCTAAGGTGGCAACCTAAACACACATCTGGGTGGATTGAGGCACTGGTTTCCATCGAGACTTACTGTATTTCTTGGACCGCCACCTGTGCTCTAAGGGATCATAAGATTATTCAAACTGGAAACTTCCGTGTGCAGCCACAAGTCAATTATGGGCTCTGGCGTAGTTGACTAAGTTGTGCGAACTCTTACGGGTAGGCTAGCTGATGTAGGGGATGTAGGTTGGTACGGTCTACCCACATGTAAGGTGCTAGCGCTTCTGAAAGACTATGTCTCGGTCATCCGTTTCTCAAACACCATGTAGTGCGAGAACCAAGCGGAGGCGATCGAGTCTTGTGGGGAAAAGTGCACAAACCTCTGCAGAGTGTATAAATTAATCATGATTAGCCGTGTCCCCGGTTATGGACAATTTGAGTATCCTGTAAATGAATATCATGTGAATCTCAACATGTTACTTCTAAATAAAAGTTATTGGGTTTTGATGAGTACTTTTTAATTGGGATTGAGGATGCTGTCAACCATTCTCAATGTTTAACAACCACCATGATAGTTAAATAAAATTATTCCTTTGATGTAGGGAAAATCAGCTTTATGCAAATGTAACAGAGAGCCTTACCACCAGCCATATATGCATGTAGTGTAGGCTTATTCATTCATTGCTCTTATGTGTTACATTGCCAAGCATATTCCATGTCTTGACCGTTTTGGCTGCAACTTTTCACGCTATGAGACTTTTAGACGACAGTAAGGTGTTAGGTCGTGGTTCTATACTCGATGATGCCGTTGGAGTTGATGGACTCGCTTATCTTCCAAGCCTTCATTGTTATTATTAGATGGCCTTAAGCCATATTTTGTATTCAGTTCCCTTGTGGACAACGATGTAATAAGTGTGTGATTGCTACTCTGCTATAAATCCTTGAAATCTTGTGTGGTGTCGGCATTCTTGATCCGGGGATGACATCGAGCACGAGACTTGATCCATTTGGGTCTGGTCGCTCTGAGAGAATGGTATCGAACACACTGTTGGTATGAGGACACGACCACTAAGTTAAAGCCATAGATCACTCTCTCTTCCCATTTTCTAACTCCTCATCTTTTCTACTCTTTAGGATGACGGACGCGAAGATCAAGTACACCCAACCGGATGAAGGCACACCTTTTGGATTTCACTTGAAGGAAGTTACCAAGTACACGAACATTGGACTACCAAGCTTCACGGGACTTTCAACGCCACTCTGCTCAAGAGGAGCGCTGGAAGATTCATGCTCACGTTCGGGAAGGACATTCGCCCCAATCACCAAGCCTATAGATAGTGTTTTGATTGCACCAACTTGGAGTGCAGGAAAGAGCATGGCAGCTCACATCACCATGGGGCGCATTGGAGAAGTTTATCAAGAAGACCTCAAGGACACCATCTACCAGATTTGCGGACGCCGAGATGACAAGCTGGGACGTCGTCAACACCAAGAAGGATAGGTCCATTGCAGTTTCATCCAGGAGTTAAACCAGCCACATCCGACGCCGGAGAACCAAATGTGCAATGACATGTTGGAGTTGCAGAAGACAAAGGGAAGGATCATCGAACTGGAAGAAGAACTAAAGACTACACGCAAGGACTACATGGATGAGATCGTAGCTCTGGCAAGACACAATAACGATCTTAAGTACGAGATCGAAGAACTCAAGAAGAAGTTGGCGCTCAGGAATGAAGACCAGTATGTCGAATACCCAATCGACTACATCAACATCGACGACACAGATTCGGATCCAAGTGAACCCGACTTTGAAGACGAAGCTGGAGCAGACATCATGGAGTCTTCCACCGGTTCAAACTAGTAGAAGTCCCCCACATATTAGTAGTATTCCCTCCATGTAAACATTTTAGTACACGCACTTTTGCGATAGTTAGATCGTTGTAAGCCCTTGTTTGATTGAATGAAGTGATTTTGTGTGTTTTTGCTCATGTGCATTGGGTAGTGATTTCCCTTAGACCTCATTCTATTCTACATTTCTCTTCTCTTCTAAACCCTTCAGATGCCTCCGAGACGCGACCCCGGATTCGTTTTCCCACCAGAGATCACCCAATTGATCCAGCAGCAGAATACCCTGATTCAAACATTGGTGCAGAACAACAACAACAACAACAACAACAACAACAACAACCCACCGCCACCACCACCACCTGCGGATCATCGACTCGTTTCCTTAGATGAACCGCGGTGTATTCCGATAGCAGCGAGCCGATTGTAGCAGATGGTGGCTCCGCAAGATAGGAAGGAGCTGACCACTGCAGGATGCAGATGGTGAAAGAGTGAAGTTTGCATTACATCAGCTTGAAGGACCCGCAGCAACATGGTGGGAGAATTTCACGACCACTTACCCGTGAGACACCTGTCACATGGGACCAGTTTCAACAAGCTTTTCGCTTTGCTCATGTTTCAGCAGGAGCCATGGCCATGAAGAAGCGTGAGTTTCGCAACCACGCCAAGGAGGAAGGACTGTTGGCACATCGTGGATGACTTTAGTAAATTAGCACGTTATGCCCCGGATGACGCGTTGCCACGGATGCAGCTAAACAGAAAAGTTTCTAGAAGGACTGAATGATGAGTTGACATGCCGTTGATGGTAGCAAGTTTCAACAACTACCAGGAGTTAGTAGACCGAGCTCTCATGATTGAAGGAAGCAAGAACAAATTGAGAACTGCAAGCGGAAGTATGGACAAAGGAAGTATAACTCGGATCCCGGCGAAGCCCGTTATACCCCTAAATCAGAATTCAGTTTCAGCATACCCATGGAGGAGGTAATTAGCATAACCATAATGGCACCAAGAATGGGAGCAGGGAATGGAGGAAGCAACGGACAGAATCGCACCAACCCGTCTACACCATCCAAGGTAGACCTGAGTCACATTACTTGCTTTAAGTGCCGCAAGACTGGGCATCATGCAAATGACGCCCGAAGGCGAATGGAAATGGCAATGGAAGCTCGGAAAGAAGCCCAACCCTTTCAACAGGGGACAAGTGAACCACATTGATGTGGAGGAGGTTGAAGATCAGCCCGATCAAGAATCGGTAAGTTTTTGGTTAAGTCATTTCTGCGGTTGTTCTTTTCGATCTTGGTGCATCGCATTCATACATATCAAGGGATTTGTGGATAAGTACAAGTTACCAACCCAAGCCCTTAGGTCACCCATGCTAGTAACCTCACCCGGGCAGAGTACATGGCTAGTAAATGGTGTGATCGATCGCCATTAAGGATTGGACACTATGTTTTCCCCTCGGACCTAATAGTTCGGAATCCCAAGGATTGGATGTGATATTAGGAATGGATTGGTTATCAAAGTATGGAGGAAACATAGATTGTACCACAAGGTCAATTTTGCTCACCACACCGAAGGAAGAAGGATTATATGCGTATCACGGCACGAGCCGAGGAGAGCACAAGTTAATTGCTTATCGAGTGGTACAGAATAAGTACCGGTGGTAAAGGATTATCTGATGTATTTCGGAAGAGTTGCCGTGAATGCCGCGGATAGAGACATTGAGTTTTTGATCGAGCTGTTGCGAGAACAGGCCCGATATCGAAACGACCGTCAGGATGCCCGCAAAGGATTTGGCGGAAATCAAGAAGCAGATTAAGGAACTATTGGATAAAGGTTTTATTAAGCCCAAGTTCTTCACCTTGGGGATCACCCGCTTTGTTAGTGGAGAAGAAGGATGGATCTTTGAGAATGGTTGTTGATTACCGTGGATTGAATGAAGTAACAATCAAGAACAAGTACCCACTACCGATGATAAATGATCTGTTTGATCGCTTGCAAGGAGCCAAAGTGTTTTCTAAGATCGACTTGCGATCGTGGTACCATCGATTGAAGATTCGGGAGCAAGATATACCTAAGACAGCGTTTACCACGAGATATGGACTGTATGAGTATACCGTTATGTCATTTGGATGACTAACGCACCAGCCTATTTCATGAACCGATGAACAAAGTGTTTATGGAGTTTTTGGACAAGTTCGTCGTGGTGTTCATCGATGACATTTTGATTTTCTCGAAGAATGAAGAGGAACATAAGGAACATTTGAGATTGGTTTTGGAGGCGAGGAACACCAGTTGTATGCCAAGTTCAGCAAGTGTGAGTTTTGGCTAAAGGAAGTTGGATTTCTCGGACATGTTATATCCGGAGAAGGGATAGCGATTGACCCCACAAAAGTTGAGACCGTAACCAAGTGGGAAGCACCAACGACAGTTGGAGAGATTCGGAGTTTCCTTGGACTCGCAGGATACTACGAAGATTCATTGAGAATTTCTCAAGGATTGCAAAGCCTATGACAGAATTGTTGAAGAAGGAAAACAAATTCATATGGATGAGGACTGTGAGGCAAGTTTTCAGGAGTTGAAGAACAGATTGGTTACCTCACCGGTTTGATATTGCGAGATCAAACTAAGGATTATGAGGTGTATTGCGACGCTTCACGTCGAGGACTTGGAGCAGTGCTTATGCAGGAAGGAAGAGTTGTTTCGTATGCTTCACGACAACTTAAGCCGCATGAGTTGAATTACGCCACTCATGATTTGGAGTTAGCAGCCGTTGTGCATGCCTTGAAGACGTGGAGACATTTCCTCATTGGAAATCATTGTGAAGTATATACGGATCACAAGAGTTTGAAGTACATCTTCACACAGAAGGAATTGAATCTCAGACAGAGGAGATGGTTAGAGCTTATCAAGGATTATGACATGAGATTGCATTATCACCCCGGAAAGGCTAATGTTGTAGCTGACGCATTGAGCCGTAAGAGCCATGTCAATAACCTAATGATGGGAGGAATACCCAATGAGTTAGCCGAGGACCTTCGAGAACTTTGTTTGGAAATAGTTCCGAGAGGCTATGTAGCAGCATTGGCGATTCAGTCGACACTAATGGACAAAATCAGAGAAGCCCAAAAGGCAGATAAGGAAGTTGCCTCTATAAAGGAGAAAATGAGCAAAGGAAAAGCTAAAGGATTTCGTGAGGATGAGCACGATACCCTATGGTTTGAAGACCGTGTTTATGTGCCCAATGACCCAGAGATCAGGAAGTTGATTTTACAAGAAGCCCATGATTCACCATATTCGATTCACCCAGGAAATACCAAGATGTATTTGGATTTGAAGAATATTTTCGGTGGACCGGAATGAAGAAGGATATTGCGGAGTATGTAGCGATTTGCGACGTATGTCGAAAGTAAAGGCGAACATCGAAGCCAGCAGGATTGTTACAACCATTGCCGATACCGAATGGAAGTGGGATAAACTAGGCATGGATTTCATCACAGGTTTGCCAAAGACCCGTTCAGGATATGACTCGATTTGGGTCATAGTCGACCGTTTGACCAAGGTAGCTCATTTCATTCCGATCAAGACTACCTATAGCAGTGCTAAGTTGGCAAAGATATACATGACCAGAATTGTGTGCTTACGGAGTTCGAGGAGCATCGATCGAGACGAGAGGAACCCAATTTACTTGAAATTTTGGAACCGGTTACACGAAACATTGGGAACCCGATTGGAATTCAAGAGCTTTCCACCCACAGACCGATGGACAGACCGAGAGAGTCAATCAGATTTTGGAGGACATCTTTGAGAGCTTGTGCACTAGATTATGGATCTAGTTGGGATGATAATTTGCCGTATGCAGAATTTTCCTACAATAACAGTTACCAAACCAGCTTGAAGATGGCACCTTCGAGGCTTTGTATGGAAGAAGGTGCAGGACACCATTGTCATGGGACTAAACGGAGATCGTCGATTGTTTGGACCAGATTTGATTAAGGAGTGCGAGCAGAAAGTTAAGTTGATTCGAGATAGACTCAAGGTAGCCCAGTCCGCATGGAAGAGTTATGCGATTCAAAGCGCAAAGTGATTGAGTATGAAGTTGGAGAGCAGTATATCTCGAGTATCCCCGCTTGAGGAGTTAAGCGTTTTGGAGTTAAAGGAAAGTTAGCACCCGTTTCGTTGGACCATATAAGATTTTGCAACGCATGGGAGAAGTTGCTTATAAGTTGGAATTGCTGGGAGGACTGTCGGGAGTTCATGATGTATTCCATGTTTCTCGATTGAAGAAATGTCACCCGAGATAGCAGAGGTACCGTTAAGAGACACATGCCACTGGAAGCAATTCAGTTGAAGGATGACTTGACATATGAGGAAAAGCCGGTTAAGATTCTCGATTATGCCACAGAGTTACCCGCACAAGGTTATCAAGTTTTGCAAAGTTCGATTGGAGCCACCACATCGAGGATGAAGCCACACAGGAAAGAGAGGAAGTTTTGCTTAAGGACCACCCTCACCTATTTTCTAGCCAACCCGAATCTCGAGGGCGAGATTCATCTTAAGGGGGTAGGTTTGTAACATCCCAAATTTTCAATTTGGAATGTTATACATTAGGTCATCATGCATATCATATTTTCTCGCATTTTCCGATCCTAGAAATTTCACGCAACTCAAGGACCCTCGGAGAGAGTTGGAAGTTTCATTATTTTCATATTTGGGATTTTCCAAATTTTGAAAATAGGATCATTTGGATTTATTTAATTTATCTTCATAAAGTTTTTCCTATAAAAATATTTGAGAGGGAATAATATGACTTTCCCAACATTTAGGAAAAATGAAGATATTATAAATAAATCAAAATTTGGTTTTGGAAGATTTATTTTGCTTAGGCAAAAAATGAGCATTTTAAAATTTATGCATGTTTGCTGTTTTTAAAAGTTCATTTTGTTCGACTCATTTTAGGAGTCGGGAAAATTTGTTTTATTTAATTTGGAGTTCATTTGGTATTTTTTAAATTCATTTGGTTTAATTTTATTTAAAAAAATTCGCTTACAGGCGAGGCCCACTGCCTGCCAACCAGCCGGGCCCAGGCCCGGCGCCTCCGGCCCACCTCCTCCTCCTCCTCCTCCTTGCCCTTGGAGCGGACTCACAAGCCGCATCGCATCGCCGCCTTGAGTCCCACCCGACCAGCGCTCCCTTACCCTCTCCCAAGTCGCCTCCCCCCTTTATAACCGCCCCCCTCTCTCTCTCCTCTCCCTTGAAGCCGCCCGCCACCGCGCCCGACCTTGAACCCGCCGCCGCCGCTTCCCTTGCCACGCCGCGGACCCCGCCGCCTCGCCTCCCGGCCCGCGGAGCCCGCCGAGCCTCGCCGGCGAGAGCCACCGGAGGTAGCCGCCCGCCGCCCGATCCGGTTTCCCTAAACCGATCCGGTTTATTTAAAAAAATATGTTGGTTTTTTAAAAACCTAGATTGGTTTTAATTTTTTGGTTTTCTTATTTAACGAACGTTCACCGAACCGTCGATTCAATGAACGCGTTCGTTGGATTAGTTTCTGTTATGACGTCCGCTATTTAAACCGTTCGTCGTTTTTCTTTTAATCGGATTTAATCCGTTATTTTTCGATTTGATTTGGATCCGATTTTCAAAACTGTTTTATTTCTCGCTCGTTTATCGGAATCGGGTGATTCAAGCGCTGGAGTTTAAGAACGAAACCGCCGTTCGACTACCCTACTTTCACAGAGTTTTGCCACTGTGAAATTTTGACCTAATTTCAGATTGCTAAACCGAGTCGTTCTCCTCGAGTTTCGACTTTGGAGTTTATTTTGATTCGATTCTTTTGCAACCAGGGTTCTTAAGTTGAACTTTCTGGTTAGATCTTTTATTCGAGATTTCCCGTGCATTAGATGAGTACTTATTGTATGCTTGTTGTTTGTCTGCGTTAGATCACCGGTGCGCCGCTTGTTACTTGAATCTCTAGGACTCGCGGATCATCGGCAAGGCAAGTAACACTTTGATCATACTCTTCTCATACCCAGTTTTATGCATTAGATCTATTCCTCAAACACTTGCATGATTAGGATCTAATTAAATTGTGGGTTTGGGAAGTAGATTGAGTAGCACCTATTTTACTTATGAAACCTTGGGAGTTACTTCTCGTTTGCTTGTTCATGCCATGCTATGCTAGTAGGCGTGGATTGGGTGAGTGAATATCCATGACAGATGTGAGATTGTTATTAATGGTTTATCTAAGGTGGCAACCTAAACACACATCTGGGTGGATTGAGGCACTGGTTTCCATCAGACTTGCTGTATTTCTTGGACCGCCACCCAGGCTCTAAGGGATCATAAGATTATTCAAGCTGAAACTTCCGTGTGCAGCCACAAGTCAATTATGGGCTCTGGCGTAGTTGACTAAGTTGTGCGAACTCTTACGGGTAGGCTAGCTGATGTAGGGGATGTAGGTTGGTACGGTCTACCCACATGTAAGGTGCTAAGCGCTCGAAAGACTATGTCTCGGTCATCCGTTTCTCAAACACCATGTAGTCACGAGAACCAAGTGGAAGCGATCGAGTCTTGTGGGGAAAAGTGCAAACCTCTGCAGAGTGTATAAATTAATCATGATTAGCCGTGTCCCGGTTATGGACAATTTGAGTATCCTGTAAATGAATATCATGTGAATCTCAACATGTTACTTCTAAATAAATGTTATTGGGTTTTGATGAGTACTTTTTAATTGGGATTGAGGATCTTGTCAACCATTCTCAATGTTTAACAACCACCATGATAGTTAAATAAAATTATTCCTTTGATGTAGGGAAAAATCAGCTTTATGCAAATGTAACAGTAGAGCCTTACCACCAGCCATATATGCATGTAGTGTAGGCTTATTCATTCATTGCTCTTATGTGTTACATTGCGGCATATTCCATGTCTTGACCCGTTTTGGCTGCAACTTTTCACGTTGCAGACTTTTCGAACGACAGTAAGGTGTTAGGTCGTGGTTCTATACTCGGTGATGCCGTTGGAGTTGATGGACTCGCTTATCTTCCAAGCCTTCGCTGTTATTATTAGATGGCCTTAAGCCATATTTTGTATTCAGTTCCCTTGTGGACAACGATGTAATAAGTGTGTGATTGCTACTCTGCTATAAATCCTTCGAAGTACTGTGTGGTGTCAGCATTACTGATCCAGGGATGACACTGAGCACAGAGACTTGATCCATTTGGGTCTGGTCGCTACAGGTATATACTTATCATCTTAAGATCTTCGTTTCTACTAGATGATGCACCCTTATTCTTAGGAACATAAATAAACTTGTTAGCTTTAGTAAAAGGAAATTTTGGAGTAGTTTTAACAGCGGAAAAAGCGGAACCCAAGTTGGTGATAATGTCTTCTAACTTATCAATTCTAGTAGAAACTTGATTTATTTTCTCATTAACTATATGTTCCTTTTCCTTTAGATTCTTTAAAGTGATTCCTACCTTTGATCCAATTTGAGTAATGTGATTATGGATCTTTTTATCCAAATTTTCAATAAGCTCTATGGTAGAAATTTTATTCTCAATAATATTAAGCCTTTGCATCACATGTTCCAAAGTCAAAATTGTTTCATTAACCATGAGTGGTGGTGAACCTACCAAATCTATCATAGCATTATAAGCATCCAAAGTTTTTCTACCCAAGAAATTACCCCCAGTAATGGTATCTAGCACATATCTATACCAAGTAGTAACACCCACACAAAAATTTCGGAGGAGAACAGTAGTAGATTTCTTACGAGTGGATCTATTTTGACCATTGCAAATTTTATACCAAGCATCTTTTAAATTGCTCCCTCCCTTTGTTTAAAATTGAGGACCTCACTTTCAGGGGTACTAAAAATGGTAGGAGGACTAGCCATGTTAGCAAAACAAGCGATCTAGCACACAAGAAAAAGGAAAGCAAACGAAAAGACGAACGAAAGAAGGTGTCGGTGTACTAGAGTAGGGGTACCCTAGTACCCCGAACTCGTCTGACAGACGATTCTGGCCTACGGCGAGGCTGGCACGATGACCGCCAAGGTCCTCGGCGGCTCCTTTGGAGCCATCCAAAAACAAAGTAGTGAGACCCGGCAAGAGGAGCTTGCCGGAAGGCCACTCAGTAGCGAAGGAAACAAGGCCCGACAAGAGGAGCTTGCCGGGAAGGCTTGGCGGTGCCGAGCCCCCAAGCGCGACAAGGTTCTGCCGCGGCAAAGGCGCTTGCCGGCGGGCGACCTCTCTTCATCTCCGCTCCATCTCACCCGCCAGCGTGTCACCACGGGCTCTCCCAAGCTCTGGCGTGTCGATGGGCTGTGCAGCCAGCGGGAGTAGAGACAAGCGGCGCCGACAAGCTACCATCGTGGCGAATGGGGCGCACTTGACGGTCCTGTTACCTTTGTTAAGGCGATCGAGGCGGGCATTGATGACTCTTGTCCCTTGCCGTCGAGTTAGGTATAGATTATTGTACTTTGTACAAAGCGGTGTACCAACCTATGTTTTTACCATTATAACCTTGTCTACTTGCCACATGTGGTGACCCCTTGTGCCTATAAAAGGAGGCCCAAGCGCAACGTAGAAAGGGTTCGGCTGAGTTCGGTCCGGCTCCGGCTTAGTTCATCACATTCATATGAAACCACACTCAGGCTAGGTCTTGTAGCTCCCATTGCTCCCTAGCAAGAACACAAGATAATCCACAAAGCAGTAGTAGGAGTATTATCTCTCCGGAGAGCTCCGAAGCTGGGTAAAATCCGCTCGTGTGCATCGCCTCGATCCGCTCTTTGTGCAATCTCCTCCCCCCTCCGAACCACAAGGGGCCCAGGTCCCGTAGGTGCTCGTGGGACACGATCAGCTCTCCCCCGACAGAAGGGCAAATGAAAAGGCAAATATTTTTGTGTTTTTCTGAAAACATTTTAGAAGTGGGGGAGAGGAAAAAGAGAGCCAAATGGCAAACAATGTAAGTGCAAGAGATGAGAGTTTATTATGGGTACTTGGTAGGCTTGATGTAGAACCTCCCCCGCAACAGCGCCGGAAATTCTTCTTGCTACTTCTTAAGCTTGTGTTGATTTTTTCCTTGAAGAGGAAAGGGTGATGAAGCAAAGTAGAGATAAGTATTTCCCTCAGTTAAGAACCAAGGTATCAATCTAGTAGGAGGCACAAGCAAGTCTCCAATATATGCACCTGCACAAACTAACAAACATTTTCACACAACGTGAAAAAGGGGTTGTCAATCCCTTCACGGTCATGAACAAGAGTGAGATCTAATAGAGATACATATAAAAGATAAATAAAAGAGCAAACTAAAGTAAATATAAATAAATTGTAGCAAGGTATTTTGGGTTTTTTTGGTTTATAGATCTGAAAATATATGATGGAAAATAGACCCGGGTCACTAGAGGCTTCTCTATTGAAGATAACATACGGTGGGTAAACAAATTATTGTTGAGCAATTGATAGAAAAACGCATAATTATGACGATATCTAAGGCAATGATCATGAATATGGGCATCACGTCCGTGACAAGTAGACCGACTCCTCCCTGCATCTACTACTATTACTCCACACATCGACCGCTATCCAGCATGCATCTAGAGTATTAAGTTTATAAGAACGGAGTAACGCCTTAAGCAAGATGACATGATGTAGAGGGATAAACTCAAGCAATATGATATAAACCCTATCGTTTTATCCTTGATGGCAACAATATAATATGTGCCTCGCTACCCCTTTTGTCACTAGGTGAGGACACCGCAAGATTGAACCCAAAACTAAGCACATCTCCCATTGCAAGAAAAAACAATCTAGTTGGCCAAACCAAACCGATAGTTCAAAGAGAAATACAAAGATATCTTAATCATGCATAAAAGAGTTTAGATAATACTCAAATAATGTTCATAGATAATCTGATCATAAATCCACAATTCATTCGATCTCAACAAATGCACTGCAAAAGAGTATTACATCGAATAGAACTCGAAGAACATCGAGGAGAGCATTGTATTGAAGATCAAAGAGAGAGAAGAAGCCATCTAGCTACTAGCTATGGGCCCTTAGGTCCGTGGTAAACTAGTCACGCGTCATCAAAAGGGCAGCAAGGTTGATGTAGAGCGGTGGCGGATCCAGGATTTAAAGTTACCCGGGGCGGACTTTCATAGAATTATTTTGTTTTTGAAGCCATGTTGCAATAAAAGAAGATAATCAACAAAAAATTAATCGGCCAGGTAGTAGGCAAGACGATCAATATAACTAATATTTCAAAGTAGTTTCATTCTCAAGGCAAAAAATATATAACGCGACAAAAAATTCATATAAGGTTTGATTTATCTTCTTAGGCTCATACAACATCAAATTTGTTAATTAACTTTCAAGAATTAGACCAACATAACAAGAAATTAAAGAAATATAGAAGCATGAGAGCAGAAGATTAGGGGAGAATGAATAAACTTGTTGTTTGCTCTCTCCGTTGGCTGATCGCGCAATACATGTTGGTCGATTTTTTGGTTTCTTATATATCAACAGAATTGGGAACGCCTACAGAAAATAATGGGCTCACATAGTCACGTGCAATTGGGCCTTGGTCATTGGCCCATCTCTTACAACTTACAAGAGAATCGTTATCTTCTCATCTTCCTGCTCGTAACTTTCACCGGTTGAAACGTACATGTCTACACGACTAGGAGAGCTGCTCTCCTGCCCATGGCGGCCATTGGAAAAAGCAGTAGGGTACCCTAGGTCTCAAAATTTACCCGGGGCGACCGACCCTACACGACCCCATGCTGGATCGGCCCCTGATGTAGAGGCCATCCGTGATCGAACCCCCCTCCGACGGAGTGCCGAAAAAGGCCCCACGATGGGATCTCACAGGAACAGAAGCTTGCGGGCGGCTGAAAAGTATTTTTTGTGTGCCCTCTGGTATAGCGGGAATATTTGAGGATTTATAGTGCAAGGATTAGGGCAGGACGGTCCAAGAGGGGCCCACAAGCCAGGGGCGTCCCCTAGGGCGCGCCCCCATGGTTTGTGGTTGATACGTCTCCATCGTATCTATAATTTTTTATTGTTCCATGCCAATATTCTACAACTTTCATATACTTTTGGCAACTTTTTATACTATTTTTGGGACTAACATATTGATCCGGTGCCCAGTGCGAGTTCCTGTTTGTTGCTTGTTTTTTGTTTCGCAAAAATATAGTTCAAACGGAGTCCAAACGGGATAAAAACTGACGGAGATTTTTTTGGAATATATGTGATTTTTGGGAAGAAGAATCAACGCGATACGATGCCTGAGGGGGCCACGAGGCAGGGGGCGCGCCGCAGGGGGTCAGGCGCGCCCTGGGCCCTCGTGGCCACCTCGTAAGGCGGTTGGTGCCCTTCTTTTGCCGCAAGAAATATAATATCTGGATAGAGATCGTGTCCAAAATTCATCCCAGTCGGAGTTACGGATCTCCGGGAATTTAAGAAATGGTGAAAGGGCAGAATCAGAGAGCGCAGAAACAGAGAGAGACAGAGAGACAGATCCAATCTCGGAGGGGCTCTCGCCCCTCCCACGCCATGGAGACCATGGACCAGAGGGGAAACCCTTCTCCCATCTAGGGAGAAGGTCAAGGAAGAAGAAGAAGGAGGGGGGCTCTCTCCCCCTCACTTTCGGTGGCACCGGAGTGCCGCTGGGGCCATCATCGTCACCGCAATCTACACCAACAACTTCACCGCCATCATAACCAAATCTTCCCCCCTCTATGCAGCGGTGTAACCCCTCTTTTACCCGCTGTAATCTCTACTTAAACATGGTGCTCAATGCAATATATTATTTCCCAATGATGTATGGATATCCTATGATGTTTGAGTAGATCTGTTTTTTCCTATGGGTTAATTGATGATCGTGATTGGTTTGAGTTGCATGTTTTATTATTGGTGTTGTCCTATGGTGCTCTCTGTGTAGCGCAAGCGTGAGGGATCCCCGTTGTAGGGTTTGCAATATGTTCATGATTTGCTTATGGTGGGTGGCGTGAGTGACAGAAGCACAAACCTGAGTAAGTAGGTTGTTTGCGTATGGGATAAAGGCGACTTGATGCTTTAATGCTATGGTTGGGTTTTACCTTAATGATCTTTAGTAGTTGCGGATGCTTGCTAGAGTTCCAATCATAGGTGCATATGATCCAAGAAGACAAAGTATGTTAGCTTATGCCTCTCCCTCAAATAAAATTACAATAATGATTACCGGTCTAGTTATCGATTGCCTGGGGACAAATAACTTTCTCGTGACAAAAATCTCTCTATTAAAACTAATTTAGTTGTGTCTTTATCTAAACAGCCCCTAGCTTTTATTTACGTGCTCTATTATCTTGCAAACCTATCCAAAAACACCTACAAAGTACTTCTAGTTTCATACTTGTTCTAGGTAAAGCGAACGTTAAGCGTGCGTAGAGTTGTATCGGTGGTCGATAGAACTTGAGGGAATATTTGTTCTACCTTTAGCTCCTTGTTGGGTTCGACACTCTTACTTATCGGAAGAGGCTACAATTGATCCCCTATACTTTTGGGTTATCAAGACCTTTTTCTGGCGCCGTTGCCGGGGAGCAATAGCGTGGGGTGAATATTCTCGTGTGTGCTTGTTTGCTTTATCTCTAAGTAATTTTTATTTGCTGTTCTTAGTTTTTTTCTATATATATTTATGGGTAGGAAACGCAAAATACCAAAAAAAATTTAGTTGTACCTACTGAACCAATGGTTGAACAACCACTCAAAATGTATCACACTGCTGAAGCTTTTTACTTGGATCATCTTCGGTCCCTATGTGCTCGTGCTGAAACCCCAACTAGCTTAGTTGAGGGCAAATCTTTAGATGAGCATGCTTGTTATGTGTGACACCGCTTATCTCGAAAAGGGAAACTTTTACTAGATCAAATTCATCGTTTGCAATGCTATGCTTGGAATTTATGTGAAATATATGATGTTACTTGTTGTTCTGAAAACCCTAAGAAACACCTTCCCTACCAATGTGAGTTTAGTGATAATGGAATCGTATCTTCTTATGCTAAGGGTGTTTATAATTACTATGATGTTCAACAAATTGAAGAATTTGTTGCTTTTAAGGGTGCTTATGAAATTGCTTCTTTGATTGAAAAGTATGATGCTACTCTGTACAAATCTGAAAATTTTGCCATACTTAAATATTGTTATGATAATTATGCTTCTAATGCCTATGTTAAACCATATATTGAGGACTCCTCCGCTGTCCAAGAAGAGATTAATATTTTGTAGGAGTCTATGGAAGAAGAAATTGATGAAACTGTGAGCTCATTGGATGAAAAAGATGATGAGGAGAGCGAAGAACAAAAGGAGGAAGGTCGGATTAGCTACTCGTGCCCACCTTCTAATGAGAGTAACTCTCCAACTCATACATTATTTAATGTCCCTTCGTTCTTACCGAAGGATGATTGCTATGATGATTGTTATGATCCCGTTGATTCTTTTGAAATACCCCTTTTTGATGAACTTGATGCTTGCTATGCTTGTGGCCATGATGCCAATATGAATGATGCTTATGGAGATGAACTTGCTATAGTTCCTTATGTTAACATGAAATTTTTGCTATTGCACCCACACATAATAGTCCTATTATCTTTTTGAATTCTCCAAACTACACTATATAGGAGAAGTTTGCCCTTATTAAGGATTATGTTGACGGGTTGCATTTTACCGTTGCACATGATGATTTTGATGAATGTAATATGCATGTGATTGCTTCTCCTACTTGCAATTATTATGATAGAGGAACTACATCTCCACCTCTCTATGTTTCCAACACGATAAAATTGCAAGAAACTGTTTATACTATGCATTGGCCTTTACTTTGTGTGCATGAATTGTTCTTTTATGGCATGCCGATGCATAGGAAGAGAGGTAGACTTCGTTGTTGCATGATATATGTTACTTTGTGCTCACTACTAAATCACAAATCATTGTTAATTAAAATTGTCTTTGATATACCTTGGGATCCGGGTGGATCCATTACTTGAGCACTATATGCCTAGCTTAATGGCTTTAAAGAAAGCGCTGCCAGGGAGACAACCCGGAAGTTTTAGAGAGTCATTTATTTCTGTTGTGTGCTTTTATAAAGTTTAAAAACAAAAAAATAAAAAAATAAAGAGGGGAACCTAATTTTTTTCAAAAAGAAAAGCGAAAGTGAGAAAGACGAGCATTGTTAAAATGGGAGCTAGCCTTGAACTTTGTTCATGCCCATGGAAACTTTGTGACCCTTGATTACATAAACTTTTAGACAAAAATAATTATCCCCTTGTACAATTCCATTGTATTATAAAAATAATGTGCCAAGATTTGCCTTTAGGATGTTTACATTGCTTGTTGGTTTGTGCGGTGCAGAACAGAAACTTTGGCTGTAATGCGCGATTTTACATTTTTTACTGGAACGTCAAACAGTTCTGAAACTTTTGCCACTGTCTTTCTATAAAAAAAATTCCTACTTTTGGCAGAATTTTTGGAGTACCAGAGGTATGGTGAATGTTTAGGTTACTACAGACTGTCCTGTTTAAAACAGATTCTGTTTCTGATGCATTGTTTGCTTGTTTTGATGAAACTATCGATTTCTATCAGTGGATTAAGCCACGGAAAAGTTATATTACAGTAGCTACAATGCAAAAACAAAATATGAATTGGTTTCCAACAGTATTAGAGTATTGATTTGCTTTTTTATACTAACGGATCTTACCGAGTTTTCTGTGGATGAAGTGTTCGAAGATCGGGGAGGTCTCGATGTGAGGAGAAGGAGAAGAGGCAAGAGGTCAAGCTTGGGGATGCCCAAGGCACCCCAAGTAAATATTCAAGGAGACTCAAGCGTCTAAGCTTGGGGATGCCCCGGAAGGCATCCCATCTTTCTTCAACAATATCGGTATGTTTTCGGATTCGTTCCGTTCATGCGATATGTGCAAATCTTGGAGCGTCTTTTGCATTTAGCTTTCACTTTTGTTTGATGCACCATGCTGGTATGATATAGTCCTTGGTTGATTATAGAATGCTCATTGCACTTCACTTATATCTTTTGAGTATGGCTTTATAGAATGCTTCATGTGCTTCACTTATATCATTTGAAGTTTGGATTGCCTGTTTCTCTTCACATAGAAAACCGCCATTTGTAGAATGCTCTTTTGCTTCACTTATATTTGTTAGAGTGTGGGCATATCTTTTGTAGAAAGAATTAAACTCTATTGCTTCACTTATATATATTTAAAGTGATGACAGGAACTGGTCATTCACATGGTTAGTCATAAAATCCTACATAAAACTTGTAGATCACTGAATATGATATGTTTGATTCCTTGCAATAGTTTTGAGATATAAAGATGGTGATATTAGAGTCATGCCAGTGGGTAGTTGTGGATTGTAGAAATACTTGTGTTGAAGTTTGTGATTCCCGAAGCATGCACGTATGGTGAACCGTTATGTAACGAAGTTGGAGCATGAGGTATATATTGATTTTCTTCCTTATGAGTGGCGGTCGGGGACGAGCGATGGTCTTTTCCTACCAATCTATCCCCCTAGGAGCATGCGCGTAGTACTTTGTTTTGATGACTAATAGATTTTTGCAATAAGTATGTGAGTTCTTTATGACTAATGTTGAGTCCATGGATTATACACACTCTCACCCTTCCATCATTGCTAGCCTCTTCGGTACCGTGCATTGCCCTTTCTCACCTCGAGAGTTGGTGCAAACTTCGCTGGTGCATCCAAACCCCGTGATACGATACGCTCTATCACACAAAAACCTCCTTATATCTTCCTCAAAACAGCCACCATACCTACCTATCATGGCATTTCCATAGCCATTCTGAGATATATTGCCATGCAACTTCCATCATCATATACATGACTTGAGCATTTATTGTCATATTGCTTTGCATGATCGTAAGATAGCTAGCATGATGTTTTCCTGGCTTGTCCGTTTTTTGATGTCATTGCTACGCTAGATCATTGCACATCCCGGTACACCGCCGGAGGCATTCATATAGAGTCATATATTTGTTCTAGTATCGATTTGTAATATTGAGTTGTGAGTAAAAAGAAGTGTGATGATCATAATTAATAGAGCATTGTCCCATGAAAAAAATAAAGGCCAAATAAAAAAAGAAAGGCCAAATAAAAAAGAAAAAAAGAGAGAAAGGCCAAGAAGGCCCCAAAAAAGAAGGGACAATGCTACTATCCTTTTTCCACACTTGTGCTTCAAAGTAGCACCATGTTCTTCATATAGAGAGTCTCTTGAGTTATCACTTTCATATACTAGTGGGAATTTTACATTATTGAACTTGGCTTGTATATTCCAACGATGGGCTTCCTCAAATGCCCTAGGTCTTCATGAGCAAGCAAGTTGGATGCACACCCACTTAGTTTCAGTTTGAGATTTCATACACTTATAGCTCTAGTGCATCTGTTGCATGGCAATCCCTACTCCTCACATTGACATCAATTGATGGGCATCTCAATAGCCCGTTGATTAGCCGCGTCGATGTGAGACTTTCTCCTTTTCGTCTTCTCCACACAACCTCCACCATCATATTCTATTCCACCTATGGTGCTATGTCCATGGCTCACGCTCATGTATTGCGTGAAAGTTGAAAAGGTTTGAGAACGTCAAAAGTATGAAACAATTGCTTGGCTTGTCATCGGGGTTGTGCATGATGTGAATATTTTGTGTGGTGAAGATGGAGCATAGCCAGACTATGATTTTGTAGGGATAACTTTATTTGTCCATGTTATTTTGAAAAGACATGATTGCTTTATTAGTATGCTTGAAGTATTATTGTCTTAATGTCAAATGATATACTATTTCTTTGAATCACTCGTGTCTTAATATTCATGCCATGATTAGATTACATGATCAAGATTATGCTAGGTAGCATTCCACATAAAAAATTATCTTTTTTATCATTTACCTACTCGAGGACGAGCAGGAATTAAGCTTGGGGATGCTGATACGTCTCCTTCGTATCTATAATTTTTGATTGTTCCATGCCAATATTCTACAACTTTCATATACTTTTTGATACTTTTTATACTAGTTTTGGGACTAACATATTGATCCAGTGCCCAGTGCGAGTTCCTGTTTGTTGCCTATTTTTTGTTTCGCAGAAAATCCATATCAAGTAGAGTCCAAACGGGACAAAAACTGACGGAGATATTTTTTGGAATGTATGTGATTTTTGGGAAGAAGAATCAACGCGATACGATGCCCGAGGGGCCACGAGGTAGGGGGCGCGCCCCAGGGGGCCAGGCACGCCCTGGGCCCTCGTGGACACCTCGTAAGGTGGTTGGTGACCTTCTTTCGCCGAAAGTAAGCTAATATACGGATAGAGATCGTGTCCAAAATTCAGCCCAATCGGACTTACGGATCTCCGGAAATTTAAGAAATGGTGAAAGGGCAGAATCAGAGGGCGCAGAAACAGAGAGAGATAGAGAGACAGATCCAATCTCGGAGGGGCTCTCGCCCCTCCCATGCCATGGAGACCATGGACCAGAGGGGAAACCCTTCTCCCATCTAGGGAGAAGGTCAAGGAAGAAGAATAAGAAGAAGGAGGGGGCTCTCTCGCCCTCGCTTCCGATGGCACCGGAGTGCCACCGGGGCCATCATCATCACTGCAATCTACACCAACAACTTCACCGCCGTCATCACCAACTCTTCCCCCCTCTATGCAGCGGTGTAACCCCACTTTTACCCGCTGTAATCTCTACTTAAACATGGTGCTCAACGCTATATATTATTTCCCAATGATGTATGGATATCCTATGATGTTTGAGTTGATCCATTTTGTCCTATGGGTTAATTGATGATCGTGATTGGTTTGAGTTGCATGTTTTATTATTGGTGCTGTCCTATGATGCTCTCTGTGTCGCGCAAGCGTGAGGGATCCCTGTTGTAGGGTTTGCAATATGTTCATGATTTTCTTATGGTTGGTGGCATGAGTGACAGAAGCACAGACCCGAGTAAGTAGGTTGTTCGCATATGGGATAAAGGGGACTTGATGCTTTAACGCTATGGTTGGGTTTTACCTTAATGATCTTTAGTAGTTGCGGATGCTTGCTAGAGTTCCAATCATAAGTGCATATGATCCAAGAAGAGAAAGTACGTTAGCATATGCCTCTCCCTCAAATAAAATTGCAATAATGATTACCGGTCTAGTTATCGATTGCCTGGGGACAAATAACTTTCTCATGACAAAAAGCTCTCTACTAAAACTAATTTAGTTGTGTCTTTATCTAAACAGCCCCTAGCTTTTTATTTTTGTGCTCTTTATTATCTTGCAAACCTATCCAAAAACACCTACAAAGTACTTCTAGTTTCATACTTGTTTTAGGTAAAGCGAACGTTAAGCGTGCGTAGAGTTGTATCGGTGGTCGATATAACTTGAGGAAATATTTGTTCTACCTTTAGCTCCTCGTTGGGTTCGACACTCTTACTTATCGAAAGAGGCTACAATTGATCCCCTATACTTGTGGGTTATCAATGGTCGCCTTGTGGGTCTTCTGGCCTCCTCTCCAAGTCTCCTGGCTTTCTTCTGGTCCAAGAAAAATCACCGTAAAGTTTTATTCCGTTTGGACTCCATTGGATATTCCTTTTCTGTAAAAGTCAAAAAAAGGATAAAAAACATAAACTAGCACTCGGCTCTAGGTTAATAGGTTAGTCCCAAAAATAATATAAAATAGCATATTAATGCATATAAAACATCCAAAATAGATAATATAATAGCATGTAACAATCAAACATTATAGATACGTTGGAGATGTATCACATGTCTACCTGTTTTTGGTACATAATACGTCTTTCTATTAACCATGTTCTTACATCAAACTACTTTTCTTCTGTATCCTGCATCAATCACTTCTGATGAGACACCTGCAACTTGACAGTGTGATATTGGTTGCATCTTGCATATGATTTCAAGCATGTACTGCCTCTAATTTCTTGAAATGTCACTTATGATGAGGCACTTTTAACTTGGTAGAGTGATTTTGTAGCGACCAGACCCGAATGGATCAAGTCTCTGTGCTCAGTGTCATCCCTGGATCAGTAATGCTGACACCACACAGTACTTCGAAGGATTTATTGCAGAGTAGCAATCACACACTTATTACATCGTTGTCCACAAAGGAACTTAATACAATAATATGGCTTAAGGCCATCTAATAATAACAGCGGAAGGCTTGGAAGATAAGCGAGTCCATCAACTCCAACGGCATCACCGAGTATAGAACCACGACCTAACACCTTACTGTAAATGCGAAAAGTCTGCAAGCGTGAAAAGTTGCAGCCAAAACGGACACATGGAATATCTTGGCAATGTAACACATAAGAGCAATGAAGGAAATAAGCCTATACTACATGCATATTTGGCTGGTGGTAAGGCTCTCTGTTACATTTGCATAAAGCTGATTTTCCCTACTTCAAAGGAATAATTTTATTTAACTATCATGGTGGTTGTTAAACATTGAGAATGGTTGACACATTCTCAATCCCAATTAAAAGTACTCATCAAAACCCAATAACTTTTATTAGAAGTAACATGTTGAGATTCACATGATATTCAATTACAGGATACTCAAATTGTCCATAACCGGGGACACGGCTAATCATGATTAGTTTATACACTCTGCAGAGGTTTTGCACTTTTCCCCACAAGACTCGATCGCCTCCGCTTGGTTCTCGCACTACATGGTGTTTGAGAAGCGGATGACCGAGACATAGTCTTCGAAGCGCTAGCACCTTACATGTGGGTAGACCGTACCAACCTACATCCCCTACATCAGCTAGCCTACCCGTAAGAGTTCAGACGACTTAGTCAACTACGCCAGAGCCCATAATTGGCTTGTGGCTGCACACGGAAGTTTCAGTTTGAATAATCTTATGATCCCTTAGAGCACAGGTGGCGGTCCAAGAAATCTGAGCAAGTCTGATGGAAACCAGTGCCTCAATCCACCCAGATGTGTGTTTAGGTTGCCACCTTAGATAAACCATTAATTAACAATCTCACATCTGTCATGGATATTCACTCACCCAATCCACGTCTACTAGCATAGCATGGCATAAACAAGCAAGCGTAGAAGTAACTCCCAAGGTTTCATAAGTAAAAGCAGTAATAGGTACTACCTCAATCTACTTCCCAAACCCACAATTTAATTAGATCCTAATCATGCAAGTGTTTGAGGAATAGATCTAATGCATAAAACTGGGTATGAGAAGAGTATGATCAAAGTGTTACTTGCCTTGCGATGATCCATGAGACCTAGAGATTGAAGTAACAAGCGGCGCACTCGGGTGATCTAACGCAGACAAACAACAAGCATACAATAAGTACTCATCTAATGCACGGGAAATCTCTAATAAAAGATCTAACCAGAAAGTTCAACTTAAGAACCCTGGTTGCAAAAGAATCGAATCAAAATAAACTCCGAAAGTCGAAACTCGAGAGAGAACGACTCGGTTTAGCAATCTGAAATTAGGTCAAAATTTCACAGTAGCAAAACTCTGTGAAAGTAGGGTAGTCGAACGGCGGTTTCGTTCTGAAACTCCAGCGCTTGAATCACCGATTCCGATAAGCGGCGAGAAATAAAACAGTTTTGAAAATCGGATCTGAAATCGAATCGGAAAAATAACGGATTAAATCCGATTAAAAGAAAAACGATGAACGGTTTAAATAGCGGACGTTAGTTAACGAACGAATCCAACGAACGCGTTCATTGAAGCGAATGGTTCGGTGAGCGTTAGTTAAATAAGAAACCGAAAAAAATAAGACCAATCTAGGTTTTTAAAAACCGAACATCTTTAAAAAAAACCGGATCGGTTTATTAGGGAAAACCGGATCGGGCGCGGGCGACGGTGGCTACCTCGTGTCGCCCGCGAGGCTCGGTGGGGCTCGGGGGGGGGCGGCGAGGGGCGGCGGGGTCGGGAGGAGGGGCGGCGAGGAAACGGCGGCGGGCGGCCTCACAAGGGGCGGCGCGGCTTGGGAGGCGGGCGGGCGGCTCGGTGAGAGAGAGAGGGCGGTATATAAAGGGGAGGCGGCAGGCGGGCGGGTCGGAGTGGGACTCGGGCGTGGTGGCTCTCGTCTGTGTGGGGAGACCCATGTGGTAGTGTGAGGAGGAGGAGGAGGTGGGGGGGGGGGCTGGTGGGGCCTGGCTGTTTGGCCAGTGGGCCTTGGCCAGAATGAATTTTTTAAATAAAATTTAAACCAAATGAATTTAAAAAAATACCAAATGAACTCAAATTAAATAAAACAAATTTTCCCGACTCCTAAAATGAGTCGAACAAAATGAACTTTAAAACAGCAAACATGCATAAATTTTTAAAATGCTCATTTTGCCTAAGCAAAATAAATCTTCCAAAACCAAATTTGGTTTATTTATAATATCTTCATTTTTCCTAATTGTTGAGAAAGTCATATTATTCCCTCTCCAAATATTTTTGTAGGAAAAACTTTATGAAGATAATTTAAATAAATCCAATGATCCTATTTTCAAAATTTGAGAAACCCCAAATATGAAAATAATGAAACTTCCAACTCTCCGAGGGTCCTTGAGTTGCGTGAAATTTCTAGGATCGGAAAATGCGAGAAAAATATGATATGCATGATGACCTAATGTATAACATTCCAAATTGAAAATTTGGGATGTTACAAACCTACCCTTAAGATGAATCTAGCCCTCGAGATTCGGGTTAACTAGAAAATAGGTGAGGTGGTCCTTAAGCAAAACTTCCTCTCTTTCCCGGTGGCTTCATCCTCGGTGTGGTGGCTCCTTGAACTTTGCAAAACTTGATAACCTTTCTGCGGGTAACTCTGCTGGCATAATCGAGAATCTTAACTGGTTTTCCTCATATGTCAAGTCATCCTTCAACTGAATTGCTTCGGGGCACTTGTGTCTCTTAACGGTACCTCTGCTATCTCGGGTGACATTTCTTCAATCGAGAAACATGGAATACATCATGAACTCTGACAGTCCTTACGCAATTCCAACTTATCGCAACTTCTCCCATGCGTTGCAAAATCTTATACGGTCCAACGAAGCGGGTGCTAACTTTCCTTTAACTCCAAAACGCTTAACTCCTCAAGCGGGGATACTCGAGATATACTCTGTCTCCAACTTCATACTCAATCGCTGCGTTTGAATCGGCATAGCTCTTACATGTTCGAGGTGGGCTACCTTGAGCTGTCTCGAATCAACAACTTTTCATTCGGACTCCTTAATCAAATCTGGTCCAAACAACAAGCGATCTCGGTTTAGTCCCATGACAACGGTGTCCTGCACCTTCTTCCATCTGAGCCTCGAAAGGTGCCATCTTCAAGCTGGTTTGGTAGCTGTTGTTGTAGGAAAATTCTGCATACGGCAAATTATCATCGGCCAGATCCATAATCTAGTGCACAAGCTCTCGGCATGTCCTCCAAAATCTGATTGACTCTCTCGGTCGTCCATCGGTCGTGGGTGGAAAGCTGTCTTGAATTCAATCGGGTTCCCAATGTTTCGTGTAAGCTGGTTCCAAAATTTCGAGGTAAACTGGGTTCCTCTATCCGATCGATGCTCCTCGGAACTCCGTGTAAGCACACAATTCTAGTCATGTATATCTTTGCCAACTTAGCACTTGCTATAGGTAGTCTTGTTGGAATGAAATGAGCTACCTTGGTCAAACGGTCGACTATGACCCAAATCGAGTCATATCTGAAGCGGGTCTTTGGCAAACCTGTGATGAAATCCATGCCTAGTTTATCCCACTTCCATTCGGGTATCGGCAGCGGTTGTAACAATCCTGCTGGCTTCGATGCTCTGCCTTTACTTTCGACATACGCCGCAAACTGGTACATACTCCATAATATCCTTCTTCATTCCGGTCCACCGAAAATATTCTTCAAATCCAAATACATCTTGGTATTTCCTGGGTGAATCGAATAGGGTGAATCATGGGCTTCTTGCAAAATCAACTTCCGATCTACGGGTCATTGGGCACATAAACACGGTCTTCAAACCATAGGGTATCGTGCTCATCCTCACGAAATCCTTTTGCTTTTGCTTTGCTCATTTTCTCCTTTATAGAGGCAACTTCCTTATCGCCTTTTGGGCTTCTCGATTTTGTCCATTAGTGTCGATTGAATCTCCAATGCTGCTACATAGCCTCTGGAACTATTTCCAAACATAGCTCTCGAAGGTCCTCGGCTAACTCATTGGGTATTCCTCCCATCATTAGGGTATTGACGTGGCTCTTACGGCTCAATCGTCGGCTACAACATTAGCCTTTCCGGGTGATAATGCAATCTCATGTCATAATCCTTGATAAGTTCTAACCATCTCCTTTGTGCGAGATTCAATTCATACGTGTGAAGATGTACTTCAAACTCTTGTGATCCGTATATACTTCACAATGATTTCCAATGAGAAAATGTCTCCATGTCTTCAAAGGCGTACAACGGCTGCTAACTCCAAATCATGAGTAACATAATTCAACTCATGCGGCTTAAGTTGTCGTGAAGCATCTGAAACAACTCTTCCTTCCTGCATAAGTATGGCTCCAAGTCCTCGGCGTGAAGCGTGTAATACACCTCATAATCCTTAGTTTGATCGGCAATATCAAAACCGGTGAGGTAACCAATCTTTTCTTCAACTCCGAAAACTTGCCTCGCAGTCCTCGGTCCATATGAATTTGTTTTCCTTCTTCAACAATTCTGTCATAGGCTTTGCAATCCTTGAGAAATTCTCAATGAATCTTGGTAGTATCCTGCGAGTCCAAGGAAACTCGAATCTCTCCAACTGTCGTTGGTGCTTCCCATTTGTTCTGGTCTCAACCTTTGTGGGGTCAACTGCTATTCCTTCTCCGGATATAACATGTCCAGAAATCCAACTTCCTTTAGCCAAAACTCACATTTGCTGAACTTGGCATACAAGCTGGTGTTCCCTCGGTTTCTCCAAAACCAATCTCAAATGTTCCTTGTGTTCCTCTTCATCCTTGAGAAAATCAAAATATCATCAATGAACACCACAGCGAACTTATCCAAAACTCCATAAACACTTTGTTCATCAGGTTCATGAAATAGGCTGGTGCGTTAGTCAGTCCAAATGACATAACGGTATACTCATACAGTCCATATCTCGTGGTAAATGCTGTCTTGGGTATGTCTTGCTCCCGAATCTTCAAGCGATGGTACCACGATGCAAGTCGATCTTAGAAAACACTTTGGCTCCTTGCAAGCGATCAAACAGATCATTAATCATAGGTAGTGGGTACTTGTTCTTGATTGTTACTTCATTCAATCCACGATAATCAACAACCATTCTCAAAGATCCATCCTTCTTCTCCACTAACAAAGCGGGTGATCCCCAAGGTGAAGAACTTGGGCGAATAAAACCTTTATCCAATAGTTCCTTAATCTGCTTCTTGATTTCGCCAAATCTTTTGCGGGCATCCATGCGGTCGCCGATATCGGGCCTGTTCACGGCAACAGCTCGATCAAAAACTCAATGTCTCTATCCGCGGCATTCACGGCAACTCTTAGGAAATACATCGGGATAATCCTTTACCATCGGTACTTCTTCTGTACCACTCTGTTAAGCAATTAACTTGTGCTCTTCTCGGCTCGTGCCGTGATACATACTTAATCCTTCTTCCTTACGGTGTGGTGAGCAAAATTGACCTTGTGGTACAATCTATGTTTCCTCCATACTTTGATAACCAATCCATTCCTAATATCACATCCAATCCTTGGGATTCCGAACTATTAGGTGCGAGGGAAAACATAGTGTCCAATCCGTAGTGGCAATCGATCACACCATCTACTAGCCATGTACTCTGCTCGGGTGAGGTTACTAGCATGGGTGACCTAAGGGCTTGGGTTGGTAACTTGTACTTATCCACAAATCCCTTGATATGTATGAATGCGATGCACCAAAGATCGAAAAGAACAACTGCAGATAAATGACTTAACCAAAAACTTACCGATTCTTGCATCGGGCTGATCTTCAACCTCCTCCACATCAATGTGGTTCACCTGTCCCCTGTTGAAAGGATTGGGCTTCTTTCGAGCTTCCATTGCCATTTCCATTACGCCTACGGACAGTCATTTGCATAGTGCCCGGTCTTGCGGCACTTAAAGCAAATAATGTGACTCAGTCTACCTTGGATGGTGTTGACGGGTTGGTGCGGTTCTGTCGTTGCTTCCTCCATTCCGTTCCCATTCTTGGTGCCATTATGGTTGTGCGAATTACCTCCTCCATGGGTATCTGAAACTGAATTCGGATTTAGGGGTATAACGAGGCTTCTGCTGGGATCGAGTTATACTTCCCTTGTCCATACTTCCGCTTGCAGTTCTCAATTTTGCTGCTTTCCTTCAATCATGAGAGCTCGGTCTACTAACTCCTGGTAGTTGTTGAAACTTGCTACCATCAACGGCATCTTGAACTCATCATTCAGTCCTTCTAGAAACTTTTCTGTTTAGCTGCATCGTAGTAGCGTCATCCGGGGCATAACGTGCTAATTTGCCAAAATCATCCACATCTCGCCAACATCCTTCCTCCTTGGCGTAAGTTGCGAAACTCACGCTTCTTCATGGCCATAGCTCCTGCTTAAACATGGGCGGTCTGAAAAGCTTCTTCAAACTGGTCCCATGTGGCGGTGTGTCTCACGGGTAAGTGGCTGTGAAATTCTCCCACCATCTTTGGCGGGTCCTTCAAGCTGATGTGCTGCAAACTTCACTCTTTCACCATCTGTGCATCCTGCGATGGTCAGCTCCTTCCTATCTTGCGAGCCGGTCATCTGCTACAATCGGCTCGGTGCTCTTTGGAATACACCGCGGGTTCAGTCTAAGGAAGCGAGTCGAGATGATCCATGGTGGTGGTGGTGGCGGTGGGTTGTTGTTGTTGTTGTTGTTGTTACGCACCAATGTTTGAATCAGGGTATTACGCTGCTGGATCAATTGGGTGATCTCTGGCGGAAAAGCGAATCCGGGTCGCGTCTCGGAGGCATCGATGGGTTTAGAAAAGAAGAGAAATGTAGAATAGAATAAGGTCTAAGGGAATCACTACCCAAATGCACATGAGCAAATGCACACAAAATCACTTCATTCAATCAAACAAGGGCTTACAACGATCTAACTATCGCAAAAGTGCGTGTACTATAATGTTTACATGGAGGGAAATACTACTAATATGTGGGGGACTTCTACTAATTTGAACCGGTGGAAGACTCCATGATGTCTGCTCCAGCTTCGTCTTCAAAGTCGGGTTCGCTTGGATCCGAATCGGAGTCGTCGATGTTGATGTAGTCGATTGGGTATTCGACATCTGGTCTTCATTCTGGCGCCAACTTCTTCTTGAGTTCTTGATCTCATACTTAAGATCGTTATTGTGTCTTGCCGAGCTACGATCTCGTCCATGTAGTCCTTGCGTGTAGTCTTTAATTCTTCTTCCGATTCGATGACCCTTCCTTTGTCTTCGCAACTCCAACATGTCATTGCACATTTGGTTCTCTGGCGTCGAATGTGCTGATTTAACTCTGGATGAAAGCTGCAATGGATCTATCCTTCTTGGTGTTGACGACGTCCCAGTTGTCATCTCGGCGTCCGCAAATCTGGTAGATGGTATCCTTGAGGTCTTCTTGATAAACTTCTCCAATGCGTCCCATGGTGATGTGAGCTGCCATGCTCTTTCCCAGATTCCAAGTTGGTGCACTGAAAACACTATCTATAGACTGGGTGATTGGGGCGAATGTCCTTCCTGGAACATGAGCATGAATCTTCCAGCGCTCCTCTTCAGGCAGAGTGGCGTTGAAAGTCCCGGTGAAGCTTGGTAATCCAATGTTCAGGTACTTAGTAACTTCCTTTAAGTGAAATCCAAAAGGTGTGCCTTCATCCGGTTGGGTGTACTTGATCTTCGCGTCCGTCATCCTAAAGAGAGTAGAAAAGGTGAGGAGTTAGAAATGGGAAGAGAGTAGTGATCTATGGCTTTAACTTAGTGGTCGTGTCCTACAGTCAGCGTGTGCTCTGATACCATTCTCTGTAGCGACCAGACCCGAATGGATCAAGTCTCGTGCTCGATGTCATCCTGGATCGAGAATCTGACACCACAGTGCTTGAAGGATTTATTGCGAGTAGCAATCACACACTTATTACATTGTTGTCCACAAAGGAACTTAATACAATAATATGGCTTAAGGCCATCTAATAATAATAGCGGAAGGCTTGGAAGATAAGCGAGTCCATCAACTCCAACGGCATCACTGAGTATAGAACCACGACCTAACACCTTACTCGTAAATTCGAAAAGTGCTGCAGCGTGAAAAGTTGCAGCCAAAACGGGTCAGACATGGAATATCTTGGCAATGTAACACATAAGAGCAATGAAGGAAATAAGCCTATACTACATGCATATTTGGCTGGTGGTAAGGCTCTCTGTTACATTTGCATAAAGCTGATTTTCCCTACTTCAAAGGAATAATTTTATTTAACTATCATGGTGGTTGTTAAACATTGAGAATGGTTGACAGCATTCTCAATCCCAATTAAAAGTACTCATCAAAACCCAATAACTTTTATTAGAAGTAACATGTTGAGATTCACATGATATTCAATTACAGGATACTCAAATTGTCCATAACCGGGACACGGCTAATCATGATTAGTTTATACACTCTGCAGAGGTTTGCACTTTTCCCCACAAGACTCGATCGCCTCCGCTTGGTTCTCGTGACTACATGGTGTTTGAGAAAGCGGATGACCGAGACATAGTCTTCGTAAGCGCTAGCACCTTACATGTGGGTAGACCGTACCAACCTACATCCCCTACATCAGCTAGCCTACCCGTAAGAGTTCGTGACGACTTAGTCAACTACGCCAGAGCCCATAATTGGCTTGTGGCTGCACACGGAAGTTTCAGTTTGAATAATCTTATGATCCCTTAGAGCACAGGTGGCGGTCCGAAGAAATACAGCAAGTCTGATGGAAACCAGTGCCTCAATCCACCCAGATGTGTGTTTAGGTTGCCACCTTAGATAAACCATTAATTAACAATCTCACATCTGTCATGGATATTCACTCACCCAATCCACGTCTACTAGCATAGCATGGCATAAACAAGCAAACGTAGAAGTAACTCCCAAGGTTTCATAAGTAAAACAGGTAATAGGTACTACCTCAATCTACTTCCCAAACCCACAATTTAATTAGATCCTAATCATGCAAGTGTTTGAGGAATAAATCTAATGCATAAAACTGGGTATGAGAAGAGTATGATCAAAGTGTTACTTGCCTTGCTGATGATCCGCGAGACCTAGAGATTCGAAGTAACAAGCGGCGCACTCCGGGTGATCTAACGCAGACAAACAACAAGCATACAATAAGTACTCATCTAATGCACGGGGAAATCTCGAATAAAAGATCTAACCAGAAAGTTCAACTTAAGAACCCTGGTTGCAAAAGAATCGAATCAAAATAAACTCCGAAAGTCGAAACTCGAGAGAGAACGACTCGGTTTAGCAATCTGAAATTAGGTCAAAATTTCACAGTAGCAAAACTCTGTGAAAGTAGGGTAGTCGGAATGGCGGTTTCGTTACGAAACTCCAGGCGCTTGAATCACCTGATTCCGATAAACGAGCGAGAAATAAAACAGTTTTGAAAATCGGATCTGAAATCGAATCAGAAAAATAACGGATTAAATCCGATTAAAAGAAAAATGACGAACGGTTTAAATAACGGACGTTAGTTATGAAACGAATCCAACGAACGCGTTCATTGAAACGAACGGTTCGGTGAGCGTTCGTTAAATAAGAAACCGAAAAAATAAAACCAATCTAGGTTTTAAAAACCGAACATCTTTTTAAAAAAACCGGATCGGTTTATTAGGGAAAACGGATCGGGCGGGTGGCGGTGGTGGCTACCTCCGTGCTTGGCCGGGCTCCGTGGGGCTCGGGGGGGGGCGAGGGGCGGCGGGGTCGGGAGGTGAGGGGCGGCGCGGCGGCGGCGGCGGCCCTCAAGCGGCAAGGCGGCTTGGGAGGCGGGCGGGCGGCTCAAGGGTGAGAGAGAGGGGGCGGCAGGTATAAAGGGAGGGGGGGCGACTTGGGAGGGGGCAGGCGGCGGGTCGAGTGGGACTCGGCGGCGGTGGCTCTCGTCTTGGGAGGGACAAGGGCGCGAGGTGAGGAGGAGGAGGTGGGCGGGGGGGGCTGGGCCTGGCTGGCTGGCTGGCTGGGCCTTGGCCAGTGGGCGAATTTTTTAAAATAAAATTTAAACCAAATGAATTTAAAAAAAACCAAATGAACTCCAAATTAAATAAAACAAATTTTCCCGACTCCTAAAAGCGAGTGAACAAAATGAACTTTAAAAACAGCAAACATGCATAAAATTTTTAAAATGCTCATTTTTGCCTAAGCAAAATAAATCTTCCAAAACCAAATTTGGTTTATTTATAATATCTTCATTTTTCCTAATTGTTGGGAAAGTCATATTATTCCCTCTCCAAATATTTTTGTAGGAAAAACTTTATGAAGATAATTTAAATAAATCCAATGATCCTATTTTCAAAATTTGAGAAACCCCAAATATGAAAATAATGAAACTTCCAACTCTCTCCGAGGGTCCTTGAGTTGCGTGAAATTTCTAGGATCGGAAAAATGCGAGAAAAATATGATATGCATGATGACCTAATGTATAACATTCCAAATTGAAAATTTGGGATGTTACAGATTTTAGTTGGATCTTTAATATGGTGTCTATATTGCATTGCTTCTAATTTGTTGAAATGCCTTCTTCTTACCATTTTTTGTACACATTCCATCTTCCTATAATGTGGTTGCCTTACATAAAAGTAGTGTTCATCAGTATCATGCATCAATGAATTTTGAAGAGCGAATTTCATTAATTTTTCTTGTGGGGTTGACTTGACAAGGCAAAATTTAAAAAAGGATTAATGCACGGATGATGGTGGTCCTCTCGAGCAAGCGAAACAGATGATCTCTGTAGATTCTCTTGCTACTCCTACTGCAGTACAAGTTCCAAATCTCATCTCCCCTACTCCACAACCCCAGGTGCATGCTCTAACATGGCAGTGTGATATCTGGTTGCATATTGCATATATTGCCTAGCTAGTATTGCTTCTAGTTTGGTTAAATTGCATCTCCTTAGATTACACATTATACATGTGAATATGACACGCCCTGTTGTTTTTGGTACATACTACATCTGCCTGTCACACCATGTTCTTACATCAAACTACTGTTCTTGTGTATTCTGCACCTATCACTTATGATGAGACAGTCACGCTCGTGGGTTAGTACGAGATGCGCTACTCTTATATGGAGTACAGTTTCATCCTCCCAACATGATTCTCGAGAAACAGCAAGGCTAGATGAAGATATTCAACGTAGCTCTGTAGTTGAGGACCATAGTTCCCCTACACCACCATCGCAGGTGCTTGTTCTAACTTCATAGTGTGATATGTGGTTGCATGTTACATATGGTGTCTCACTTGTATTGCTTCTAATTAGGATAAATTGCATTTGCTTAGTTTACACATTATACCTGTGAATATGACATGCCTTCTTGTTTTTGGTACATATTACTACATCTATCTATTAACCATGTTCTTACATGAAACTACTATTCTTGTGTATCCTGCATCAATCACTTACGATGAGACACCTTTACTCGTTGCATATTGCATATGATTTCTAGCCTGTAGCCATGTATTTATTCTAATTTGTTGAAATACCCTTATGAGGCCACTCTTTTAATTTGGCACAGTGATATTGGTTGCATCTTTCATATGGTGTCTAGCTTGCATTGCTTGTAATTAGTTGAAACGTCTTCTGCTTAGTTTACACTTTACACATCATAGGTGTCAATATGTCATGTCGTCCTATTTTTAACATATTCCATCCTCCTATCATGTGGTTGCCTTACATGAAAGTAGTGTTCATTAGTATCATGCATCAATGAGTTCTGAAGAGCAAATTTTATTCCTTTCTCTTGTGGATTTGACTTGACAAGGCAAAATCAAAAAAGAGGAAGGAAAAGAGTAAGGAAGGGGGTGATGGTTGTCTGCTGAAAAAACATAAATGGATCATATCTATAGATTCTTCTTGTACTGCTAGTGCATTACAAGTTCCAAGTCTAAGCTCCCCTACTCCACCATCCCAGGTGCTTGCTCTAACTTGGCAGTGTGATATCTGGTTGCATGTTGCATATGGTGTCTAGCTTGTATTGCTTCTAGTTAGTGTAATTGCATTTGCTTATCTTACACATTATACGTGTGAATATGACACGCCTTCCTGTTTTTGGCACATACTATATCTGTCTATCGCACCATGTTCTTACATCAAACTACTGTTCTTGTGTATCCTGCATCAGTCACTTATGATGAGACACCTTTAAGTTGGCAGTGTGATATTGGTTCTGTCTTGCATATGACTTCTAGCATGTAATAGTTTTAATTTGTTGAACGCCACCTATGACAAGATATTTTTAACTTGGCAGAGTGATATTGGTTGCATCTTCCATATGGTGTCTAGCTTGCAGTGCTTCTAATTTGTTGAAATGCCTTCTGCTTAGTTTCCACATCATAGGTGTGAATATGTCATGCCGTCCTATTTGTCGTACATATTCCATCCTCATATCATGAGTTTGACTTTCAACAGAGTAGTGTACGTCACTATCATGCATGAATGAGTTTTGAAGAGCAAATTTTATTCCTTTTTCTTGTTGGTTTGACATCAGAATGCAAAATCAATTAAGCGGGAGGAAATTAGTAAGGCATTGGATGATGGTGGTCCTTCCGAGCAATTGAGACGGAGGGTCTCTACAGATTCGACTCCACCATCCTCCCAACAAGATTTGCAAGACAACGCAAGGCTAGATAGTCAACGTAGTTGTGTAGATGATGAGCACATCTCCCCTACTCCACCATCACAGGTGTTTGCTCCAACTTGGCACTATTATATGTGGTTTCATGTTGCATATGATGTCTAGCTTGTATTGCTTCTAATTTTGTTGTATTGCATATGCTTACTTTACACATTATATTATACCTGTGAATATGACACGTGTTCCTATTTCTAGAACATACTATACTGATCACACCATGTTCTTACATCAGACTACTATTCTTATTTATCCTGCATCAATAACTTATGATGAGACACCTTTAGGTTGGTACTGTGATATTGGTTACGCTTTGCATATGATTTCTAGCATGTACTGCTTCTAATTTGATGAAACGCCAGAAAGTTTTAACTTGGCAGAGTGATATTGGTTTTATCTTTCATATGGTGTCTAGCTTGCAAGTGATCCTAATTTGTTGAAACGCCTTCTGCTTAGATTCCACATCATAGGTGTGAATGTGTCATGTCGTCCTATTTGTCGTACATATTCCATCCTCGTATCATGAGTTTGACTTTCAATAGAGTAGTGTACGTCACTATCATGCATTAATGAGTTCTGAAGAGCGAATGTTATTCCTTTTTCTTGTCAGTTTGACTTCACAATACAAAATCAATAAAGCGGGAGGAAATTACTAAGGCATTGGATGATGGTGGTCCTTCTGAGCAACTGAAACGGAGGGTCTCTGCAGATTCTACCCCGCCATCCCCCCAACAAGATTCGCAAGACAACGCAAGGCTAGACAGTGAACGTAGTTGTGTAGATGATGAGCACATCTCCCCTACTCCACCATCATAGGTGCTTGCTCTAACTTGGCACTATTATATGTGGTTGCATGTTCCGTATGATGTCTAGTTTGCATTGCTTCTAATTTTGTTGAATTGCATCTGCTTAGCTTACACATTATACTTGTGAATGTGGCATGTGTTCCTATTTCTAGAACATAGTAAATCTGTATGTCGCACCATGTTCTTACATCAAAGTACTATTGTGTATCCTGCAAAAATCACTTACCATAAGACAAATTTAACTTGGGAATGTGATATATGTTGCATCTTGCATTGTCTTTTAGCTTGTACTGCTTCTAATTTTTCAAAATGCCACCTATGACAAGAAACTTTTAACTTGGAAGAGTGATATTGGTTGAATCTTTCATATGGTGTCTAGCTTGTATTGCTTCTAATTTATTGAAAAATTTCTTCTTCTTAGTTTACACATCGTAGGTGTGAATACGGCATGCCGTCCTATTTACCGTACGTATTTCATCCTCCTCATATGGTTGTCTTACATCAAAGTATTGCTCATCTGTATCATGCATCAATGAGTTCTGAAGAGGGAATTTCATTCTTTTGTGTTGTGGATACGGCTTGACATGGCAAAGTCAAACAAGGGCAAGGAAAAGAATATGGTAGGGGATGGTGGTACTCGTCGGGTGCAACAGAAAAGGAGCTTCCCTCGAGATTCTGCTAGTACTTATAGTCTAGTATAAGGTCCAAGTCCACTGGCTAAATCTACAAACACAGTATCCCCTGCTCCACTAGCAGCAGGACCTCCTTCAATTGTACCGACATTTGACGAGTTACTCATTCGAATGTCCGCAAGTGGCATGTGTTGGGGAACGTAGTAATTTCAAAAAATTTCCTACGAACACGCAAGACCATGGTGATGGCATAGCAACGAGAGGGGAGAGTGTCCGTCCACGTACCCTCGTAGACCGAAAGCGGAAGCGTTATAACAACGCGGTTGATGTAGTCGTGCGTCTTCACGATCCGACCGATCCAAGCATCGAGCGTCACGGCACCTCCGAGTTCTGCACACGTTCAGCTCGATGGCGATCCCGGACTCCGATCCAGCAAAGTGTCGGGATGAGTTCCGTCAAGACGACGGCGTGGTGGCGATGTTGATGCTCCACCGACGCAGGGCTTCGCCTAAGCTCATGACGATATGACTTCTCCGCGAGGGCTTCGCCTAAGCTCTCTGACGATATGACGAAGTGGAATATGGTGGAGGGGGCACCGCACACGGCTAAGGCGATCCGTAGATCAACTTGTGTGTCATGGGGTGCCCCTGCCCCGTATATAAAGGAGCAAGGAGGAGGTGGCGGCCAAGGAGGAGGCGCACAGGGGGAGTCCTACTCCCACCGGAGTAGGACTCCTCCTTTCCTAGTAGGAGTAGGAGAGAAGGAAGGGAAGGGAGGAAGGGTGCGGCCCTCCCCTAGTCCAATTCGGACTAGGCCTTGGGCGCGCGGCCTGCCCTAGGCAGCCCTCTCTCTTTCCCGAGGGCCCAATAAGGCCCAATACTTCTCCCGGCGAATTCCCGTAACTCTCCGGTACTCCAAAATACCGAATCATTGGAACCTTTCCGAACTCGAATATAGTCGTCAATATATCGATCTTTACGTCTCGACCATTTCGAGACTCCTCGTCATGTCCCGATCTCATCCGGGACTCGAACTCCTTCGGTACATCAAAACTCATAAACTCATAATATAAGCATCATCGAAACCTTAAGCGTGCGGACCCTACGGGTTCGAGAAC
Organism: Aegilops longissima; assembly: GCA_021605205.1. NCBI lineage: Eukaryota > Viridiplantae > Streptophyta > Magnoliopsida > Poales > Poaceae > Aegilops > Aegilops longissima. Next base: position 537,977,520 of record CM038682.1, read on the forward strand.
TATGTAGACATGACCTAGAACTATTCTTGGTCAATAACCAATAGCGGAACCTGGATGCCCATATTGGCTCCTACATATTCTACGAAGATCTTTATCGGTCAAACCGCATAACAACATACTTTGTTCCCTTTGTCATCGGTATGTTACTTGCCCGAGATTCGATCGTCGGTATCAATACCTAGTTCAATCTCGTTCTTGGCAAGTCTCTTTACTCGTTCCGTAATACATCATCTCGCAACTAACTTATTAGTTGCAATGCTTGCAAGGCTTATGTGATGTGTATTAACGAGAGGGCCGAGAGATACCTCTCCAGACAATCGGAGTGACAAAACCTAATCTCGAAATCGCCAACCCAACATGTACCTTTGGAGACACCTGTAGTACTCCTTTATAATCACCCGATTACGTTGTGGCGTTTGGTAGCACCAAAGTGTTCCTCCGTAAGCGGAGTTGCATAATCTCATAGTTACAGGAACATGTATAAGTCATGAAGAAAGCAATAGCAACATACTAAACGATCAAGTGCTAGGCTAACGGAATGGGTCATGTCAATCAGATCATTCAACTAATGATGTGATCCCGTTAATCAAATGACAACTCATGTCTATGGTTAGGAAACATAACCATCTTCGATTAACGAGCTAGCCAAGTAGAGGCATACTAGTGACACTCTGTTTGTCTATATATTCACACATGTATTATGTTTCCGGTTAATACAATTCTAGCATGAATAATAAACATTTATCATGATGTAAGGAAATAAATAATAACTTTATTATTGCCTCTAGGGCATATTTCCTTCAGTCTCCCACTTGCACTAGAGTCAATAATCTAGTTCACATCGCCATGTGATTAACATCAATAGTTCACATCTATGTGTGGTTAACACCCATAGTTCACATCGACATGTGACCAACACCCAAAGGGTTTACTAGAGTCAGTAATCTAGTTCACATTGCTATGTGATTAACACCCAAAGAGTACTATGGTGTGATCATGTTTTGCTTGTGAGATAATTTTAGTCAACAGATTACATCACATTTGAGCCGTAAGTATTTTGCAAATTTCTATGTCTACAATGCTCGCACGGAGCTACTCTAGCTAATTGCTCCCACTTTCAATATGTATCCAGATTGAGACTCGAGTCATCTAGATTAGTGTTTAAAACTTGCATCGGCGTAACCCTTTACGACGAACCTTTTTCACTTCCATAATCGAGAAACATATCCTTATTCTACTAAGGATAATTTTGACCGCTGTCCATTGATCTACTCCTAGATCACTATTTTACTCCTTGCCAAGCTTAGTGGTAGGGTATGCAATAGATCTGGTACACAGCATGACATACTTTATAGAACCTATGGCTGATGCATAGGGAATGACTTTCATTCTCTTTCTATCTTACGCCATGGTCGGGTTTTGAGTCTTACTCAATCTCACACCTTGTAACACAGGCAAGAACTCTTTCTTTGACTGTTCCATTTTGAACTACTTCAAAATCTTGTCAAGGTATGTATTCATTGAAAAACTTATCAAGCGTCTTTGATCTATCTCTATAGATCTTGATGCTCGATATGTAAGCAACTTCACCGAGGTCCTTCTTTGAAAAACTCCTTTCAAATACTCCTTTATGCTTTGCAGAATAATTCTACATTATTTCCGATCAACAATATGTCATTCACATATACTTATGAGAAATCTTGTAGTGCTCCCCTCACTTTCTTGTAAATACAGGCTTCACCGCAAGTCTGTATAAAACTATATGCTTTGATCACACTATCAAAGCGTTTATTCCAACTCGAGATGCTTGCACCAGTCCATAGATGGATCGCTGGAGTTTGCACATTTTGTTAGCTCCTTTAGGATTGACAAAACCTTCGGTTGTATCATATACAACTCTTCTTTAATAAATCCATTAAAGAATGTAGTTTTGATATCCATTTGCGATTTCATAAAATGTGGCGATTGCTAACATGATTCGGACAGACATAAGCATCGCTACTGTTGAGTAAATCTCATTGTAGTCAACACCTTGAACTTGTCGAAAACCTTTCTGCGACAAGTCGAGCTTTGTAGATAGTAATACTACTATCAGCATCATCTTCCTCTTGAAGATCCATTTATATAATATGGCTTGCCGATCATCGGCAACTCCATCAAAGTCCACACTTTGTTCTCATATATGGATCCCATCTCAGATTTCATGGTCTCAAACCATTTTGCGGAATCTGGGCTCATCATCGCTTCCTCATAGTTCGTAGGTTCATCATGGTCTAGTAACATGACTTCTAGAATAGGATTACCGTACCACTCAGTGCGGATCTTACTCTGGAAGACCTACGAGGTTTGGTAACAACTTGATCTGAAGTTTCATGATCATCATCATTAACTTCCTCACTAATTGGTGTAGGAATCCTTTGGAACTGATTCCTGTGATGAACTACTTTCCAATAAGGGAGAAGGTACAATTACCTCATCAAGTTCTACTTTCCTCCCACTCACTTCTTTCGAGATAAACTTCTTCTCTAGAAAGGATCCATCTTAGCAACAAATATCTTGCTTTCGGATCTGTGATAGAAGGTGTACCCAATAGTTACCTTTGGGTATTCTATGAAGCGCATTTCTCCGATTTGGGTTCGAGCTTATCGGTGAAAACTTTTCACATAAGCATCACAACTCAAACTTTAAGAAACGACAGCTTAGGTTTCTTGCTAAACCATAGTTCATACGGTGTCATCTCAGCGGTTTAGATGGTGCCCTATTAAGCGTGAATGCATTGTCTCTAATGCATAACCCCAAAGCGATAGTGGTAAATCGGTAAGATACATCATAGATCGCACCATATCAAAATAAAATACGGTTATGACGTTCGGACACACCATAACGTTGTGGTGTTCCGGTGGCGTGAGCTGTGAAACTATTCCACATTGTTTTCATTGAAGACCAAACTCGTAACTCAAATATTCATCTCCACGATCGGATCGCGAAACTTTATTTTCTTGTTGCGATGATTTTCTACTTCACTCTGAAATTCTTTGAACCTTTCAACTATTTCAGACTTATGTTTCATCAAGTAGATATACCCATATCTACTCAAATCATCTTGTGAAGGTCGGAAAATAACGATACTTGCCACGAGCATCAACACTCATTGGATCGCATACATCGGTATATATGTGTTATTTCCAACAAGTCAGTAGCTTGTTCCATTGTTCGGAGAAGCGGAGTTTTAGTCATCTTGCCCAAAAGGCACGGTTCGCAAGCATCAAATGATTCATAACCAAGTGATTCCAAAATCCATCCTTATGGAGTTTCTTCATGCGCTTTATACCAATATGACCCAAGCGGCGATTGCCACAAATAAGTTGCACTATCATTATTAACTTTGCATCTTTTGGCATAAATATTATGAATATCGTATCACTACGATCGAGATCCAATAAACTATTTTCATTGGGTGTATGACCATCGAAGGTTTTATTCATGTAAAGAACACCAATTATTCTTTGACTTTAAATGAATAACCGTTTTGCAATAAACATGATCAAATCATATTCATGCTCAACGCAAACACCAAATAACATTTATTTAGGTTTAACACTAATCCGAAAGTATAGGGAGTGTGCGATGATGATCATATCAATCTTGGAACTACTTCCAATACTCATCGTCACTTCCCTTTAACTAGTCTCTGTTTATACGTAACTCCTGTTTGAGTTACTAATCTAAGCAACCGAGCAGTATCAAATACTCGGGGCTACTATAAACACTAGTAAGGCACACATCAATAACCTGTATATCACATATACCTTTGTTCACCTTGCCATCCTTCTTATCCGCCAAATACTTGGGGCAGTTCCGCTTCGGTGTTCGATCGCTTGCGGTAAAAACACTCGATTTCAGGTTTAGGTCCAGACTTGGGTTTCTTCTCTTGATCAGCAACTTTCTTGCTGTTCTTTTGAAGTTTCCTTCTTCTTCCTTTGCCCTTTTCTTGAAACTAGTGGTCTTGTTGACCATCAACACTTGATGCTCTTTCTTGATTTCTACCTCCATGACTTTTAGCATTGCGAAGAGCTCGGGAATTGTCTTAGTCATTCCTTGCATATTATAGTTCATCACGAAGCTCTTGTAGCTTGGTGGCGTGATTGGAGAATTCTGTCAATGACACTATCATCCGGAAGAGTAACTCCCGGTTGAATCAAGTGATTATTATACCCGGACATTTTGAGTATATGTTCTTGTGAACTATTCTCCTCCATCTTGCAGCTATAGAACTTATTGGAGACTTCATATCTCTCAATCCGGGCATTTGCTTGAAATATTAACTTCAACTCTGGAACATCTCATATGCTCCATGGCGTTCAAAACGTCGTTGAAGACCGGTTCTAAGCCGTAAAGCATGGCACACTGAACTATTGAGTAGTCATCGGCTTTGCTTTGCAGACGTTCACAACTTCGGCTCAGCTCCTGCAGCAGGCACTGTCACCCAGCGGTGCTTCGGGGCGTAATTTTTACGTGCAGCAATGAGGATAATCCTCAAATTACGGACCCAGTCCGTGTAATTGCTACCATCATCTTTCAACTTTGCTTTCTCAAGAACGCATTAAAATTCAACGGAACAACAGCACGAGCCATCTATCTACGGTAAACATAGACAAGCAAAATACTATCGGTACTAAGCTCATGATAAATTTAAGTTTAATTAATCATATTAAAAACTCCCACTTAGGCAGACATCTCTCTAGTTATCTAAGTGATTCGTGATCCAAATCAACTAAACCATGTCCGATCATCACGTGAGATGGAGTAGTTTCAATGGTGAACATCACTATGTTGATCATATCTACTATATGATTCACGTTCGACCTTTCGGTCTCCGTGTTCGAGGCCATATCTGTTATATGCAAGGCTCGTCAAGTTTAACTTTGAGTATTCGCGTGCAACTGTTTTGCACCGTTGTAGATGGACGTAGAACTTATCACCCGATCATCACGTGGTGTGCGGGTACTCGAACTTTGGCAGCGGTGCATACTCGGGAGAACACTTCTTGATAATTTTAGTGAGAGATCATCTTATAATGCTACCGTCAATCAAAGCAAGATAAGATGCATAAAGGATAAACATCACATGCAATCAATATAAGTGATATGATATGGTCATCATCATCTTGTGCTTGTGATCTCCATCGCCAAGCATCATCGTCATGATCACCATCGTCACCGGCGCGACACCTTGATCTCCATCGTAGCATCGTTGTCGTCTCGCCAACTATTGCTTCTCGACTATCGCTACCGCTTAGTGATAAAGTAAAGCAATTACATGGCGTTGCATTTCATACAATAAGCGACAACCATATGGCTCCTGCCGATTGCCGATAACTTCGGTTACAAAACATGATCATCTCATACAATATAGCATCACGTCTTGACCACATCACATCACAACATGCCCTGCAAAAACAAGTTAGGCGTCCTCTACTTTGTTGTTGCAAGTTTTACGTGGCTGCTACGGGCTGAGCAAGAACCGTTCTTACCTCGCATCAAAACCACAGCGATAGTTTGTCAAGTTGGTGCTGTTTTAACCTTCGCAAGGACGGGCGTAGCCACACTCAGTTCAACTAAAGTGAGAGAGCAGACACCCGCGGTCACCTTTAAGCAGCGAGTGCTCGGGCGGTGAAACCAGTCTCGCGTAAGCGTCTGGCGTAATGTCGGTCCGGGCGCTTCATCTCACAATACCGCTGAACCAAAGTATGACATCTTTGGTAAGCGGTATGACTTATATCGCCCACAACTCACTTGTGTTCTACTCGTGTATATGACATCAACGCATAAAACCAGGCTCGATACCCTTTGTTGGGGAGCGTAGTAATTTCAAAAAATTCCTACGAACACGCAAGACCATGGTGATGGCATAGCAACGAGAGGGAGAGTGTCCGTCCACGTACCCTCGTGAGACCGAAAGCGAAGCGTTATAACAACGCGGTTGATGTAGTCGTCGTCTTCACGATCCGACCGATCCAAGCACCGAGCGTCACGGCACCTCCGAGTTACGCACACGTTCAGCTCGATGGCGATCCCGGACTCCGATCCAGCAAAGTGTCGGGATAAGTTCCGTCAAGACGACGGCGTGGTGGCGATGTTGATGCTCCACCGGCGCAGAGCTTCGCCTAAGCTCATGACGATATGACTTCTCCGGCGCGAGGCCGCCTAAGCTCTCTGACGATATGACCGAAGTGGAATATGGTGGAGGGGCACCGACACGGCTAAGGAGCGATCCGTAGATCAACTTATGTGTCATGGGGTGCCCCTGCCCCGTATATAAAGGAGCAAGGAGGAGGTGGCCGGCCAAGGAGGAGGCGCACCAGGGGGAGTCCTACTCCCACAGGGAGTAGGACTCCTCCTTTCCTAGTAGGAGTAGGAGAGAAGGAAGGGAAGGGAGGAAGGGTGCGGCCTCCCCTAGTCCAATTCGGACTAGGCCTTGAAGCGCGGCCTGCCCTAGGCAGCCCTCTCTCTTTCCCGCAGGGCCCAATAAGGCCCAATACTTCTCCCGACGAATTCCCGTAACTCTCCGGTACTCGAAAAATACCGAATCATTGGAACCTTTCCGAACTCGAATATAGTCGTCCAATATATCGATCTTTACGTCTCGACCATTTGAGACTCCTCGTCATGTCCCGATCTCATCCGGGACTCCGAACTCCTTCGGTACATCAAAACTCATAAACTCATAATATAAGCATCATGAAACCTTAAGCGTGCGGACCCTACGGGTTCGAGAACTATGTAGACATGACCTAGAACTATTCTTGGTCAATAACCAATAGCGGAACCTGGATGCCCATATTGGCTCCTACATATTCTACGAAGATCTTTATCGGTCAAACCGCATAACAACATACTTTGTTCCCTTTGTCATCGGTATGTTACTTGCGAGATTCGATCGTCGGTATCCAATACCTAGTTCAATCTCGTTCTTGGCAAGTCTCTTTACTCGTTCCGTAATACATCATCTCGCAATTAACTTATTAGTTGCAATGCTTGCAAGGCTTATGTGATGTGTATTACCGAGAGGGCCAGAGATACCTCTCCGACAATCGGAGTGACAAAACCTAATCTCGAAATCGCCAACCCAACATGTACCTTTGGAGACACCTGTAGTACTCCTTTATAATCACCCGATTCGTTGTGACGTTTGGTAGCACCAAAGTGTTCCTCCGTAAGCGGAGTTGCATAATCTCATAGTTACGAGGAACATGTATAAGTCATGAAGAAAGCAATAGCAACATACTAAGCGATCAAGTGCTAGGCTAGCGGAATGGGTCATGTCAATCAGATCATTCAACTAATGATGTGATCCCGTTAATCAAATGACAACTCATGTCTATGGTTAGGAAACATAACCATCTTCGATTAACGAGCTAGCCAAGTAGAGGCATACTAGTGACACTCTGTTTGTCTATATATTCACACATGTATTATGTTTCCGGTTAATACAATTCTAGCATGAATAATAAACATTTATCATGATGTAAGGAAATAAATAATAACTTTATTATTGCCTCTAGGGCATATTTCCTTCAGCATGTTCCCAAGCTGCCTTCACACCTAACACTACTTCCGAAGCACTGCTGACACTACAAAACATGGAAAGATCAGATGAACCTCATGAGCATCAAAACCAAGATGGTACCTGACCGAGTCAAGTTGCAGCTGCATGCTCCTTTATATGTACTCTCACAGTTTGATGTGCACTAACACTTTCCATATTCTTTGATGAACTAGCACCTCACCGCAAGAGGAAAAAACATCAGGGATAATGCTTGACAGGTTAACAAAATCTAAAGGAAGAAGAATGGAGATTCATTTTGTGGTAGGTTCAAAAAGACCATGTGATGCTACAGAGTCAGCCAAGTTAGTATCAGAGGTAGCCGTTACCGTTAGGTGTTATGCACGTATCCTCCCAATGTGGATCCAGTACAGGAATTACAAAGACGATACCCAATTTAACACCTTCCTTGACCATTTATCCGTAAGTAATTTTATTCATCGCAATTTGTAATATTGTCTTGCTCTTTCCATATTTTCTAGCTTCCTCCTAATGTGACTCCCATTCTTTTTTCAACATGTGAGGTTCAAGTTGGATTCGAAAGATTATGCAACTAAACAAGCATGCACTCATGTTTTTCAATCTTCTCTGCGATAGTATCAGTATCACCTTAGAAATGCTCACTTTGAAGGCAAGGCTAACAATGAAATCGCCCAAACATCTCCAGTGGAATATTTTACGGATGAAGACTAGACATCCCTTGTTAAACACTAGTCTGATCCGAAGTATCAGGTAGGGTATATGTATGGGATTAGATCACATATTCAACTTGTATTTACGTATGTGCCTTACAAGTCTATCTTCTTCTAGGCTAACTGTTTGAAGAACTGACATTGGTTACGTATGTAGCTATATTATACACTGCGAGGCTCTTGTAAATAGCGGCTATTTCCTTCTTTTTGTCGTGCCATATTATCGTATTTCTATTGACTTGTTACAAATATATGGGAAAGCCTGTGCAGACCAAAAAGAACCTGAATCGAATGCAGTGCAAATCTTCAAGGATTGTCACACCGACAAGATGAAGGGCATGAGTACACCAGTTCAATCCGTTGTTGTAAGTCCTTACTACTCATGCCTTTGAACTTCTTATTACTATGACGTGTTCATTTAACTGCTTGGTTTGCAACCAATGTCAATTACTCTGTTCACTTTTATACACAGTTGTCTTAACGTATCAATTCACCTTGCACGGTTTAAAAGAGAGGAACTATATTCTTTTGGCATTGATCTATAATCTAGTTGTGATGTTCACGTGCCCACACAACGATACAATAGTCTGTTTGTTTGGTATCTGGCTGCCCGTGATCTGAATGATGGCATACTATGTTCATCCTATTTTAAATCATGTCTCTTTATCCTTAGATATCAATAAATGTGAGGATAATACAGCAGGCATGATACATGGACATATGTTCCGAAAGTGATTTTATTACATAGTTAGCACTAAAATACATGCTAATGAATTACAATAGTTCACCAAAATAAGTTATGTATAAATATGAAAGCTATTTTGTTTGTTTTTGTCTCATTAGTAACTTATCTGATACACTAATCTACAAATTCAACTTTCAGCAAGCTATGAAACAAATGATTGAATAGCCACAACCACCTGAAGGTGACGAGGCTACCACAGGCACAATGTCACCTCTTGCCGTAGTGCATCAGTATCTCTCCACTAACAGTACAAAAAGCACATTCCTGCGTAATTCTGGGTTGGTTCTTAAGGTAACCTCGTCCAAATCACCTACTGAACAAAATCTTTAGGCTAGACAGAGTGATATATCTGTGCTCCAGACACAAGTCAAAACCCTAATGGAGGTCATTTCTGAAATAAAAATAGTGGTTGGCAACTGTCATCAAGATATAAATGGTTTTGAAACCACACAATCACACATTTGCTTCGTTGTTCAAGAGCAATGGCGGAAAAAAGGGAAGATCATGTTGCTCTAGCAGATTCTACAGCCTAAAACACTAGCATGGTCTGTGCTTATATACATCTGATGGTGCATTTGTCTGCAAAGACTGTAATATTTTATGCCAACATGCCTTTTGTTGTATGGCTATAATTTATTTTGTTGTGATACAATATTTATCGTGCTGCCAAAGGCTGTAGGAATTATGAAGATATTTTTGTATAGTTTAGATTTATTCTTAGTAATGTATTCGGCATCATCGTTCTCCTTTCGGCCCAAAGCATCGTACGAGCCCAACGGGCCAACATTCCTCCGTTGGGCTAAAAACGATTATCGGCCGTAATCGGCATGTAGCCCACGGAAAATATCTAGGCCAATATTAGTGTTAGCTTTTCTTATTTTTGCTAGGCTCGTGGCCATAGTGGGTCGTTAACAGGTCTAAACATAATATGGGCCCTTAGTAACAACAAGCAATTAACATGTGTAAATATCTCATGGGCCTATTTGGCCCATAAATAACAAGGGCCTTTAATAGGTCGAAGGTCAGAACGGGCCTCAATTGGGCTAGAATTAAAAGAGATTGGGCTGAAAATGTGCTAAATAACCCACTGGTCATTAGCAGGCCGAAATGTATCTCAGCTCATGGTGGCCCATTACAATGCGGATCGTTAACAGGCCGAAAGTCAGTTGGGTCGTAATTGTGCCAACCTACTACACGGGCCTTTACCAGGCCGGAAGTGTGGGCGGGCTTGATTTGTCGGGACCTATATGGGTCGTTAATAGGCCCATGTGATGTAGGGACACATATGTCCCATGGGTTTCGTCTGTAGTTAACAGACCAAAAACACAACGGGCTGGAAGTGGCCTAAATCTATAGTGGACCACTAACAGGCTGAATGCTAGACCTGGCCGAAAACGGCCCAATTCCGTCACGGTATTTTTATGGGCCGAAAGTTTCATCGGGCAATAAATGGGCTCAAATGTAGCAGGAGCTTTAACAGGACAGAAGCACATCGGACCGTAATTGGGCCCAAATACTTAACGAACTATTAACGGGCCAGAAATGATGGGCTGTAATGATGAGAAATCTAAAATGGGCCAATGACAAGTTGATTTGACACTATTCCTATGGGCCTTAACTGCAAATGGACCATCTGCAAGTAGGTCGTTAATGGGCCAGCCCATTAACTTTGACATGGCCGGCCTTTTTAACCAAAATAGGCCACTGTTGGGACATGCCACGTGTCACTTTTCATAGGCCCATGCCGTCCATTGGATGAATGACATCTGTCACGACGTCGAGCTGACATGTGGTTCCTCTAGCCAATGACAATTTTACACGTGGAAAATCCCCATTGGTCTGGGCTGTTAACGGGTTATTGGATCCAAACTGGAACCCGGTAGCTTAATGACGACCCGTTATGGTGGATGCCACCTGTCGATAACCCTTGACGAAATCAATTCCATGACGCGTCATTTATCATCATGGAAGTGGACACTTCCATGATGATAATTTGAGTATTGTCATGGAACACTTCTACGACAGCACAAGTATGACTATCTTGATTCTGTCATAAAATCGTCACGGATGGACATGCATGACAAAAAACGTGACCTACTATGACAAACACATATCATCACAGAAGTGTTTCTTTGTAGTGTATAAGCAGACGTGTGACACCCTCGACCAGAAGAAGAAAAATATCAGAATGTTTGACGGTGTTCCATATGGGCGATGGAGGTCGTTTCAGCGATCCCATGAGGTATGCACAAACACACATAAGCTATCAGAGTGAACGATGACCTTTCATACGGGCGCTCCCGCTCGCATGGCTGGTCATATGAAACTCCGGCGGCCACAAAGAGCGTGAGGAAGGAGGTATTTCGCCCCCCATATCTCTCTCTATTTTCTTCTTCTTCTTCCTCCAAATCTCTTCAAACCCTAGCAAAACTTTGCCGAATCTCCCTACTGGTTCGATTTCAGTTTGAATCCTTCTATGTGACCGATCTACGGTATGTTTCTCCTCCGATCCCCAACTTATTTTTCATGAATCCACATTCTACATGCCTAGCATTACCGTCGTTGGCCGCCTCCTCCATTGGGGTGTCTGTAGTACCACTAGCCTCCATCTGCCTGTTGACTGCAATGGCGACGATCTCCTTCTTCTGCTCTGATGAGAGGTTGTCCCAAATGGCTTTGGATCTTGAGGAGGCCATGGCGGGCGTAGTGCCGAAAGGAGAAAGGGAGCGGAGGAGGTTGGATGCGGCTATGGTCAGGGCTAGAGTTTAAATGGCGGACAGATGGCACAGCAACCAATGACGTGGTTAATGGTGGGTGGCAGATGAATGAACGGGTGGCGCCAAAGCAGGTTCCTCGGCATCCGCACAAGTTTAATGTAGGTAGGCAGATGAATGAGTTGTCATTTGAACATGGAGCAGTTGCATGCACCGGGAAGCGGCGCTCTCGACCGGCGCGCCGCTTCAATGTCGGAGCGACGTGAGAGGTCGTGTCCGCCCTGGGCAGCACTGGAGTGCCGTTTACCGTTTCGGGCAAAAAAAGGCGCGGGCGAGGGAGAGGGGTTTAGGTGAGCCAGGTTTGTTGGACGCTTGCATGGCAGCGGTCCGAACGTCCGCAAAGACTGTTGGGGAACGTAGTAATTTCAACAAATTTCCTACGCACACGCAAGATCATGGTGATGCATAGCAACGAGAGGGGAGAGTGTTGTCCATGTACCCTCGTAGACCGAAAGCGGAAGCGTTATAACAACGTGGTTGATGTAGTCGTACGTCTTCACGGCCCGACCGATCAAGCACCAAAACTACGACACCTCCGAGTTCTAGCACACGTTCAGCTCGATGACGATCCCCGGACTCCGATCCAGCAAAGTGTCGGGGATGAGTTCCGTCAGCACGACGGCATGATGATGATCTTGATGTTCTACCGTCGCAGGGCTTCGCCTAAGCACCGCTAAAATATTATCGAGGAGAACTATGGTGGAGGGGGGCACCGCACACGGCTGAGGAACGATCACGAAGATCAACTTGTGTGTCATGGGGTGCCCCCTTGCCCCCGTATATAAAGGAGGGAGGGGGAGGTGCGGCCGGCCCCTAGGGGTGCGCCTGGAGGAGTCCTACTCCCACCGGGAGTAGGACTCCCCTCTCTTGCCTTGTTGGAGAAGGAAAGGGGAGGGGGAAAGGGGGGCGCCCCCCCCTTCCTTGTCCTATTCGGACTAGGGGGGAGGGGCCGCGCGGCTTGCCCTAGCCGGCTCCCCTCTTCTCCCTTAGGGCCCATGTAGGCCCAATAACCCCCGGGGAGGTTCCGGTAACCCCCCGGTACTCCGGTAAAATCCCGATTTCACCCGGAACGATTCCGATATCCAAATATAGGCTTCCAATATATCAATCTTTATGTCTCGACCATTTTGAGACTCCTCGTCATGTCCGTGATCACATCCGGGACTCCGAACAACCTTCAGTACATCAAAAACTATAAACTCATAATATAACTGTCATCGTAACGTTAAGCGTGCGGACCCTATGGGTTCGAGAACTATGTAGACATGACCTAGAACTGTTTTCGGTTAATAACCAATAGCGGAACCTGGATGCTCATATTGGCTCCTACATATTCTACGAAGATCTTTATCGGTCAAACCGCATAACAACAAACATTGTTCCCTTTGTCATCGGTATGTTACTTGCCCGAGATTCGATCGTTGGTATCTCAATACCTAGTTCAATCTCGTTACCGGGAAGACTCTTTACTCGTTACGTAATGCATCATTCCGTAACTAACTCATTAGTCACATTGCTTGCAAGGCTTATAGTGATGTGCATTACCGAGAGGGCCCAGAGATACCTCTCCGACAATCGGAGTGACAAAACCTAATCTCGAAATACGCCAACTCAACATGTACCTTTGGAGACACCTGTAGAGCTCCTTTATAATCACCCAGTTACGTTGTGACGTTTGGTAGCACACAAAGTGTTCCTCCGGTAGACGGGAGTTGCATAATCTCATAGTTATAGGAACTTGTATAAGTCATGAAGAAAGCAATAGCAATATACTAAACGATCAAGTGCTAAGCTAACGGAATGGGTCATGTCAATCACATCATTCTCCTAACGATGTGATCCCATTAATCAAATGACAACACATGTCTATGGTTAGGAAACATAACCATATTTGATCAATGAGCTAGTCAAGTAGAGGCATACTAGTGACATTAAGTTTGTCTATGTATTCACACATGTATCATGTTCCCGGTTAATACAATTCTAGCATAAATAATAAACATTTATCATGATATGAGGAAATAAATAATAACTTTATTATTGCCTATAGGGCATATTTCCTTCATCTCCCACTTGCACTAGAGTCAATAATATAGATTACAATAATGATTCTAACACCCATGGAGTCTTGGTGCTGATCATGTTTTGCTCGTCGAAGAGGCTTAGTCAGCGGTGCGCAACATTCAGATCCGTATGTATCTTGCAAATCTCTATGTCTCCCACGGACTTGGTCCGGATGGAATTGAAGCGTCTCTTGATGTGCTTGGTCCTCTTGTGAAATATGGATTCCTTTGCCAAGGCAATTGCACCGATATTGTCACAGAAGATCTTAATTGGTCCCGATTCACTAGGTATGACACCTAGATCGGAAATGAACTCTTTCATCCAGACTCCTTCATTTGCTGCTTCCGAAGCAGCTATGTACTCCGCTTCGCATGTAGATCCCGCCACGACGCTTTGTTTAGAACTGCACCAACTGACAGCTCCACCGTTCAATATAAACACGTATACGGTTTGTGATTTAGAATCGTCCGGATCAGTGTCAAAGCTTGCATCGACGCAACCATTTACGACTAGCTCTTTGTCACCTCCATAAACGAGAAACACATCCTTAGTCCTTTTCAGGTATTCCAGGATATTCTTGACCGCTATCCAGTGATCCACTCTTGGATTACTTTGGTACCTACCTGCCAAGCTTATTGCTAAGCACACGTTAGGTCTGGTACATAGCATTGCATACATGATAGAGCCTATGGCTGAAGCATAGGGAACATCTTTCATTTTCTCTCTATCTTCTGCTGTGGTCGGGCATTGAGTCTGACTCAACTTCACACCTTGTAACACGGGCAAGAACCCTTTCTTTGCGATCCATTTGAACTTTTCAAAACTTTATCAAGGTATGTGCTTTGTGAAAGTCAATTAAGCGTCTTGATCTATCTCTATAGATCTTGATGCCCAATATGTAAGCAGCTTCACCGAGGTCTTTCATTGAAAAACTTTTATTCAAGTATCCCTTTATGCCATCCAGAAATTCTATATCATTTCCAATTAACAATATGTAATCTACATATAATATCGAAATGCTCTGAGCTCCCACTCACTTTCTTGTAAATCTGAGGCTTCTCCAAAAGTCATATATAAAACCATATGCTTTGATCACACTATCAAAGTGTTTATTCCAACTCGAGAGGCTTGCACCAGTCCATAAATGGATCGCTGGAGCTTGCACACTTTGTTAGCACCTTTTGGATCGACAAAACCTTCCAGTTGCATCATATACAACTCTTCTTCCAGAAATCCATTCAGGAATGCAGTTTTGACATCCATTTTCCAAATTTAATAATCATAAAATGCGGCAATTGCTAACATGATTCGGACAGACTTAAGCATCGCTACGGGTGAGAAGGTCTCATCGTAGTCAACCCCTTGAACTTGTTGAAAACCTTTTGCAACAAGTCGATCTTTGTAGACAGTTATATTACCATCAACGTAAGTCTTCTTCTTGAAGATCCATTTATTTTCTATGGCTTGCCGATTATCGGGCAAGTCAACTAAAGTCCATTCTTTGTTATCATACATGGATCCCATCTCAGATTTCATGGCCTCAAGCCATTTTGCGGAATCTGGGCTCATCATCGCTTCCTCATAGTTCGTAGGTTCGCCATGGTCAAGTAACATGACTT
The DNA here is from genome assembly GCA_021605205.1 of Aegilops longissima. Taxonomy (NCBI): domain Eukaryota; kingdom Viridiplantae; phylum Streptophyta; class Magnoliopsida; order Poales; family Poaceae; genus Aegilops; species Aegilops longissima. Next base: position 537,993,019 of record CM038682.1, read on the forward strand.
CCAGAATAGGATTACCGTACCACTCTGGTGCGGATCTTACTCTGGTAGACCTACGAGGTTCGACAGTAACTTGATCTGAAGTTTCATGATCAATATCATTAGCTTCCTCACTGATTGGTGTAGTTGTCACAGGAACTGGTTCTTGTGATGAACTACTTTCCAATAACAGAGCAGGTACAGTTACCTCATCGAGTTCTACTTTCCTCCTACTCACTTCTTTCGAGAGAAACTCCTTCTCTAGAAAGGATCCGAATTTAGCAACAAAAATCTTGCCCTCGGATCTATGATAGAAGATGTACCCAATAGTCTCTTTTGGGTATCCTATGAAGACACATTTCTTTGATTTGGGTTCGAGCTTATCTGGTTGAAGTTTCTTCACATAAGCATCGCAACCCCAAACTTTAAGAAACGACAACTTTGGTTTCTTTCCAAACCACAGTTCATAAGGCGTCGTCTCAACGGATTTTGATGGTGCCCTATTTAACGTGAATGCGGCCGTCTCTAAAGCATAACCCCAAAATGATAGCGGTAAATCAGTAAGAGACATCATAGATCGCACCATATCTAGTAAAGTACGATTACGACGTTCGGACACACCATTTCGTTGTGGTGTTCGGGTGGCGTGAGTTGAAACTATTCGCATTGCTTCAAATGTAAACCAAACTCGTAACTCAAATATTCTCCTCCACGATCAGATCGTAGAAATTTTATTTTCTTGTTACGATGATTTTCCACTTCACTCTGAAATTCTTTGAACTTTTCAAATGTTTCAGACTTGTGTTTCATTAAGTAGATATACCCATATCTGCTCAAATCATCTGTGAAGGTGAGAAAATAACGATATCCTCCGCGAGCCTCAATATTCATTGGACCACAAACATCAGTATGTATGATTTCCAAAAAATCAGTTGCTCGCTCCATAGTTCCGGAGAACGGCGTTTTAGTCATCTTGCCCATGAGGCACGGTTCGCACGTACCAAGTGATTCATAATCAAGTGATTCCAGAAGTCCATTAGTATGGAGTTTCTTCATGCGTTTTACAACAATATGACCCAAACGGCAGTGCCACAAATAAGTTGCACTATCATTATCAACTCTGCATCTTTTGGCTTCAACATTATGAATATGTGTATCACTACTATCGAGATTCAATAAAAATAGACCACTCTTCAAGGGTGCATGACCATAAAAGATATTACTCATATAAATAGAACAACCATTATTCTCTGATTTAAATGAATAACCATCTCGCATCAAACAAGATCCAGATATAATGTTCATGCTCAACGCTGGCACCAAATAACAATTATTTAGGTCTAAAACTAATCCCGATGGTAGATGTAGAGGTAGCGTGCCGACCGCGATCACATCGACTTTGGAACTATTTCCCACGCGCATCGTCACCTCGTCCTTAGCCAATCTTTGCTTAATCCGTAATCCTTGTTTTGAGTTGCAGATATTAGCAACAGAACCAGTATCAAATACCCAGGTGCTACTGCGAGCATTAGTAAGGTACACATCAATAACATGTATATCACATATACCTTTGTTCACCTTGCCATCCTTCTTATCCGCCAAATACTTGGGGCAGTTCCGCTTCCGATGTCGATCGCTTGCGGTAGAAGCACTCGATTTTGGGCTTAGGTCCAGACTTGGGTTTCTTCTTACGAGCAGCAACTTGCTTGCTGTTCTTTTGAAGTTCCTTCTTCTTCCCTTTGCCCTTCTTCTTGAAACTGGTGGTCTTATTGACCATCAACACTTGATGCTCCTTCTTGATTTCTACCTCCGCAGCCTTTAGCATTGCGAAGAGCTCGGGAATAGTCTTGTCCATCCCTTGCATATTATAGTTCATCACGAAGCTCTTGTAGCTTGGTGGCGATGATTGAAGAATTTCATCAATGACACTATCATCGTGAAGATTAACTCCCGGTTGAATCAAGTGATTATTATACCCAGACATTTTGAGTATATGTTCCTTGTGAACTATTCTCCTCCATCTTACAGCTATAGAACTTATTGGAGACTTCATATCTCTCAATCCGGGCATTTGCTTGAAATATTAACTTCAACTCCTGGAACATCTCATATGCTCCATGATGTTCAAAACATCGTTGAAGACCCGGTTCTAAGCCGTAAAGCATGGCACATTGAACTATTGAGTAGTCATCAGCTTTGCTCGCCAGACGTTCTTAACGTAAATCGGTTACATCTGCAGCGAGGTTCGGCACCCAGCGGTGCTTCGGGGCGTAATTCTTACGTGCAGCAATGAGGATAATCCTCGTTACGGACCCAGTCCGTGTAATTGCTACCATCATCTTTCAACTTAGCTTTCTCAAGGAACGCATTAAAATTCAACGGAACAACAGCACGAGCCATCTATCTACAACAAACAAAGACAAGCAAAATACTATCAGGTACTAAGTTCATGATAAATTTAAGTTCAATTTAATCATACTACTTAAGAACTCCCACTTAGACAGACATCTCTCTAGTCATCTAAGTGATCACGTGATCCAAATCAACTAAACCATGTCCGATCATCACGTGAGATGGAGTAGTTTCAATGGTGAACATCACTATGTTGATCATATCTACTATATGATTCACGTTCGACCTTTGGGTCTCCGTGTTCCGAGGCCATATCTGTATATGCTAGGCTCGTCAAGTTTAACCTGAGTATTCCGCGTGTGCAACTGTTTTGCACCCGTTGTATTTGAACGTAGAGCCCATCACACCCGATCATCACGTGGTGGCTCAGCACGAAGAACTTTCGCAGCGGTGCATACTCAGGGAGAACACTTCTCGATAATTAGTGAGAGATCATCTTAAAATGCTACCATCAATCAAAGCAAGATAAGATGCATAAAGGATAAACATCACATGCAATCAATATAAGTGATATGATATGGCCATCATCATCTTGTGCTTGTGATCTCCATCTCCGAAGCACCGTTGTGATCACCATCGTCACTGGCGCAACACCTTGATCTCCATCGTAGCATCGTTGTCGTCTCGCCAATCTTATGCTTCTACGACTATCGCTACCGCTTAGTGATAAAGCAAAGCATTACATGGCGATTACATTGCATACAATAAAGCGACAACCATATGGCTCCTGCCAGTTGCCGATAAGTCGGTTACAAAACATGATCATCTCATACAATAAAATATAGCATCACGTCTTGACCATATCACATCACAACATGCCCTGCAAAAACAAGTTAGGCGTCCTCTACTTTGTTGTTGCAAGTTTTACGTGGCTGCTACGGGCTTAGCAAGAACCGTTCTTGCCTCGCATCAAAACCACAGCGATAGTTCGTCAAGTTAGTGTTTTTAACCTTCGCAAGGACCGGGCGTAGCCACACTCAGTTCAACTAAAGTTGAGAAACCGACACCGCTAGCCACCTCATGCAAAGCACGTCGGAGAACCGGTCTCGCGAAGCGTACACGTAATGTCGGTCCGGGCGCTTCATCCAACAATACCGCCGAACCAAAGTATGACATCTTTGGTAAGCGGTATGACTTGTATCGCCCACAACTCACTTGTGTTCTACTCGTGCATATAACATCTACGCATAAAACCTGGCTCGATACCTTTGTTGGGGAACATAGTAATTTCAAAAAATTTCTACGCTACGCAAGATCATGGTGATGCATAGCAGCGAGAGGGAGAGTGTTGTCCGCGTACCCTCGTGAAAGCGGAGCGTTATAACAACGCGGTTGATGTGTAGTGCGTCTTCACGGCCCGACCGATCAAGCACCGAAACTACGGCACCTCCGAGTTCTAGCACACGTTCAGCTCGATGACGATCCCCGGACTCCGATCCAGCAAAGTGTCGGGGATGAGCTCCGTCAGCACGACGGCGTGATGACGATCTTGATGTTCTACCGTCGCAGGGCTTCGCCTAAGCACCGCTACAATATTATCGAGGAGAACTATGGTGGAGGGGGCACCGCACACGGCTAAGGAACGATCACGAAGATCAACTTGTGTGTCATGGGGTGCCCCCTTGCCCCCGTATATAAAGGAGGGAGGGGGAGGTGCGGCCGGCCCCTAGGGGTGCGCCTGGAGGAGTCCTACTCCCACCGGGAGTAGGACTCCCCCCTCTTGCCTTGTTGGAGAAGGAAAGGGGAAGGGGAAAGAGGAAAGGGGGCGCTGAAAGTGCTAGTTATCGACTAGAGGGGGGTGAATAGGCGATTTTTATGAAAGTCTTCAAAACACGGATGTTTCAAAGACAAACAACGGAAATAACCTAACTGATATGCAGCGGAAGATAAACTACAACAAGCATGCCATAGTCAAGTATGCAATAATGTGAACGAACAAGACTAATAGCAGCTATGTAGTAAGGATCGGGATGGAAGATAGTATGAAGCCAATCAATAAAAGTAGTCAAGCAATGAAGTCAAACAGATAAGGCATATAAGCAATGACTTCACGAAGACTAACTCAAAATAAAGGAGGAAGGATAGAACCAGTCACTAGTTGAAGACACAGTTTGTTGGACCAGTTCCAGTTGTTGTGACAAGCTGTACATCAGTTAGGGAGGCTGAGATTCAACTCGAGAAGACCAGCGTCTTCACCTTATTCCCCTTGAGCTAAGGACACACAGTCCTCGCCCAATCACTCTGGTAAGTCTTCAAGGTAGACTTCCGAACCTTCACAGACGGCGTTCACGGCAATCCACAATGACTCTTGGATGCTCGAGCGCGACGCCTAACCATTTGGAGGATTCACAGTCCTCAAGTGTAATAAGTCTTGAGTCACCTGACAGGAAAACTTGGTGATGCCTAACACTCTTTGGCTCTGGGTGTTTTGGGATTTGTCCTCACAAAGTTTTCTCTCTCAAAGGCTTGAGGTGGGTTGCTCTCAAGCGACAAAAGCCGTGCACTAACTCTGAGCAGCCACCAATTTATGGTGTAGGGGTGGGCTATTTATAGCCACTAGGCAACCCGACCTGTTATGTCGAAATGACCACAGGTCACTAAGGAACCGACACGTGTTCCAACGGTCGATTTCAAACACTCACGGCAACTTTACTTGGGCTACAAGCAAAGCTGACTCATCCAGCTCTGGATAAGTTTTGCTCTCATTGTCTTCACTTTCGAAGACATAGGATTTTAGTTGAGCATCACTTGATCATTACGACTATGATCACTTGGACCCCACTTAACGATGCGGTGGTTCCTCGACTCAACAAAGAAGAAAAGGAAACAACGAAACAACACGATCTTGCGCTCCATAGTCTTCACTCAATGTCTTCTCATGTCATAGTCTTCAATGTGAATATCTTCACATACCACCATTGTCTTCAATGTCTTCATACATAATTAGGGGTCGACTCCGGTAGGTAAACCGAATCAATGAGGGACACAACCTGCGTTATCCTGCAATTCTCACAAACGCATTAGTCCCTCAGCCACATTTGTCGCCAATACTCCAAAACCAACTAGGGGTGGCACTAGATGCACTTACAATCTCCCCCTTTTTGGTGATTGATGACAAACTGGTTGAAGTTTTCAACGGGGATAAAATATGTGAAATTGTAAAGGATAGGGAATTGTCTTCATAAGTGGAAAAGGCTCCCCCTGAAGATGTGCATATAAGTAGTTTGCTTTTGGAATGCAAATGCACATGGCAGGTTGTACTTATGGAGATCCTCTTCAACTTATGAAGATAATTCATCATGCATGAAATGATATAGCTAAGAGAATGACATGCATAATGAAAAATGGACGTCTGCAGAATGATCTAAGTGCGGAAGTTATAAATCGCACATGCGGAATTTATCATCGCACGAGTAAAGCAAATAAGTAGCGAGCGACCATCGAGTTTAAGTGTTACAACTCAAAGAACCAAATTTTTCAAAAGCGAGAGTTGTAAACACTAGGCAAAATATAGTGCAACCGCCCTTATGAACCCGCTTGAAGACTATCAACTCATATGCTTCTCCCCTTTTGTCGAGAAGGACCAAAAGGATTGAAGACATAGAGCATCTACTCGTCCTCTTGGAAGAAGATGATGCAGCAGGTTATCGTTGTTGGTTGGCGGTGCGAGCGAGCTTGGCACGATGTCGATTCGTGCGAGAAGAAGAGGCGGTGAAGTAGCATCGGCTTCATCATCGATCACTCTGGCATTGACCGTTGCCGCGGAGGAAGAATAGTCAGAGTCTTCAAGAGATGGAGTTTGCCGTGGGACTGCATTCCGTGGAGGTGGAGTCAAACTTGAAGCGTTCGATGAAGCCATCGTCTTGAAGATCAGCTCAAGACGCTTGAGCAGGTCAAACTCTTCCATGATCGCCGACAAGTCTCGTGAGTGACAAAAGCATTCTTGGTGGCAAGGTTGCGAATGCGATTGGCGTCCACCAAGAGGCTTTGCATTTGGCGCTTGAGCCAGGAGTGATGCTTATCTTGCTTTTGATGCAGCGCCACAAGAAGTTCTCGATCATTGAGGACTCGAGGCGCTTAGAGGCCTTTGGCCAATTGTGCTCTCGGTGGCTTCGGTCCGTGCGATGAGGCGGGCGTGTGTTCCCAGCCAGCGGATAGACACGAGATCTTGCTTGGGCGCCTTCAATGGGTTGAGAGAAGTTGTGGTGATCTACATTACGAAGACTTAGTGGTGTTTTGGCGGGCTCGGGGTATATGGCTTCAACAGACATATCAACCTCTGGTAGAAAGACCAGATGATTGCGGCGGAGGGTTGATAGTTGATAGTGAGTGCATCTTGATGAGGCGCATGACCCATGGAGCATAGAACTTGGACCAAACAAATCAGATCGGATGCAGCCAATTGCACGATGAAGAAATCTTGCGTGTTGAAGGCGATGCCATTGAGAATGTAGAAGACCAATGTCTTCATTGCTCCTTCAAGCTTTGCGGATGATGAATGCCCTTTGATTGGCCATAGAGTTAGCGGATGATGTGATATATGGTGCGAGGCAGATACTCAAGGTCATCAACAAAGAAGTCTTGAGGGTATTCAGCGTCATGTGGCGATGGCTTCATCATGCTCGACATTTGACTCATGTCGGGTTACGGCTTATGAAATATGCTCTCAAGGCATCGCGGTGGAGTTGACATCGAGTTCAAACAGCTCTACGGGAGTGGGTAGGCTGTGAGCTCAATGATGTCAAGAGCTTTGGCTTCATGATGGACATTTCGATCATCCACTCGAGAACCCATGTCTTCGTATCTCTGTTGAATCAGCGGATGTGGAGTGTGGCATAGAATTGAAGCACTAATTCTTCATTCCGGTGCTCTTTGTGCATTCTGAAGCCAAGCAGACCTGCATCATGAAAGCAATCAAGTGCTTCTTCTAAGCATGGCGGTCCGACAATGGCTTGATGTCGGCGCATATGAGGAAAATCGGCCTTGGTCATCTGAACACAGGAGTAATAGCTTCTTTGCGATAGCTCGAACCGATCAGATGAGATCCTTGGCCTTTTGTAGGGGTTCTTTGCCATTGTCAAAGAAAGTATTGTGGGCTTTGAAGCCATTTGCATTGAAAGAACCAGTTGAGGTGGCAGTGCCTGGAAACCTTGGCAGTCTTGGCCCGGCTTGGACGGAGGCCTATGCGCAATATGATAGTCGTATTGAGGACCAGAGGCATGAGGCGGAGGGACCAGAACGGGCCATCTTACTGTGACTAGCTCACCATTTTCGTATGCTTGCTCAATTGTGTAGGGCCTTGGTGGCGGGGCTGGGCGATGGCGACAAGCGAGGCTTCAGGCTGCTCGGTGAGCGCCTCGGGAGCAGATTGCCTCATTGGCCGAGGAGCGGTTGGGACAGGCTCCACATTGGCTTCAGCCATGACCACGTCATTGGCTTCATTGGTGTTGGAGGTGGCAGCCTCATTGTTTTCAACCTCTACTTGAGGAGCTGGAGGGTCGGGAATCGCACGTTGATATCAGTATGACTTCTTGATTCTGAGGGGTGTAGGGACACGTTCTTCTTCTTCTTCTTGGGTGTCGTGGTGATGCAGCGGATTGTCTTCAGCAGCTTTGGCTTGGACTCGAGAGATGTTCACAGTTGGGTGGCGAAAACACTTGGCGTGCAACAGGTTGGTGGTGCACTTCTCCTTACAGAGCGCTCGGAAGAGGCACTTGAGGCCTTTGACCTTTTTGAAGCTGCGAAATCTTGGTGGCGCCTTTGGAGATGGGGTTGCTGGGCCTCAAAGTCTTCCTCTTCTTCTTGGTGTTGCTGTTGGGGAGTGACTTCGTTGTTGGGGAGTGACTTGTTGTTGGGGAATCTTGGGGAGTCTTGTTGTTGCAGGCGATCAGCCCATGAAGCATCCTGAGCAATTGGCGTCAGAGGACGACCAATGCTGATGAGTTCGCTGTTCGTACGAACATGCGATGATACCACATTATACTCGATTTGAGGAAGAACTTCATCATCTTCAACATTGTCATGGTGACCAATGTCTTCAGTGATGAGGGATCATTTGCTGGAATATCTTCAGCTTCAGGAGCCTCTGTGGAAGCAGGCTCATGAACAGTCATGCGAAGTTCTTGGGTTGCAGACGCGGGACGAACCACAGAAATGGGTTCAACAATCAAGGGCTTTGTGGGAGCAGCCCGATTCTTCTTGGTCTTTAGCTTCTTCTTGGAGGGAGCAGCATCAGAGGCGTCAGGATTTTTCCTTTTACGGCTTGACCTCTGCAGCCCTCGTCTTCTTCTGCTCGAAGCGGTTGGCCGGACCTTTGGCTTCGAGCAGTCATGCTGCTTGGGAAGACAATGCGGGCTCTTCTGTCTTGAAGGTGCAGCTTGGTCAGTTGAAGACTTCTTTTCTTTGCAGCCATCACAGGGTCGATGCCGGGGCGGCCAAGAGCCTTGCGCTTCTCGGCCTCATTGTAGGCAAGCACGCACTTGTCAGCCAAAGCCTTCATATGCTCACGAGAGCCTCTGGCTTCTTCACGCTTCTTGAGAAAGTTTTCTTTGAGGTCGTGCAGCATGACCTTGAAGTTTTCACGTCTTGCGCTAAGTGCAGCCATATGCTTCTTGGCCGAGCCTTTTCATAGTCAATCTTGTGCTTGGTTCAACAATCCGCTGAGCTAGAGCTAGCTCGAAGCAATGGCGCCGTTGAAGGAGACGCTGAGGCCAATTGGAAGTTGCAGATCTTCAAAGCTGATGTTTGGTGAGTCAAACCACTCATCAATGAAGTGATGGATGATTGCCACATCAAAGAGAGGCAAGTTGTTGAAGATTTCTGCTTCTTCTTTGCTCTTGATAAGCTGCTCAAGAGCATCATCTGCAAGATCGTCATCACTTGACAGATCAATGTGCTCTTCACGCAGAATTGCAGCAGGAGTCAGTGTCAGTTCAGTATTCTTGACACTTTTCTTTCTCTTCTCCGTCTTCTTGGAGATACGGGATTGATCCTCAGATTGTGCACTAGCTTCAGGAGGTGCGGTGGCCAGTGGCTTCACACGAGAAGCTTTTGGAGGAGCAACTGACTTTGGAGCCTTGACTTTCTTAAGCTTCTCTGGCTTTGGAGCAGGAGCAGGAGCTGGAGCTGGGGCTTCATCAGAATCAGCCTCTTCATCAGAGTAATCCACTTTGGCACCTTGAACCAAAATATAAGTGATGAGGCCTTCAAGGTTTGAAAACGGACCGATAACATTGGGTTCAGCGTCACGTGATCCGTCAGCACGGGGAGCAGAGGGACCAGGGTTGAAGTCTAATCCCAGTGACTTCTTGTTTTCCTTTGCAGAAGCCTTTGCGTGCTGGAAGTTGCGCTTGAATAGATTGTCATCGCGACACCGAGCAAAGGCGTCTGGTCGGCATTTTCATTTGAGGTCCACGGACCATGCAAGGATAGAAACCTTGTGCAATAGCTTCAGCCATGTTCTTGGGAGGAAGGCCTCGAAACAGAATATCACCCCAAGGGCTTCTGATGGCATTCTTATCGGCATATTCTTGTGTGAAGAAATTGTACTTGAACCACTGTTCAGCCCAATAGCGTCAAATCCATTGGATTCGTGTCTTGCGCTAATTGTAAGTCTCTTCAGGATCTGTCTTGTACAGCTCAGCAAGGTCATCAGGCAGATCTTTTGAGGTTCCCTCACGACGCTGTCTGCCGCCCTTCCTGACTGATTTATCTGTAGCCATGAGCTTCAAACTGAATGGCTTCACAATCAAAGGCTTCAAAGGCTTGCGTTTGGTTGATAGACAGGAACTGGCTTCGGGAGAGTTGGTTTGATGCTGTAAGAATTCTGCAAATGAATGCAGACTATAAGAACCAAGGGATTCTCCCACGGACATGTACCTGTGATAGCATTAGAGATGCGAGGGAAGGGGAAGAGGTCATATGCATTCTCAGAAGATTTTGAAGATAAATCGGTTTGAAGACATTGACCTCATGATGCGAAGACATTCACTTATCTGGCGAGAGTTGGTTCGATTTATGCGAATCCGTGAATAAGTACAAGTGAGGAATCTAACTAGTTGTGAAGCTTAAGTGAATATACTAAGCGATCGAGATCTTGCAGACAGAATAGATCTAACTTTGTGTGGGCAGAAACCATTTTTGGCAAGTAGGATGAATCTTGAAGATAAAAAAGATGGTAAAAATAGAGATATATTTACCGCTTCGAAGAACTGCTAGACGGAAGGAAAAGAGGCCGAGCAGTTCAGTCCACCGTGCCCTAACTTGGCGACGGAGGACACCTACGGCGGCGGCGGAGATGAGGATGGTCGCGGCCGGCGTGAGGACGGCGTCGGAGAGGTCGCGGCAGCTAAGCGCCGTCGCGGCGTCGTCGAGCTAGCGGTGGCGCTAGGGTTTTGACGAGGTGGAGAGGTGGAAGAAGAGTTTCTTTACCGCAGGGGACAGGTATTTATAACGAGGTGTGCGGCGCAGCGCAATTACTCAGGTGCCCCTGGCGGTTCACATCTGAGGGGCACGTGGCACGCATGCAACATACAATGAGATGTCCCACGTTCCCACGCTCTCCCGTTTTGTCGGAGGGTCGTTCCGGCTTCTCCGGAGTTCAACAGTAATGATGAATCATTTAAAAACAGACTTAAAGTTTGTCTCTGTGTCTTCTGCTGACAAGGATGCAGCTAAGACATTCGATAGTTTCAATAGAATGCATATGATTTGGACAGATAGAGTTTGAGACAGAAAGCATAGAGAGATTAGGGTCCGATCACATTCACTTAGTTCAAAAGATTCAACTTGAAGACATAGCTATAAGTGAATGCTGTAGAGGACGGAAATATATATGTATATATATCAGACAGCAACCAAATCATCATAGTGAAGAAAATCATGAAAATAGGTTGAGGTTGAAGTCAAATCAAATGCGAATAGCTTCAAGAAATAACGCCTTGAGTGAAACACTTCAAACAAAGAAATTTGGTGGTGGCATTACCCACCGTATAGGAAGTATTAGACCCAGACACGGCGCACAATTATCGTGGCGCTCCGAAGTCAAATTCCAAGTTAATGTATTCACACACAGAATGTAAGTCTTCATTGATTGAAGATATACGTTACTTCGTGTGTTGCACATCTAAGTCATCAACATGCATAAGTGTTAGGATGTGTGCTTGATCACAGGACAATTGAGGATTCCAAGATATTTAGCTCACACCGTAACTTGCAAAACCTTTTCTCATCCAAGGGCTTTGTGAAGATATCGCCATTGCTCTTGATGTTGGCGTGAATGATGTCAATATCTTTCTTCATGGCATGATCCCTAAGAAAATGATGACGAATCTCAATGTGCTTTGTCTTGGTCTTTGGACTGGATTGTTGGCAATCTTGATGGCGCTTTCGTTGTCATGAAAAAGAGGTACTTGTGTCGATTGATGCCATAGTCCTTGAGAGTTTGCTTCATCCATAGAAGCTGAGCACAGCAGGATCCAGCAGCAATGTATTCAGATTCTGCAGTTGAGAGTGACACACAGGTCTGCTTCTTTGAAGACCAACAGACAAGTGATCGTCCCAGAAAGTGACATGTGCCTGATGTAGACTTGTGATCCACTTTGTCACCAGCATAATCAGCATCCGAAAATCCAACTAAATCAAATTTTGAGCCCTTTGGATACCATAATCCGAGTGTTGGGGTGTGAGCCAAATATCGAAGAATTCGCTTCTGACTAAGTGATGCGATTCCTTTGGTGCCGCTTGGAATCGAGCACACATGCAAACACTAAGCATAATATCTGGCCTAGATGCACATAGGTAAAGTAAGGAACCAATCATGGAGCGGTATACCTTTTGATCGAACTCTTTACCATTGTCGTCGGGACCCAAGTGGTGTTTGGCTGGCATTGGCGTCGTGTATCCTTTGCACTCTTGCATTCCAAACTTCTTCAGGCAATCTTGGAGGTATTTTTCTTGAGATATAAATATGCCATTCCTTTGCTGACGAATTTGAAGACCAAGGAAGAACTTGAGCTCTCCCATCATGGACATCTGATATTGCTCTTGCATCATGTATCCAAACCCATCACTATACTTTTGGTTGGTGCAGCTGAAGATAATGTCATCCACATATATTTGGCATACAAACAGTTCACCATCATATGTCTTCGTGAAGAGTGTGGGATCAAGGGATCCAGGTTTGAAGCCTTTGCTCTTCAGGAAGTCTTTGATTGTATCATACCAGGCACGAGGAGCTTGTTTGAGGCCATACAGTGCTTTATTCAGCTTGTACACCATATCAAGATGTTTTGGATCTTCAAAGCCAGGTGGTTGAGCGACATATACTTCTTCTTCAATCTTGCCATTGAGAAATGCACTCTTCACATCCATTTGATAGAGTAAGATGTTGTGGTGGTTAGCATAGGCTAGAAGTATGCGAATAGCTTCAAGCCTAGCTACAGGAGCAAATGTTTCATCGAAGTCAATTCCTTCAACTTGAGTATATCCTTGAGCCACAAGCCTTGCTTTGTTTCTGACGACTTGACCATGCTCATCTTGCTTGTTTCGATATATCCATTTGGTGCCAATAATGTTATGCTTGCGAGGTCGGGACGCTTGACAAGTTCCCAAACATTATTCAGCTTGAACTATTGAAGTTCTTCTTGCATAGCTTGAATCCATTCGGTTCCATAAAAGCTTGACAACTTTCTTGGGTTACGATATTGATACAAAGGAAAAGTGCCCACGAAATTTGCTAGTTGTGTTGCTCTTGAGCGAGTAGTAGCGGACCAGTGCATTGATGCTATCGATTATCTTCTCAATCTGTACTTCATTTGCAACACGAGGATGAACTGGGCGAAGATTTTGCTCATCTTGATCATTGTCATCATTGGGAGGATTGTCTTCAGTGAGCATTGTCTTGAGTTGGTTAGGTGCGAAATGATAAGTTCCTCTTCGTGCTGTGCTTGAAGGCATGATATCACCGGTTCCCATTAGCTTGATGGATTATTTGGGTGGAGCTTCGTCTAGTGTGCTTGGCGGGAACTCTCTTTGTGAACCATTGGTTTCATCAAATCGCACATCTGAGCTTTGACGATTTTGTAGAGATAGAGATTGAAGACTACTGAGGAGTGTGAGTCCTTTCCATAATCGAGCATGAAGCCTTCGTGAGCTTTGGGTTCAAATTTTGACTTGTGATGGGGATCCTTGATCCAAAGACTTAGCCCCAAATACTCAAGTGGCGACATTTGGCTTCTTGCGAAGAAGGAGCTCATAGGATGTTTTGTTCGAAGCTTATGGATATAAACACGGTTGATGATGTGACAAGCTGTATCAATGGCTTCGTGCCGAACTTTCTTGGTGTCTTGTACTCGTCGAGCATTGTTCGAGCCATCTCAATGAGGGTTCTGTTCTTGCGCCCACGATGCCATTTTTTGGGGTGTGTATGGAGCAGAGAACTCATGAGTGATTCCCATGGTATCCAGATAAAGATCAAGTCCGGTGTTCTTGAATTCAGTGCCGTTATCGCTTCAGATATGCTTGATCTTGACGCCATAATTGTTCATTGCTCGATTGGCGAATCGTCTGAAGACATCTTGCACTTCAGTCTTGTAGAGAATTATGTGCACCCATGTGTATCTTGAGTAGTCATCAACAATGACGAAGCCATAGAGACAAGCAGTAGTTGTGAGGGTAGAGTAATGAGTAGGGCCAAACAAATCCATGTGAAGCAGCTCGAAGGGTTGAGATGTCGTCATGATTGTCTTCGAGGGGTGCTTTGCCCTTGTCATCTTTCCAGCTTCGCAGGCACCGCACAAATGATCCTTCTTGAACTTGACACCTTCGATGCCTATGACATGCTTCTTCTTGGTGAGTGTGTGTAAGTTCCTCATTCCAAGATGCCCCACCTCCGATGCCGAGCCAAAGATTTCAAGCTTTTGCAAGAAGACATACGGCAAGTCTGTGGACCTCTTGAGAAATCTACCATGTATAGACCATCTTTCCTATACCCTTCAAAGACTTGCTTTTACCAGTGTCAGCAAATGTGATGTGACTCTTGTCTGATGGACGTAAGGTTGAGTCCATGAGAAGACTTGATCACCAATCATATGATTAGTGCATCCCTTGTCCATTATCCATTCTCAAGCATGAGGTGTCATACCCTATATGCAGTTAGGGGATAGGCTTCACCAAGAGCATTGTGAAGCATAAACATTTGACGGGCAAGTGGATTATTGAAGCTTAAATCAAGATTAGGACTGATGGGATGAATGGCAAGCGATTCAGAACAAAATACATAGTGAGACCATTTGGGCATTTGATCTTGTGCCCTACAAGATGTTTTAGGTCCCCAACAATAGCATCGACGCCTTTGATTTTCGGTGGAGACCCTTTCTGCAAAAGAGAGTTAATTCTTCTTAACCACCCACAACTTGAGGGTGGCTTAGAAGCAATGAGTCTAAGTGCAGACATCCGAGAATTTCGCTTTGGAGCCCTAGCAAATAGCCTTGCGGAGATGAATGATACTCATATGAATAAGCGAGAAAAGTTCTTAGTTCTATGAACATAGCGGTTTGAGGACACACGCTCATATTCATAAATTTGAGTACTGTTTCCCTGCAAAACATTGGCATTAGGGTGACTCAAGTGAGTCATCCGTCTGTATGAAGCCTTTGGACCATCGACGCCTTTGGTGCAGGGTTTGTCTTCTTCCTGTGGTGTCATGATGACATTCACCGGAAGATTCTCAAGACAGCTTTTGGGTACCCAGATCTTCTTCATAGGCGGTCCATTCCTGCAGTTAGTACCAATATACCTGGCAAACACTTCACCATTCTGATTTTTGAACAGCTTATAGTTTGCATCAAAGGATTCATCAATGATAATAGGGTTAGCACAGGTAAAGCCAGATAAGGTGGATGGATCCATGAAGGTCCCTTTGCAAAGAACCCATGTGGTTTTGGGATACCGCCAAAGCTTCCGAGAGGGAACCATCAACATTCATTTTCCTCTCGAACCCAACACCCTCTTTCCTAGGGTTTGGTTCGAATCCGCTTTTGAGGACATCGCAGTGTCCGATGCCCTTTAAGACTTTTATACATCCTGTTTCAAGCAATGTCTTCAACCTAGCATTTTCATCGGCAATAGCAAGTGGTATCCTCCTTAGAGGGTTAGTTACCACATTAGTAGTTGAAGACAATGCAACAAGAGCAGCATTGAACATTCAACAACAGAGGTAGCGATATCACGCCAAGACATTTTAGACATGGTGGTTCAAATCCATCCTGAAGCGGAACTGATCATTGAGCGAATTGACTCATTCTCTTTTTGAAGATCTTCATGAGCCGCTCTCAATTTCTCAAGCTCTTGCTTCCTTTGAAGATAATCATAGGAGAGCCTTTCATGAGTAGTTGATAGCGTTTCATGACGACTTTCAAGTTCTTGGTACTTAGCATGAAGATTTTTAATGTCTTCAACTAAGGACTGTGAACGTGTCATTTCCGCGTCCAACAGGTCATCGCTTTTGTCTAATAGTTTTTGAGTATGTTCCATAGCTCTTTGTTGTTCAGTTGCAATTTTAGCAAGTGTTTTGTAGCTGGGTTTAGATTCACAATCAGAGTCATCTTCACTTGATGTTTGAAAGTAGGCATCACGTGATTTTACCTTGGCACCGCGTGCCATGAAGCAGTAGGTGGGAGCAGGGTCATCCTTGTCACCAGCTTCAGCGTTGGAGTAGAAGCCATTGTCTTCAGTATTGAAGATAGACTTGGCAACATAGGCTGTGGCTAAAGCCAGACTTGCAACGCCCGGGTCGAACTCCTCTTCAGATTCCACCTCCACTTCCTCAGAAGCAGACTCCTCCTCTGAATCCATTTCCTTGCCAACAAAAGCACGAGCCTTGCCAGATGAGCTCTTCTTGTGCGATGAAGACTTTGATGAAGACTTGGAAGAAGACTTTGAAGATTTCTTCTTTTTCTTGTCATCAGAATCATATTCCTTGCTCTTCTTCTTCTTCTTCTCATTGTCCCGCTGTGGACACTCAGAGATATAGTGTCCAGTTTTCTTGCACTTGTGACAGGTTCTCTTCTTGTAGTCTTGAGTGGAAGCTTCATCATTTCTTGAGCTGGATCGTGAAGACTTTTCAAGCCTTTCTTCCTAGTGAACTTCGAACTTCTTCACAAGCATAGCAAGTTCCTTTCCAATGTCTTGGGATCATCGTAACCGCAATGAGTTCTTCTTCGATGAGGAAACAACTTTTGCCTTCAAAACGCGAGTTCGGCCATAGTTGGGACCATAGATATCTCTTTTCTCAGATAGCTGGAACTCATGTGTGTTGAGCCTCTCAAGTATATCAGACGGATCGAGTGTCTTGAAATCAGGACGTTCTTGTATCATGAGGGCAAGGGTGTCAAAAGAGCTGTCAAGTGATCTTAGTAGTGTCTTGACGATTTCATGCTTGGTGACCTCAGTGGCGCCGAGAGCATGAAGCTCATTTGTGATGTCAGTGAGGCGATCAAACATGAGCTGAACATTTTCATTGTCGTTTCTCTTGAAGCGGTTGAAGAGGTTGTGAAGAACACTGATTCTTTGATCTCTCTGGGTTGAGACCCCTTCGTTAACCTTGGATAGCCAGTCCCAGACTAGCTTCGACGTTTCCAGAGCACTCACACGGCCATACTGTCCTTTGGTCAGATGACCACAGATGATGTTCTTTGCAGTGGAGTCCAGTTGAATGAACTTCTTGACATCAGTAGGGGTGACACCTTCACCAGATTTAGGAACGCCGTTCTTGACTACATACCAGAGGTCGACATAAATGGCTTCAAGATGCATGCGCATCTTATTCTTCCGAAGAGGGATAGTCGGCCCATCGAACACGGGCAAGCAACGGAGACTTTGATTATCCCTGCAGTCGACATAGCTAAAACTCCAGGTGGTTAAACCGAATCACACAGAACAGGGGAGTACCTTGCTCTAATACCAATTGAAAGTGCTAGTTATCGACTAGAGGGGGGTGAATAGGCAATTTTTATGAAAGTCTTCAAAACACGGATGTTTCAAAGACAAACAACAGAAATAACCTAACTGATATGCAGCGGAAGATAAACTACAACAAGCATGCCATAGTCAAGTATGCAATAATGTGAACGAACAAGACTAATAGCAGCTATGTAGTAAGGATCAGGGTGGAAGATAGTATGAAGCCAATCAATAAAAGTAGTCAAGCAATGAAGTCAAACAGATAAGGTATATAAGCAATGACTTCACGAAGACTAACTCAAAGTAAAGGAGGGAAGGGACAGAACCAGTCACTAGTTGAAGACACAGGATTTGTTGGACCAGTTCCAGTTGTTGTGACAACTGTACATCTGGTTAGGGAGGCTGAGATTCAACTCAGAAGACCGCGTCTTCACCTTATTCCCCTTGAGCTAAGGACACACAGTCCTCGCCCAATCACTCTGGTAAGTCTTCAAGGTAGACTTCGAACCTTCACAGACGACGCTCACCGCAATCCACAATGACTCTTGGATGCTCGAACGCAACGCCTAACCGGGTGGAGGATTCACAGATCCTCAAGCTGTAATAAGTCTTGTGTCACAGACAGGAAAACTTGATGATGCCTAACACTCTTTGGCTCGGGTGTTTTGGGATTTGTCCTCACAAGGATTTCTCTCTCAAAGGCTTCGAGGTGGGTTGCTCTCAAACGACAAAAGCCGTGCACTAACTCGAGCAGCCACCAATTTATGGTGTAGGGGTGGGCTATTTATAGCCACTAGGCAACCCGACCTGTTATGTCCGAAATGACCTGGGTCACTAAGGAACCGACACGTGTTCCAACGATCGATTTCAAACACTCACGGCAACTTTACTTGGGCTACAAGCAAAGTCGACTCATCCACTCTGGATAAGTTTTGCTCTCATTGTCTTCGTCAAGACATAGGATTTTGGTTGAGCATCACTTCATCATTTCGACTATGATCACTTGGACCCCACTTAACAATGACGGTGGTTCCTACGACTCAACAAAGAAGAAAAGGAAACAACGAAACAACACGATCTTCAAGGCCCATAGTCTTCACTCAATGTCTTCTCATGTCATAGTCTTCAATGTGAATATCTTCACATACCACCATTGTCTTCAATGTCTTCATACATTTTTAGGGGTCGACTCCGGTAGGTAAACCGAATCAATGAGGGACACAACCTGCGTTATCCTGCAATTCTCACAAATGCATTAGTCCCTCAACCACATTTGTCGTCAATACTCCAAAACCAACTAGGGGTGGCACTAGATGCACTTACAGGCGCCCCCCCTTCCTTGTCCTATTCGGACTAGGGGGGAGGGGGGGCGCGGCCTACCCTGGCCGGCTCCCCTCTTCTCCCTTAGGGCCCATGTAGGCCCAATAACCCCCGGGGGGGTTTCCGGTAACCCCCTGGTACTCCGGTAAAATCCCGATTTCACCCGGAACGATTCCGATATCCAAATATAGGCTTCCAATATATCAATCTTTATGTCTTGACCATTTCGAGACTCCTCGTCATATCCGTGATCACATCCGGGACTCTGAACAACCTTTGGTACATCAAAAACTATAAACTCATAATATAACTGTCATCGTAACGTTAAGCGTGCGGACCCTACGGATTCGAGAACTATGTAGACATGACCTAGAACTGTTTCCGGTCAATAACCAATAGCGGAACATGGATGCTCATATTGGCTCCTACATATTCTACGAAGATCTTTATCGGTCAAACCGCATAACAACATACGTTGTTCCCTTTGTCATCGGTATGTTACTTGCCCGAGATTCGATCGTCGGTATCTCAATACCTAGTTCACTCTCGTTACTGGCAAGTCTCTTTACTCGTTACGTAATGCATCATTCCGTAACTAACTCATTAGTTACATTGCTTGCAAGGCTTATAGTGATGTGCATTACCGAGAGGGCCCAGAGATACCTCTCCGACAATCGGAGTGACAAAACCTAATCTCGAAATACGCCAACTCAACATGTACCTTAGGAGACACCTGTAGAGCTCCTTTATAATCACCCAGTTACGTTGTGACGTTTGGTAGCACACAAAGTGTTCCTCCGGTAAACTGGAATTGCATAATCTCATAGTTATAGGAACTTGTATAAGTCATGAAGAAAGCAATAGCAATATACTAAACGATCAAGTGCTAAGCTAACGGAATGGGTCATGTCAATCACATCATTCTCCTAACGATGTGATCCCATTAATCAAATGACAACACATGTCTATGGTTAGGAAACATAACCATCTTTGATCAATGAGCTAGTCAAGTAGAGGCATACTAGTGACATTAAGTTTGTCTATGTATTCACACATGTATCATGTTTCCGGTTAATACAATTCTAGCATGAATAATAAACATTTATCATGATATGAGGAAATAAATAATAACTTTATTATTGCCTCCAGGGCATATTTCCTTCAAAGACCCCCTCCACCCCCCCACCTCCTAGTGGGTGCGTGGGGCGCTGGCCAACATGCGAGTGTGCACCCACTCCCCTCCCGTGCGCCCCTCATGGGCCGACCCATAAATGGGGTTGGGCGCCCTAGTTTTTTATTCCGTTTTTTTGTTTGTTCTTCTCCAAAACAATTAGGAATATAAAAAATGTTCAAAGTTTAAAGAAAACAACGAATTTTGGGAAAATGTTCCAGAAATCATAACATGTTCGTGGTTAAAAAAATGTTCTTAATTTCAAAAAAAGAAGTCTATGTATTGAAAAAATGTTCATAAATTTCTGAAAAATGTTCGCTAATTCAAATTTGGATGAACAATTTTTGTACTTGATGATTTTATTTTTTCAAGAGCATCATCTTTTGAAAATGGATGAACATTTTTTGCAAAAAAGGTGAACAAAATTTGAATTTGATATAAACTTTTCGATAAAAAGATGAGCAAATTTCCAATTTGATGAGATTTTTGAATTTGATGAATAATTTTAAATTTGATGAACAAAATTTGAATTCAATGAACATTTTTTAATCTAATGAACAACAAAATATTCATGAATTTAACAAATGTTTGTGATTTCTTAAAATGTTTGTGATTTAAAGAAAGTTAACAAATTTAAAATATTTTTGCAAATTGAAAATACAAAGAGTAAAAATAAAAAAGGAAAACCAGAAAAGAAAATAAAAAACCAAAAATTAGAAAAGGAAACATACAAGAAAAACAAAAAACTAACAAGGAAGAAAAACCCCAAAAGAATAAAAATGAAGAAAAACAAAATAAAAGGTTAGGGGAAGGTTCTAGAACCTTTCCTAAACCGGATTGGATGAAAGCCGAAAGAATGGGCTGGCCCATACAAAAAACCCGTGCATGGGTACACGCTACCTCGCTAGCACGTGGTACACGCCAAATAGGAATTCTTCTTCCCGATTTGTTTCCGGTTTGCGAAAAAAATGACGTCTGGATCGCTGACAGATCGATATAAAACTTCACTGAATCTAAAAGTATGTACGGACGCACGGCACAGACGATTAGGGGCGGTTTGAGGGTCGGGCGTTGGAACCCTAGTACTAGTAATTTTCTTTTCTTATTACCGAACAAACCCTTGTGAAAAAGAACCTCGTACTATGCCGTATCAGTGTAAGACACTAGCATCTGACCCGACAAAGGACGTGGAAATCAAATCCGAGTCGCACGTGGCCCCCCGAACCCGACCTGATTTGGAATTGGACGCCGCCTACCGATGGAAAGCATCAACATATAAATAGCAACGACGTGCCATACAAAAAAAGTCGCACAAACAAGGCTCGACGACTGATCGACCAGACGAGACGCATCGATGGCAGGTGAAGCGATCACAGCGATGTCAGCTGAGGCGAAGCGAGCGGAATTCGAGTCTGGCACGGCGGCTGACCCGGGGAACGGCGAGCTGTGGCGCCGCTTCGTCAGGTTCGAGCTGGAGGAGGGCAGCGGAATCGAGGCCGCCCGCGCCGTCTACGAGCGACTTCTCGCCGCAATTCCCGATGGAGAGACATACATGTGGGACTGGTTCTGGAGGGAGCGCGAGTTCGGCGACGTCGACAGCCAGCGGCGCGCGCTCCAGAGGTGGGCGCGGTGGGCGCAGGCCCAGGGAGGCGGCTTCCTCAGGTCCAAGTCAGGCTGGCGTACTTACTTGAAGTTCGAGATCGACAACGGCGGCGGGGTAGAGCGCGTCCGGGCCGTCGGCGAGGCGCTCGTCGCGACCTTTCCCATGGATCCGCATGCGTACGTGATGTACATCAGGGCTCTGGCCGCTCTGTCCCGGCACGTTGAAGCCCAAGCCCTGGCACGCCGTGGCGTCAAGGAGCTGTCCGCCTTCTGTCGCGGGCATGATGAGTTCATTTGGAGGTTTATGGCCGTGTATCTGAAGAGGCTCAGGGAGAGGCGGAGCACCGCGTGGGACGAAAATATGTTCAACGATTAGCTGTTTTTTGTTGAGATATGTTGAATGATTAGTCTTTTTTTAGGGAACTCTTGAATGAGTAACTGTTATGAGTATATGGGCCTGTTTGGGACCACTCCGCTTCACCAAAATCAGTTTCGCTTCACTAAATTCACTTTGGAGCAGTTTCATCCAGAAGTTGTAGCACTATCCAAGAAAATGTTTGGCTTCCTTCTAGCTCCAGCTTCAAGAATGGAAAATTTGGTGGAAAGGATCTATTTGATTGGTTGAGGGGAGAAACGAAGGGTATCCACTTCTTGGTGGCGGTGGTGGGTAATTTCCACCCAACTCCAACTTCTAGAGTTTTTGGAGCACCTCCTAAAGAGCTTCATAAAAATTAGAAGTTCTACCCAGATTCTAGTTTTTTGTGGAGCGGCATATCGTGGAGCTACCCTGTTTGGCTCGTGTTTTCTGGAGCGGAGCTGAATTTTAAGGAGCAGAGCAGTCCCAAACAGGCTCTATATATACTATATGCACAAGTAGTAATAGATTGTCGCCGTGTTTACTGTTTGTCACTTTTTTTCTCCTTTGCAATCTCAATGTATCTCTATTGACAGACTGAAGCTAACGTAGTCAAGAGAACATTTTATTTTCCTCAACCTTTCACACCATGAAACATAACTCGATCTGATGCCATGTTTTGGTTGCCCATGTTTTGATCAATATTGGCAAGCAAACTTAACTCTTGAGTAATAAGCTGTATAATGAAAAATGATGTTGTACCTACTTGCTGCTCATTCCAGCAGAAGTTTTAGCAGCATTTTACCATATTTACGACATATAAGTTTCAACAACGATTAATCGGCAGGATAGCAAAGCAGAATTGACGCCACAATTGGTTTGCTACAAGGATCAGACTTCCATAAACAACCCATGGATAGTGGATCCATGTCCAGAGTTGACTAGCACAATGTGTTGAAAACAAATGAAGTGTTTTTTGGGGGAATATTAGAGAACTGAGCGGCATTCTCGAAAGAGGTCATATGCTAGTGATATTTTTAGAGAATATTGAAAAAACAGTGGTACACCAGTACCAATGCATATGTGCAGCGGATGTAACATTTTTTCACCACACATATATAAGGAAGGAAAACAGTAATAGTGCATATGTGCAGCTGATGTACACAACAAGAGTTATTTACATGTATAGAGTATATCGCAACGCGGCCAGCAACTCTCGCGCAACATGTCATATGATATCTGTTACTACAATCTACAGCTATGACTTCTCGTAGATGATATCATAATGCCCTGGTCTATACAGTAGTGTCACATTAGGAACCGAGGAATCTGGTGACTCGTAGATGATGTGGATGTTAGGCTCCTCAATCGGTGAAACGTCAATGTTAACAACTCGAAGTGGCACCTGTAGGACATTGGTGAGCGCAGTGAGATTCACTTGTTGTGCATCTTCCTCCACTGGGAGAACCTCCTCCAGGCAGTACTGCAATTCAAAAACACATAAGGCGTCTGACAGTGAGGACTTCACATCATTTTTTTGACATACAATTCCAGTTTCTGGTATAAGTATTATGATGAAATTTTGCTCCTACTGTGCAGTTCCATCACACACACAAAGCATAACTAGCAGACAAGAAAGGCAATATCATTTGCTTCTAATGGACACATGACACTTTTTCTTTTGAGGGAATGGACACATGACACTCAATTATGCATAGAAGATTACTGCATCACCTAAAGGAAATACTCACCTTTGTTGCATCGGGCTTTCCTTGATCAAGGTCGGTTATGAATGCCTTAAACCGTTCAACCTCAGTGCATATCTCAATAGCTGTCACAAGTCGAAGATACAAAAGTACTAAAGACAACAAAAATAGTTGGAGTCAGAAAATTAGACTGAGTTGGCAAGATAACTAAGAAAATTGGTGTATATTCTCACTGTTCACAAACTTCTGCTCATTTTGACTCTCCTGAAAAAGCCACTCCTGATAGGCACTGCAACAAAATTTATAACATAAGTACGCAACACAGTTTATTGTTGAGAAAATGTTAATGCAAACCCACCTTACTGACAGTTTTTGTTTTTGTTCCATACATTCCAGTATAAAGCCCACAAAAGCCTGGACGAATTACAATATTATTAATTATTATATATAACTTAAATGCACTTGGCGGTTCAAAACTAAAAATTTGGTGGATGAAACAATGCAGGAAGCCTCACATCACGAAGATCTGAATATGAACCGGGCAAATGAAGCCTTTGGAACTTCTCCCACATAGGTTCAAGTGCACCAAGTAAACGTAGCTCCTCCTCGTGAGATACTTTCACAAGCTGCTCCTAAAGACCCAAGGGACAAAATGTAAGCATCACCAAGCACCAAGAACTTTAAGGTGCAGAACTGGAAGAAATTTAGCAACAAGATACTAGTGTACCAGGTATGAGTATATGAACGATCTGTAAAAGCAACTCCCGTCTCCAGGTACTTTCCGATATTCAGAGTAATTAGCCGAAAGCTTCTGCAGAATCGCATACAATAGATGAGAATATATAGCAAACAAGTGAGGACACAAATCAAGTAGAAATATAACAGCTCACAAGTCATATTACTTTTGCCTTATCTTTCATAATTTCGTTTTCAAACTCATGCGGTAGAGATGATAAAGGTTCCTGCACCGAAACAAGATTTCAATTAGTAAAACCAATGTTATTTTCCCAAATTGACATCTCTAGCCTCAGTGATAAAATTAGGGAATATCCTATTAAAGTTAACCTTTTGAAGAATTTTTTTGCAGCCATTTTGTGATGTCTGCAAAACCATAGAAAACTGAAGGTGCAGAGAGGTTAAGAAAGGAATGTTGAAGCATAGTTAATTAAACTAAGCATTTGAAAAGCAACCCTTACATCATCACAAGCCTCGTACTCGTTTCTCCAAGAAGCCCTCACAGCATCACATGCCTCGTGACTCCAAAAAGGAGCTTCCAGAATCTGAAAACATAACAAACGCAAACTTTTAGTTTATTTAAAGAAGAGTTGTGAACAGTTTGCAGGATGCCTAGTTTCAATCCGAGTTAGGATTGTAGTCACTGTTTACATTTGCGGCCTTGGCTGTAGGAGACCCAACAATTTCATTAATAACACACAACTCGACAGATAGAAGTACACACATGTCAATATGGAATATACAGGGGTGCAGAAGCAAGACAATTTTTTTAATTTATTTTCCACCTTATGCCTGAAAGAGGCGATCATGTGGGACTTTAACAGCCCCAAGATTTTACAAGCCTTGAAGTTGCACCAAAGAAGACTGACCATGTAAATGAAGAAGCAACATTGACATCCCCAATGGACTAAGCAAGAAATTACAGAAACCACCAAGAGTAGCTGAACTTATAATATCTGGTATCAACTCACATTTCGTTTTGACATCTACAAGATGGCGAATTTTATATATGCCAACAAAAAATTTCACCTTATACCTGAAACTGAAAGAGCCAAGCATATAGGACTTCAAGAGCACTAAGTATTTCAAGCATAGAAGAGGGTTCACCAAGAAAGTAAGCAAACCATTGTAGAGTAGCTTATCTTATAACAGTATCTGTTATTGATTCAGATTTCGTGCTGGTGACCTAAGAGTTGACTGTAAACATCAGCTTTGTAAAAATGCAACAAAAAATAAGTAGCCATAGCATAACTGGGCAACACATGTAATATTTAACAAAGAAATTGGTTGTACAATTCATATTATTCATATGGTACAAAAATGTTGGATAATAAATATCTAACATGTAAATATCAAGATTTGTGACAAATAAAATTCTCAGCTAGCGAGTCTAAGAAACCTTCACAGGTACATACTTTTCATAGGGCCGGGGAATTGCCCCCTTTTTGAAAAGAAAAAGGTGCAGACTATTCATGTTTCTGTTGCTGACTATCTATGCCAACGTTCTATTTCTCTGCACATGGCGAATTTACAATGCTAAAATTCATATAAAGCCGAAAGATAACATGGACTGCTAAATGTGAAATCCATAAAAGGAAGTGACTATGAACAAATGCCATTTAGCATTAGTACAATTGCTACACTCTAAAGACGACCCGCGCTATGTACACTTCCAAGAAAAAGTATGCAAAGATAGAAGTCATGGGTTTGCTCGAGCAAAGCCAAAACTTTTCATCAATAACACAACTCCACACACAGAAGCACACTAATTTCAATAGGGAATTTTTTTGTGGGAAATTTCAATATGGAATATAAAGAGGTGCAGAAACAAGATATAAATATTTAATTTATTTTCCAGCTTATGTCTGAAAGAGGCAATCATATAGGACTTTAACAGTGCTATGATTTTACAAGCCCTGCAGAAGACCGACCATGTAAATCATTGGCATCCCCAACAGAGTTAGCAAGAAAGTAGGGAAAGCGTAATATTTTCTATCAACTCTCACATTTCTTTTTGTTATCTAAGAGACAGTAGGTTGCATATCTGCAGGGTACTAGACAAGTATACGACGATGCAGAAAATCAAAATTGACGAATCTTTCTAAGCATGGACACCTACAAGAACCTAAATTCGTGAATCTTTCCAAGCCTGTGCACTGTTAAAATTGCAACCATAATCAAAGATTCAAACACACAAGTCCAAGATCAATCTTTCTTAGTCAAAGCATCCACAGAGATGATTCCCAAATCGAGAACGTACTAGGTTTCTTGCAAATTCCCAAATCAAGAACGCATTGGATTTCTTGCAATACCTGATTATACATCCACTCAGAGGGTGGATCCCTGTAGAGATCCCTGTATTTGGAGGCGTCCAGAGAGCTGGAGGTCGAGTCCGCCGCACGTACGGTCGCTGCCGATCCAGCTGTCCGAGGAGGAGGAGGAGGACGCTCCCATGGTGCTGCTCGACGGTCCCAAGAGGAAGGAAGCGGCGGCGGGGTTCTTGTACCTTTCTGTGGGCACGTCGTCGTCATCAGATCCCGTGGCGGAGGACGAGGCGGAGCCCTCGTTGGCGACGACCGAGGTCCCCGGGGGCTGACCGGACGGGCGAGTGCTGAGAGGGGAGGCGGGCGCGGAGTAGCGGTCGTCGGATTCTTGAGGAGTACTGGAGGGCTCAGCCCCAGCTCCGCCGCAATTGGGATCGTCGGCGTCGGGAGAGCCGCCGGAGCCGGCCATTCTATGCGGTTGGGGGAGGCGGGAAACGGAAAGGGCAAGGGGACGGGAAGGTAGGGGAACGGGAAGACAGCGCGAGATTTTGTGAGGGTGGCAAGGGGAGGCCCTATATGACGCACTCAGCGTCCCAACGCACCAACGGCTGCGCCGGCCCATTTACAAAGGACTGTACCAACCGGGTTTATAGCAACGATTCACTGTAGCGGCCTGCACGCTTACTGTACCAGCGGTTTTCCAAAAAAAATCGTTCGTTTTCTTGAAGTATCATCGAAATTTCTTATTCGATTTTTTATGAAAAAATAAAATCAGCTTTAGGAAAAATGATAACATTTCGGAAATGACAACTTTTTTTAAGAGACGGAGAATTCTTGAAAACACAAACAATTT
Organism: Aegilops longissima; assembly: GCA_021605205.1. Classification (NCBI taxonomy): domain Eukaryota; kingdom Viridiplantae; phylum Streptophyta; class Magnoliopsida; order Poales; family Poaceae; genus Aegilops; species Aegilops longissima. The sequence goes on from CM038682.1 coordinate 538,020,374, forward strand.
TTGAAATTCTCGAACATTTTTCAGAAAATGAGATCATTTTTTTAATGAAACCAATTTTTGAAATTCCGAACAATGTTTTAAAAGTAAGAACATTTTTTTAAATTCTCAAACATTTTTCGAAAACATGAATATATTTTTAACTTGTGAAAATATAATGGAAAACGGAAATTTTTTTGAAAAACAACATCTCTTCACCGTCACTTCGTCAAGCTAATGTCAACCATGTCGCATCATCACCTTGGCTGGCCGGCTAGAATTCGACATCATCGCCTCATGGATTTCGTCCTGTGTCGCGTTGTCGCGCTATCACTTGTTTGGACCAACATCGACCGCACCACATCATCACCTTGTCGGGCCGACCTCCTCGCCCCGCCACCCCACTTGCTTTGTCACGTTGGCTGCCTGGGGCTCGGACACATCGCCTCGTGGATTCTGGCCTGACATCATTGTGCCGTCACCTCATCGGGCCAACCTCCTGGCTCTGCCACGCCGACCTGTTGGGAAACATAGTAGAAAACAAAATTTCCCGCCCTACGATCATCCAGGAACAATATGAAGATGCATAACGGGTTGTGATCAACGATCGTTACCGACTCCGGGAGTGCAGCGGAAGTAGATGAGTCGGTGTAGATCGTACTTGGAGTCCCTCAAACATTGATGACGATCCCACGAACTGTCCTCGAACGATCCCTCGAACAGAAGATTGAAAGCACGGTCTCTCTGCTTGGTTGCAAGCATACGGTCTTCACGATTCGGCAGCGCTTCGCCACCGGAGCTAATCATCGCCGGAGAATTAGATGGAGGAGTTTAGAACCACACATGGTTCTAATTATGAGGATAAGAGATGGCTAGGGCTCACTCTAATTAGTAAACTAGGACCAACTAGAACGTGCACTAGATCAACTAGAAGAGGCTCCAAAACTTGTGTACCAATATGGAGAAATCCTCTAGTATATATAGGTTAGGAGGGAAGGAGAGGGCAGCCACCAAGGGAGGAAAGCCTCCCTTTGTGCGCAAGCCAGGGGGGAGTTCAACTCCCATCCCAAGTAGGATTCGCCTCCCCCAATAGGAAAGGGGGGCGCCACCTCCACTTGTGTCGTTACCTTCCACCTCTTGGCCTTATTAGGCCCATTGATATTAAATTAAATATATATTTGTTGTAACAATTTCCAGACCATTATATATATAATTTAACATCCCGAAAATATTTTCCTATATATATATATATATATATATATATATATATATATATATATATATATATATATATATATATATATATACCCCAGTATTACCCGATATTCACCAAACGCTCAAACCTCTCGAAACTATTCCAGATATTAATGAAATAATTACACAAATATATTCTCATCACTCCCGTCCTACTAACACTCAGCAGATCGTGATTACCTTAAGCTTGTGACCCCGTAGGTTCGGTAAACCATAGACATGAATGAACCCCTTCTTCAATGACCGATAGCGGAACCGTGGACATCCATATCGGTCCCTATGATTACACCAATGATATTTGAGTGAACCTTTGGTTATCATGTGATGTTCCCTTTGCTTCATGATACTTCACAAAATCTAGTGTGCATCGGTATCTCCTGAGTCCTCACCATGCTCACTATACCGTTGCTCCTGTTACCGGTTTTGTTCTTCTTTCTCGTTGGCGTGTTCCGGCATCCCCGTGATGTAGTCACCTGTGTCTGGCGAGACGATGATGGATGTCGTCACACCGAGAGGGCCCTAAGAATATCTCTCCATCGTCGAAGGAGCAAATCCCACTCTCGAGTTGTCCGGTCACTTGTCAAACTTTTCGGTGTGCCTGAAGTTGTCGTTATGATCTCCTTGTTGCAGATGGCGTTTGAGCAATCCCGAAGCCCACCGTCTGGTAGGAAGTGACCGAGACACTCTCATGGTCTGAGGAACTAAAACACATGCTAACACTTCGTGTTATAACAGATGATTTCAGACGATATAATCACATAGTATAGCAGACAATTATTGGGTCGATTCAATATGATCATTCTTCTAATGTCATACACTCAATGTTGTTTTAGGACTATCATTACACTTAACGATATCCTAAGATCCGGAAAACGTGATCACCAACAACACTTGAGCCAATCTTAGAGGCGAGACCGGGAACCTATTTTATTCCATTTATCATTCCACACATACATACGAGTTTTCCACTGAATCGCATATTCCAGGATCATAGCAGTTATAGGATGGAATATAAACTCTTAACTATAAATATAGAAATATAATAATACAATATTATTGCCTCTAGGGCATATTTCCAACACGTCCTGCTCCGTCACGTCGGCTGGCTCTGAGACTCTAGCGTCATCACATCGACCTGCTCCGGGAGTTCCACCTCGCCATGTCGACTTGCTTCACATATTCCGACCTACGCCGACATCAGCTCGTTGTTGCTTCATCGAGCCGACATCGCCGTACAGAACCGACTTGGAGTTGGGACCTTGTCCCTCCACGGTCCCGGACTCGACACTAACGCCTGGAGCATAAAACCAACAAAGTTGCTTTCATGCTTACATTTTTTCAGTTTTTATTTTTTGTTTGGTTCCATCAAACATTATATGTGTGTTGAATAAAGATGTTTTGCCTTTGTTCCCTTTTGATCGTTCTATGCCAAGTCCAGTTTCATGCCTAGTAGTTTGATTTTGGTCCCCCTGGACAGACTTGGGGGCTGTGAAAGCCTCTACTTTAACATGTGCCACTAGCTAACCTATGTGTTCTTTCCTTAGTCATTTTGCTATATTTTTCTTTTCTATGGTCTTCGGCTTGTGTCTTTGGTCAATACCTGGGTTGTCTGGCTTCTCTGTTTGTCTCTTAGTTTCCACTAGTTCGGCTAAGATTGGCCTTTGAAGCACTCTCCGTTTGCCTTATGGCCAAGGAGATTGAAGTCGAAAAATGGCTAGCGCATGTATTTGAAATTGGATGTAGACAAAGTTAAAGCACGATGGAAGCACTAAAAATAGTTTTAAGATCAACTTGGTTAGCGCATAAAAAGACTTGACTTAACTCAAGCATAATATTTTCTACTTAAGCTTTTTGATCTTTCCGAGCTCATGATACTTCTAACCTGCTCTATGATTTGATCCAGGATGCAGGACTGCTTCACCACGTTGGATGGCTAAGGGATCAATCTCATGTGTCCAGCCTAGTGCTCCCTTTTGCCATGTCGGACGGCTTGAGAGCTCAACCTCGCTATGTCCGGCTTGGGGGCTATTACACCCACGTCACTGGTCGGCTAAATTATTTTCCAGACCAACATCTCGCAGGTTGATCGATGGACCCCGCGGAACCAGCCGAGGAGCTATTTCCCCCACGCCACTAAAAAAGGGCAGCCCGGTGCATGTAGCTCCCACTTGCGCAGGGTCCGGGGAAGGATCCGACCACTTTGGGTCTACAGTACGCAGCCTTTCTCTACATTTCTGTAAGAGGCTGTTTCCAGGACTTGAACCTGTGACCTCATGGTCACAAGGCAGCAGCTTTACCACTGCGCCAAGGCCCCCCTTCTATTTTCCCCACGCCACTAGTCGGCTAAATTATTTTCCAGGCTGGCATCTGGCAGGTTGATCGATGGATCGCAGAGAAACTGCCCGGGGCTACTGCACCCGTGTTGTTGGTCGACTAAATTATTTCTATATTGTCGTCTGGCATGTTGATCGATGGATCCTACAGAACCGACTTGGGGGCTATTGCACCCACTCCATTAACCGACTAAATTATTTTCCAGGTTCGCGTCTCGCAAGTTGATCGACGAATCCCGCTGGTCGGCTAAATTATTTTCCAGGCTAGCGTCTGGCAGGTTGATCGACTGATTCCGTAGATTTGGTGCCCCCAAATACGGCTACTCAGTTGAGCAAGTGCCCGACAAGATTCGATCCTCAGGTCAGTCATTTCTGCCCGACCTGAATCTCCGGGGCTATTGCATACCAGTTTTTATTTATTTAAGTCCCGCAAGGAAGATTTCGATCCTCAAGCCAGTCGTGATACCCGACCTAAGTCCCGGGAGCTACTGTGTCGATGTTTCTTGTGAAGGGCTTTAAGTGCAATATGGGTTTTCGAGGAGGATTTCAATCCTCGGGTCGGCCACTTTGTGCCCGAGCTGAGTTCCGGGGGCTATTGTACAATTGTTCTTGCTCTAAGTATGTTACCAAATTTAGATTCGATCCTCAGGCCAATTTTACAAATCGACCCGAGTCTCGGGGATTACCGGAGCAACGGTTTTCCGCTTGACAATGCAATGCTTCTACCGAGGAGGATTTTGATCCTTAGGTCGGCCACTTGTGCCCGACCTAAGTCTCGGCGGCTACCGTACACAACGGTTTTTCTACAAATATAATGTTTCATTGACTCACAGGCCGGCATCTTCCTTGCCAAGATGCACGTCGATAACGATTGTTAAGCACTTTTGCTAAGATCTAGATGCATAACAGATTTTGGGCCAATATTCACCTTGAGGACTACTGTCTATACATATCTCTGCAGAGCATAGATTGCACCAATCAAAAAAGTCATGCACAGGCTAAAAATTCATGCATGGGTGAAACTTGCCTTGTTTGTTGATGTCACTGGTGCATTGTTGACTCTTCACACTCACAGGGGTTGCACTCCTCGCAATCTAAATGTTGAAATAACTCATACATAAGAACAACATTCGTTCAAAGGGACTACGTGGATGAGTGACAAATAAGAATCCAGCAAACATACTACTAGTGTATTAGATTTTGGTTTAAGTGCATTTGAATCCTCTTCAAATGGTGTATGTGTTAATGCTTAATTGAAATGAATTTCAATTACAACCTGAATTGCATACTTGACTTAGTTTGGTTTCAAATTGGAATTCATTTATAAGTTTAAATTTGATTTCAAAATGATTTCATAATTAAACTTGGTTTACTTTCCAATTGAATTTAATATTTGAAGAATTTTAATAGGTTTGAATATTCAATTTATGTTTGAATTTGAATTAGGATCAAATAATTTAATTACCTAGATTCATAGTCAAAGTTTGGGTTGAAATTCAATTTGGACTTAGAATTACGACTTAAACTCACTTGAATAATTTCTACTTTGAACTTCAATTAAATTTGAGTTTAAATTGGAAAATTTTAGGTCAAGTTCAAATGAGTTCAAACTTTATCAAGGTTCCTCATGAATTTATTTGCAAAGGGTTTCATTTATTTGGATTTATGAATTTGAGTATAAATTTTATTTAAGTTGAATTTGAGTTCAATTTAATTTGAATTTCCCAAAGTTCATATATGTTTTAAAATAATTCCAAAATTTAAATTTATACATATGGAAAATAAAGCAAAAAGAATTATTAAATTTGGTTTCATAGTATAAAAGTTATAAAAATTTAAATTTCCACTTATTTAAAGCTTCTATTAAAGCTTATTTGAATTCAAAGTATAATCTTTTTCAAATTTGAATCTACGGTCAATTCATTTGAAAGTCCAAGTTAATAGGATAATTTTGCAAACATAATTATTTAAAAGAGTTATAGTTTTGCATTTTAGACCCTAATTAAGTTTGAATTTTGTTCTATTTGAAATTGAAGTTTAAAATACACGAAAGTAAAATCAATTTTTGTGGATGAAAGTTTTCTCTACAAAGATCATTTTGCAAAAAGTTTCACTTCATTTGGACTTACATTTAAAAGGTTATGACGGGTTTAAGTTACATGGGCTTTTTTTTGCAAAATTTACAGAGACTAATTCGGGCAAATTGTTTTTATTTTTAAAACATGGACACATGGCACCTTTTGATTGGCCGGTACCATTTTCTTAAAGTGATCTAACATGGAGCGTCAGATCTAAGATGGACGGCTCATAGAGTGTACCTGCTCGCGAGTTGAAGTGATCTAATACCTAGCTCTGGATCTAGATCAGACAACTGAGACGGGAAGGGGCTCACCGAGCAGTGCTAGGTCATCAGAGATGGAGATGATGGTGGTGTGCGTCTCAGAGCATCTCCAACAGGCGCCCAAAAAGAGCTCCGCGCGCTAAAAGTTTGTTTTTTTGGGCGCCGGACAGCTCCAGCAGAAGCTGTAGCGCTAAAAAAATTTGCGCGCGCGCTGAAAAACGCTATCGCGCGTGCCATATTTGAGGCGCCGAATTGTGTGCGCTTCACAATTTACACTGTCTGCTTTTTGGGCGCGCGTTTTTGGGCACCTGCTAAAGCAAAGTTGGTCCCAGCGCTTTAAAAGTGCTACAATGACGCGCTATAATGTTTATTGGGCGCGGAATTTTTGTGCAGCTGTTGGAGATGCTCTCAGGTTCGATGGTTGTAGTGTCTCCGGTGTTCGTTGCGGCGCGGAAAGGGGTCGTCGGCGTGCAACTCGTCATGGCGAACTCGTGGCGTTGGCGGCTCGCCAGAATTGCGGTGGCGTTCAGGTGCGTTGGAAAGTGATCAGGCTCGATGCTCCGATGCTCCCCTGTACAAGTAGATGAGTCAAGGGTAGATCCGTAGAGAGAAGAAACACGCATCGACCGATGACCAAAGGGGCGGTGAAGACTCACCGGAGACGACAGAGTGGCTCGCCGGAGTGCGGAAACAAATACGGCAGCTCTCAGACAACTCTCAGCGGTTTGGCGGCGTATAGGTGCGCGCGAGCTAGGGAAATGAGAGAGAGGAGGCCGAGGGTATTTATAGATGGCTTCGGGAGGCCTTCAACTACCGTGCATGAGTCGATCGATCGGGTTCAGTGATGCAAAAGTCCCAAGTTCCGCATGATAGCGCAAACCTATTTCTCCCTTCGCCACGAGTGAGTCGTCCACTACATCACCTACTCCACCTGAGCACATTGCCATCTCTCTTCCTCCATGGTTGAAACTTCTCTTCATCCTCCATGACAGCAAGCTCCCACTCACTCCCGTCGATCCCTTCTACGGAGGTGTTGCAATCGTTGGTGTTGGGGGCGGCGCTACGGCAAGCAGGTGTTGCGAGGGGGATGTGGCTAGCTAGCCGACGACTATGAGGTGCTGCGGTGTGGGAATGCAACGTGGTTGGATGGGTTGATGTCGCAACCGGGCATTGGCGACCAATGACAGGTGGTGCTGGTACCGGCAGGTACCAAAGCTACGACGATGATGGGTTGAAGCTGCGATGGAGCGGTGTGGCTGTTGCGGCCGGGCATTGCCGATGCTATGACTACCAGCGGGTGGTGATGCAACCGGCAGGAGCCGAAGTTGCAATCAGTGGCGGTAGAACTGTAACCAGCGTTGGGCGAAGCTGCAACCGTGGACGTCGTCAACCAAGGACGACAATTTCTATGACTGTGATTGTGACCCGTGCGGAGCAGGACGACCGACTGCTGGAACCGTGGATGTGAACTACTACAAGCCTACAACCCGTGATGATTATTGGCAGCCCATGTCAACGTTGTGACCCGTGACGGTGTCGACCACGACTGTCGTGACCATCGTCAGCGCTTCCAACGACTGACGACTGTTGGCAATAATCCACGGCGATTGCGTCGGGTGTGCGAGCGTGTGCGCACGGGACGCGTCGGGCTCGTGGCGTGCGTGCGTGAGTGTGTCTGGCCATTGTCTGGCCATGGTCCGACTAGTTCACAGTCTGGACATAGTCTAACCTATGTCCGACTAGTGTACAAGGCAGGTCTGGGTTGCGTGTGTGCGTGCGTAGGTAGAGCAAAGGTGCGGGCACGTGTGTGTGTGCGCGCGAGGCAGCAAACCAGCAGGTCCAAGCCGTTGGCGAGCTGGACGGGGGTGACTTGCACTGATCTGTTGAGGGCTCGGCGCGATCCCCGCGCGTGCGTGTGTGTCGTGGGAACGGCTAGAGCAGGTCGAATCAAGCGCTTGGACTGAGTGGGAGCATGGGTCGTGCCCACTACTGGCCCTGGGTATAAGACCCCTGTGGAGCTCGTTGTAATGGGCGTGTGTTGAGTTGTTGCTCGTGATATTGCCCGTTGTGGCAGCGGCGTTCATGCGCCGGGAAAAACACCACCGTGTCTCCTGTGTCCTTCATGTTCCTTCTTTCTTCTTCTTCCTCGTGTCGTTCTAGCGCATCAGAGAGAAGAAGAGTGCTATGCTGAGAGAGAGAGAGAGAGAGAGAGAGAGAGAGAGAGAGAGAGAGTGAGGGAGCTAGGGCTAGGGTAGAAACCAACAATTGGCATCATAGCTTCGGTTGCGAGGTGAGCATCGGCGGGCATGTCACTCGTCCCGTACGGTGGTGGCGGCGTGATGTCGCTGCAGATCCCATTGACGCCAGCGAACTAAACGTCCTGGACCATCAAGGTTGAGGCGATCCTTGATGCCCAGGGTCTCTGGTGTGCGGGGGCGCCAGTGGAGGGCGCGTCGGTCGATGCCGGCAAGAGCAAGACGGTGCGGGCGGCGATGATGGGCGCGCTGTTGGAGGACCTGCTGATGCAGGTGGCGACGAAGCCAGCCGCGAAGGAGGTATGGGACTCCCTCAAGGTTCGCTTCGTCGGCGCCGATCGAGTGTGGGTGGCGCGGCTCACGACTCTCCGAGGTGAGTTCGACTGCCTACGGATGGAGGACGACGATCTCGACGCGTACGCGGCAAGGTGAACGGCATGGCGGCAAGGTACGCGCAGCTCGGGTCCACACTGGACGAGTGCAACATGGTGAAGAACTGCTCGACACCGTGCCGGATCGGCTGTACGTCGTGGTCGCCGACATCGAGCAGTTCTACAATGTGGAGGAGATGGCGTTCGAGGAGGTCGTCGGGCGTCTGAAGGCCTTCGAGGAGCGGACGAGGCGGCGCGTGCAGGCCGATGGCGAGCGCGCGGGCGAACAACTCATAATGACGGTTGCCTAGTGGGCGACGCGGCGTCGATAGTAGGGTGGGCGTGGCTTCGGCGACCACGACAACGACGGAGCAGCAAGCACGTCTTCAGGCGGCGGAGGGAAGCGGCGAGGACACTACTACAACTACGACGGACGCGGGCATTTTCGGCGCGAGTGCCCGAAGCCGCAGAAGGCACAAGCGGCGAAGCATGCTCTTCTGGCCGACGCCAACATCGAGTACGACGGGCTCCTCTAGGCCGTGGCTTAGGGGGAGTGTGTTGGCAATAAGCCACCGCGATTGCGTCGGGTGTGCGAGGGTGTGCGCACGGGACGCGTCGGGCTCGTGGCGTGCATGCGTGAGTTTGTCTGGCCATTGTCCGACTAGTTCACAGTCTGGGCATAGTCTGACTTGTGTCTGACTAGTGTACAGGGCAGGTCTGGGTTGCGTGTGTGCGTGCGTAGGTAGAGCAAAGGGGTGGACGTGCGTGTGTGTGCGCGCGAGGCAGCAGACCAGGTCCAAGCCGTTGACGAGCTAGACGGGGGTGACTAGCACTGATCCGTTGCGGGCTCGACGCGATCCCCGTGAGTGCTTGCGCGTTGTGGGAACGGCCAGAGCGGGCCAGATCAAGCGCTTGAACTGGGTGGGAGCGTGGGTCATGCCCACTACTGGCCCTGGGTATAAGAACCCTGCGGAACTCGTTGTAATGGGCGTGTGTCGAGTTGTTGCTCGTTATCTTGCCCGTTGTGGCAGCGGCGTTCGTGCGCCGGGAAAAACACCACCGTGTCTCCCATGTCCTTCCTGTTCCTCCTTTCTTCTTCTTCTTCCTCGTGTCGTTCGAGCGCATCAGAGAGATAAGAAGAGTGCTATGCTGAGAGAAAGAGCTAGGGCTAGGGTAGACACCAACAACGACAAACAATTATTGCGTCGACGGGGCACGACACGCACAAGGACTGGCATGCGGCGGCGACGACGACGACCACGGATCAAGTTCTGCGACGGCCGTCACTTTGCTGCTATGATGGTGATCAGACATTGCGACCAGCGGAGTGTCTTCCTCGGCGACGGTGGGGGACACGTGCGCTAGTGCTGCGACGACGACCATTGGGCAGTGCAGTGAGTCACAGTGATGCAAGCGACGAATGATGAGGGACGCGTTCCGGCGATGGTATGCCGGCGAGCACCGAGGTGCTGCAAGCAGGAGACGGGAGGTGCCCCAGCCGGCCTCCAGGTGGCTAGTTCATCTGAGACAAGGGTCGGGGCCCCGCTCCCCTTCCCTCTCCTAACTCCGCCTCACTCCATCTCCCCGAGCGGCGGCCGAGCGGCTCCCCCGCGTCCTCTCCTCGCCCCCACCCCTCCTTCCTCCCTACCCTACCGCCACCGGACGGCGCCCCCGGATCTGGCCGGGTGGTCTCGGCGGCGGCGGGCCTTCCTTTCCCCCGCGCGCAATGCTCTTCCCGGGGCAGGGCTCGGCGGCGGGAGCAGCTCGGTTGGCGGCGGTCCGCGTCCCAGCAAGCGGGCCGGCGGCTTGCGCGGTGGTGGTGCAACCTCTTGGCGGCGGGGCGGCCTGGTGGCGCTGGATGGCCGGCGGCGCGACCCCGGCCCAGATCTGGGCCCTTAGGTCCCCATCTGGGTCCTAGCGGGCCGGCGTCGGCGTGGCTTCGCTGCCTCCGCATGGTGAAGTGGAGGGGCGGCTCGGACAGGGAGCAGCGACGCCGACGGCAGGCCTTCTACAGCGCGACGGTGGAGCTTTACGGGCATTTGAGGGCCTGGCCGGGCCTGTGGGTCCACGGGCCTGGTATGCTCCTGCTGTTGCGTCTGGTCGGATCCCGTTGGTGACGGTGGAGGTTGGGCCCTCCCGCATGCTGATGGTGCTGCTGCTCCGAGTCCCGACTTCTCTTCTTCGTTGTGCAGGTCCCACTTCGTGGTGTAGTGGTGAGACAGTGTGGGAGATTCAAGACCGTATTGGCGCAGGGTGATGGACGGTATGGTGGCATGCTCCGGAGCACCTGGGGTGATGGTTGGGACCGGGAGAAATCCCTGTCGGCCTGGCCGACTCCGACGCGGCGGCGCCTGAGGGTGCCGCCGGACCTTCCTGGAGGGCGTTGGGTGTCACCCTTCCTTTCTCCTTGCCGTGTACCGGGGAAACCCTTGCAGCAGTGTCGTCATCGTCGTGTTCCTTCTTGAAGGTGTTGTGTAGTACCGGCGCTTCGGAGTCGGAGCTTGGTGGAAGATCCATGGTGGGCGCAGCGGTCGCGATGATCCTTCGTTTTTGTTGACCCGTCTCGTTTCTTTTATATTTTCTCTTTCGTTTTTTGGGCATGCCTGTGCTGTTTCCGGCCAACACCTATCGTGGGTTGTATCGGTGATGGTTGCTTTGTACTCCCTCTGTTTTTATTTAGTTCGCGTATTAGCTTTGGTCAAAGTCAAACTTTATAAACTTTGACAAAATTTATGAACAAAAATATTAACATATACAATAACAAATCAGTATCATTAGATTCATTATTGAATGTACTTTCACATCATATAGATTTGTTATGTTAAATGTTTATATTTTTTTATAAACTTGGTCAAACTTTACAAAGTTTGACTTTAGTCAAACCTAATATGCAGAGTAAATAAAAACGAAGGGAGTAATACAAGGGGGAACCCTATTTCGGAGGGAGACGGGAGGTTCTTCGAATCGGCTGATTCATGCCTGCGCAAAGAGGAGAGAATATTGGCTGATTCATATTTGAAGGAGTGTAGCGTGCGGGGTGAGGACGAAGATGGACCTGCTGACGTGAGCCTAATACAACACAATAAGAGTCACCTTAGGAGCGTACGCTGGGCTATGCCACGTCAAACATTTACTGTCGCAGGGATTGATCAGTTAGATGTTCATCTACCCAGATAACACCTCCCCAAGTTCACGTAAAAAAACACTTTAACTTTCTTCCCTTATCTTCGCTGGGAAGGCAACCAACGCAGGCGACCTCCCCCCTCTCTCTCGTTTCCTCTCCTGAACCCGCCGCCACGACTGCCGCCAGAGGGAGAGGAACTGGCTCCGCTCTTCCATGCAACAACACCAACGCCATTGTCTCCTGGAGGAGTGGGTGGGAGGAGAAGGCGGCGGCAGTTTCGATCTGTCATCTGCCTCGACAGGGGACAAGGCGGTTCTATTCGATTGAAGTGGCTGCCGGAAGGATGGGATGAAGAAGGCGTCGTTGGCTGGCTGAGGGTCAGGTGAGGATGAGGGGAAGCGGCTACGAGCACACCACCGGTGTTCGATCGATGGTGTCGTGCATCGGCGGCCGGGATAAGGCTAGGCAGATGGGAAGCAGTGGCCCCCTCCACCCAGCTCCATATCCATGGCAGCATCAGCGAGGTGAGCAGTGGCTAAAGGCTCCCACCTGAAGAAATCGAGGCGTTGGCGGCGGAGTCGATGGGGAGAAGGCCCTGCCTTGATGCAGTTGGAGACGCTGCTGGCGCTCAGCCTCAAACAGCAAAGTCACCTTGTAACGGAGGTAAACATCGCCTCCTATCCTTACACTTGTAGCCTTGATTTTGATGAGCGCTGGTTTGCGCAGACCCTGCGGCTAGGGTTTGATTTCTGTTTGTCTGCGATGCAAATTGCGTTGGTTTACCTGACGGAATCAGCGCCATTTATCTCATCTTGGTTACCTTTACCTACTGGCTACTGCATTGCAAAACCAGAAGCTCATAGAATAATGATGATGAATAGTTAAGTAAAACGTGAAACTCTCTGGCCATTTTCTCTAGCTGATAGCAAGAATAATGAACAGCAAGCACTATACCCTGATTAGTGTCGTGAATGCCTAATCAAGGTCCATCTGAATATAATTTCATTGTGTTTGCCTTGTGTGTGATGCAGATGTGGGCATATAAGTTTGATATCTTGTCGCCTACAGTTGCTTTTCATTTGTCATTGACCTGATGCAGATCCCTGAACCCTTGTGCTTTGAACCTGAGCCTGAAGATTTTATAGCTGTTCAAAGGAAGAGATGTTAAAATGGAACCTCCGTCAGTGTGCTTGGCATGTGACTACTGTAGTGTGGGTGCATGTGTATTCAGTGTCCTTTGAATGTCCACTGTTGGGTCCTTTGAATGTCCACTGATGGGATGCACACTTTCGATGAGTAGCGAACTCATAATTTGTAGTCTCGTTGATGGTTCAAATAATGGGAAACTGAAGAATCTGTTTTGTCATCATCCCAGGTTTCACAAAATTCAAACATACATCATTTCCATGCCAAGTTACATATTTTAGGTGCCAGAGGATTGTCGAAAGAAACTCAGATGTTTGAGAAACACTACTCACTTCAAGCTCTCATCACTTGTATATCTATGTGCTACCCACACTGCATTTCGTTTTTTGAAATGGCCGCCTCCTACCAGGCACCGCCCAGGAACTTCTCAGGAGGCAGAGTTTGGCTGTCAACAAGGTCGTCTCACGCCCCTCTTCTTCTCCCCTTAGTTCTATTCGATTTGGATGCTCTGTGTACGATTTGTTTCTTTGTCCAGCTGCATATCTCTTGTGTATAGTTCTAACTACATTGAAGTTATGCATCCATTTTCATTGCATCACTTACCACAAGATATCCAATAAATCCTTGTATATATAGTGACGAGCGTAAACAGTGATGTTCGTAAGGATTTGGTCTACGAACGGGGATGTATACAAGCAGTGCTTATCTCGGGAATGTGTGATAGTGGTAAAACACAGGAAAATACCTAGCAAAACAAGTAAGAGGGCCAATGGAAATTTTTTACAAGGGCCACATGAGCTATTTTCTAATGCTCAATTTGCAACTCGGCATCAGGTGAGCGTTGAATAGCATCAATGTATCACTGTAATTTTCCATGTCATCTAAATTGAGCCACAGGAATCTACCTATGTTTTTCTTTGCATAGTGCGTATGTATGTTTAATGCTGGTGCATCCCGTTTAAATGAAGCTAGCTATGTAAGTAGGAATAAGTAATTGCAGTTCTCAGGCACCAGACTACCAAACACTTGATTATTCAAGCGCAGCGTTACTACCTGAAAGATCGGCATTCGGTAGTCAGTTCAATGGTGAAGAATTACCAAGTAATTATACTTTTTCTTGTTTGAGTACAACAAAATTAGTTTCTTCTTTCGAGGAAAGAGGTCAATACTGGCTTCAGATAATTAATATGGTCCATGTTGTGTGAAGTAGTTATTTTTCATTTTTGAGGAAGATGTACTACAATAATTTAATGTAGACTCATCCATCTTCCTCCAATGGTGTTTAAACCAAAGCAATGGAGACCAAAGCTCTGATACCAATTGAAAGGGATCGAGAAGAGGTGTCTAGAGGGGGGGTGATTAGACACTAAGTACCAAAGTTGCAGTTTTTGACTTTTTTAGGTTGGAGTGGAGTTTAGGCACAATTTTAACAGTCACAATACATAACAAGCAAGCATGCAAAGAGTATATGAGCAGCGGAAAGTAAATCATGCAACTTGCAAGAATGTAAAGGGAAGGGTTTGGAGGATTCAAACGCAATTGGAGACACGGATGTTTTTGTCGTGGTTCCGATAGGTGGTGCTATCGTACATCCACGTTGATGGAGACTTCAACCCACGAAGGGTAACGGTTCTTGTGAGTCCACGGAGGGCTCCACCCACGAAGGGTCCACAAAGAAGCAACCTTGTCTATCCCACCATGGCCGTCGCCCACGAAGGACTTGCCTCACTAGCGGTAGATCTTCACGAAGTAGGCGATCCCCTTGCCCTTACAAACTCCTTGGTTCAACTCCATAATCTTTTCAGAGGCTCCCAAGTGACACCTAGCCAATCTAGGAGACACCACTCTCCAAGAAGTAACAAATGGTGTGTTGATGATGAACTCCTTGCTCTTGTGCTTCAAATGATAGTCTCCCCAACACTCAACTCTCTCTCACAGGATTTGGATTTGGTGGAAAGAAGATTTGAGTGGAAAGCAACTTGGGGTAGGCTAGAGATCAAGATTCATATGGTAGGAATGGAATATCTTGGCCTCAACACATGAGTAGGTAGTTCTCTCTCGAGAAATAGGATCTTTGGAAGTGTAGGCTTGTTCGATGGCTCTCTCCACGAATGAAGAGGAGGTGGAGGGGTATATATAGCCTCCACACAAAATCTAACCGTTACACACAATTTACCAATCTCGGTGGGACCGAATCAATAAACTCGGTCTGACCGATTTAGCAAATCTAGTGACCGTTAGGATTTTCGGTGGGACCGACATGCAACTCGGTAGGACCGATATGGTTAGGGTTAGGGCATAACGTAATCTCGGTGAGACCGATTACACAAACTCGGTGAGACCAATTTTGGTAATAAGCTAACCAGAGAGTTGGTCAGGCAAACTCGGTGAGACCAATTAAACAAACTCGGTGAGACCGATTTTGGTAATAAGCTAACCAGAAAGTTTGCATTGTAATCTCGGTAGTACCGATTGCTCAAACTCGGTGAGACCGATTTTGGTAATGGACATACACAGAGAGATTACAATCCCATCTCGGTGAGACCGAGATCCCTATCGGTGATACCGATTTGCCTAGGGTTTGTGGCAGTGGCTAAGACATCTGAACTCGGTGGCGCCGGATAGAAAGAATCGGTGGGGCCGAGTTTGACTTTGGGTTTAGGACATATGTGGATGTGGGAAAGTAGTTGAGGGTTTTTGGAGCATATCACTAAGCATCATGGAGCAAGAAACTCATTAAGAAACACCTCATCCACTCTTGATAGTATTGGCTTTTCCTATAGACTCAATGTGATCTTGGATCACTAAAATGGAAAACATGTAGAGTCTTGAGCTTTTGAGCTTGAGCCAATCCTTTGTCCTTAGCATCTTGAAGGGGTTCCACATCCTTTAGTCCATGCCACTCCATTGTTGAACTTATCTGAAACATACTAGATAAAAGTGTTAGTCCAACAAGAGATACGTTGACATTAATTACCAAAACCACCCAGGGAGCACTTGTGCTTTCAATCTCCCCCTTTTTGGTAATTGATGGCAACATACATCAAAGCTTTAGATAAAGATATAGAGAATAGCAAGTAAAGCTTTGGAAAGACATGTAACATGCATAGGCTCCCCCTACATGTATGCAATCATGGAATATAGAAGCATGTGAATGCATGAACATGACAGAGTAAGCAATGTGTTACATGTATCTTGGCTATATGCATAAGAGAAAAAGATAGTAATAGATGTGTATGCGGGAAATCTACCTTCATGCTCATGAGTCCTTCTTGCAAACAATATGTACATCAGCAAGAATTTCTCATACACATGACTGTGATGCATATACTTACCTTGTGGTCTTGAGTTGGCTTAGGATGGAATGAACCTGCGTAAACAAGGTTAGATAACACAGATACACTTACTAGCCAGAGCAAACAGAAGAAACCACAAGAATACCAAGACTGGGATGACATGTAGAGAGTGAGTACTAAGTACCACATTTAATATTGACATGTCCCCAAAGGTAAAGATGTGCAAAGAATTTAAATCATTTCTTTCCCTTAGATGTCTTGCTCCCCCTGAATCTAGCATGGGATATTGGGAGAAGATAGGGAACAGAAAATCAGAGCAAAAAGCAAAATCAGAGCTAATGCAAATAGGCACATATGAACATGTCTTTCTTTCCCCTCAAGAAGACATGTGGCATCTATCCTCTTGAACATCAAGAATCTGGGATCCTTGAGAATTACTCTCTGTTTGAGTATTCTCTCCCCCTGGAGATCTCTCTCTCCCCCTATGGAGGTGATACTCTCTCTCCCTTTGGAAGTGATAAGTTTTGATGGGATCTCTCTAAGTGATAAGCTTTGATGTGATCTCTCTCTCTCCCCCTTTGACATCAATTTCCAAGAAGGGCCTTCTGGAATTTTTGTGAATGGGTTTGGTCCTTGAGTCACAACACAAAGCATTGATAAAAATGTGATGCTTGTAGAGGACAAGATTCATTGAGTGGAGCTAGATCATAAGTAAAACAGAAACAAGTGGCAGAATGTTTTTCCTGTAGTGAAATCGGTGGCACCGAGTGGTTTGCTTCGGTTGCACCGAAAGGATTCGGTTGGACCGAAAATAGAAAACCGGTGAGACCGAGTTCATCGCAGAGAAAAACTTTGTCACCTCAGCTTACTTAGACAAGTAAAATCTCACAAGGATTTGCAAGGAATTGGATGCAGGGAATGCAGAACAGATAGAAAAGAAGGAAAAATAAAAGAAAAGAAATCTAGATGAAGTTTTTTTTGAAGGGGAAACAAACAGGCATGAGACAAATGCAAAAGGAAACACAAGAGAACTTCATCTAGAATTGGGCGGTGACAAAGTCACCTATGTTAGAGTATATTGACTTAGGAGTCAAGTGAGGTCACTTGATCATAGGTCATACTCATCGTTTAAGCTCAAAATGGGGTTACCATTTTTCGTTTAAGCATCTTGATGTATTCACATCTTATCGAGTTGCTTTGACTCATGACTCGGAGTAAAGCTTCTCTAAAATGGAATGACATACCTTGGGTGGTGGTGTTGATCATGTAGTTGAACTTGTGTGGGTTGCTCAAGGTTGATGTAGCTCATCAAGAGTTTGGAGCACCACTTGGAATTTGAGTTCATCTACCTACATGGGTTAGTTCTTGCAAGGAAGAGCACTTGTGTATACAAAATGACAATCATGAAACTCAACATAGAATTTGTCAAAGGATATGTTCGAATGGTTTCGTGCTTCCTTGTCTTCAAACACCATTGTGTAGAGACTTGGTGATGTAGAGATTGCTCAAGATGTGAGTGAGTTGCAATCTCATAGACTTAGATTCATCCAAGTACCTACAAGGGTTAGATAACATGCAAGATGCAAATATATCCAAGACATAAGATTATCATCATAAGAGAAATATCAAGGATTAGTCATAAGCTCATGTCTTGCATGTATCCAATGGAGTTCCTACTCCAAGTTTGAAGCATCAATGATGTTCAATTCACCTCTTAACCTGCAAAACACTTTCTCATCAAGTGGTTTAGTGAATATATCCGCTAATTGCTTTTCGGTGCGAACATGCTTAAGATTAATGTCACCCTTAGCAACATGATCTCGAATGAAATGATGACGAACTTCAATATGCTTAGTTCGAGAGTGTTGCACGGGATTGTGAGCAATCTTGATAGCACTTTCATTGTCACAAAGTAATGGAACATGTTTCACATATATCCCATAATCTTTAAGAGTTTGGGTCATCCAAAGTAATTGAGCACAACATGAACCAACGGCAATGTATTCCGCTTCGGTGGTGGATAAGGATACCGAGTTTTGTTTCTTGGAAGACCAAGACACAAGAGATCTACCAAGAAATTGACAAGTACCCATAGTGGACTTTCTATCAACCTTGTCTCCGGCATAGTCCGAGTCGGAGTAGCCAACAAGATCGAAAGAGGCCCTCTTAGGATACCAAATGCCAAAATTTGGTGTATGAATTAAGTATCTCACTATCCTTTTCACGGCCTTAAGGTGACATTCTTTAGGAGCAGCTTGATATCGTGCACACATGCACACACTTAGCATGATATCGGGACGTGAAGCACATAGATATAACAATGAACCAATCATAGTGCGATAAACCTTTTGATCGACCAGTTCACCATCTTTGGTCAAATCAAGATGTCCACTAGTAGGCATTGGTGTAGTCATACCTTTGCATTCTTGCATATTGAACTTCTTGAATAAGTCCTTGGTGTACTTCGTTTGAGAGACAAAGGTTCCCTCCTTAGTTTGCTTGATTTGCAAACCAAGAAAGAATTTGAGTCCACTCATCATAGACATCTCAAAATACTCCGACGTTAGCTTTCCAAACTTTTCATCAAAATGAGGGTTAGTAGAACCAAATATAATATCATCAACATAGATTTGCCACACAAATAGTTCTCCATTGACCCTTTTAGTAAAAAGAGTAGAATCAATTTTTCCGATTTCAAAGCCTTTTTCGATAAGGAACTTGGTCAAGCATTTATACCACGCTCTAGGAGCTTGTTTAAGACCATAAAGGGCTTTGTGAAGTTTGTAAACATGATTTGGTTTCTTAAGATTGACAAAGCCGGGAGGTTGTTTGACATAAACTTCCTCCTCTATTTCACCATTTAGAAAAGCACTTTTAATGTCCATTTGGTACAAGGTGATATCATGGTGATTAGCATAGGCAAGTAAGATGCGAATGGACTCAAGTCTAGCAACGGGAGCATAAGTCTCACCATAGTCCATACCTTCGACTTGTGTGTAGCCTTGGACGACAAGACGTGCTTTGTTGCGAACTACTTGTCCATATTCATCTTGCTTGTTGTGAAACACCCATTTGGTACCGATGATGTTGTGGTTGTTGTCGGGCTTCTCAACCAATGTCCACACTTGATTTCTCTCAAAGTTGTGTAGCTCTTCGTGCATGGCGTTTATCCAATCCGGATCTTCCAATGCTTCTTCAACCTTCATAGGTTCAATGCTAGAGATGAATGAATAGTGTTCACAAAAGTTAGCTAAACGAGTTTTAGAGCGAGTGATTCTCCCGGTTTGGATATCATTGTAGATTTTCTCGACGGGATGGTCTTTAGCAATTCTTGCTCGAACTCATGTCAGCTTTTGCTTGGGTATTGGTTGAACATCTTCTTCATCTTGTTCTTCTTCTTGGCCTTCTTCATTGTTGGCGTTGTCGTTCTCTTGTCGTGGTGGAGAAGGAGGTTGTTGACGTTCATCTTGGTGCACTTCCTCGTTTTCTTCATCTTGGTGTGTCCCACTTGTGGATGCTTCCATATCAACTCTTGGTTCACCTTGTCGTGAGGTAGAAGCTTCCACTTGGACGGACGAGGTACTCTCCTTCACCTCCGTTGGGCGAATCTTGCCAATAGACAAATCTTGGATTGCTTCCGAGGGATATTTGTCTCCTACATCAATTGGCAATTGCTCTACTTGCGAGCCGTTAGATTCATCAAACTTCACATCTACCGTTTCTTCAACCTTTCGGGTGAAATTGTTGTAGACACGGTATGTGTGAGAGTTTGAGCCATAACCAAGTAGGAAACCTTCATGAGATTTAGGAGCAAATTTAGAATGACGATGCTTATCAAGAATGTAGCACTTTGAGCGAATACTCGAAAGTATCCAACTTGGGGTTTGTTACCGGTGAGAAGCTCGTATGCCGTCTTGCCGAGTAGCTTGTGAAGATACAAGCGATTTGTTGCATGACAAGCTGTCTCAACCGCTTCCGCCCAAAAGTGCTTCGGCGTCTTGTACTCATCAAGCATCGTTCTCGCCATTTCGACGAGCGTCCGGTTCTTCCTCTCAACAACTCCACTTTGTTGAGGTGTGTACGTAGCCGAGAACTCGTGTGAGATTCCTTCTTAGTCAAGAAAGGTGTCCACATTTGCGTTCTTGAACTCCGTTCCATTGTCGCTGCGAACCTTCTTGATCTTCACTTCAAATTTATTTTGGGACTTCCTAGCGAAGTTTTTGAAGATCTTTTGAACCTGCGATTTATCATCGAGAAAGAACACCCACGTAAATCTTGAAAATTATCAACTATAACTAGACCAAAAGAATTTCCACCGAGACTTTTGTAAGTGTTGGGACCAAAGAGATCCATATGAAGTAGCTCGAGTGGCCTCCTTGTGGTCATGATGTTCTTCACGGGATGCCTTCCTCCAACCTGTTTACCTGCCTGACAAGCGCTGCAAAGTCTATCCTTATCAAATATGACATCATTAACTCCAAGGATATGATTTCCTTTAATAAGCTTGTCAAGGTTTCGCATGCCAACATGACCTAATCGTCTATGCCATAACCAACCTTTAGAGGATTTAGCAATAAAGCAAGTTCTAGGTTGAGCCTTTTTAGTGAAATCAACAATGTATAGATCACCTCTACGCACACCGGTAAAGACCATTTTATGATTATCTCTACGAAACACTTGGCAATCTACTTCAGTAAATAGGACATTGAAACCGAAATTAGCAAGTCTAGATACTAAAAATAAGTTGTATCCAAGAGATTCAACGAGCATGACATTTTGTATGGAGCTATCATGTGATATGGCCACCTTACCGAGGCCAACCACCTTACCCTTTGAGTTGTCACCGAAAGTGACATACTTTCGAGGACCATTGTTTTCAGCAAGCTCACGAAACATGTCTTTATCTCCGGTCATGTGATCGGTACATCCACTATCAAGAACCCATTCCTTTCCACCTGCCATATATCCGCGAAGATTTGCCATAAGACCAAAGTGTCTCATTGCATCATCAAGATCAAAGTCACTATCATCATCCTCATCATAGTATCCATGTTCAACATCGTCATGTGGTGGATCAAATCCTAGAGAGGGTGATTCGTTAGAGTGAGTTTGACAATGATCTTGCTTATGAATTTTTATAGCTTCGGAAATAATATCACTAATAATTCCAACATCTCCTTTGGCACGCATAAGGTTTGTAAGCTCAAACAAACAATCACCAAACATAGGATCACTAGAATTCATCTTACTCAAGGCAATAGATTTATGGAGAATTTCATCTAAATTTTTCAAGGACTAATCTGGAAATCGTTCCTCAAGAAATTTCCATATGGTATAGGCATAATCAAGAGTAGGCAAACTAGCAATCAAGTTTTTGGGCAATCATCTTATGATAAGATTGATGGTTCTAAGATTGTGAATCTTGTCAAGATCATCTTCGGGTGTGGGATGCAAGGGATCAGTATGAGGTGCACAAGGGCTAGAAATGTACTTGTTCAAATGATATTGATTGAAAATTAAAAGCATCTCATTTTTCCACTCATGAAAATATTCTCCATCAAAAATAGGCACTCTATGTCTAAGACTCCCAATAGTAGACTCATCCATCTTCCTCCAATGGTGTTTAAACCAAAGCAATGGAGACCAAAGCTTTGATACCAATTGAAAGGGATCGAGAAGAGGTGTCTAGAGGGGGGGGGGTGATTAGACACTAAGTACCAAAGTTGAATTTTTTGACTTCTTTAGGTTGGAGTGGAGTTTAGGCACAATTTTAACATTCACAATACATAACAAGCAAGCATGCAAAGAGTATATGAGCAGCGGAAAGTAAAGCATGCAACTTGCAAGAATGTAAAGGGAAGGGTTTGGAGGATTCAAACGCAATTTGAGACACGGATGTTTTTGTCGTGGTTCCGATAGGTGGTGCTATCGTACATCCACGTTGATGGAGACTTCAACCCACGAAGGGTAGCAGTTCATGTGAGTCCACGGAGGGCTGCACCCATGAAGGGTCCACGAAGAAGCAACCTTGTCTATCCCACCATGGCCGTCGCCCACGAAGGACTTGCCTCACTAGTGGTAGATCTTCACGAAGTAGGCGATCCCCTTGCCCTTACAAACTCCTTGGTTCAACTCCACAATCTTGTCGGAGGCTCCCAAGTGACACCTAGCCAATCTAGGAGACACCACTCTCCAAGAAGTAACAAATGGTGTGTTGATGATGAACTCCTTGCTCTTGTGCTTCAAATGATAGTCTCCCGAACACTCAACTCTCTAACACAGGATTTGGATTTGGTGGAAAGAAGATTTGAGTGGAAAGCAACTTGGGGTAGGCTATAGATCAAGATTCATATGGTAGGAATGGAATATCTTGGCCTCAACACATGAGTAGGTAGTTCTCTCTCAGAAATAGGATGCTGGAAGTGTAGGCTTGTTCTGATGGCTCTCTCCACGAATGAAGAGGAGGTGGAGGGGTATATATAGCCTCCACACAAAATCTAACCGTTACACACAATTTACCAATCTCGGTGGGACCGAATCAATAAACTCGGTCTGACCGATTTAGCAAATCTAGTGACCGTTAGGATTTTCGGTGGGACCGACATGCAACTCGGTAGGACCGACATGGTTAGGGTTAGGGCATAACGTAATCTCGGTGAGACCGATTACACAAACTTGGTGAGACCGATTTTGGTAATAAGCTAACAAGAGAGTTGGTCAGGCAAACTCGGTGAGACCGATTACACAAACTCGGTGAGACCGATTTTGGTAATAAGCTAACCAGAAAGTTTGCATTGTAATCTCGATAGTACCGATTGCTCAAACTTGGTGAGACCGATTTTGATAGTGGACATACACAGAGAGATTACAATCCCGTCTCGGTGACACCGAGATTGTGACGCCCCCGATTCAATCGTACTAATCATACACGCAAACGTGTACGATCAAGATCAGGGACTCACGGGAAGATATCACAGCACAACTCTAAAATAAAATAAGTCATACAAGCATCATAATAGAAGCCGGGGCCTCGAGGGCTCGAATACAAGTGCTCGATCATAGGAAGTCAGCGGAAGCAACAATATCTGATACGGACATAAGTTAAACAAGTTTGCCTTAAGAAGGCTAGCACAAACCGGGTTACAGATCGAAGAGGCGAGGCCTCCTGCCGGGATCCTCCTAACTACTCTTGGTCGTCGTCGCCGGGCTGCTGCGTAGTAGTAGGCACCTCCGATGTAGTAGGAGTAAATGCGTTAAAGATGGCGTCGCTCCTGGCTCCGACATCTGGTTGCGGCAACCAGGTAGAAGGGAAGGGGGAAAAGAGGGAGAAAAGCAACCGTGAGTACTCATCCAAAGTACTCGCAAGCAAGGAGCTACACCACATATGCATGGGTATATGTGTAAAGGGCCATAACGGTGGACTGAACTACAGAATGCCAGAATAAGAGGGGGATAGCTAATCCTGTCGAAGTCTACGCTTCTGGCAGCCTCCGTCTTGGGGCATGTAGAAGAGAGTAGACTGAAGTCCTCCAAGTAGCATCGCATAGCATAATCCTACCCGGCGATCCCCTCCTCGTCGCCCTGTTAGAGAGCGATCACCGAGTTGTATCTGGCACTTGGAAGGGTGTGTTTTATTAAGTATCCGGTTCTAGTTGTCATAAGGTCAAGGTACAACTCCAAGTCGTCCTGTTACCGAAGATCACGACTATTCGAATAGATTAACTTCCCTGCAGGGGTGCACCACATTACCCGACATGCTCGATCCCATTTGGCCGGACACACTTTTCTGGGTCATGCCCGGCGGCGGAAGATCAACACGTCGCAGCCCCACCTAGGCACAACAGAGAGCTCAGCACGCCGGTCTAAACCTAAGCGCATAGGGAAGTGCGGGCCCATCGCCTTAGCACACACTGCACGCTATGTAACGCGCCGAAGCAGACCTAGCCTAGCAGGTGTTCGGTCCAATCCGGCGCGCGCCGCTTCGATCGCCGACGTCACGAAATGCTTGGTGATACCACGCGCGGTTGCCCATATCTTGTCCCACGTGGCGGTTAGTGCGTATAAGGTCAACGACCCAACTTAGATCAAATACCAAGATCTCGTTAAGCGTGTTAATTATCCGCGAGCAGCGAACAGGCCAGGCCCACCTCTCTCCTAGGTGGTCTCAACCTGCCTGCCGCTCCGCCACAAAGATCCACTCGCGGGTGCTCCTCACGAGCCGACCCGTCTTTAGTCACCACATGTATCATGTATAAGTATAAAGTATATACCGTGATCACCTCCCGAGTGATCACGACCCGATAGTATAGCTGTGCAGACGGACAAGAATGTAGGGCCATAGATGGAAATACTAGCATCCTATACTAGGCAAGTAGGATTGCGGTAAAGGTATCAACAAGTAGCAAAGACAGGCTATGCATCGGGATAGGAATAAAAGCAGTCAAGCCGTTAAGCGAAAGCTGGGAGGTGACTTACCTTTGATCTGTTGAGGGCTCGGCGCAGATCCCATGGCGTCGCGTGTAATGTAATGGGAAGCAGCTAGAGCGGTCGAATCAAAGCGCTTGGGTAGGTGGGAGCATGGGTGCGTGCCCTCTCATACTGGGTATAAGACCCTGTGGAGCTTCGTTGTAATGGGCGTGTGTTGAGTTGTTGCTCGTGATATTGCCCGTTGTGGCATTGGCGTTCATCTTGGGGAAAAACACTACCGTGTCCTCCTGTGTCCTTCATGTTCCTTCTTTCTTCTTCTTCCTCGTGTCGTTCTAGCGCGCAGAAGAAGAGTGCTATCTTGAGAGAGAGAGAGAGAGAGAGAGAGAGAGAGAGAGTGGGGAGCTAGGGCTAGGTGAAACCAACAATTGGCATCATAGCCGGTTTGCGAGTGTGCAGCATCGGCGGGCATGTCCTTTCGTCCAAATGCACGGTGGTGGCGGCGTGATGTCGCTGCGGATCCCATTGGCCTTGATGAACTAAACGTCTGGACCATCAAGGTTGAGGCGATCCTTGATGCAGGGTCTCTGTGTCTTGAGGCGCTTGGAAGTAGCGTCGGTCGATGCGGCAAGAGCAAGGCCAGTCGAAGTAGCGATGATGGCGTATTGTTGGAGGAGACCTCTTGATCACGGTGGCGTAAAGCCAGCGCGAAGGAGGTATGGGACTCCCTCAAGGTTAAACCATCGTGGCCCGATCGAGTGTATGAATGGCGCGGCTCCACGACTCTCGAGGTGAGTTCGACTGCCCTCTGATGGAGGGCGGCGATCTCGGCAACGTCTGCGAGCAAGGTGAAACGGCATGGCGGCAAGAATGCAGCTTAGCTGGAGTCCCTACTGGGCCAGTGCAACATGGTGAAGAGCTGCTCGACACCGGCTGCGGATCGGCTATGTCGTCGTGGTCGCCCGACATCGAGCAGTTCTACAATGTGGAGAGATGGCGTTCGAGGAGGTCGTCGAGGCGTCTGAAAGGCCTTGAGGCCAGACGAAGCGGCGGCGTGCGAGCCGATGGCGGCGAAGCGAACAACTCATAATGGCGGTTGCCCTGATGGGCGGCGTGGCGATAGTAGAGGTGGGCGTGGCCCGGCGACCACGACAGCGGCAGAGCAGCAAACACGTCTTGACGCGGAGGAGAGCGGCGAGACACTACTACAACTGACGGTGGCGGGCATTTTGGCGCGAGTGCGAAGCCGCGAAGGCTGGCGGCGAAGCGTACTCGCCAGCGGCGCCAACGCCGAGTCACAGCCAGGCTCCTCTAGGCGTGGCTTAGAGAGTGTGTTGGCAATAAGCCCACCGCGGTGCGTCGGGTGTGCGAGTGTCTGCGCAGGGGCCGTCGGGCTCGTGGCGTGCATGCGTGAGTTTATGCGGCCATTGTCCGACTAGTTCACGGTCAGAGCATAGTCGACTTGTGTCGACTAGTGTCTGAGGCGAGGTGCTGAGTTGCGTGTGTGCGTGCGTAGGTAGAAACAAAGGGGTGGGCGTCGCGTGTGTGTGCTTGCGAGGCAACCAGACCAGGTCCAAACCGTTGGCAAGCTAGAAGCAGGGGGTAGCAGCGATCCGTTGCGGGCTCGTCGACGCGATCCCGTGAGTGCTTGCAGCGTTGTGGGAGCGGCAGGCGGGCGGATCAAGCGCTTGAACTGGGTGGGGCGTGGGTCATGCCCTACTGGCCCTGGGTATAAGAACCTGCGGAACTTCGTTGTAATGGGCGTGTGTCGAGTTGTTGCTCGTTATCTTGCCCGTTGTGGCAGCGGGCGTTAGTCTGCTTGGGAAAAACACCACCGTCTCCCATGTCCTTCTGTTCCTCCTTTCTTCTTCTTCTTCCTCGTGTCGTTCGAGCGCATCGGAGAGATAAGAAGAGTGCTATGCTGAGAGAAAGAGCTAGGGCTAGGGTAGACACCAACAACGACAAACAATTATTCGTCCGACGGGCACGACCACGCACAAGAATCGGCATGCGTGGCGATTTACTTAGCGACCACGGATCAAGTTCTGCGGCGGCCGTCGCTTGCTTGCTATGATGGTGATCAGACATTGCGACCAGTAGAGTGTCTTCTCGGCGACGGTGGGGACACGTGCGCTAGTGCTGCGGCGGCGACCATTGGGCATGCGGATGAGTCCGCGAGTGATGGCGGCGAATGATGAGGGCAGCGTTCGGCGATGGTATGCTTCGAAGCACCGAGTGCTCGCAAGGGAGCAGGAGGTGCCCCAGCCGGCCTCTGTGGCTAGTTCATCTGAGAGAAGGCCTGGGCCCCGCCCCTTCCCCCTCTAACTCCCGCACCCCTCCCCAGGGCGGCCGAGCGGCTCCCCGCTGCCCTCTTCCTCGCCCCTTACCTCCTTCCTCCTACCCACCGCCATCGGATGGGCTACCGTGATCTGGCCGGTGGTCTCGGCGCGGCCTTTTCCTTTCCCCAAGAATGCTCTTGAGGCAGGGTTCGTGGCCAGGAGCAGTTTTGGATGGCGCGGTCCGCGGCCCCAGCGGCGAGGCAGTGGCTGCGCGGTGGTGGTGCAACCTCTTGGCGGTGAGGCGGCTGGTGGCGCTGGATGGCAGCCGGCCCGGACCTGCCTGATCTGGGCCCTAGGTCCCCATCCAGGTCCTAGCGGGCCGGCGTCAGCGTGCTTCCGCTGCCTCGCATGGTGAAGTGGAGGGGCGGCTCGGGCGAGCAGCGGCGCCGACGGCGAGGCCTCTCTGATGGCAATTGGAGCTTCACGGGCATTTGAGGGCCTGGCCGGCCTGTGGGTCCACGGGCTGGTATGCTCGCCGCTAATGCGTCTGGTCGGATCCCGTTGGTGACGGTGGAGGTTGGGCCCTCCCATGCTGATGGTGCTGCTGCTCCGAGTCCCGACTTCTCTTCTTCGTTGTGCAGGTCCCACTTGTGGTGTAGTGGTGAGACGGTGTGGGAGATTCAAGACCGTATTGGCGAGGGTGATGGGCGGTATGGTGGCATGCTCCGAGCACTGGGGTGATGGTTGGGACGGGAGAAATCCTGTGGCTGGCCCGACTCCGGCTGGCCATGGCGCTGAGGTGCTGCCGGACCTTCTGGAGGCGTTGGGTGTCACCTTCCTTTCTCCTTGCCGGTGTGCGGGAAACCCTTGCAGCAGTTGTCGTCATCGTCGTGTTCCTTCTTGAAGGTGTTGTGTAGTACCGCGCTTGAATTGAGCTTGGTGGAAGATCCATGGTGGGCGCATGATCGCGATGATCCTTCGTTTTGTTGACCCGTCTCGTTTCTTTTATATTTTCTCTTTCGTTTTTGGGCATGCACTGTTCTGTTTCGGCCAACACCTATACGTGGGTTGTATCGGTGATGGTTGCTTTATTACTCCCTCATTTTATTTAGTTCGTGTATTAGCTTTGGTCAAAGTCAAACTTTATAAACTTTGACAAAATTTATGAACAAAAATATTAACATATACAATAACAAATCAGTATCATTAGATTCATTATTGAATGTACTTTCATCATATAGATTTGTTATGTTAAATGTTTATATTTTTTATAAACTTAGTCAAACTTTACAAAGTTTGACTTTAATCAAACCTAATATACAGAGTAAATAAAAGAAGGAATAATACAAGGGGAACCCTATTTCGGAGGGAGGCAGGAGGTTCTTGAATCGGCTGATTCATGCTCGCGCAAAGAGGAGAGAATATTGGCTGATTCATATTTGAAGGAGTGTAGCGTGCGGGGTGAGGGCGAAGATGGACCTCGGCGTGAGCCTAATACAACACAATAAGAGTCACCTTAGGGCGTCTGTTGGGCTATGCCACGTCAAACATTCTTGTCATGAGGATTGATCGGTTAGATGTTCATCTACCGATAACACCTCCCAAGTTCACGTAAAAAAACACTTTAACTTTCTTCCCTTATCTTGACTGGGAAGGCAACCAGCGCTGACGACCCCCTCTCTCTCGTTTCCTCTCCACGAACCCGCCACGATCGTGCCGAGGGAGAGGCTGGCTCCGCTCTTCCATGCAACAACACCAACGCCATTGTCTCGGAGGAGTGGGTGGGAGGAGAAGCGGCGTTTCGATCACATCCTGCCTCGGCAGGGGACAAAGCGGTTCTATTCGATTGAGTGGCTGCGGAAGGATGGGACGAAGAAGCCGTCATTGGCTGGCAGGAGTCGGGTGAGGGCGAGGGAAGCGCCACTGGCACGCCATCGGTGTTGGATCGATGGTGCCATGCCTCTGCGGCCGGGATTAGGCTAAGCGGATGAAGCGTGGCGCACCCCACTCCACCGAGCTCCATATCAATGGCAACATCAGCGAGGTGGCGCGTGGCTAAAGGCTCCCACAGAAGAAATCGGCGTTGCGGCGGAGTCGATGGGAGAAGGCCCTGCCTTGATGCTGCTTGGAGGCAGCTGGCGCTCAGCCTCAAGCAACAAAGTCACCTTATGCGAGGTAAACATCGCCTCCTATCCTTACACTTGTAGCCTTGATTTTGATGAGGGCTGGTTTGTGCGGACCCTGCGGCTGGGGTTTGATTTTTGTTTGTGTCGATGCAAATTACGTTGGTTTACTGGCGGAATCGAGGGCCTTATCTCATCTTGGCTACCTGCAACTACGTACTCTACCATTGCAAAACCAGAGCTTCGTAGAATAATGATGATTATTAATTAAAAAATCTGAAACTCTCTGGCAATTTTCTCTAGCGTGCTTAGAATAATGAAACAACATACTACGATTAGTGCAGAATGCGAATCAAGGTCCATCTGAATATAATTTCATTATGTTTGCCTTGTGATGCAGGATGTGGGCATATAAGTTTGATATCTTGTAAGCCTCTGATTTGCTTTTCATTTGTCATTGACTGATGCAGATCCACGAACCCTTGTGCTTTGAACTGAGCTGAAGATTTATATGCAGCTGTTCAAAGGAAGAGATGTTAAAATGGAACCTCCGCTCACAGTGTGCTTGCATGTCTACTACTGTAGTGTGGGTGCATGTGTATTGATGGTGTCCCTTTGAATGTCCTTTGTTGGGTCCTTTGAATGTCCAGCGATGGGATGCACACTTCGATGAGTAGCGAACTCATAATTTGTAGTCTCTAGCTGATGGTTCAAATAATGGGAAGCTCAAGAATCTGTTTTGTCATCATCCCAGGTTTCACAAAATTCAAACATACATCATTTCCATGTCCAAGTTACATATTTTAGGATGCGAGGATTGTCGAAAGAAACTCAGATGTTTGAGAAACACTACTCACTTCAAGCTCTCATCACTTGTATATCTGCTGTGCTACCAGCTAATCGCATTTAGTCGTTTTGAAATGGCGCCTCCTACCGAGCACCTGCAGAACTTCTCGGGAGGCAGATTTAGGCATCCAACAAGGTCGTCTCCACACCTCTTCTTTCTCCCCTTAGTTCTCATTCGATTTGGATGCTCATGTATACGATTTGTTTCTTTTGTCCAGCTGCATATCTCTTGTGTATAGTCTCTAACTTACATTGAAGTTATGCATCCATTTTCATTCGCATCACTTACCACAAGATATCCAATAAATCCTTGTATATAGTGACGAATGGCGTAAATAAATGGATGTTCAGTAAGATTTGGTCATCTGACAGGGATGTATACAAGCAGTTGCTTATCTCGGGAATGTGTGATAGTGGTAAAACACGGAAAATACTCTAGCAAAAAGTAAGTAAGAGGGCCAATGGAAATTTTTAGGTTAAAGGGCCACATGAGCTATTTTCTAATGCTCAATTTGCAACTAGCATCCGGTGAATGCGCTTGAATAGCATCAATGTATCACTTTAATTTTCCATGCTCAATCTAAATTGAGAATCAGGAATCTACCTATGTTTTTCTTTGCATAGTGCGTATGTATGTTTAATGGTGCATCCCGCTTAAATGAAGCTAGCTATGTAAGTAGGAATAAGTAATTGCAGGTTCTAGGGCCAGGACTACCAAACACTTGATTATCTCAAAGAGACGTTACTCAATGAAAGATCGGCATCTGTAGTCAGTTCAATGGTGAAGAATTACCAAGTAATTATACTTTTCTTGCTCTTGAGTACAACAAAATTAGCTTTCTTTCGAGGAAAGAGGTCAATCACAGGTTTATAATTAATATGGTCCATGTCAGTGAAGTAGTTATTTTTCATTGCTTGGAGGAAGATGTACTACAATAATTTAATGGTAGACTCATCCATCTTCCTCCAATGGTGTTAAACCAAAGCAATGGAGACCAAAGCCTGGGACAACCAATTGAAAGGGATCGAGAAGAGGTGTCTAGAGCGGGGGGGTGATTAGACACTAAGTACCAAAGTTGCAGCTTTCTCGGACTTTTTTAGTGCTTGGAGTGGAGTTTAGGCACAATTTTTAACAGTCACAATACATAACAAGCAAGCATGCAAAGAGTATATGAGCAGCGGAATTTGTAAATCATGCAACTTGGCAAGAATGTAAAGGGAAGGGTTTGGAGGATTCAAAGCGCAATTGGAACACGGATGTTTTTGTAAAGTGGTTCCGATAGGTGGTGCTATCGTACACATCCACGTTGATGGAGACTTCAACCCATTTGGGGTAACGGTCACATGAGTCCACGGAGGCTCCACCACGAAGGGTCCACAATCAAGAAGCAACCTTGTCTATCCCACCATGGCCGCCGCCCACGAAGGACTTGCCTCACTAGCTGCAGATCTTCACGAAGTAAGCGATCCCTTGCCCTTGCAAACTCCTTGGTTCAACTCCATAATCTTTTCAGGGCTCCTCAAGTGACACTCTAGCCAATCTAGGAGACACCACTCTCAAGAAGTAACAAATGGTGGTGTTGATGATGAAACTCCTTGCTCTTGTGCTTCAAATGATAGTCTCCCCAACACTCAACTCTCTCTCTGCCAGGTTTGGATTTGGTGGAAAGAAGATTTGAGTGGAAAGCAACTTGGGGGTAGGCTAGAGATCAAGATTCATATGGTAGGGAATGGAATATCTTGGCCTCAACACATGAGTAGGTAGTTCTTCTTCTCAGAAATAGGGATCTTTGGAAGTGTAGGTCTGTTCGATGGCTCTCTCCACCGAATGAAGAGGAGGTGGAGGGTATATATAGCCTCCATTCACAAAATCTCAACTGCTACACACAATTTACCAATCTCGGTGGGACCGAATCAATAAACCTCGGCTCCATCCGATTTAGCAAATCTAGTGACCGTTAGGATTTGATTGGGACCGAGAATGCAACTCGGCAGGACCGATAGAAGAAGAGGTTAGGGCATAACGTAATCTCGGTGGAGACTGGACATACAAACTCGAATGGAGGACCAATTTTGGTAATAAGCTAACCGGAGAGTTGGTCAAAGCAAACTCGGTGAGACCATCCGAAACAAACTCGGTGAGACCTGATTTTGGTAATAAGCTAACTCGGAAAGTTTGCATTGTAATCTCAGTAGTACCGATTGCTCAAACTCAGTGAGACCGATTTTGGTAATGGACATACACAGAGATTTATAATCCCATCTGGTGAGACCGAGATCCCTCATCGG
Organism: Aegilops longissima; assembly: GCA_021605205.1. NCBI lineage: Eukaryota > Viridiplantae > Streptophyta > Magnoliopsida > Poales > Poaceae > Aegilops > Aegilops longissima. The sequence goes on from CM038682.1 coordinate 538,052,431, forward strand.
GTGATACCGATTTGTCCTAGGGTCTGTGGTAGGCTAAGAACATCTGAACTCGGTGGCGCGGATAGAAAGAATCGGTGGGGCCGAAGTTTGACTTTGGGTTTAGGACATATGTGGATGTGGGAAAGTAGTTGAGGGTTTTTGGAGCATATCACTAAGCATCATGTGAGCAAAGAAACTCATTAAGAAACACCTCATCCACTCTTGATAGTATTGGCTTTTCCTTATAGACTCAATGTGATCTTGGATCACTAAAATGGAAAAACATGTAAGTCTTGAGCTTTTGAGCTTGAGCCAATCCTTTGTCCCTTAGCATCTTGAAGGAGTTCCACATCCTTTAGTCCATGCCACTCCATTGTTGAACTTATCTGAAACATACTAGATAAAAGTGTTAGTCCAACAAGAGATATCGTTGACATTAATTACCAAAACCACCCAGGGAGCACTTGTGCTTTCAATTCTCCCCTTTTGGTAATTGATGGCAACATACATCAAAGCTTTAGACAAAAGATATAGAGAATATGCAAGTAAAGCTTTGGAAAGACATGTAACATGCATAGGCTCCCCTACATACGGCGCAATCATGGAATATAGAAGTGCATGTGAATGCATGAACATGACAGAGTAAGCAATGTGTTACATGTATCTTGGCTATATGCATAAGAGAAGATAAGATAGTAATAGATGTGTATGCAGGAAATCTACCTTCATGCTCATGAGTCCCTTCTTGCAAACAATATGTACATCGAGCAAGAATTTCTCATACACATGACTTGTGATGCATATACTTACCTTGTGGTCTTGAGTTGGCTTAGGATGGAATGACCTCAAGTGAAACAAGGTTAGATAACACAGATACACTTACTAGCCGTGAGCAAAAATGAAGAAACCACAAGAATACCAAGGATGGATGACATGTAGAGAGTGAGTACTAAGTACCACATTTAATATTGACATGTCCTTGAAAGGTAAAGATGTGCAAAATTTAAATCATTTCTTTCCCTTAGATGTCTTGCTCCCCTGAATCTAGCATGGGATATTGGGAGAAGATAGGAGACAGAAACTGAGAGCAAAAAGCAAAATCAGAAGCTAATGCAAATAGATTTACATATGAACATGTCTTTCTTTCCCTCAAGAAGACATGTGGCATCTATCCTCTTGAACATCAAGAATCCTGGATCCTGAAATTACTCTCTGTTTGAGTATTCTCTCCCACGGAGATCTCTCTCTCCCTATGGACTGATACTCTCTCCTTTGGAAGTGATAAGTTTTGATGGGATCTCTCTAAGTGATAAGCTTTGATGTGATCTCTCTCTCTCCCTTTGACATCAATTTCCAAGAAGGGCCTATACGGAATTTTGTGTGATGGGTTTGGTCCTTGAGTCACAACACAAAGCATTGATAAAATGTGATGCTTGAGAGGACAAGATTCATTGAGTGGAGCTAGATCATAAGTAAAAACGAAACAAGTGGCGAATCGTTTTTCTTCAGTGAAATCGGTGGCACCGAGTGGTTTTGCCTTCAACAGACTGAAAGGATTCATTGGACGAAAATAGAAAACCGTGAGACCGAAGTTCATCGCATGAGAAAAACTTTGTCACCTCAGCTTACTAGAGACAAGTAAAATCTCACAAGGATTTGCAAGGAATTGGATGCAGGGAATGCAGAGCAGAGATAGAAAGAAGGAAAAATAAAAGAAAAGAAATCTAGATGAAGTTTTTTTTGAAAGGGAAACAAAGCATGCATGAGACAAATGCAAAAGGAACACAAGAGAACTTCATCTAGAATTGGGCGTGACAAAGTCACCTATGTTAGAGTATATTGACTTAGGAGTCAAGTGAGGTCACTTGATCATAGGTCATACTTATCGCTTAAGCTCAAAATGGGGTTACCATTTTTCGTTTAAGCATCTTGATGTATTCACATCTTATCGAAGTTGCTTTGACTCATGACTGGAGTAAAGCTTCTCTAAAATGGAATGACATACCTTGGGTGGTGGTGTTGATCATGTAGTTGAACTTGTGTGGGTTGCTCCAAGGTTGATGTAGCTCATCAAGAGTTTGGAGCACCACTTGGAATTTGAGTTCATCTACTCTACATGGGTTAGTTCTTGCAAGGAAGAGCACTTGTGTATACAAAATGACAATCATGAAACTCAAACATAGAATTTGTCAAAGGATATGTTCGAATGGTTTCGTGCTTCCTTGTCTTCAAACACCATTGTGTAGAGACTTGGTGATGTAGAGATTGCTCAAGATGTGAGTGAGTTGCAATCTCATGAGAACTAGATTCATCCAAGTACCTACAAGGGTTAGATAACATGCAAGATGCAAATATATCCAAGACATAAGATTATCATCATAAGAGAAATATCAAGGATTAGTCATAAGCTCATGTCTTGCAGCTGTATCCAAATGGAGTTCCTATCTCCAAGTTTGAAGCATCAATGATGTTCAATTCACCTCTTAACCGCAAAACACTTTCTCATCAAGTGGTTTAGTGAATATATCCGCTAATTGTTTTCAAGTCGAACATGCTTAAGATTAATGTCACTTTAGCAACATGATCTCGAATGAAATGATGACGAACTTCAATATGCTTAGTTCGAGAGTGTTGCACGGATTGTGAGCAATCTTGATAGCACTTTCATTGTCACAAAGTAATGGAACATGTTTCACATATATCCCATAATCTTTAAGAGTTTGGGTCATCATCCAAAGTAATTGAGCACAACATGAACCAAGCAATGCAATGTATTCCGCTTGATTGGTGGATAAGGATAACGAGTTTGTTTCTTGGAAGACCAAGACACAAGAGATCTACCAAGAAATTGACAAGTACCCATAGTGGACTTTCTATCAACCTTGTCTCCGCATAGTCCGAGTCGAATGAGCTAACAAGATCGAAGAGGCCCTCTTAGGATACCAAATGCCAAAAATTTGGTGTATGAATTAAGTATCTCACTATCCTTTTCACGGCCTTAAGGTGACATTCTTTAGGAGCAACTTGATATCGTGTACACATGCACACACTTAGCATGATATCGGGACGTGAAGCACATAGATATAATAATGAACCAATCATAGAGCGATAAACCTTTTGATCGACCGGTTCACCATCTTTGGTCAAATCAAGATGTCCACTAGTAGGCATTGGTGTAGTCATACCTTGCATTCTTGCATATTGAACTTCTTGAATAAGTCCTTGGTGTACTTTTTGCTTGAGAGACAAAGGTTCCTCCTTAGTTTGCTTGATTTGCAAACCAAGAAAGAATTTGAGTCCACTCTATCATAGACATCTCAAAATACTCCGACGTTAGCTTTCCAAACTTTTCATCAAAATGAGGTTAGTAGAACCAAATATAATATCATCAACATAGATTTGCCACACAAATAGTTCTCCATTGACCCTTTTAGTAAAAAGAGTAGAATCAATTTTCCGATTTCAAAGCCTTTTTCGATAAGGAACTTGGTGAAGTATTTATACCACGCTCTAGGAGCTTGTTTAAGACCATAAAGGGCTTTGTGAAGTTTGTAAACATGATTTGGTTTCTTAAGATTGACAAAGCGGGAGGTTGTTTGACATAAACTTCCTCCTCTATTTCACCATTTAGAAAAGCACTTTTAATGTCCATTTGGTACAAGGTGATATCATGGTGATTAGCATAGGCAAGTAAGATGCTGAATGGACTCAAGTCTAGCAACAGGAATAAGTCTCACCATAGTCCATACCTTCGACTTGTGTGTAGCCTTGGACGACAAGACGTGCTTTGTTGCGAACTACTTGTCCATATTCATCTTGCTTGTTAAAATGAAACACCCATTTGGTACCGATGATGTTGTGGTTGTTGTCGGGCTTCTCAACCAATGTCCACACTTGATTTCTCTCAAAGTTGTGTAGCTTCTTCGTGCATGGCGTTTATCCAATCCGGATCTTCCAATGCTTCTTCAACCTCATAGGTTCAATGCTAGAGATGAATGAATAGTGTTCACAAAAGTTAGCTAAACGAGTTTTAGAGCGAGTGATTCTCCGGTTTGGATATCATTGTAGATTTTTCGAATGGGATGGTCTTTAGCAATTCTTGCTCGAACTCATGTCAGCTTTTGCTTGGGTATTGGTTGAACATCTTCTTCATCTTGTTCTTCTTCTTGGCCTTCTTCATTGTTGGAACGTTATGTCGTTCTCTTGTCGTGGTGGAGAAGGAGGTTGTTGACGCTCATCTTGGTGCACTTCCCTCGCTTTTCTTCATCTTGGTGTGTCCCACTTGTGGATGCTTCCATATCAACTCTTGGTTCACCTTTTGTCGTGGAGGTAGAAGCTTCCACTTGGATGGACGAGGTACTCTCCTTCACCTCCGCTGGGCTTAATCTTGCCAATAGACAAATCTTGGATTGCTTCCAGGATATTTGTCTCCTACATCAATTGGCAATTACTCTACTTAGTAGCCGTTAGATTCATCAAACTTCACATCTACCGTTTCTTCAACCCTTCGGGTGAAATTGTTGTAGACACGGTATGTGTGTGAGCTGAAGCCATAACCAAGTAGGAACCTCTCATGAGATTTAGGAACAAATTTAGAATGACGATGCTTATCAAGAATGTGGAGCACTTTGAGCCGAATACTTTAAAGTATCCAACTTGGGGTTTGTTACGGTGAGAAGCTCAGATGTCAATCTTGCCGAGTAGCTTGTGAAGATACAAGCGATTTGTTGCATGACAAGTTGTCTCAACCGCTTCCGCCTAAAAGTGCTTGACGCCTTGTACTCATCAAGCATCGTTCTCGCCATTTCGACGATGACGTCTGGGTTCTTCCTCTCAACAACTCCACTTTGTTGAGGGTGTGTCGTGAATAGAACCTCGTGTGAGATTCCTTTCTTAGTCAAGAAAGGTGTCCACATTTATGCTCTCTTGAACTCCGTTCCATTGCTATCGCTGAACCTTCTTGATCTTCACTTCAAATTTATTTTGGGACTTCCTAGCTAAGTTTTTGAAGATCTTTTTGAACCTGCGATTTATCATCGAAAAGAACACCCATCGTAAATCTTGAAAAATTATCAACTATAACTAGACCAAAGAATTTCCACGAGACTTTTGTAAGTGTTGGGACCAAAGAGATCCATATGAAGTAGCTGAGTGGCCTCCTTGTGGTCATGATGTTCTTCACGGGATGCCTTCCTCCAACTTGTTTACCTGCGACAAGCGCATGCAAAGTCTATCCTTATCAAATATGACATCATTAACTCCAAGGATATGATTTCCTTTAATAAGCTTGTCAAGGTTGCATGCCAACATGACCTAATCGTCTATGCCATAACCAACCTTTAGAGTTTTAGCAATAAAGCAAGTTCTAGTTGAGCCTTTTAGTGAAATCAACAATGTATAGATCACCTCTCTTTGCAGTAGAAGACCATTTTATGATTATCTCTCTGAAACACTTGGCAATCTACTTGATAAATAGGACATTGAAACCGAAATTAGCAAGTCTAGATACTAAAATAAGTTGTATCCAAGAGATTCAACAAGCATGACATTTTATGGAGCTATCATGTGATATGGCCACCTTACAGAGGACCACCTTACCCTTTGAGTTGTCACGAAAGTGACATACTTTCGAGGACCATTGTTTTCGACAAGCTCACGAAACATGTCTTTATCTCCGGTCATGTGATGGTACATCCACTATCAAGAACCCATTCCTTTCCACCTGCCATATATCCATGAAGATTTGCCATAAGACCAAAGTGTCTCATTGCATCATCAAGATCAAAGTCACTATCATCATCCTCATCATAGTATCCATGTTCAACATCGTCATGTGGTGGATCAAATCCTAGAGGGTGATTCGTTAGAGTGAGTTTGACAATGATCTTCTTATGAATTTTTATAGCTTGAAATAATATCACTAATAATTCCAACATCTCCTTTGGCACACATAAGGTTTGTAGCTCAAACAAACAATCACCAAACATAGGATCACTAGAATTCATCTTACTCAAGGCAATAGATTTATGGAGAATTTCATCTAAATTTTTCAAGGACTAATCTGGAAATGGTTCCTCAAGAAATTTCCATATGGTATAGGCATAATCAAGAGTAGGCAAACTAGCAATCAAGTTTTTGGGCAATCATCTTATGATAAGATTGATGGTTCTAAGATTGTGAATCTTGTCAAGATCATCTTGGTGTGGGATGCAAGGGATCAGTATAGAGTGCACAAGGGCTAGAAATGTACTTGTTCAAATGATATTGATTGAAAATTAAAAGCATCTCATTTTTCCACTCATGAAAATATTCTCCATCAAAAATAGGCACTCTATGTCTAAGACTCCCAATAGTAGACTCATCCATCTTCCTCCAATGGTGTTTAAACCAAAGCAATGGAGACCAAAGCTTTGATACCAATTGAAAGGGATCGAGAAGAGGTGTCTAGAGGGGGGTGATTAGACACTAAGTACCAAAGTTGAATTTTTTGACTTCTTTAGGTTGGAGTGGAGTTTAGGCACAATTTTAACATTCACAATACATAACAAGCAAGCATGCAAAGAGTATATGAGCAGCGGAAAGTAAAGCATGCAACTTGCAAGAATGTAAAGGAAGGGTTTGGAGGATTCAAAGCGCAATTTGAGACACGGATGTTTTTGTCGTGGTTCCGATAGGTGGTGCTATCGTACATCCACGTTGATGGAGACTTCAACCCACGAAGGGTAGCAGTTATGCTGAGTCCACGAGGCTGCACCCATGAAGGGTCCACGAAGAAGCAACCTTGTCTATCCCACCATGGCCGTCGCCCACTAAGGACTTGCCTCACTAGTGGTAGATCTTCACGAGTAAGGCGATCCCCTTGCCCTTACAAACTCCTTGGTTCAACTCCACAATCTTGTCGGGCTCCCAAGTGACACCTAGCCAATCTAGGAGACACCACTCTCAAGAAGTAACAAATGGTGTGTTGATGATGAACTCCTTGCTCTTGTGCTTCAAATGATAGTCTCCTAACACTCAACTCTCTAACACAGGATTTGGATTTGGTGGAAAGAAGATTTGAGTGGAAAGCAACTTGGGGAGGCTATAGATCAAGATTCATATGGTAGGAATGGAATATCTTGGCCTCAACACATGAGTAGGTAGTTCTCTCTCGAGAAATAGGATCTTTGGAAGTGTAGGCTTGTTCGATGGCTCTCTCCACGAATGAAGAGGAGGTGGAGGGTATATATAGCCTCCACACAAAATCTAACCGTTACACACAATTTACCAATCTCGGTGGGACCGAATCAATAAACTCGATGCGACGAGTTAGCAAATCTAGTGACCGTTAGGATTTTGGTGGGACCGACATGCAACTCTAGTAGGACCGACATGGTTAGGGTTAGGGCATAACGTAATCTCGGTGAGACCGATTACACAAACTTGGTGAGACCGATTTTGGTAATAAGCTAACAAGAGAGTTGGTCGAGGCAAACTCGGTGAGACCGATTACACAAACTCGGTGAGACCGATTTTGAGTAATAAGCTAACGGAAAGTTTGCATTGTAATCTCGATAGTACCGATTGCTCAAACTTGGTGAGACCGATTTTGATAGTGGACATACGAGAGAGATTACAATCCGTCTCGGTGACACGAGATTGTAGCCATTCAATCGTACTAATCATACTGCATAAGCGATGTACGATCAAGATCGAGGACTCACGGGAAGATATCACAGCACAACTCTAAAATAAAATAAGTCATACAAGCATCATAATAGAAGCCGGGGGGCCTCGAGGGCTCGAATACAAGTGCTCGATCATAGAAGCGAGTCAGTGGAAGCAACAATATCTGATAGGACATAAGTTAAACAAGTTTGCCTTAAGAAGGCTAGCACAAAGCTGGTTCTGAGATCGAAGAGGCGTGGGCCTCCGCCGGGATCCTCCTAACTACTCTTGGTAGGTCGTCGTGAGCTGCCTGCGTAGTAGTGAAGCACCTCCGATTAATAGTAGGATTAAATGCGTTGTGAGTGGCGTCGCTCCACTGGCTCCGACATCTGGTTGCGGCAACCAGGTAGAAGGGAAGGGGAAAAGAGGAGAAAAGCAACCGTGAGTACTCATCCAAAGTACTCGCAAGCAAGGAACTACACACATATGCATGGGTATATGTGTAAAAGGGCCATAACGGTGGGTGAACTACTGAGAATGCCGAATAAGAGGGGGATAGCTAATCTCGTCAAGTCTCGCTTTCAGGCAGCCTCCGTCTTAGGGCATGTAGAGAGTAGACCGGAAGTCCTCCAAGTAGCATCGCATAGCATAATCCTACCAGCGATCCCTCCTCGTAGCCTGTTGAGGAAGCGATCACCGAGGTTATGTCGGCACTTGGAAGAATTGTGTTTTATTAAGTATCCGTTCTAGTTGTCATAAGGTCAAGGTACAACTCCAAAGTAGATCTGTTACCGAAGATCCACGACTATTGAATAGATTAACTTCCTGCGGTGCACCACATTACCCGACAGGATGTTCTTGACCAATGTCCGATGATCTACTCCTAGATCACTATTGTATTCCTTGCCAAATTCAGAGCAAGGTATATAATAGATGCGGTACATAGCATAGCATACTTTATAGAACCTATGGTGAGGCATAGGGAATGACTTTCATTCTCTTTTCTATTTTCTGCCGTGGTCGGGATTTGAGTCTCACTCAATTTCACACCTTTGCAACACGGCAAGAACTTTTCTTTTGTGTTTTATTTTGAACTACTTCAAAATATTGACAAGGTATGTATTCATTGAAAAACTTATCAAGCGTCTTGATCTATCTCTATAGATCTTGATGCTCAATATATAACAGCTTCACTTGAGGTCTTTCTTTGAAAAACTCCTTTCAAACACTCCTTTATGCTTTGCAGAATAATTCTACATTATTTCCGATCAACAATATGTCATTCACATATACTTGTCGAAATCTTTGTAGTGCTCCCACTCACTTTCTTGTAAATACGAGGCTTCTCCAAAAGTCATGTATAAAACCATCGCTTTGATCAACTCATCAAGCGTATATTCTAACTCGAGATGCTTGCACCGGTCCATTGATGGATCATTGGAGCTTGCACATTTTGTTAGCTCCTTTAGGATTGACAAAAACTTCGGTTGTATCATATACAACTCTTCTTTAATAAATCCATTAAAGAATTCATTTGCCAGATTTCATAAAATGTGGCAATTGCTAACATGATTCAACGAGACTTAAGAATCGCTTCACAGTTGAGAAAATCTCATTTGTAGTCAACACCTTGAACTTGTCGAAAACCTTTTTGCGACAAGTCGAACTTTATAGATAGTAACACTACTATCATCATCTGTCTTCCTCTTGAAGATCCATTTATATAATATGGCTTGCGATCATGAACAACTCCATCAAAGTCCATACTTTGTTCTCATACATGGATCCCATCTCAGATTTCATGGCCTCAAGCCATTTCGCGAATCTGGGCTCATCATCGCTTCCTCATAGTTCGTAGGTTCATCATGGTCTAGTAACATGACTTCCGAACATGATTACCGTACCACTACAGTGCGGATCTTACTCTGGAAGACCTCACGAGGTTTGGTAGCAACTTGATCTGAAGTTTCATGATCATCATCATTAACTTCCTCACTAATTGGTGTAGGAATCCTTGGAACTGATTTACGTGATGAACTACTTTCCAATAAGGGAGAAGGTACAATTACCTCATCAAGTTCTACTTTCCTCCCCTCACTTCTTTAGAGAGAAACTTCTTTTCTAGAAAGGATCCATCTTAACAACGAAAAACTTGCCTTGGATCTGTGATAGGAGGTGTACCCAACATTTTCTTTTGGGTAATCTATGAAGCGCACTTCTCGATTTGGGTTCGAGCTTATCGGTGAAAACTTTTCACATAAGCATCACAACTCAAACTTTTAAGCGACGACTTAGGTTTCTTTGTTAAACCATAGTTCATACGGTGTCGTCTCAGCAGTTTAGATGGTGCCCTTTTAAATGTGAATCTGGTGTCTCTAATGCATAACCTCAAAGCGATATTGGTAAATTGGTAAGAGACATCATTGATCGCACCATATCAAATAAAATCTGATTCTGACGTTCGGACACACCATATTATTTGTGGTGTTCGGTGGCGTGAGTAGTGAAACTATTTCACATTGTTTTAGCTGAAGGCCAAACTTCGTAACTCAAATATTTTTCCTCTGCGATCATATCGTAGAAACTTTTATTTTTCTTGTTACGATGATTCTTCACTTCACTCTGAAATTCTTTGAACTTTTCAAATGTTTCAAATTGTGTTTCATCAAGTAGATATACCCATATCTGCTCAAATCATCTTGTGAAGGTCGAGAAAATAACGATACTTGCCACGAGCTTTAACACTCATCGGACCGCATACATCGGTATGTATTATTTCCAATAAGTCATTTGCTCGCTCCATTGTTCCGGAGAAGCGAGTCTTTAGTCATCTTGCCCATAAGGCATGGTTCATAAGCATCAAGTGATTCATAATCAAGTGATTCCAAAATCCCATCGACATGGAGTTTCTTCATCGCTTTACATAATATGACCTAAGCGGCGATTGCCACAAATAAGTTGCACTATCATTATTAACTTTGCATCTTTTGGTTTCAATATTATGAATATGTGTATCACTATGATCGAGATCAATGAACCATTTTCATTGGGTGTGTAACCATATAAGGTTTTATTCATGTAAGCAGAACAACAATTTATTCTCTTACTTAAATGAATAACCGTATTGCAATAAACATGATCAAATCATATTTATGCTCAACACCAAATAACACTTATTTAGGTTCACACTAATCCCGAAAGTATAGGGAGTGTGCGATGATGATCATATCAATCTTGGAACTACTTCCAACACTCATCGTCACTTCCCCTTCAACTAGTCTCTATTTATTACGTAACTCTGTTTGAGTTACTAATCTTAGCAATCGACAGTATCAAATACTCAGGGGCTACTATAAACACTAGTAAAGCACACATCAATAACTTTGTATATCAAATATACCCTTGTTTACTTTGCCATCCTTCTTATCCACCAAATATTTGGGGTATTACCGTTTCGATGACCATTTCCTATGCGAGTGTAAGTACTAGGTCTCGGGCTTAGGTCTAGACTTGGGCTTCTTCACTCGAGCGACAACTTGCTTGCCGTTCCTTTTGAAGTTCCCCTTCTTCCCTTTGCCATTTTCCTTGAGACTAGTGGTCTTGTCAATCATCAACACTTGATGCTCTTTCTTGATTTCTACCTTCGTCGATTTCAACATCACGAAGAGCTCGAGAATCGTTTTCGTCATCCTTGCATACTATAGTTCATCACGAAGTTCTAGTAACTTAGTGATGGTGACTAGAAAATTCATCAATCACTATCTTATCGGGAGATTAACTCCCACTTGATTCAAGCGATTGAAGTACCCGGACAATCGAGCACATGCTCACTAGTTGGCGATTCTCCTCCATCTTTTAGCTATAGAACTTGTTGGAACTTCATATCTCTCAACTCGGGTATTTGCTTGAAATATTAACTTCAATTCTGGAACATCTCATATGGTCCATGACGTTCAAAACGTCTTTGAAATCCCGATTCTAAGCCGTTAAGCATGGTGCACTAAACTATCAAGTAGTCATCATATTGAGCTAATAGCGTTCATAACGTGCGCATCGCTCCTGCAATAGGTCTGTCACCTAGCGGTGCATTGAGGACATAATTCTTACTGCAGCAATGAGGATAAACCTCGGATCACGGATCCAATCCGCATCATTGCTACTAACATCTTTCAATACAATTTTCTCTAGGAACACATATGAAAACATAGGGAAGCAACAACGCGAGCTATTGATCTACAACATAATTTGCAAAATACTACGGGACTAAGTTCATGATAAATTAAAGTTCAATTAATCATATTACTTAAGAACTCCCACTTAGCAGACATCTCTCTAGTCATCTAAGTGATCCGTGATCCAAATCAACTAAACCATAACCGATCATCACGTGAGATGGAGTAGTTTTCAATGGTGAACATCTTATGTTGATCATATCTACTATATGATTCACGCTCGACCTTCGGTCTCCGTGTTCGAGGCCATATCTGCATATGCTAGGCTCGTCAAGTTTAACTGAGTATTCGCGTGTGCAAAACTGGCTTGCACCGTTGTAGATGGACGTGAGAGCTTATCACCCGATCATCACGTGGTGTCTCGACACGACGAACTTTGTAGCAGTGCATACTGGGGAGAACACTACTTGATAATTTTGTGAGAGATCATCTTAAATGCTACCGTCAATCAAAGCAAGATAAGATGCATAAAGGATAAACATCACATGCAATCAATATAAGTGATATGATATGGCCATCATCATCTTGTGCTTGTGATCTCCATCTCGAAGCACCGTCATGATCACCATCGTCACGGTAGCGACACCTTGATCTCCATCGTAGCATCGTTGTCGTCTAGCCAACTATTGCTTCTCGACTATCGCTACCGCTTAGTGATAAAGTAAAGCAATTACATGGCGTTGCATTTCATACAATAAGCGACAACCATATGGCTCTGCCGATTGCCGATCTTCGGTTACAAAACATGATCATCTCATACAATAAAATATAGCATCACGTCTTGACCATATCACATCACAACATGCCTGCAAAAACAAGTTAGGCGTCCTCTACTTTGTTGTTGCAAGTTTTACGTGGCTGCTACGGGCTGAGCAAGAACCGTTCTTACCTCGCATCAAAACCACAGCGATATGCCGTCAAATAGACTCCGTTTTAACCTTCTCAAGGACGGGCGTAGCCTTTTCAGTTCAACTAAAGTGAGAGAGCAGAGACACCATGATCACCTTTAAGCAGCGAGTGCTCACGGCGGTGAAACCAGTCTCGCGTAAGCGTCTGGCGTAATGTCGGTCGGGCGCTTCATCTCACAATACCGCTGAACCAAAGTATGACATGCTTTGGTAGGTAGTATGACTTATCGCCCACAACTCACTTGTGTTCTACTCGTGCATATGACATCAAGCGCATAAAACCAGGCTCGGATGCCCTGTTGGGGGCGCAGTAATTTCAAAAATTTCCTACGATCACGCAAGACCATGGTGATGGCATAGCGAGAGGGAGAGTGTCGTCCGCGTACCCTCGTGAACCCGAAAGCGGAGCGTTATAACAAGCGGTTGATGTAGTCGTGCGTCTTCACGATCCGACCGATCCAAGCACCGAGCGTCACGGCACCTCCGAGTTACGCACCGTTCAGCTCGATGGCGATCCCGGACTCCGATCCAGCAAAGTGTCGGGGATGAGTTCCGTCAACCTGACGGCGTGGTGGCGATGTTGATGTTCTCTTGTCGCGGGGCTTCGCTAAGCACGCTACAATATGACCGAGGTGGAATATGGTGGAGGGGGCACCGCTACAGCTAAGGAGCGATCACGAAGATCAACTTGTGTGTCCATGGGGTGCCCCTGCCCCGTATATAAAGGAGGGAGAGGAGGAGGCCGGCCCTAGTAGAGGCGCGCCATGGAGTCCTACTCCCAGGGAGTAAGATTCCCCCCCTAGTCAACTAGAGTCCTTCCATGTATTGGGAGTAGGAGACAAGTAAGGGAAGGAAAAGGAGAAGGAAGGAAGAGGCGCCCCCTCCTAGTCAATTCGGACTAGTCCAAGGGGGCGGCGGCCACCCTTTGGCCCTTTTCTCCTTTCCCGTATGGCCAATAAGGCCCAATACTAATTCCGTAACTCTCGGTACTCGAAAAATACCGAATCACTCGGAACCTTTCCGAACTCGAATATAGTCGTCCAATATATCGATCTTTACGTCTCGACCATTTGAGACTCCTCGTCATGTCCCGATCTCATCCGGGACTCCGAACTCCTTGGTACATCAAAACTCATAAACTCATAATAAAGCTGTCATGAAACCTTAAGCGTGCGGACCCTACGGGTTCGAGAACTATGTAGACATGACCTAGAACTATTCTTGGTCAATAACCAATAAGCGGGACCTGGATGCCCATATTGGCTCCTACATATTCTACGAAGATCTTTATCGGTCAAACCGCATAACAACATCGTTGTTCCCTTTGTCATCGGTATGTTACTTGCCGAGATTCGATCGTCGGTATTCAATACCTAGTTCAATCTCGTCACGGCAAGTCTCTTTACTGGATTCGTAATGCATCATCCGTAACCAACTCATTGGTCACATTGCTTGCAAGGCTTATAATGATGTGCATTACGAGAAGGCCAGAAGATACCTCTCCGACAATCGGAGTGACAAAACCTAATCTCGAAATCGCCAACCCAACATGTACCTTTGGAGACACCTGTAGTACTCCTTTATAATCACCCGATTCGTTGTGACGTTTGGTAGCACCAAAGTGTTCCTCCGGTAAGCAGAGTTGCATAATCTCATAGTTACGGGAACATGTATAAGTCATGAAGAAAGCAATAGCAACACACTAAGCGATCAAGTGCTAGGCTAACGGAATGGGTCATGTCAATCAGATCATTCTCCTAATGATGTGATCCCGTTAATCAAATGACAACTCATGTCTATGGTTAGGAAACATAACCATCTTTGATTAACGAGCTAGTCAAATAGAGGCATACTAGTGACACTCTGTTTGTCTATGTATTCACACATGTATTATGTTTCCGGTTAATACAATTCTAGCATGAATAATAAACATTTATCATGAAATAAGAAATAAATAATAACTTTATTATTGCCTCTAGGGCATATTTCCTTCACATTTCGTGCGGTACTCGAGAAGCTCGAGAGAACACAGGTTATATGCCAAGTTGGCAAGTGTGAGTTTTGGTTGAAGGAAGTTGGATTTCTTGGACATGTTATATCCGGAGAAGGTATAGCAGTAGACCCCACTAAAATTGTCCTTTGTAACAAAATGGGAAGCGCCAACAATAGTTGGAGAGATCAGGAGTTTCCTTGGACTCGCGGGATACTACGGAGATTCATTGAGAATTTCTCAAGGATTACGAAGCCTATGACAGAATTGTTGAAGAAGGATACCAAGTTCATTTGGACGAGGTGTGAAGCTAGTTTCCAAGAGTTGAAGAAGCGTTTGGTTACCTCGGTAGTGTTAATTCTGCGGATCGGACCAAGGATTATGAGGTGTATTGCGGCGGCTTCACGGCGAGGACTTGGGCGGTGCTTATGCGAGGAGGGAGAGTTGTTTCGTATGCTTCCGACGCTTAAGCCTCATGAGCTAAATTATGCTACCCATGATTTGGAGTTAGCAGCCGTAGTTCATCGTTGAAAACTTGGAACATTTCCTCATTGGAAACCATTGTGAGGGTGTATCACGGATCACAAGAGTTTAAATACATCTTCACGCGAAGGAGTTAAATCTCGAGCGAGAGGAGATGGTTGGAGCTCATTAAGGACTATGATATGAGATTGCATTATCACCCGGAAGGCTAGCGTGGTAGCGAGACGCGTTGAGCCGTAAGAGTTACGTCAATACACTAATGGCGGGAGAAATACCAAAGGAGTTAGCGAGGATCTTGAGAGCTATGTTTGGAAATAGTTCGAGAGGCTATGTAGCAGCATTGGAGATTGATCAACTTTGATGGATAAAATCAGGGAAGCTCGGAAGGCCGACAAGCAGTTGCCTCTATAAAGGAGAAAATGGCGAAGGAAAGGCTAAGGGATTTCGTGAGGATGAGCACGACACCCTATGGTTTGAAGACCGTGTTTATGTGCCCAATGACCCGGAGATCAGGAAGTTGATTTTGCAAGAGGCACATGATTCACCATATTCGATTCACCTAGGAAATACCAAAATGTATTTGGATTTGAAGAATACCTTCTGGTGGACCAGAATGAAGAAGGATATTGCAGAATATGTCACAGTTTGTGATGTATGTCAGAGGGTGAAGGCAGAACATCAGAAGCCAGCAGGATTGTTACAACCATTGCCTATACCCGAATGGAAGTGGGATAAGCTAGGTATGGATTTCATCACGGAATTGCCCAGAACCCGTTCAGGCTATGACTCAATTTGGGTTGTAGTCGATCGTTTGTGAAGGTAGCTCATTTCATTCGATAAAGACTACCTACTTGGCTAAGATATACATGACTAGGATTGTATGCTTGCATGGAGTTCGAGGAGTATCGTGTCGAGATAGAGGAACCCAATTCACCTCAAAGTTACGGAAGCGATTGCATGAAACTTTGGGAACCGAGCTGGAGTTTAGCACAACTTTTCATCCATGAGCAGATGGACAAACGAGAGAGTCAACCAGATTTTGGAGGATATGCTTAGAGCTTGTGCTTTGGATTATGGATCAAGTTGGGATGACAACTTGCCGTATCTGGAGTTTTCTTATAACAACAGTTACCAAACCGATGCGAAGATGGCACCTTTGAAGCCTCATACGAAAGGAGGTGCGAGGACCCGTTGTTGTGGGATGAAGTTGGAGACCGCCAGTTGTTTGGACGGATTTGATTAAAGTGCGAATAGAAAGTAAAGTTGATTCGCGATAGGCTCAAGGTAGCCCGGTCGAGACAAAAGAGTTATCTTGGATTCAAAGCGTGAGGAGGCGAGAATCTGAAGTCGGAGACATAGTTTATCTTGATATCGCCGCTTGAGGAGTTAAGCGTTTTGGAGTTAAGGAAAGTTAGCACCATGATTTGTAGGACCTTATCGTGTTTTGGAGCGCATGGGAGAAGTTGCGTACAAGTTGGAACTACCGAAGGATTGTCGGGGAGTTCATGATGTGTTTCATGTTTCTCGGTTGAATAAGTGTCACTTTGAGATGGCGATATACCCTTTGAGAGATCTCTGTGCCACTAGAAGCGATCGGTTGAATGATGATTTGACCTCGAGGAGAAACCAGTTAAGATTACAGGTATGCGGCCGAGTTACCCATGACAAGGTCATTAAGTTTTGCAAAGTTGATTGGAGCCACCACTTGAGGATGAAGCCACACAGGGGCGAGAAGAAGATTTGCAAGGACCACCCTCACCTATTTTCTAGCCAACCCGAATCTCGGTGAGATTCATCTTAAGGGGTAGGTTTGTAACATCCCAAATTTTCAATTTGGAATGTTATACATAAACATCATTGCATATCATATTTTTTCATTGCATTTTGCTCGATCCTAGAATTCTACACAACTCAAGGACCCACGGAGAGAGTTGGGGATTTTAGTTATTTTCATATTTGAGTTTTCTCAAATTTTGAGAATAGGATCATTTGATTTTAATTATTTTATCTTCAATTATTTCTACTATCAAAATATGAGAGAGGAATAAAATGACTTTCCCAAAATAAAGAAATAATGAAGATTTAATAATAAAATCAAATAAGATTTTATTTTGGAGTTTTAGCCTTTTATTTGAATTTAGGAAAATCGCGTTTTCAAAATTGCATTTAGGCCCCAAATAAATGTTCATTAAATCGGCTTGATTTTAGAAGCGGGAAAATTTATTTTGGGATTTTTGGAGTCCATTTAGTATTTCTTTTGATTTTTTTACGTGTGTTATTATTTAAAAAAAGCGCACCGACCTTGGCCGTGCCGGCGGGACTCCGCTAGAGGCACTATATAGCGCGCCCGGCGCCCCCACCAAGCCGCCCGCCCTTGCCCACCGCGCCCGCCGCGGCCTACCCTTGGAAACCCTAACCTAACCCTAGCCGCCGTCGTCGCCGCGCGCGCCGCCGCCGCCGCCTCGCCGGAACCGCCGCCCGCCGCCGGGCGACCGCCGCCGCCGTGACCCGCCGCCGAGGTTCGCCTCTGCCTCATTTTCCGTGCGGTTTTTTTCTAAAGCCGGACGGTTTCGGTTTTATTTCGTTTTTTGATTTTTTAGTTTCATTTTTTATTAGATTCGTTTTTTGGTTTAGGTTAATTATGAGCGTTCGTTCGTTAGTTCGTTTTAAGCAAACGCGTTAGTCGAATTAGTTTAGTTAACGAGCGTCCGTTCGTTAACCGTTCGTCGTTTTCTTTTCTCGGATTTAATCGCGATTTTTACGATCGCGATTCGAGATCGATTTTCGTTTTAGTATAACTTTTAGCTCGTTTATCGAATCGAGGCGATTCAGCGCCTAGAGTTTAAATCTCGAAACCCTCTTTCTGAATAACCAACTTAAATAAGTTTTTGCTTCTGTAAAATATGACTTAGATCCAGATTAGTAAAAAAGAAAGCTGTTTTCTTCGCCGTTTGACTTTCGTTGCTTCGTTTTATTTGATTCTTTTTGCAAACCGGAGTT
This sequence comes from Aegilops longissima, assembly GCA_021605205.1. Taxonomy (NCBI): domain Eukaryota; kingdom Viridiplantae; phylum Streptophyta; class Magnoliopsida; order Poales; family Poaceae; genus Aegilops; species Aegilops longissima. Next base: position 538,070,670 of record CM038682.1, read on the forward strand.
CTTAAGTTGAACTATCTGGTTAGATCTATTTGAGTTTTACCGATGCATTAGATGAGTACTTATTGTATGCTTGTTGTTTATCTGCGATAGAATACCGAAGTCGCGCTTTGTTACTTGAGTCTCTAGGTTTGCGGATCATCGGCAAGGCAAGTAACACTGATCATACCTCTTCTCATACCCAATTTTTATGCATTAGATCTATCCTCAAACACTTGCATGATTAGGATCTAATTAAATTTTGGGATGGGAAGTAGTTGAGTAGTACCTATTACTGTTTTATTATAAACCTTGGGAGTTACTTCTCGTTTGCTTATTATGCTATGCTATGCTAGTAGGCGTGGATTGGGTGAGTGTATCCATGACAGATGTGAGGCTGTATTTAATGGTTTATTTAAGGTGGCAACTTAAACACACATCTGGGTGGATTGAGGCACCTGGTTTCTATCGAGGACTTACTGTATTTCTTGGACCGCCACCCAGGCTCAAAGGGATCATGAGATTAATTCAAACTAGAAACTTCCGTGTGCAGCCACAAGCCATTATGGGCTCTGGCATAGTTGATTAAGTTATCACGAACTCTTACGGGTAGACTAGCGAGATATAGGGGATGTAGGTTGAGTACGGTCTACCCACATGTAAGGTGCTAGTGCTTACGAAGACTATGTCTCGGTCATCCGTTTCTCAAACATCATGTAGTGCGAGAAATCAAGCGGAGGAGATCGAGTCTTGTGGGGAATAGTCATAAACCTCCATGAGTGTATAAACTAATCATGGTTAGCCGTGTCCCGGTTATGGACATCTTGAGTATCTAGTACTTGTATATCATGTGAATCTCATCATGTTACTTCTAAATTAATATTGTTTGGTTTGTTAATGAGTACTTTTAATTGGGATTGAGGATGCTGTCAACCATTCTCAATGTTTCACAACCACCATGATAGTTAAATAATTTTATTCCTTTGCAGTAGGGAAAAATTGGCTTTATGCAAAAACTGTAACCATAGAGCTTTCCACCAGCCATATATGCATGTAGTATAGGCTTATCATTCCTTTATTCTCTATGTGTTACATTGCGGTATATTCCATGTGTTGACCCGTTTTGGGCTGCAACTTTTCATGTTGCAGACTTTTAGAACGACAGTAAGGTGTTTGAGTGGTGGTTCTATACTCGATGATGCCGTTGGAGTTGATGGACTCGCTTATTCTTCCAAGCCTTCCGTTGTTATCGTATTAGATGGCCTTAAGCCATATTTATTTTATTAAGTTCTCTCTTGAGACATTCTATTGTAATAAGTGTGTGATTGCTACTCTGTTATAAATCCTCCGAGTCTTGTGTGGTGTCGGCATTCTTGATCCGAGGATGACATTGAGCACGAGAGATCGGTGTTTGAGAATGCAGTCATTGCAGCGCCTGTTGAGGGCAGCCACCGCCCATACAGGCGAGCTACAGGCGCCGTCGCCCGATCGCGCCGCGTCCATTGCCGATTAAGCGCACCCACCGGTTGGCCCTTAGGGCAAATGACAAGGGGGCCCTAGCGCCCCAGAACGATTTAAAAAAAGATAATAATAAATATAATTAAATACTAAATAATCAATTAATTAACTAAATAATTAACTTAATTAATTCTGTTAAATTAATTAATTAAATTAGTTAACCTAATTAATTGTAGTTAATAAACCTAATCATTTTAGTTAGACTAACTAAACTGATTAGTTAGTCTTGAACAATGTCAGCAGGACCTTTGGTCGAGTTGACGATCAACTCTTGTTGACTGCGACATCGACATGACATCATCTTGGCGTCGAAAATCCATTTTAATTAAATTAAATAATTAATTAAATTCCATAAATTAATAAAATCTTTAGAAAATCATATCTTTTAATCGTAACTTCGGATTAAATTATTTTCAACATGAAAGTTGCTCGAGCAGCGAGGCGGACCGGAAGCGCGATCCGTTCGTCCGCCACCATACCTAACCTATCGAACTCGCAACTTTCCCCTCGGCTCCTCTGCTGAAAACCACGAAACAGGGATACTTTCCGGATGTTTCCCCTTCACCGGCATCACCTCATACGCGTTAGGGCACGCCTAGCATCACGCTTTGCTTTGTCATGCATCGTCATGCATCTGTTTACCTTGTATTCATTGTTTCTTCCCCTCTTCTTCCGCTGAACACAGAGACCCGCCAGCTGCTGCTGCCCGGTTCGACTACGGAGTTGGCGACCCCTCTCTCTTGCGAGCAACCAGGCAAGCCCCCCCCTTGATCACGGATATCGCCTATTCTACTCTATCTGCTTGCATTAGAGTAATGTAGCATATTCTTGCTTTTCGTTATACCTACCACGATGCATAGCCTTTGTCCTTGCTACTCATTGTTACCTTTACGCAATCCTACATGCTTAGTATAGGATGCTAGTATTCCATCTGTGGCCCTACATTCTTGTCAAAATCTGGCATGCTATACTATCGGGCCGTGATCACTCGGGAGGTGATCACGGTATATCTGCTCTTATACATGATACATATGGTGATTAAAGGCGGGTCGACTTGTAGGAGTACCCATGAGTGGATCTTTGTGGCGGATCGACAAGGCAGGTTGAGACCGCCTAGGAGAGAGGTGGGCCTGGCCTGTTGGCGTTGCGGATACTTAACTGCAACGAGATCTTGGTATTTGATCTGAGTTGGGTCGTTGACCTTACTCGCACTAACCGCCACGTGGGACAAGATATGGGCAATCGGCGTCGTGGTATCGGCCGAAGCATTTAATGGCGTCGGTGGCGGCCTTGGCGCCGGATTGGTGGAGCAGCCACTAGGCTAGAGTGCGCTTTTCGGCATACGCAACATGCAGGTGTGCTAAGGCGATGGGCCCGGACCCTGTGCGCATAGGTTTAGACCGGCGTCTTGACCTCTGTTATGCCTAGGTGGGGCTGCGGCGTGTTGATCTTCCACGCCGGGCATGACCGGAAAAGTGTGTCGGCCAAATGGGATCGGCGTGTCGGGTAATGTGGTGCACCCACAAGAAGTTAATCTATTGAATAGCCGTGATCTTGATGCAGGGCGACTTGGGTTGTACCTTGACCTTATGACAGTTAGAACCGGATACTTAATAAAACACACCCTTCCAAGTGCCAGATACAACCAGGTGGTCGCTCTCTATCAGGGTTACGAGGAGGGGATCACCGGGTAGGATTATGCTATGCGATGCTACTTGGAGGACATCAGTCTACTCTCTTCTACATGTTGCAAGGCGGAGGCTGCGAAGCGTAGTCTTGACGGGATTAGCTATCCCCTCTTATTACGGCATTCTGCAGTTCACTCCTTGATATGGCCCTTTACACATATATCCATGCATATGTAGTGTAGCTCCTTGCTTGCGAGTACTTTAGATGAGTACTCACGGTTGCCTTGTTCCCCCTTTTCCCCTTTCTTTGCCGGTTCTTGCAGCAGACGATGGAGCCAGGGGCAGGCGCCCTTTGTCGATGGCGACTACTACTGGGCGCCTACTACTACGTGCAGCCAGCAGACGGCGACCGGGAGTAGTTAGGAGGATCGAGGCGGGAGGCATCGCCTCTTCGATATGTATCCCGGTTGTACTAGCCATCTTATGGCAACTTGTTTAACTTATATACGTACTCAGATATTGTTGCCTGCGACTCATCGTGATCGAGCACTTGTATTCGAGCCCTCGAGGCCCCGGCTTGTATTATGATGCTTGTATGACTTATTTATGTTTTAGAGTTGTGTTGTGATATCTTCCGTGAGTCCCTAATCTTGATCATACACATTTGCGTGCATGATTAGTGTACGATTGAATCGAGGCGTCACAAGTTGGTATCGAGCCCATTGCTGTAGGAATCCCCTTTCCAACTCCTTGGCGAAGTCGAGTCTAGACATTGCAAAACTTTTACTAACATGGTTGTGTGTCTTACGGGCTGCGTTGCCATTAGGTGGTATTAGGATCTTTTATTCCTTGTCTATACTCTGGGATTCTGATCTCTCTTCTATTCGGGTTAAATGAATTTTACTAAATCTAACATTAGGATCTCGTTATCACTTTCACCCGGAGAGCCCCTTCTTACTGATGATCGTCTGCTGCACTAGAAGACCCTGAAGATACTCTCCGCTGTTAACTCGAGAACTTGTGTTAATCGCGTTTGCAATTCCCCTTCCACCGTAAACCCTTATGGATAACTACTTGCATTTGTTATTCTTACCTTCATCCCAGTTGGTCTTGTTATTACAAGATACCTGAAAAACTAAATCGTTGTTTGATAATCCTTTGAGCTTCTTGCCTTGCTGTTCTTTGTCACTGAATACCCCTACGGTTAATTCTCGCACTTATCAGTATCCGCTCATCCCCGATTGTTCATGTGTTATACAAAAGTCTTCGAAATACCATTCGATCTTCCGAAAATCCTCAGCAACCTATTGCTTTGAAATTTCTTGTTTGCTTTCATTATGATTACTCCCGTAAGTATAGTAATCATATTGGCATCCTTTGTCGCCATCATTTTAGAGTCCATTGATTCAATCGTTGTGAGCGTTCACAATCATCGATTGAGTCCTAGGATTATCTTTCCGGCTCAGGCGTCATTTTGAACATGAGATGGTCCTCGACCAATCAAGTTGTCGTTGAATGTACCCTTAGTCTATTCAATTTATACATTCTTAATCGAGGCGTTTGCTTGATCCCTTGATTTAAATCATAATTCCGTTGCAATTGAGCTTTGAATTAGTCGGTTGTTCTATAATCGTATCTCCTTGCATTCTTTCTTCCTCTAGTTGTGTGCGATGCTCACATCGGATCCCTTGTGGACCACGGACCCTTTGTCGGATTTTATCCAACGGTGTTCTTCATATTCAATAAGCTTGTGAGACTTTCCTCGGATACATAATGCCTTTAGTAAATTGTATCCTCTGCTTTCACAAGCATGCTCTACTATCGAGTTTGTGTTATTTCTTCTTGAAAATTGTGGTATATGTTCCTAGAAGCCCGACAGGTTGAACCTATGCCTTCCTTAATATGTGTGAACTCGGAAGCTTTCACGAGTCATACTCATCTGGTATTTCACCACATAAAACTTTCAACACTAATGCCTTTATCAAAGCGGGAAGTGAATGGAAGGTTATACATTGACGAAGTGAGAGTCGACCTTGAACCTTGCGTTCATGCCCATGGACACAATGAAGATCTTATCATTAAAGCTTCTCTTAAATTAATTATTCCTTTGGTATAAGTTCATCTTATATCTGGGATCTGGCCTTTTGCAATCGTGTTTCCGACCATGTTCTCCTTTAAATACCATTTCTCGCGCAAGTTTAAGCACTTGTCTTTTGTAGAGCAATACCCCAGTCCAACCTCTACTTGGATTCGTCGTCGAGTATTACCCCCCCCCCCTGATATCTCGAGATTATCTTGGAACTCCATAACTTCTTATGAGATCTTCATCAAGTACTACATTCTCACTGATTCACGGTTCTTCACGGGCTTTGAGTTATTAAACACTCAAGGGCAGCGATAAGCTGAATCGAGTCAGCGTCGCGATTAAACAACTCTTAGTAATCTTCTTTACTTGCAAGTTTGTACACGATCATGTCATTCCTAGCCTTGATCGGCTATATCATTAATGTGCTAAATCTTAATTGTGCTACTGGTCCTTCTTCCGGAACACAATTTTTCGCTGAAACTAAGCTTACGTTGATTTCCTTGTCTTATCATTCTCGTCGGATAACAAGCTTGGTTTCGAGTTTGTGTCGTACCCATGGTTCAATAACCTCTTGCTTCATCATTCTTTTGACTTGATGTGATCGCGGATCGATTACATCTTGAGTAATCTCTCGACAAATGTGTCGTGATCATTATCAACATTTTGAGCTCCTCCATAATATCAATCAAATTCATGATGAGAATTACCATCCTTGCCCCTCGATGATTTGTGTTGTCATCGACTACTTCCTGCCTTCTTTCCAACACAAACTTGTTAGGTGTTGTGGCTATACTATGAGTTCCTTGTTAACCGACTTATGTTATGTTCTACCTTGAAGTATTACCATCTTCTATGTCAAGAATGTCGTGAGAATTTCACCACCTCTTAAGAATTCTTGGTATGGTGATACTTCTCACCCTCCATTCTTTCTTGGTACCCGTGTTGTTTCTAACGGAATACCGACAATTGAACTATGATGTGTGAATTCAAAACTTCTAGCAACCCTATTGCTTTGGAGTGAATGGTGAGTTTCATTCTAATTCTTTTGTTAGTCAAGTCACCATTCTAACATTGATCGTGCAACCCAGCCCATATTTGGTGCACCTTTCAACCAATGTTTAATTGTGTATGTCTTTCCTCGAGCATACAACATTATATCATTTGAATTGACAAGTGTCATCTTCTTGTTCACATTATTGTGGAAAGCCATCGGTTAGAATTCTCGGCAATTGTCATTTGAGCCCATCAACCACCTTCTCATCCCTCCTTGGTTTAAGGATGCACTACTAGGGAAAAGCCTATACGAGAATCTTACGGCACGCGCTCTAAAATAAAGCGCGATGCTAATTAGCAGCAGCGCTTGATATAAAAAGCATTTGTTGAAAGGAAAGTAGCGATGGCGCTCCCAGCGAAACAGCGCTCTTGCTCTAATTGCCATGACCTCTTAGCCCAGCTAGTTATAGCAGCAGCGCCTATAGAGAACAGCGCTACTGCTATAGAAGTTAGCACGGCGCTTCTAAGAAAATCGCTACTGCTACGATCAACCCACAAGTTTAGTCCCACCTCGCTCCTTGAACAGGTGTTTACCACCTTAAATATGTTATACGAGACTATCACAACAGTTGGTCTTCTTGAACTCTATGTGTAGAATTTGTGGCACAATATGAGTCCTCTCCGGTTCCTACGGAGTGGACTCATATTGACAATTCAGGTGTACACAAAAAGATCATTATGGCCAATGTATTTTTTTTATGTGCTTAGACTTAGCGATGGCGTTTTTGATAAAATGCGCTATAGCTACATTAGCTATAGCGCGGTTCTAAAGTCGCTCTGCTAGTTTGACTTAACCCGCTCAAAATTTCACTAAGTCCTCCTCCCCTGTTCCCTACTCCTCTATCGCCGCCGCCCGAGCCGAGCCTGCCCTCACGCCGCCACCCGAGGCCGCCCTCAACCTCACAGTTGCCGCCCGCCGCCGCTCTCGACCTCACCGTCGCCGCCGCCTCCCCACCCCCTCCGCTCTTGACCTCACGCGCGCTCTCGACCTCACCATCGTCCAAGCGCCACGAGGTACTCCCTCCTTCGTGCCTCCTCCTCCCACCGCGCCCTCCTCCTCCTCCTCCCACCGTGCCATCCTCCCTCACTTTGCAGTGCCCCCCCTCCCTCCTCCTCCGCCCCGCTCCCTCCTCTCTCCTCCCTCCCTCCCTTGTCTCTGTTCTTGCAAATCGTAGGTGTTTTGAATAAAATAAGTAAGAAAATTTAGGCGGTATGATTAATAGTAGTTGTAGTTGAACTATTTTAGTTGTAGTTGAACTAGTTTAGTAAGTAAATTAATAAACTAGTTGAACTAGTTGAATTAATAGAACTAATGTATTTTTAGTAAGATAATTAATATAACTAGTTGAACTACTTTATTTTTAGAAAGAACTAGTTTTTAGTAAGATAATTAATATAACTAGTTGAACCACATATTCTATTCATAGTAAGTTTATATTTAGTAAGAACTAGTTGAATTAATAAACTAGTTGAACATGTCATATTTGTTGTTATTTTTAGTTTAAGCAATTATTAGGGATGTATTAGTGATAAATTATACGGTTTTTGCTTTTGCGAAATCAAGAGCCCTCCATCATCCCTTGCCGTCCCGTCACCGACCCCTCCGACATCGAGGTGAGACCAGCCAAATATCCATGTATATCTTTTGTTGCTCAAATAGGATAGTGGTTGCCAAGTGGCCGTTCATGTTCAGTTTACACCTCCGAGTGGCCTATGTTTTGCCGGAGTGTTGATTAATTTCCGTTCCGGCAAATTTCAGGCGCTTCGATATGTCCTTTTTAGCAAAGGTCATGCGGATTTTTCGGTCTATGTTTTTAGTACATATATTTAATTGTACAAGTTTAATCTTTGAATTATGAGCGTAGGAAATGTCATACTCGGACGACGGCAGTCTCCGGAGGAAGTGCAGGTGGTGCCACGGACGATCGAGGTATGTCTGACAGGTTCGTTGAAAGTGGGCGAAGATCGGCGCTTCAGCATTAAGCTCGAGGAGACCTTCGATGTTGAAGCGATGCATAACAACGACAAGAGTTTTTTTCGTAATTAAGCATGACTTCAACTATTTCAGCGTCTAATTTTCATCTTTTACAATTCGACTAGCTTATCCCATGCCATGCAAGGCGCTATGTCTTGGAGAGGATGGGTTTTGAAGACCATGAAAATTTTGAAACAAAGAAAATACACATTTTGAAGTAAATCTGTACAATGCTCGGGCGTAACCCATTTTGGTTGCCAAAATTGGGAAGCACTTTGCACAATGTATGGTTTTTATGAGGTATGATTGTCACCATGGATCTTGGTGATCGACATCGAGCAAGACAATATGGACATTTGGGTCCTTGTTGACACGCTTCGATTCTACCGCAATGTGAGTTTCTCAAACATAGTTATTAACTAATTTATATTGTTTATTTCAAAATAGTTGACAGCTTATTTCCATTGTGACTTATTTTGAATCTTCAAAGAATGTCGAGAAGATGGTAGACAAAACCCACTACTGCTGATGGCTCGAATTAACTTATAAGGAGAAAAGTCATCGATTTCTTATTGTACTTTATTTGAGAATTACAATACCTATTATCGAACTCCTCCAAATTATGGTGAATACATGCCACTAGTGCGTGTTGAACCACGATAACTTCTATGGAATACCTGGTAAGATTTTTTACTATTCGACATCCGTGCATCTTTTGCATACTTCCAAAACTAGTACATCATTGCTAACTACGAAGTTATTACTATGTTTTCAACAGAAAATCCCGATGGATTGTGTGCCTCATCGATGTATTACAATGGTCGCCTTGAAGTTACGAACATACAGCAGGTCATCCTCTGGATCTCACTGTGCATATCAGTTCTAAAACCGGTGAACACATGCTAATCAAGAATGGAAAAATGTTTGGACATTAGCAAGGAGGTTCTTGGAAGTAACATTAGCGAAAGGCAAGAATTGGAGCAGGATAATCTCCATTCTCCATAATGGAGAGTCGGGGGCTATCTTGTTTTTGCTATTTTACCTTAGAGAATATAGAAGGTCCTAAGAGAATGTAGTAGGTCCTATTAGGTACAATATGTTTATTATGTGATACAATGTGTTAGAGTTGATGATGAGGAGTACTTGTGATTACGACTAGTGACCAATTTGCTATGTGATGTCTCATTGATGAAAAGCGATGATCTTGAGGAGGTGTTATATGACAATGATGTATTATGATAATAAGTTGTTAATGATATGATATGATATTTATTATATCATTGGGTGAAAGAACATGGATTAGTTTCAAGTGGATGTCCATCCACTTGAAACTAATCCTGATTGATTCACCTACTCATTATGATGTAAAACAGTCTCTAAATTCCTGTTGTATATATGAAAAGCGGTGTAAGGTGTATGAAATAGAACATGGAATTAAAAGAAATAAAATACTAAATAATAGTAGTAGCGGGCAGGAGGCGCTACTACTAATTACAACAATGCTGCTGCTCGGAGAAAGCGCTACTACTAGATCATTTTAGCGGCAGCGCTGGTCAGGCCAGCTCTTTGCTAAGCTTTAGGCTGTAGCGCCTTATCGATGGCGCTCCTGCCGCGCTCTTGATAGGCCTAAAACCAGCGCTGCTGCTAGGCTTTTCCTAGTAGTGATGAACTATTGCTTCAAGAACCCACTCCCATAGTTCATTTCACGAGAATCTTGAAATGTCATTTAGTCTATTTGTGTTGCACCTTTTCTTCTCGGACATCCCGAGTGCGAGGTATCATGACACCAATCGGATCTGAATCTCGGTCGAGATATGATGGTTGAGACAACTTTCAAGAGTTATGATGTTGGTCCTTTGATGACCGGTAACATGATGTCATGCCTAGCACCCCCCAGGTGGAGGACCTATCGTTATAATTTCTTTTGCAAGGATAACCATTCTTCTGGAGAAATTGTAAGACCTATTTTATAAGTTGTTCTGATGGATCCATTGAGTATCTAAAGTCCGACCTTTGTTTGAATACCATGTCAATGCTATCTCAAAAGCATGCAGTGGAACTCGATTTTCAACAATAACATTTGAAGCCCAATGCTAAATGTTTCTTGCTCAATTATCCGAACACGTTGTATGGATAATGACATGGACTTTCTCTTCCCTTTCCTAAATGGGTTTTCTCGTTATATCCGTCATGAATATCATGCTATACTTGCCCTTGGGAAGGATATACCCACGATATATGTGTTTAAACACATTTTCCTTTCCATTATTACGATTAATTTGATAATCATATTATCCTTTCCATTGTTTGGTTTAACCTTCCTTGAGGTTTATATGATCTAGCGATAATATTTTCACCTTACGAAAACACCTCGGTATACAATTCATCGGTAAGACCTGTTACTTTTGTTGGTGACATTCGGTAACCACCGATGGGCCTTGAACTTTGCCTCTTGGTCCGCCTCGTTTCAGCGAGCAGGAAAATGGTTCTCTTCGTCCCTCGCCCTTGGTACCAATGATGCTGCCAACATAGCTGACGGTTATTCTCGACATGCCTTGCCGTCACCCTCTTCCTACTTTTTACCCATGGTGGGCCCATAACCACAGTTCCACGGATCGAAACGACTCTCACATGCACCTCCTGTTCCCAAGGTTGTTCCTCACGCATGGCCTCGTATACAATTCAAGAGCCACCTTCGAGAGATCTTCAATTCTGGTATCGGACACAAACTTATTCCCATTGCTCTGGACCCCTTCTACACTTTGTTTGAGCCTTTGAGCGATTGCACAGCTGCTTGAAACTTCTTATTGTACCTTGGACTTTAATCTCGATGTGTTTTATTTGTTCAACTCGAGAGGTACTCGTATGATCATTCATGGGTTAATCCGATTATTACCCTTATAGCATTACATCGTTGCCAATCTGCCCGTTACCTATTAAGTAAAACGATGGAACTCGGAAGAAAGGATGACAACTTGATCATGATGACACGAAGTAGAGAAATGAAGAAATCAATGTAATGGATCGACCTCTTGAGAAAACAACCAAGGCCCAGGAACACCGCTAGAATTTCGTAACCACAAATTCCCCCTTACTCCACCGCTTAAATCTCGGGACGATATTTCTTGTAGTGGAGGAGAATTGTGGCCTTGGGATAATCAAGCTACTGATAACCTCTGTTGGGGAGCGTAGCAGAAATTCAAAATTTTCCTATGTGTCACCAAGATCTATCTATGGAGAAACCAGCAGCGAGGGAAGGAGAGTGCATCTACATACCCTTGTAGATCGCTAAGCGAGCGTTCAAGAGAACGGGGTTGAAGGAGTCGTGCTCGTCGTGATCCAAATCACGGAGATCCTAGTGCGAGCAGACGACACCTCCGCGTTCAACACACGTACAGCCCGGTGGCGTCTCACGCCTTGATCCAGCAAGGAGAGAGGAGAGGTTGAGAAGACTCCGTCCAGCAGCACAGCGGCGTGGTGGTGATGGAGGAGCATGGCAATCCAGCAGGGCCGCCAAGCACCACGGGAGAGGAGGAGGAGGAGAGGCGGGGCTGCGCCAATAGAGGAGAAACTCATGTGTTGGCAGCCCCAAAACCCTCAAGTATATATAGGGGAGAGGGAGGGTGCGCCCCTCTAGGGTTTCCACCCCAAAGTGCGGCTGCCCCAAACCCATCTAAGGGTGGCGGCCAAGGGGAGAGGGAAACTTGCCCCTCAAGTTGGGTGGAAGCACCCCTCCCAAACCCTAGGCGCCTTGGGCCCTTGTGGGGCGCACCAGCCCAGGGGCTGGTCCCTCCACACTTGGCCCATGCAGCCCTCCGGGGCAGTGGCCCCACTTGGTGGACCCGGGACCCTCCGGTTGTCCCGTCGTTCTGGAAAAAACCCGAAACTTTTCCGGTGACCAAAACAGGACTTTCCATATATAAATCTTTACCTCCGGACCATTCCGGAACTCCTCGTGACGTCCGGGATCTCATCGGGACTCGAACAACATTCGGTAACCACATACAAACTTCCTTTATAACCCTAAGCGTCCGAACCTTAAGTGTATAGACCCTACGGGTTCGGGAACCATCTGAACATGACCGAGGCGTTCTCCGGTCAATAACCAACAGCGGGATCTGGATACCCATGTTGGCTCCACATGTTCCACGATGATCTCATCGGATGAACCACGATGTCAAGGACTCAATCGATCCGTATACAATTCCCTTTGTCTAGCGGTATTGTACTTGCCGAGATTCGATCGTCGGTATCCCGATACCTTGTTCAATCTCGTTACCGGCAAGTCTCTTTACTCGTTCCGTAACACATCATCCGTGATCAACCCCTTGGTCACCTTGTGCACATATGATGATGTCCTACCGAGTGGGCCCAGAGATACCTCTCTGTTTACGAGTGACAAATCCAGTCTCGATTAGTGCCAACCCAGACACTTTCGGAGACACACCTGTAGTGCACCTTTATAGTCACCCGATTCGTTGTGACATTTGGTACACCCAAAGCATTCCTCGGTATCCGGAGTTGCACAATCTCATGGTCTAAAGAAATGATACTTGACATTTAGAAAAGCTTTAGCATACGAACTACGATCTTTGTGCTAGGCTTAGGATTGGGTCTTGTCCATCACATCATTCTCCTAATGATGTGATCCGTTATCAATGACATCCAATGTCCATGGTCAGAAACCGTAACCATCTATTGATCAACGAGCTAGTCAATTAGAGGCTTACTAGGGACATGGTGTTGTCTATGTATCCACACATGTATCTGAGTTTCCTATCAATATAATTATAGCATGGATAATAAGCGATCATCATGAACAAGGAAATACAATAATAACTAATTTATTATTGCCTCTAGGGCATATTTCCAACAGTCTCCCACTTGCACTAGAGTCAATAATCTAGTTCACATCGCCATGTGATTAACACTCACAGGTCACATCGCCATGTGACCAACATCCAAAAGTTTACTAGTGTCACTAAACTAGTTCACATCATCATGTGATTAAGACTCAATGAGTTACGGGGTTTGATCATGTTTTGCTTGTGAGAGAGGTTTTAGTCAGCAGATCTGTAACATTCAGATCCGTATGTACTTCATAATTCTCTATGTCATATTGTAAATGCTGCTTCACGCTCCACTTGGAGCTATTCCAAATAGTTGCTCCACTATCGTATCCGGTTTGCTACTCGAGTCATTCGGATAGGTGTTAAAGCTTGCATCGGCGTAACTCTTTTAAATCGAACTCTTTATCACCTCCATAACCGAGAAACATATCCTTATTCCTCTAAGGATAATTTTGACCGCTATCTGGTGATCCACTCCTTGATCACCTTTGTACCCTCTTGCGGATGTGTAGCAAGGCACACATCGGTGCGATATAGCATAGCATCTTTGTAGAGCCTACGTCTAAAGCATGAGGCGACCTTCGTCCTTTATCTCTTTTACTGCCGTGGTCGAGCTTTAAGTCTTAACCGTGCCTTACAACTCAGGCAAGAACTCCTTCTTTGGTGATCCATCTTGAACACTTTCAAGATCATGTCAAAATCGTGCTCATTTGAAAGTATTATTAAGCATTTTGATCTATCCTCATAGATCTTGATGCTCAATGTTCAAGTAGCTTGATCCAGGTTTTCTATTGAAAAACACCTTTCAAATAACCCTATATGCTTTCTAGAAAATTCTACATCATTTCTGATCAACAATATGTCAACAACATATACTCATCAGAAATTCTATAGTGCTCCCACTCACTTCTTTGGAAATACAAGTTTCTCATAAACTTTGTATAAACCCAAAATCTTTGATCATCTTATCAAAGAGTATATTACAACTCCGAGATGCTTACTCCAGTCCATGGAAGGATCGCTGGAGCTAGCATACCTTTCAGCATCCTTAGGATCGACAAAACCTTTCGATTGTATCACATACAACCTTTCCTTCTGGCGGTAAGGAAACTCATTTTGACATCCATCGCGATTTCATAAATGCAGCTTATGCTAACATGATTACAGCGGACTTAAGCATCGCTACGGATGAGAAAATCTCACCGTAGTCAACTCCTTGAACTTGTGAAAAACTCTTCACCACAAGTCGAGCTTCATAAGCGGTGACATTACCGTCACGTCCGTCTTCTTCGAAAGATCCATTCATCTAAATGGCTTGCCGATCATCGGCAAGTCCACCAAGTCCATGCTTTGTTACGATACATGGATCCTATCTCGGATATCATGGCTTCTAACCATTTGTCGAATTTGGGCCCACCATCGCTTCTCCATAGCTCGTAGGTTCATTGTTGTCTAGCAACATGACCTTCAAGACAGGATCACCGTACCACTCCGAAGCAGTACGCGTCCTTGTCGTCCTACGAGGTTCGGTCGTGACTTGATCCGAAGCTTCATGATCACTATCATAAGCTTCTACTTCAATTGCTGTAGGTGCCATGGGAACAACTTCACGTGCCTGCTACACACTAGTTGAAGTGACGGTTCAATAACCTCATCAAGTCTCCACCATCCTCCCTCAACCTTTTCGAGACAAACTTTTCCTCGAAAGGACCCGATTCAAGAAACAATCCCTATTGCTTTCGGATCTGAATTAGGAGGTATACCCAACTGTTTTGGGTGCCCTATGAAGATGCATTTTATCCACTTTGGGTTCGAGCTTATCAACCTGAAACTTTTTCACATAAGCATCGTAGCCCCAAACTTTTAGAAATGACGACTTAGGTTTCTCTAAACCTTAGTTCATCGGTGTCATCTCAAAGGAATTACGTGGTGCCCTATTTAAAGTGAATGTGGTTGTCTCTAATGCCTAACCCATGAGCGATAGTGGTAATCGATAAGAGACATCATGGTACACACCATATCTAATAGGGTGCAACTATGATGTTTGGACACACCATCACACTATGGTGTTCCAGTGGTATTAATTGTGAAACAATTTCCACAATGTCTTAATAAGCGTGCCAAAGCTCGTAACTCAGATACTCATCTCTATGATCATATCATAGACATTTTATCCTCTTGTCACAATGATCTTCAACTTCACTCTGAAATTACTTGAACCATTCAATAATTCAGACTTGTGTTTCATCAAGTAAATATACTCAACATCTACTCGAATCATCGTGAAGTAAGAACATCACGATATTCCTTTGCATGCCTCGGCACTCATTGGGCTGCACACATCAAAATGTGTTACTTCCAACAAGTTGCTATCTTGTTCCATCTTCTTTGAAACCGAGGCTTTTAGGTCATCTTGCCCATGTGGTGTGATTTGCATATCTCAAGTGATTCAAAATCAAGTGAGTCCAAACTATCCATCGATTGGAGTTTCATCATGCGTATACACCAATAGACATGGTTTGCATGTCTCAAACTTTTCAAAACAGTGAGTCCAAAGATCCATCAACATGGAGCTTCTTCATGCGTTTTATACCAATATGACTTACTTGGCAGTGCCACAAGTAAGTGGTACTATCATTATTATGTTATACCTTTGGCATGAAAATGTGTATCACTACGATCGAGATTCAATAAACCATTCCTTTAGGTGCAAGACCATTGAAGGTATTATTCAAATAAATAGAGTAACCATTATTCTCCTTAAATGAATAACCGTATTGCGATAGACATAATCCAATCATGTCTATGCTCAACGCAATCACCAAATGACAATTATTCAGGTTTAATACTAATCTTGATGGTAGAGGGAGCATGCGATGTTTGATCAAATCAAACTTGGAAACACTTCAACACATATCGTCGACTCACCTTTAGCTAGTCTCCGTTTATTTCGTAGCTCTTTTATTTGAGTTACTAACACTTAGCAACCGAACCGGTATCTTAATACTCTGGTGCTACTAGGAGTACTAGTAAAGTACACATGAACATAATGTATATCCAATATACTTCTATCGACCTTGCCAGCCTTCTTATCTACCAAGTATCTAGGGTAACTCTGCTCCAGTGGTTGTTCCCCTTATTACAGAAGCACTTAGTCTCGGGTTTGGGTTCAACCTTGGGTTTCTTCACTAGGCAACAACTGATTTGCCGTTTCATGAAGTGTCCCTTCTTGCCCTTGCCTTTCTTGAAACTAGTGGTTTCACCAACCATCAACAATTGATGCTCCTTCTTGATTTCTACTTTCAAGGTGTCAAACATCGTGAATACCTCAGGATCATCATATCTATCCACGATATGTTATAGTTCATCACGAAGCTCTAGCAGCTTGGTGGCAATGACTTTGGAGAATCATCACTATCTCATTGGAAGATCAACTCCCTCGATTCAAGTGATTGTTGCACTCGGACAATCGAGCACAAGTTCAACGATTGAGCTTTTCTCCCTTAGTTTGCAGGCTAAGAAAATCGTCGGAGGTCTTATACCTCTTGACGTGGGCACGAGCCTGAAATCCCAATTTCAGCCCTCAGAACATCTCATATGTTCCGCGACGTTTCAAAACGTCTTTGGTGCCTCAATTCTAAGCCATTTAACATTATCGAACTATCACGTAGTCATCAAAACGTGTGTGTCAGATGCTCACAACATCCACAGACCACGTTCGAGGTCCAGCACACCGAGTGGTGCATTAAGGACATAAGCTTTCTACTGACCGCATAATTGCTACTGTCAACTTTCAACTATATTTTCTCTAGGAACATATCTAAACAATAGAACTTAAGCGCGAGCTATGACATAATTTGCAAAGGGTTTTTTACTATGTTCAGGACAATTAAGTTCATCTTATGAACTCCCACTCAGATAGACATCCCTCTAGTCATCTAAGTGATTACATGATCTGAGTCAACTAGGCCGTGCCCGATCATCACGTGAGACGGACTAGTCATCATCGGTGAACATCTTCATGTTGATCGTATCTACTATCGACTCATGCTTGACCTTTCGGTCTCGTGTTCCGAGGCCATATGCTGTACATGCTAGGCTCGTCAAGTTAACCCTAAGTGTTTGGCGTGTGTAAATCTGTCTTACACCGTTGTATGTGAGCGTAAGAATCCATCACACGATCATCACGTGGTGCTTAGAAGCGACGAACTTTATAGCGGTGCGAGTTAGGGGAACACTTCTTGAAATTGTTGTAAGGATCATCTTATTACTACCGTCGTTCTAAGTAAACAAGATGCATAAACATAATAAACATCACATGCAATTATATAGTAGTGACATGATATGGCCAATATCATATAGCTCCATTGATCTCCATCTTGAGGCTCCATGATCATCATCGTCACCGGCATGACACCATGATCTCCATCATCATGATCTCCATCATCATGTCTTCATGAAGTTGTCTCGCCAACTATTACTTCTACTACTATGGCTACGGTTAGCAATAAAGTAAAGTAATTACATGGCGTTGTTTAATGACACGCATGTCATACAATAAATAAAGACAACTCCTATGGCTCCTGCGGTTGTCATACTCATCGACATGCAAGTCGTGAATCCTATTACAAGAACATGATCAATCTCATACATCACATATCATTCATCACATTCTTCTTGGACATATCACATCACATAGCATACCCTGCAAAAACAAGTTAGGCGTCCTCTAATTGTTGTTTGCATGTTTCGATGGCTGCTATGGGTTTCTAGCAAAACGTTTCTTACCTCGCAAAACCACAGCGTGATATGCCAATTGCTATTTACCCTTCATAAGGTCCCTTTTCATCGAATCCGTTCGACTAAAGTGGGAGGCGGCACCGCTAGCCACCTTATGCACCAAGTGCATGTCGGTCGGTGGAACTGTCTCACGTAAAATGCGTGTAAGGTCGGTCCGGTTGCTTCATCCCACAATACCGTCGAAACAAGATTGGACTAGTAACGGTAAGCATATTGAACAAAATCAGCGCCCACAACTACTTTGTGTTCTACTCGTGCAAAGAATCTCGCAATAGACCTAGCTCATGATGCCACTTTTGGGGAGCGTAGCAGAAATTCAAAATTTTCCTCGTGTCACCAAGATCTATCTATGAAGAAACCAGCAGCGAGGGAAGGAGGTGCATCTACATACCCTTGTAGATCGCTAAGCGGAGCGTTCAAGAGAACGGTGTTGAAGGAGTCGTACCGTCGTGATCCAAATCACCGGAGATCCTAGTGCCGAGCAGACGGCACCTCCGCGTTCAACACACGTACAGCCGGTGGCGTCTCCACGCCTTGATCCAGCAAGAGAGAGGGAGGTTGAGAAGACTCCGTCAGCAGCAGCACTGCAGGCGTGGTGGTGATGGAGGCGTGGCAATCAGCGAGGGCCGCCAAGCACCACGGGAGAGGAGGAGGAGGAGGAGGGGGTTGCGCCAATAGAGGAGAAACTCATGTGTTGGCAGCCCAAAACCCTCAAGTATATATAGGGGAGAGGAGGGTGCGCCCCTCTAGGGTTTCCACCCCAAGGGTGCGGCTACCCCAAACCCATCTAAGGGTGGCGGCCAAGGGGAGAGGGAAACTTGCCCCTCAAGTTGGGTGAAACACCCCTCCCAAACCCTAGGCGCCTTGGGCCCTTTGTGGGCGCACCAGCCCACTGGGGCTGGTCCCCCCACACTTGGCCCATGCAGCCCTCCGGGGCAGTGGCCCCACTTAGTGAACCCGGGACCCTCCGGTGGTCCCGTGCGTTCTGGGAAAAACCCGAAACTTTTCCGGTGACCAAAACAGGACTTCCATATATAAATCTTTACCTCCGGACCATTCCGGAACTCCTCGTGACGTCCGGGATCTCATCCGGGACTCGAACAACATTCGGTAACCACATACAAACTTCCTTTATAACCCTAGCGTCATCGAACCTTAAGTGTGTAGACCCTACGGGTTCGGGAACCATCTGAGACATGACCGAGGCGTTCTCCGGTCAATAACCAACAGCGGGATCTGGATACCCATGTTGGCTCCCACATGTTCCACGATGATCTCATCGGATGAACCACGATGTCAAGGACTCAATCGATCCGTATACAATTCCCTTTGTCTAGCGGTATTGTACTTGCCGAGATTCGATCGTCGGTATCCCGATACCTTGTTCAATCTCGTTACCGGCAAGTCTCTTTACTCGTTCGTAACACATCATCCGTGATCAACCCCTTGGTCACCTTGTGCACATTATGATGATGTCCTACCGAGTGGGCCCAGAGATACCTCTCCGTTTACGGAGTGACAAATCGATCTTGATTCGTGCCAACCAGAGACACTTTCGGAGACACATGTAGTGCACCTTTATAGTCACCCGATTCGTTGTGACGTTTGGTACACCAAAGCATTCCTACGGTATCCGGGTTGCACAATCTCATGGTCTAAGGAAATGATACTTGATATTTAGAAAAGCTTTAGCATCTGAACTACGATCTTTGTTCTAGGCTTAGGATTGGGTCTTGTCCATCACATCATTCTCCTAATGATGTGATCCGTTATCAATGACATCCAATGTCCATGGTCGGAAACCGTAACCATCTATTGATCAACGAGCTAGTCAATTAGAGGCTTACTAGGGACATGGTGTTGTCTATGTATCCACACGTGTATCTGAGTTTCCTATCAATACAACTATAGGATGGATAATAAACGATTATCATGAACAAGGAAATACAATAATAACTAATTTATTATTGCCTCTAGGGCATATTTCCAACAACCTCTGCTAATGACGCCATTTCACCTCCGTTACTGTCGCTAATCTCGCGTTAGTTCAAAACGATTCGAATTCAAATTTGAATTTTTGGCAAACAAACTAAATTTTCAAACTTTAAAACAAAAATGTTAGGACCGTGTCAAATATTGCATAGTTAATTATGGTGAAGTAAACACATTTTTAGAAAATGCATAAACATTTTAAATTGAATAAAACAGAAAGGAAATAAATAAAAAGAAACAAATGACAAAACAAAACAACAGATCCCCTCCCCCCATTTGGGCCAAGTGGCCCGGTGGCCTCCGCCGCCCGAGCAGGCGGCTCAACCGCCCACACCTCCTCCCTATACCCCATGGGGCACCGAACCCCTAGCCCCACTACTCCACTACCCCCCCCCCGCATGATCCCGCCCCACCCTCTCGTCCCTCTCGCCCCCCTCGATCTGGATTGGGGCGCAACCCCGACCGCGCCCCGCCGATGTCACCGTCCTCCGCTTCCACAACCGCTCCGCCTTCCTCCACTCCTCCTCCTCTCCTCTCGATCCCATCTGGATTGGGGAGAGGCCCGACCCCGTCGCCCCCGGATCCCGTCGGCCGGAACGCCGCCTCGCCGCCTTCCTCCTCGACGGACCCCCTCCTCGTCGGACTATCTCGGCGCCAAGCGCCGCCCCTCCCGGCCTCCTCGGAGCTCCTCCCTCGTTGACCCGGCGGCTACTGCGCCGACGCCTCGCCACCTCCTGTACATCGACGCCGCTGCCAGTCGCCGGAGCTCCCTCGCCGGCCTGCTTCCTCCATCCCAGCCGGCCTGCTTCCCCTTCGCCGCGACATCCTCGACCTCCTCCTCGAGCCCCGCTGCCTTGACCCTACACCCCTGGTGAGGCCACGGCCTCCACTTCCTCCTCTCTGTCTCCCCCGCGCTACCCCTCGCCCATGCCCATGGCTGTCGGCGGTGCCCTCCTCCGCCCGGCCCGTACCGGGGACGGTCGGGCCTCTTGCGCCCGTCGCCATGGTGGCCTCGCCCCATTGCGCCGCTCGGAGACCCACGCGCCCTGCCTAGTCGACGTGGCCACCGGCCTCCCCCGCTGCTCCCCCTCCGTTCAACCCACGACTGTCGTCCCGCGCCTTGTCCTCCTTGTTGCCGTGCATACAGGCCCCTGCACCCTGCTGCCGCTTGTGCGGTCGCCGGTGGCGCCCCTTCAGCCTCGCCCCACTCTGCGCCTCGCATGGCGCCCCCCCCTCAGGCGCCTGTTGAGGCAGCCACCACGCCCGCATACAGGCGAACTCACAGGCGCCGTGCCGATCGCCGCCGCCATTGCCCAGATTAAGCACGCACCGCCCGGTTGGCCCCTAGGGCAAATGACAAGGGGGCCCCAGCGCCCGAGCGATTTAAAAAAAGATAATCATAAATATAATTAAATACTAAATAATTAACAACTAATTACATTAAATTAATTAATTAAGTTAGTTAACCTAATTAATTGTAGTTAATAAACCTAATCATTTTAGTTAGACTAACTAAACCTGATTAGTTAGTCTTGAACAATGTCAGCGGGACCCCTTGGTGGGTTGACGATCAACTCTTGTTGATTTGCTGGCGTCGACATGACATCATCTTGGCGTCATAAATCCATTTCAATTAAATTAAATAATTAATTAAATTCCATAAATTAATAAAATCTTTAAAAATCATATCTTTTAAACCGTAACTTTCGGATTAAATTATTTTCAACATGAAAGTTGCTCGAGAACAGCGAGGCGGACCGGAAGCGCGATCCGTTAAATGCGCCACGCATACCTAACCTATCGAACTCGCAACTTTCCCCTCAGGCTCTCTGCTAGAAAACACGAAACACGAGGATACTTTCCGGATGTCCCCCGTTCACGGCATCACCTCATACCGCGTTAGGGCACGCCTAGCATCACGCTTTGCTTTGTCATGCATCGTCATGCATCTGTTTGCATTGTATTCATTGTTTCTTCCCCTCTTCTTCCGCTGAACCGAGACCGGCCAGCTGCTGCGCCCGGTTCGACTACGGAGTTGGCGACCCCTCTCTCTTGCGAGCAACCAGGCAAGCCCCCCCTTGATCACTAGATATCGCCTATTCTACTCTATCTGCTTGCATTAGAGTAATGTAGCATATTCTTGCTTTCGTTATACCTATCACGATGCATAGCCTTTGTCCTTGCTACTCTTGTTGTTACCTTTACGCAATCCTACATGCTTAGTATAGGATGCTAGTATTCCATCTGTGGCCTCTACATTCTTGTCAAAATGCATTGTGCTATACTATCGAGGCGTGATCACTCGGGGAGGTGATCACAGTATATCTTATACTTATACATGATACATGTGGTGATTAAAAGGCGGGTCGGCTCGTAGGGAGTACCAGCGAGTGGATCTTTGTGGCGGGGCGGCAGGCAGGTTGAGACCACCTAGGAGAGAGGTGGAGTGCAGCCTGTTCGGCGTTCGCGGATACTTAACATGTACGAGATCTTGGTATTTGATCGAGTTGGGTCGTTGACCTTATACACACTAACCGCCACGTGGGACAAGATATGGGCAACCGCGCGTCGTGGTATCACCGAAGCATTTCGTGACGTCGGCCGATCGTGGCGGCGTAGCGCGGATTGGCTGGAACGCCACTAGGCTAGGTGCGCTTTCGGCCGCCCACGCAACATGCAGGTGTGCTAAGGCGATGGGCCCGGACCCATGTGCGCATAGGTTTGAACCGGTGTCTTGACCTCTGTTATGCCTAGGTGGGGCTGCGATGTGTTGATCTTCGCGGCGGGCATGACCCGAAAAGTGTGTCGGCCAAATGGGAAGCAGGCGTGTCGGGTAATGTGGTGCACCCTGCAAGGAAGTTAATCTATTGAATAGCCGTGATCTTGATAACAGGACGACTTGGAGTTGTACCTTGACCTTATAGCGATTAGAACCGGATACTTAATAAACACACCCTTCCAAGTGCGGATACAACCGGTGGTCGCTCTCTATCGAGGTTACGAGGAGGGATCACCGGGTAGGATTATGCTATGCGATGCTACTTGGAGGACATCAGTCTACTCTCTTCTACATGTTGCAAGGCGGAGGCTGCGAGCGTAGTCTTGACGGGATTAGCTATCCCCTCTTATTACGGCATTACTGCGATTCGGTCCGCGATATGGCCCTTTACACATATATCCATGCATATGTAGTGTAGCTCCTTGCTTGCGAGTACTTTGGATGAGTACTCACGGTTGCCTTATTCCCCCCTTTCCCCCTTTCTTTATCCAAAGCGTGTTAACTTCCCTGCAGGGGTGCACCACATTACCCGACACGCTCGATCCCATTTGGTCGGACACACTTTTACGGGTCATGCCGGCGCGGAAGATCAACACGTCGCAGCCCCACCTAGGCACAACAGAGGTCAACCGCGGTCTAAACCTAAGCGCCCGAAGTGCAGGACCATCGCCCTTAGCACACCTACCGTTGCGAGCGGCGGAAGCAGACCTAGCCTAGCAGCGTTCCGATCAATCGGCGCGTCTTTGGCAATTCTTGGCGTCACGAAATGCTTGGTGATACCACGGCGCGGTTGCCCATATCTTGTCCCACGTGGCGGTTAGTGCGTATAAGGTCAACGACCCAACTTAGATCAAATACCAAGATCTCGTTAAGCGTGTTAATTATCCGCGAACGACGAACAGGGCCAAGCCCACCTCTCTCCTATGTGGTCCCAACCTGCCCTGTCGCTCCGCCAAAAAGATCCACTCGTGGGTGCTCCGACGAGCTGACCCGTCTATAGTCACCACATGTATCATGTATAAGTATAAAGTATATACCCATGATCACCTCCCGAGTGATCAAGGCCCGATAGTATAACACAGCAGACGGACAATAATGTAGGGCCACAGATGGAAATACTAGCATCCTATACTAGGCAAGTAGGATTGCAGGTAAAGGTATCAACAGAAGTAGCAAAGGCAGGCTATGCATCGGGATAGGAATAACGGAGCGGTAACATGCTACACTACTCTAATGAAAGCAGTATAGAGGAGAGTAGGCGATATCTGGTGATCAAGGGGGGCTTGCGTGATTGCTCTGGCAAGTAGGAGGGGTCGTCAACTCCGTAGTCGAACGGGGCGGCAGCAGCGTCGGTCTCGTAGTCTACCGGAGAGAAGAGGGGGAAGAAACAATGAATACAATGCAAACAGATGCATAACGATGCAAGACAAAGCAATGTGTGATGCTAGGCGTGCCCCATCGCGGTAGTAGGTGGTACCGGCGAAGAGGGGAAACATCCGGGAAAGTATCCCCGGTGTTTCGCGTTTTCGGACAAAGGAACCGGAGGGGGAAAGTTGCGAGTTCGATAGGTTAGGGGTGTGTGGCGGACGAACGGGCTGCGTATCCGGATTCGTCTCGTCATTCTGAGCAACTTTCATGTAGAAAGTAGTTTCATCCGAGTTACGGATTAAAAGATATGATTTTCTAAAGATTTAAATCATTTTTTGATTTTTATTATTTATTTAAATCCAACGTTATCCAAAGCAGTGAATGATGACGCGGGCATGACATCGAGTGATGTCGGCGGTCAATGGTCGGTTGACAGTCAAACCGAACAGTGGGTCGATGGGACCCCATGTCGTGTCGAGAGCATTAACAAAGTTTTAAAACTAACTAAATGGGTTAATTAGCAGGTGGGGCCTAGTAGTCAGTGAGAGATTAGGTTTTAATTAATCAATTTAATTAATTAGCAGTTTATCTATTTGTTTTTATTCGTTTTATGGCATGGGGCCCGCATGTCAGTGGCAGTAGCTGCCACGTCAGCGTAGTTGACTTGATCAGCGTGGCGATTAGGGCCCCAGAGCCCCGGCGATGACCGGTGGGGCCGGGGTGCCGGCTCGTGAGCAGCGGAGTAGCTCCGCGAGCCGCGCCAGGCCGAACACCGCGGCGTCGGATTTCGCCCATGGGGCACCAAATCAAGCGGCGAAGCGCGTTAGAATGGCAAAACGGCAACAGCGTCGGTTGGTGGTAGTCACGTGAGCGATGGCGGCGGAATCGGCCTTGGCGAGCTCATCGCCGACGGCCGAGTCGGAGCGAGAGGAAACGTCGACGCATCATGTTAGCGAATGAAAGGAGAGGCCAGGCGAGTCGTACGCGAGGCGGCGAATGCAACGGGCGCTGGCGGTGATGACGGACACGCAGGCGCGGCGAGGCGATGGCTGTGGCCGCGCGATTCACGACAGCGGGTCCATGGCAGCGTTCGGACGTGGTGGGAACGAGGGAGAGCGAGGTGGATGCAGGGGGCGCGGGACGAGGCGAGTGGGGCGAGTGGGGGCGGGATCGAGGAGGCGGCGTGGCGGCCTTATCCTCGCCTCGTCGCCCGACGAGAGGCGCGAGCGGACAGCGCCTATTCGGCCGGTCGGGGAACGAGGAAGGGAGGCGGGGGAGGCGGGCTGGCCGGGGTGGGCGGTCATTTGGGTTAAATTGGGCCTTTGGTCCAAGAGGGGGTTTCGTTTCGTTTTGTTTTATTTTCACTTTTCTTTTATTTATTTTCTTTTCTGTTTTATTACATTTTAAAGTATTTAGGCATTTTCTAAAAATGTGTTTACTTCCCCATAATTACCTATGCAATATTTGGCACTGCCCGAACATTTTTGTTTCAACTTTTAAAAACTTTATTTGTTTTCCTTTTTTTAATTGATTTTTGGATCGGTTTGAACTAACAAAAGTTTAGCAACAGTAATCAAAGATGACATGGCATCATTAGGAGAGTTTACTGTAGCCTAATTATCTGGGGTTACAGAGATCCCTATCTATGAGACCGATTTGCCTAGGGTTTGTGGCAGTGGCTAAGACATCTGAACTCGGTGGCGCCGGATAGAAAGAATCGATGGGGCCGAGTTTGACTTTGGTTTTAGGACATATGTGGATGTGGGAAAGTAGTTGAGGGTTTTTGGAGTATATCACTAAGCATCATGGAGCAAGGAACTCATTAAGCAACACATCATCCCCTCTTGATAGTATTGGCTTTTCCTATAGACTCAATGTGATCTTGGATCATTAAAATGGAAAACATGTAGAGTCTTGAGCTTCTGAGCTTGAGCCAATCCTTTGTCCTTAGCATCTTGAAGGGGTTCCACATCCTTTAGTCCATGCCACTTCATTGTTGAACTTGTCTGAAACATACTAGATAAAAGTGTTAGTCCAACAAGAGATATGTTGACATTAATTACCAAAACCACTAAGGGAGCACTTGTGCTTTCAGGAGTGGACCGACTCGGGCTAGATCGGTCGACCGACCCTGAGTGGTCGCCATGATCTGTAGGTTGTCCGAACCTGATCTGCTATGAAATTCTAGGCACCGGCTACCGATCGAATCCATCGGACATAAATAGCAACGACGTGCCACAAAAATAGATCGCACAAACCAAAACAAGGGTCGACAACCGGTCGACTAATCGAGACACACCAAACCAATGGCAGATCCGGCGATCACAAAGATGTCCGCTGAGGCCAAGCGAGCTGAATTTGAATTTGGCACGGCGGCCGACCCGGGGAACGGCGAGCTGTGGCGCCGCTTCGTCAAGTTCGAGCTGGAGGAGGGCGGCGGAATCGAGGCCGCCCACACCGTCTACAGCGACTTCTTGCCGCACTTCCCGATGGAGAGACGCACATGTGGGGCTGGTTCTTGAGACTAGCCACAATGGGTAGTAACATAGAGTAGTAACATGGACAGGTTACTACTCTATGTTACTATCTTTATAGTGGGAAGTAACATATATGTGGTAACATACAATACTTCATTTATTATGATATAAACTCATCTTGCTTTGATATGTGTGATGTTACAGTAACTAGCTAAGTTACTAGAACTATCTCTCTTCATTAACTAATTGCTACATAGACAAATTTGCTGAGTTGGATTTGAAGTTACTGCTGAAGTTACTCCCACTGTGGCTAGTCTGAGCGTTGGGCACGGTGGGCGTAGGTTGACTGCGGCGGCTTCCCCAAGAACAAGCTAGGCTGGAGGATTTACTTGGACTTCGAGATCCACAACGGCGGGGTGGAGCGCGTCCGGGCCGCCGGCGAGGAGTTCCTTGCGGCCTATCCCATGGATCCGCATGCGTATGTGATCTACATCAAGGCTCGGGCACGCGGAAGTGGACGCCGTGGCGTCAAGGAGCTGTCCGCCTTCTGTCGTGGGCACGATGAGTACGTCCGCAGGTTCATGTACGACTTTTACAAGATGCCGGTGGAGAGGCGGAGCACTGTGTGGGAGCACTACCATATGTAACTTTAGCAACGAGTTCTCCATAATTACTGCAAAAGAAAAAGCAATGAGCACAACGATAGTTTTTTTTAGTCCGATAACAATGGTTGCTACTCCAGTAACATTTAGGATGTACCTTCAATGTCGGAAATTAGCTTTGGCTCGTAGGTGTATATACACTCATTGTTTAAATACACATTTTGAAAATTAAAAAATTACAAGAAAAAATCCTGCACAAAGTTTTGTTTTTATACAGCAGGATTTTGCCGCAGTCGTTGCCGTTGAACCCTTGTATTGATCTGGAGCACTTGAAATACTTACAGATATTTCTAAATTATTGTAAATTATAAAAACATGTCTATATCAGAAATACTATTATATATATATATATATATATATATATATATATATATATATATATATATATATATATATGATGTTTTTAAAAATACGTGAATGTTTTAAAATTATTTCAGCATTCTGATAAATAAGTTTTTTTATTTTTTGTGTAATATTTATAACATCCGAATAATTGAATTCTAAAAAATAAAAACAAAGCTAACACGCGCGATATGAGCGCATTGAATGCTGCCCATTTAGACCACATGGGCGTGTTCTTTACAATACATATAAGTTATGTATCGTTACAGGATGCAATGTGAGCGGGTCTTTGTTTTTGCGATAATTGCGGTAATTTTCGCTCTGACCTCACAGGTGGGACCCATGACCCTATGAGCTGTCATGCTAAGAAAAATGTGGTGCCATGTCAGTGTATTTTATGTGTATTGATTGATGGAATTAGCACCATATTTGCACGCCCGGCCAACATATTTTACGTCTATTGATGAAATTAGCATCGTATTTGCACGCTCGTGCCAACTTTTGAAACCAGTTCAAAGTATTTTTCAAGTTCAGGCACTAAAATGAACATCAATGGCTAGTTTAAACACCACGGATGCAATTACTTCTTCTACAATCATCAACTTTCTCTTCTTATTACCCTTGACGTCACATTATCTACATACTGAATTGCTAAAACAACTATGGCACAAGCAAGCTTCACATGCTATTTTCTATTGTTACTATTTTTGTAGTAGATGGCATCCTATTGGTTGTTTAAAAGTTTGGTCCGAACGTACTAACTCATTATTGTTATTCAACTTACAAAGCCATGACGCCCACAAGTTGAATTCGAGAAACAAGGAACCAAAGAGGCTGTTATAGCCAAAGATTGTTTAATTCAATTCATATGCAAGAATTGAATTTAGTAAGTAATTCCCTCATTCATGATTAAGCTTCATTTGCCTAAGTAGTATTTCCATTACCAAGGAGCAGGTATTTTTGTTACCTTAATTAACACAAATTCTTAGTTTTCTCTTAAATTCTTGTGAAGCATAGTCTTACCAAAATGTATTGAGGCTTTTATCCTAATAGTCCATTTTTTACAATGTTCCAAAACAAAATTTTCCACCACAAGAAATCAACCTTACTTTTTTGGCACATATTGTCCAAACAACAAATAACTAACGATGTTTTTTGAAACTGTTATTGGGCTGACATATCCTAAACAGAACCCAACCTTTTCTCAAGAAATGCTTTTGCATGTATTTAATTTTTCATATCACCGAAGGACATGTAATTCCATTGTCATACCATATGTCTTGTGTATAGATTACATTCTTTCTTCGAAAAGGTGTCTATTTTGTTGGAGCAATAAGGTAAACATATAGCTATCAACTAAGCAGTAATTACCATCAGCTGACTTCAACCCCATCATACTCCTAATGATTTATGCTACTTACCTTTTTGGGTTTGTTTACCATTAAGTAACTACATCATTAGTTCATATGCAGAACTATGCATATATTTTCTATATGAAAACACACATGTATGAGCTAACATTTTGATGCCTACAAGTGTTCTATATATATATATATATATATATATATATATATATATATATATATATATATATATATATATATATATATATATATATATATATATATATATATATATATATATATATATATATATATATATATGGGTCTATTATGATAACACCCTTAAGAGTCTTATTCTGCACACCACTTTCTTATTCTCGCTAACACCCCACCGACCCGAACGCCTCAAAACAAAAAATGAAAAAAGCCCCGCCCCACCAGCCTCCTTTCACCTGCAACAACCCCCACCCCGACCCACCTTCTCCCACCTCCTCTGCCGCTCCGATTCCAACCAGCCTGCCTCCCACCCCCCACTCCCGGCGGCTACACTTCAACGGATCTGGCTGGATCCAGACACGCCGCCCCCTACCCACCTTCCTCCCACACCAGAACGGGCCGCAAACCCCTTCCCAGATCCCTGATGGCCGCCTGCCCCTCCGCCCCAAAACATCACCGGTCAGGGACCCGAGGCGCCGCCGATCCTGGCGAGCACCACCGCGCGCCTGTCCGCCGCCCACCACGCCATGGCTCGCTCCCAACTCCCTGGATCCTCGTGACCTCCTGCTGGCCGCCATGGCTGGATCCATCCTTCCCACCCCCGGATCCGCAGCGGCCCTGCGTCCCCGACCTCCATGTGCGACCCCGACCACATCTTCACCGGCCAGGCGACGGGATCAAGGAGCACGCTTCCGCCTCCCACTCCCGTCCCCATCCCGGACCCCTCCTCTCGCGTCGCCCCTTCCTTCGGTTGGTTGCGTTGGCCATCGCTTCATCCCCGCAGCTCACCTCCGCCTCTCATGCGGTTCGCCGGCGCTCGGCCGCTCTCAAATGACAGATCGGCAGCCCCGACCATCGGATTTACGGACGGCATGTTCCACCGTGAGAGCCTCTCAACCCCTCGGGCACATCTCGAGCGGCGGGCGGACGACGGCCTGCACTCCACAATCCATCCCGCGTGTGCAGTCCGCTAAGCACGCCCATGCGTTTTTTTGCCATTTTTCTCTTTTGTAGTTCATGTAAAAAATGTATTGTATTTGCAAATAAACAAAGCCACGCAGTTCTCATCTTGTTTTTTATTTGCTTACCTATTCCATTCTTGCTGTGCAGCTTCGACGGCAGGAGGAAGAGATGCGGTTCGTCGCTACACCGTGTAGTTTGGCTGGAATTGAGGTGGTGCTCACTGTGCAATGGAATTCTTGGTGTGTTTCAGATTTTGTTTTGTGCGATTCGACGGGACGCCGACGCTTGCTGTTCATCGCCTCCGGGACGAAAGGTGCAGTTTGCTCGCTGCAGTCGGTTGGGTCGTCGGCCAAGAAGATGCGTGGGCGTGAGAGGATGATAAGCATGCATTTACTTAGCGTGAGAGTTTGGTTGGAACATGAGAGGTCGACGGGCGGCAGTTCTCTGGCGCTTGGGAGTTAGGTTTGGACGTCCGCCGCTGAAGATCGCGGATGCGCGACATGCATTTTGCTTGGTCTCGGGAGGAGGTTCTCCTGCTGCCCCATGCAGTTCTTTTTTTGAGGAAAAACAGCATCGCTTAGGTGCAGAGACCGTTGCCTTTCATTTTCATCTGTATTTTTAGAAAATGGCTATGCATTGTGGAGTGCGCTTATGTCTTGGTATGTGTGAAAATGATTAGATTTGGATAAAGGAATAGTGAATACGATTCACTAACGCGAGCGTGGTTGTTTGTAAAATATTTCCTTTTAAAGAAGTCCACTTAGCCCATCGACGGGTTGTGCGGCTTTTTGTTAGGAAAAAGTTAAGTGGAATGCGATTCAGCTTAACTCTATTTTGCGTGGGAAGACGAAAACAAAGTGCATCGCATATGTTTGTTGAGCCTAAAAAACGTGAATCGCACATCTAGGTTTTAGAATAAAGGTGTAATGCACTGGTCTCAACTGGTAATACATTTTTTCGCTTTTGCGGTTCACTGCTCATGTTTGGGTAGCTCACTATATTTTTCTTTTCATTTTTGGGGTGTTCATACAAAAATTAAAGATCTAGTTTGTAATTATTGAGGAGATTTGATGTATTATTTCATTTGTTTGAAGACTTGTGGTTAGCTGTGTAAAAAAGAAAAGGAAAACCCACGATGAAGCCCTTCTCTTGATTGCGTCACCCGGTGCAAACTCGTTAAAAAGAAAAATGTTATAAAATGAAAAAAAAAACAATGTAGTACACTTGTCTTCAGAGTGGTTCACTACTCTTGACATTGTAGTCCACTCCCACTAACAAGGATGTGCACGGGTTGAAAAAACGAAGTGCATATAGCCAATGACGGATGCAGTGCGGTTTTGAGTCTGAAGCAGTACGGTCGGTCGTGTGATGTTCTTCATCCCGTAAGTGCAAAAAAATTGTTACGGAAGTGAAAAAAAGTAATGTGGTTCGCTTCTTGATAGTGTTGTGGTTCATTTACACCCGATGTGAAGTGCACTCTACTTTCTCGTCCTTGAAAAAAATCACGTTTGAATAAAAGAAACCATGAAGTTCTCTTACCCGTGTGATGCAGTGCGTTTTTTCGTCCGTTGCAGTGCGGTTTTCAGTCGGATGAAGTACCCACGTCGATTTGGGTGTCGCGAAAAACAGAGTGTCCGCTTTTCGATAAAATCAAAACTGCTCTTAAACCGTAAGGAATTAGAGAGAGGGTTCTACATGAAAGAGTTGCGTATCGTCGATATCTTTCCAACGGCGTACAATTTGAATCATTTCGACCAGCGGTTTGTAAAAATTTCTCGAAAAAAGGCGGCTGCCTCTCGTAGTCAGCCGCACAATTTTCAAAATTAACTAAAAACCGTAAGGAATCTCGAAACCATTTCTACATATGAAAGTTGTGCCTTGTCAATAGCTTTCCAACGACGTATTACACGCCTCGTTTCGACAAATGGTTCAAAAACTAGAGCGAAAACAGTACCGAAAATTTGAAATTTTTTGAAAAACAGAATTCCGCGATTTAGTAAATTTGAAACTGCTCTTGAACCGTAACGAATTAGAAAACATAATATATATGAAAAAGATGCGCCTTGACGATATCTTTCCAACGGCTAGAAAAAACACGAAAATACGCTCGCTGCCACTCGTCATCCGCCGCACCGTTTTTGAAACTGCTCTTAAACCGTGTGGAATCTCGAAAAGTGTTCAACATGTCAAAGTTGCGCCTAATCCATAGATTTTCAACGGTATATTATACGCCTCGTTCCGATAAACAATCAAAACATTAGAGCGAAAATAGTACCGAAAAAACACTGCGTGCAGTTTTTTCCGACGCGAAGTTCACTAATCTATATTGCGTTAAGGTTTGCGTCAAGAAGATGCGAGGCGCTTCATTGAGCGCAAAGGTCAAGTGGTGTGCAGAATAGTTATTCTACTAATATTAGCAGAATAGACCGTCATATATATATATATATATATATATATATATATATATATATATATATATATATATATATATATATATATATATAACATGGATTTGCTATCAACGGCCACTAGAGTGGGTGCTATCGGAACCGTCGGCTCTCTTCGAGATTCGCACCTTCTGAAGATAAGGTTCTGAATTCCTGATTTGTTGATTTTCGCCATGACCAAAGCGGAAAGTTCTGAAACCTACCTTTATGCTAGTGCACACCCTGTTTGGAAACCTAGCGCCTGACATGTCAGTGTATTTTAGGGCGATAGCAGCGGCTCCTTTCTTGTGCTACGGAGTGCGACAGTAAACCTTTTCGGTAAACAGCCGCAGGGTCCAGTTTAGCTCATTTTTAGCAAGAGTTCCTTGCTGCGTTGCCCCGTGGTGAAGTTCAAAACTGACATTTTGGGTATTGTTCAACTCATTATGCAAGGTTCCGCACCGTTTTGGGTGGCTCTTTATGTAGCAGCAGGGGTTTTGCGTTTAATCCGGCCACCGAAACAACGTGTGTGAGTAATTGTGTAGTAATGTACGCAGCACCGCCCAATTGCCCCTGCCCTCTGAACCCGCACCGTCCATCTGATAGCCATAGATGAAGCCATGTTCCAGCTTTATTGTTATTGCTTCTAAGATTTTTCAGTCATAACATTTCTCCCCTTAGCCAGCGCCTCCACCTTCTCTGAACGCAGCAACGCAGTCCAGGCTTCTTTGTATCAACGGTGATGGATCCGGCTGGAGATCGTAGTGCAAGCAGGGCAAGCCAGCACGTCGGCGCTGTTCCAACTGAAAGCGTGTTTGCAGGAACCATCGGCCCTGCTTCAGTCGAGCTCCAGCTACTATCTGGGCTTTTAGCAGGAGAGCAAACGGCCGCCTCGTGTGTAAGGTAGTCGCCGGGCATATTTTTCCAAGCCTACTCGTGAATCCGAGCACGGGCCGGCCTCCCCGCCTACGATCAATAATACGCACAAGTGGATCCCGACAAGAAAGACCAGGAAAGCTCTGAACCCGGGATTCGAGGACTCACGAGAATCGTTGGTTGGCCGGTGCAGTTTTTTTGTTTGTCTTTACCCATTATAATCTTTGTATCTTTTCTGCTGCCCCTAGTCCCTACTCCTGTTCTACTTTTCAGCTGGCCCTTCCCGAGTCAAAACCAGCCCATGCACGACGCCGCCTCCCTTTGGCCTGATCTTCTCATCTTTTTGCTGCCGCCCGCAGCCCCGTGATGCAGTACATACATCTTGCCCATGATGAAGCCATTTTCAAAGCCACCCAGGCTGCCCTTTGCACGTCTGTGTCCACACTGTAGGAACAGTTTCGACGCAGCTATGGCGGCTAGCTCGCCCGCGTAGAAGGTGCTTGGCGTCGACTCCTGTGATATGGAATTTATTTTTTATACCCCGATAAATGTTTCTGAAATGGTGTGCAGTACATTTTTCCGTTTATCCCCTGTAATGAACATCAAATTGTTTTGCGTTCAGAGCCGTTACAATTTTTCCTTTCTAACAATTAATATCTGTTTTTTCCATGTGTCATTTTTTTGGGTGCTACGTTTAAAAAAAAGCCAATAACACAGTATAATGGGTTTAAAACTCCGTAAACACATGCACACTGGTGCTTGCGCCAACGTGCTTTTTTCACCATTTTATCGTTTTTAAAGTACTCCCTCTGTCCCAAAAATCTTGTCTTAGATTTGTCTAAATACGGATGTATCTTGTTATGTTTTAATGTAAGACCGTATCTAGACAAATCTAAGACAAGAATTTTGGGACGGAGGAAGTACAAAAAGTGACGTATAATTAGCCCACATAACAATTTTCGCATGTGTTGGAAATTAAATTCAAAAGAGATGGAATTGTATTTTAAAAACTAGGTGTGAACTAGGGGCATGAGCTGCGAGCATGCAGAACTTATGAAAAATTTCCAAAACGATTTGGGGTGCGACAATAACGAAGGATGGTTCTTGCTCTCGATATGGAAGGGACTTGGTGGTGGGAATGCACACAGGGGGCATGGGTGGGGTACGGTTCGCTCCGCGCAAAAAAGGGGTTCCCCACTCGGAGCAGCGTGAGGCTCCGACAGTAAAAAGGAGTGTTCTATCCCTTTGAAGACGCCCCGGGGGGGTCAATATGGGAATGCATGTAGGAGGTTCGGGAGTCATATTCGTAGCGAGGGAGAATATAGTTGCACATCCATATACATGTGTTTATCAAACGTCTCATTCAATAACCGAAAATGACATGATGGGGGGGAGGGGGTCGACTCGGTGCTACGGTATCAACTGACTATGAAGCCAACATCCGTTTCTGGTGTCGCTGGCACGTGAATTTTCCTTACCGTTCTCATGTCATTCCTCAACACAATGAAATGTAGTCTCCTCCATCGATGAGATTGCAGGTTTGTTTTTTTCTTTGGGGGCGATGCCTAAACAATGCGCACGTGATGTTTGTTTTATAATGGAATGGAATGGACAACTCTTCCATGGGTGGCCCGGTGAGTTTACAGAACTACCTGAAAGTTCCTCGCGCTCAACGGAGGGTTCCCTTCATCGGGAGCGGGTGGGGTTCGTGCAGTAAGGAAGGGCTGTTCTCATCCTCTATATTTTGTGTGACGAGGTTCCCGCAATAAAAACGAGGGTTCTCTATCTCAAGGAGGTGGGAACCGGGGGTGGGGGGTGCGAATGCGTATAGAATGTCCGTGCAAATGTCCCGCGAATGTTCCTCAACACCTCAGAGGGATCCCTCGGCCGGTATTCTTGAGGATATAACACAATTAAATGGACGGTTATGCAGACATGAGAAGGGGGATTTGTTTTGTTCTTGGGGGGAGATGCCTAAACATGCATGCGTGAGGCGGCTTTCGTAATGCTGCACGGTTCCTTTCGCGCAGAAAGAGAGTTCCCCCTTTGGTGCGGGGTGAGGTTCAACAAATACAAACGACTGTTCTCTCTCTGTATAGACGGTGCAGGCCGGTCTGTGGGTATGGAATACATATAGGAGGCCTCACGTCGTATGCGTATGGTTTTGACCGTGCCAAGGAGAAGAATCGCCAATCCATATACAAATGTTTTGACACGTCTCGGCCAAGACGAACAAACAAATGATATGGATCGATTTCGGTTCTACAGAAGGATATGGAATACATATAGGAGGCCTCGCGTCGTATGTGTGTGGGTTTGACCGTGCGAATGAGATGACTACCCCATCCATAGACGGCGGAGACCGGTGTGGGTGTAATGGAATACATATGGAGGGCCCACGTTACATTCGTATGATTTTGACCGTGCGGAGGAGAAGACTCGCCCATCCATATACATATGGTTTGTTGCGTTTTGAAGGCAAAAATGACATGACAGGGGGGAACCATTCAGCGCTACGGTATAAGACTTGTGTGAAACAAACATCCATTTCTGCCGTGGTGGAGGTCCGGCGTCATATGCATATGGTTTTGACCGTGCCAAGGAGAAGACTCGCCCATCCATATACATATTGTTTTCACTCGTCTCGATCGAGACGAAAAAAAATGATAGAGGGATCAATTTCGGTTCTACGGAACAATTCTGTTATCGCCGTCTCGGGAATGTTCCTTTAGCTGGGGTGCTTGAGGGTATATCCGAATTAAATGATGTATTCTCCATCGGTGATGTGGTTTTTTTGTTCTGATTTCTAGGGAAATTCCTAAACGTGCACACACAAGGCTGCTTTATAAATGGAATACAAGGTGCAACTATTCCATGTGTTGCAGAACTACTTGAATGTTCCTGACGCGCAAACGGAAGGTTCCCTCGTCGGGAGCGAGTGGGGTTCTTGCAATAATGAAGGACAATTCTCGCCCTATATAATACGGGGCAAGGATCCAACAGCAAATACGAGTGTGCTCTCTCTCTCAGGGCGGCGTGAACTAAGGTGGGGGGTTGTGGGAATGCATATAGGAGATCCGTGCATCATATTCAAAAAATCTCGTTCAAGTCAAAAAATGAGATGACCAGGGGGTTGGTTCGGTGCTACTGGTTCAAATGTGTATGAAACCAACATCCTTTCCTTGTATCGCCGTATCGCAAATGTTCCTCACAAACTCAGAGGGGTCTATCAGCCCGTGTTGCTTGAGGATATAACCCAAATAAATGGAGGGATATCCATCAGTGAGATGGGGTGTTTTTTTGTTCTTCAGGTGAGATGCCTAAACATGCACGCACGAGGCGTGCTTTCATAATGTTGCACGGTTCCCTCCATGCAGAAAGGGAGTTCCCCCTTCAGCACAGGGTGAGGTTCCGACAAAAATGAACGACGGTTCTCTCTCTATCGAGACGGTGTATACTGGTGTGTGGTATTGGAATACATATAGGAGGCCCCGCGTCGTATGTGTATGGTTTTGACAGTGCGAAGGAGAAGACGCCCCCATCCACAGACATACAATTTTGTTGGGTCTCACTGAAGACAAAAAATGACAAGACATGGGGCGCGATTCGGTGCTACGGAATCAGATGTGTATGAAACAAACATCTGTTGCTGCTGGGTGGGGGTCCGGTGTCATATGCATATGGTTTTCACGTGCCAGAAAGAAGACTCGCCCATCCATATACATATTGTTTGACACGTCTCTACCAAGACGGAAAACCAAATGATAGGGGGATCGATTTTGGTGTGTTGCCCGATGAGTTTGCAGAACTCCTTGAAGGTTCCTCGCGCGCGAACGGAAGGTTCCCTCGTCAGTAGCGGGTGGGGTTCCTGCAATAATGAATGACAGTTCACACCCTCCATATATAAGGACGACATTCCCCCTGTAAAGATGAGGGTTCTCTCTCAAGGAGGAGGGCACCGTGGTGCGGTGTGTGATTCATATAGGAGGTTTGTGCGTCTCTACACAGACGGAATACATATAGAGGGCCCACGTTACATTCGCATGATTCTGACCGTGCGAAGGAGAAGACTCGCCCGTCCATGTACATATGGTATGCCGCGTCTTGTTGAAGGCAAAAAATGACATGACAGGGGGGAGCCATTCAGCGCTACTGTATAAGACTTGTGTGAAACAAACATTCGTTTCTGCCATGGTGGAGGTCCGGCGTCATATGCATATGGTTTTGACCGTGCCAAGGAGAAGACTCGCCATCCATATACATATTGTTTTCACGCGTCTTGACCGAGACGAAAAAAAATGATAGGGGGATCGATTTCGGTTCTACAGAAGGATTCTGTTATCGCCGTCTCGGGAATGTTCCCTTAGCCGGGGTGCTTGAGGGTATATCAGAATTAAATGATGCACTCTCCATCGGTGATGTGGTTTTTTTGTTATGTTTTCTCGGGAAATTCCTAAACGTGCACACACGAGGCTGCTTTATAAATGGAATATAAGGTGCAACTATTCCATGTGTTGCCTGATGATTTTGCAGAACTACTTGAATGTTCCTCACGCGCAAATGGAAGGTTCCCTCGTCGGGATCGGTTGGTGTTCCTGCAATAATGAAGGACAGTTCTCGCCCCTATATATTAAGGGGCAAGGTTCCAATAGCAAATACGAGTGTGCTCTCTCTCAGGGCGGCGTGATCCAAGGTGGGGTGTGTGGGAATGCATATAGGAGATCCGTGCGTCATATTCAAAGCATCTCGTTCAAGTCAAAAATTGAGATGACCAGGGGTTTGATTCGATGCTACTGGTTCAAATGTGTATGAAACCAACATCCTTTCCTTGTATCGCCGTCCCGCGAATGTTCCTCACAAACTCAGAGGGGCCTATCAGCCCGTGTTGTTTGAGGATATAACCCAATTAAATGGAGGGATATACATCGGTGAGATGGGGTGTTTGTTTTGTTCTTCAGGGGAGATGCCTAAAAATGAACGCGCGAGGCGTGCTTTCGTAATGTTGCATGGTTCCTTCCGTGCAGAAAGTGAGTTCCCCCTTCAGCACAGGGTGAGGTTCCGACAAAAATGAACGAAGGTTCTCTCTCTATCGAGACGATGTATACCGGTGTGTGGGTATTGGCATACATATAGGAGGCCCCGCGTCGTATGCATATAGTTTGGACAGTGCGAAGGAGAAGACACCCCCGTCCATAGACATACGTTTTTGTTGGGTCTCGCTGAAGACAACAAACGACAAGACATGGGGGCGTGATTCGGTGCTACGGAATCAGATGTGTATGAAACAAACATCCGTTGCTGCTGGGTGGGGGTCCGATGTCATATGCATATGGTTTTCACATGCCAGAAAGAAGACTCGCCCATCCATGTACATATTGTTTTGACATGTCTCTACCAAGCCGGAAAATCGAATGATATGGGGATCGATTTCGATGTGTTGCCCGATGAGTTTGCAGAACTCCTTGAAGGTTCCTCGTGCGCTAACGGAAGGTCTGACCTAGCTAGGGTTTCGCCTATTGCCCAAAAAGGGGGCCCAGGTAGTGCCAATGGAAGTCCCTCCGAGAAAGGGAATGCCCCCACAGCCAAACACCCCGCTCTCCCCGCCGCAAGTGTTCGCAGCGCCGTCCTAGAATGCTGGTATTTGCAGTGATGCCGAAGGTGGCACGGAGCGCCGCCGGACATGCGAGCTTCGTTACAGGGCGTGGGTTGTGTGGCCGAGCGTAATGAAAGACAATGATATGTGACGGTGGCCATAGCCCCGCACAAACTAGGGACTGGAAAATCGCAGATGAAAGGACTTCCGGGAGCAGAGTAGTGGAGTACCGGCTAAACCTATGAGCTGCAAGGGGGTGTACCTCCCGGGTCGAGCAAGCAACTCAAAACTGGCGGCCTTATTTTTTTTAATGTTCACATTGTCTTCAAACCACATCAGCACTTTGTATTACTCTCCGTATTTTCATTTTTTACGCCTTAAACCACATTGGCGCTTGTATTACTCTTCATGTACTTACTTTTTTTTGTTCAATCGGAGATGTGCAGGGATGGATGGTGGGGCGATGCCAAATGGACAACGAGCTAGGGGGGGCGGAGAAGATAGAAAAAACATAATTTCCAGTCGTCTAAAAGGATTTTTCAATAAGGACCAAAAAATGCATGCATGTTCAAGTTGTTGTACAAGCACCGGGGCAGCTTTCTGTTGAATGGAACGTGTACGCGTGTTCGCTGCCGGTCCGTGAGGTGGGCAAGGTTGAATCCATGCAGTATATGTTTGGACGGGTGAGGTGCAGTGATTCATGCTTATTCATGGTTTGAGAGTGGATTTTTGCATGGATGAATGTATTTTTTATTGGGAAAAACGAACTACCGAGCCAGCAGAACATCTGCAGATTGGAGCGTTGCTTGGTCAATATTTTTGCGTGGCTGTCGTCGGGATGTAGGCAGTGGCGGGCATTGATGATGTTTTGGCCGATTGGGGGAGGTTCGAACCTTCAGGAAAAGGTTCTCCACAGCCCGCCTGCGCACACCATGGGCCGAAGGCCGGTGGTCCAAGCCTGCTGCACTGCGCGCTTGGCAGCCTATTTCTGTCATGTTGCAACCCGCCTGGTCCACTTTCGCTATAAGAGGTAAAAAGCATCAAATGAAAAATGCAATGAAAATGCAAAAGAGGTAAGAGGAGGGACCATATCCACACGCAAATGAGCGCTTGTGATTGCAGCCGCGCTAGCGAAACTTTTTATCTTTGCTTTTCTCTCTCTCTCTCTCTCTGTGTGATATATATATGCACACGGTAGTATGCACACGCGCCTTCGGGAGCATTCCTTCACTTAATTTACACACGGTAGTATGCACACGTGTCCTACTAGGGTACACGTGTGTCCTAATAATATAGAAAAGTGCGAGAGAGTGCCGACAAGCTTCAATCTTCAGGAATCTTTGCTTTCTTCACGTGGCATTGTCTGCCGGTGAATAATTGGCTAGCCTCTGTGTACCAGTCTTTGCTCTTCAGTCATACAGATCTTCATGCGATTAGCCTTGAGAGCTTCTTCTGCCTTCAAGAATCCTTTTGCCAGTGTATGCGTATATACATGCTAAGGCTGCTTACATTTTCAACATTGCTTAATATTATTATTTATTTATTTATATAAATAAATATGTATATATATATATATATATTAATTTTTTAAATTTTTTATTTTTTATTTTTTTTCCAGGGGGTCTTCCCTGCCCATATGATTGATAATACCTTATCAATATTTAAAGGATCTATTATGGGAATTTCTATCAATATTCGGGTTGGGTATAGGCCCTCCTCGCCCGAATATTGATGGCAATATCAATATATGCAATTTGGGCTTTATTCAGGCGCTGCCCATGCCCTGCTATGTCCATATGATCATCATCATTTAACAGATTGAAATCATATTTTTCATCACATTCTTTCTTTATTTATTCAAATTTTTCATCCATTTCTTGCCTTAATTCTTTTAATATTTCCTCATTTAATTCTTTCTTTATTATCTTTAAAAATTCTTCAAACCTTTTATCCATTTCTTGATCCATGTATTCACTGTCTAAACGGTCAAGCCCCTTTAGAAGGCATTCTTGATATGTCTTATATTTTGGGGATTCTTCCTTCTTTATATTTTTTGAGCTTGATGCCTCCCCCTTTGTGGGAATATAGTCTTTAGCTTTTGGGTCAATATAATAATCTGGTCCTAATACCTTCCTTGCCCAAAGTAAGGTCTCATCTATACTGTAATATCTTTTGAATGTTAAATCTCGTCCATTTCTTTTTGCATCTATTTTTTCAATCATAATATTTTCCCATTCCAAATATATGCCAGGTTTATTTCCATCGAATATAAGATATAGAGTTTCTCCTTTTGGTATTTCAACCTTTTCTGGCTTTGGCACATTTTTGTTTAATTCGTTAAAATATTCAGCCAAACTGTTGAGAATTGATAAAAATATCCTTTTTCCTCTCTTTTGAGAGTATATTGGAACCATAAGTTATCCAATATGCATCTTTGAGCTTCATCAAGCTTGATATGGGCTTTTGGCTTGAAATTGAATGTATTTGGCTGGAACATTTTCAGCCTATTTTCTTCTCCAAAGAAGAGATATTCATCCTTGTTGGCGAATAATCCTCTCCTCATTTCTCGCAAATTTGATGCACGAGAAAATATGTCGTAAGGTATTATCCTTCCCTTAATATGCTCAAAAATAACTTTATAACCATTCCCATCTATAGTGTCTTCAAATAAAACCCATCTTACGGTTGAGCTTTTCTTACTATTAATTTTATTGTAATATCGACATATAGCTTCACAGTCATTCAAGATCAGAAATTCTTTAAATCCTAGATATAGCCTAAATGCATTTATTGCATTTACAACTGCAAGGATTTCCTATCAATATTGTTTACCGTCTTTAATTTGTAACTTCGAAGCATATCGCATATTTTTTCATCTGCTTTTGGAGAGTATTTATTGGGTTTTTGTTTGAGTATCGCACCCCATCCTACCTTAGATGCATCTGTCTCAATTATAAAATAATTGTCTTCTAGAGGCAATTCTAGGGGTTTTAAATTCTTGACCTTTTCCTTGATGGCCTTTACTAATTTTATATCTTCAGAATTGAAGTATCTTTGGCCATTTTTTTTCTTAATTTAGCATATAAAGGTCCTGCTAGCTTTGCTAAGTTATCTATATAGTTTCGCGCATAGTTTACAATTCCTAAGAACTGTTGTAAAACCTTTTTATCACTCATATTATCAGGAAACTCTAATATTTTCTTTGCAATATGTTCTTGTAGATATATCTTTCCTTCTCCTATTTCATGACCAAGGAAATTTATTTTCTCTTTGCAAATTTCCATGTTCTTTTTAGATAGTATGAGCCCATTTTGTTCTACCTTTCAAAGAACACTTCAAGATGGGCTATATGCTCTTTGTATGATTTTGAGAATACTAACAAATCATCTACGTATACTAATATAAATGCTTGATTCTCATTAAATATATTTTGCATCTTTCTTTGAAATAGTGCAGGTGCATTCTTTAGGCCTAATGGAATTACTAGCCATTCATAATGGCCTTGTGGACAAGTAAATGCTGTCCAGGGAATAGATTCTTCAGCCATTTTTACTTGCCAAAATCCTGCCTTTAAATCGAATTTGGAGAAATATTTACTTCCTTGTATTTTGTTAATCCATTCCTGCTTATTAGGTATGTTGTATGCATCGTCAACTGTATTATCATTAAGCCTTTTAAAGTTAATTACCATTCTAGATTTACCTCTAACTTCTTCAAAGATGATTTCTAACTATAAAAGCAGCAGATCGATGAGGGCTTCTGCTTTCTCTTATAGCTTTTAACTTTAATAACTCTTCAATATGCATTTTGAACTCTTCGATATCTTTAGGATTAGCTTCTATTGGTCCTGACTTAATTATATAATCTGGATTTATGATATTTATTTTGCAAACTATAGAGTTCTTATCCCAATGCTTCATTGGTATTTCTCCAATAATTTGTATGCTTTCTAGTCTTTGCACAATCTTATCTATATCCTTTTTAGATTTTATATCTCTATACAAATTTGGAGAGAATGATTGCAACCCAATGCATTATGTACATGTATTTTCTATATGATATTCTTCTATGGTCTCACTAAGTTCTTCGTCTTTACAGAATTCAAGGGGATCTGGACTTGTGCTATATTCATCATCTAAATTAGATATTTCTACATTTTGCAAGGATTTTCTTTGTTTTCGCACTTCAGACATGTATGGAACATTATCTTGATAAGGGATAAATATTACACCCTCTTCATGTATGATTGTGGTTTATAAAGATTGTTGTAAAAATCTTAACCCTATTATCATGTCATCATTTATTACTGACAAATCTCTTATTGTAATTTCATCTATTATATATTTTGTGCCATTTATGTAAGCTTCAATATTATATGCTAGCTGATTATGGATCTTCTTTATTCCTAACATATCGGTAGATACTTCGCTTTATTATCATCTATAGTTTCAACTATTTCAGGACATCTCATAAAATATTTATCATGGATGATATTCTTAGTACAACCAGATCTAATAGTGCCAGTATTTTATATGAAATATTTGGCTTCGAACAATCTTAACGGGATCCTTATTCCTAACACTTCTTTGAATGGTAATCGAACAATATATTTGTTTCCAAAACTAGTAATTGCATCTTTCAATTGTATTAATTTGTCTCCTTCTTTATCCCTTGCTGTTATCATTTGCTCTTTCATTTCGTGTTTTTGGAACATTATCATTTTCCTCTTTACTATTTTCTAACTCATCTTTAAGTTTTTCTAGCTCGCTTCTAGCTTATTTATTCTATTTTCTAAATTTCTAACCCTCTTGGATAATATTCGCTCTTTCGGTTCCAATTTGTCTCTTGTCTCCATTTTTTGTTATTGGCTCTTAGACATGAGGCACATGCTTGTTTTAAACACAAGCTACAAGTGAACCTATTATCTTGACTTGGGTAACATATACAGAAAGCACATTTTATGTTATAATCACCTTTTCCTCTAATCCAATCATGTTCACAATCTACTTGGTTCATCATTTCAATTTTTAAACCGGCTAAATCATCTATTAGGTCTATTTCATCTTCACTTGATTCATATTCTGGAGCCTCATTTTCTACCTCATCTGTTTCTATAATTGAATATATTGACTCGTCGTCCTTTATTTCATCATCACATACTAATATATTTTCGTTAACGCTATCTATAATTAACACTCTCTCTTGTTCTTCATATTTGCTAGAGTATCTTTTCTGGTCTTTATTAGGGCAAGTTCTACTTAGATGATCTGGTGAGTTACATATGAAACACTTGCATGTTTTATCATAGGTTTTCTTAGGATTGTATCTTCTTACATTTCTTTTATGCAAGAATGGGGCTCTATTGTCTGATCTTCTTAAGTAATATCTTTTCTTTGTTCTAAATTTTTTATCATCTCTCCTTTGTGGTTTATAATATTTGTTTTTCCTATGCCTTTCTTCTCCATATGTAAGTGGTATTTGGACTATGTTATTGCAAAAATTATAAT
This sequence comes from Aegilops longissima, assembly GCA_021605205.1. Taxonomy (NCBI): domain Eukaryota; kingdom Viridiplantae; phylum Streptophyta; class Magnoliopsida; order Poales; family Poaceae; genus Aegilops; species Aegilops longissima. Next base: position 538,115,100 of record CM038682.1, read on the forward strand.
TTGATTTCTTCATAGATCTTTGGGCTTGAATACTAGTACACACCTTTCTTAATTGTTTGAAACAAATGTTACAGCTTGAGATATATTTACCACGTTTCCCGCCGTTTCCTTTTTATATTCTTCAAATATTATTGACCCTAGAGGGTCAGGAAACTTATTAAAATATCTTTTTACTACGCCTACATTAAAACCTTGTTTAGCAGTAGTAGCATTATACAAATAATGATGGGAAAACTCTTTAATACCTTTCCAGCTAGTTAATGTTAATTTTTCTATTTCTCTCAACCTTTCATTTTGCAATGAGGTATGACCTAATTCGGATCTTACGCTATGATCATATTTGAGATAACATTCGCAGTTATTAGGGTTACTTCCTGCCCTTTTTAATTCTTCATATTGACTAGGGTATGATTCTACCCATTGTTCCCAAAGAACTTTTACAGATTCTCCTAAAATGTTTCAAGATATGTTAACATATCTTCTACCTTAGTGCCTATGCTATACTGATTTTGTATATATTTTTGTACTATTAAACCTTTCCATATGCTGATTATATTCGCCAATCTATTGGATCATGAGCTGCTAGGTTTAATATAGCACCATCATTTTATAATTTTGGAATTGCACTGGTTTTTCAAAATCTCTTCTTTTAGTACCCATGTATCTATATTGTCCTGGGATATATGTAAGTGATAATCATCTTTTTCGGAGGCCATTGTCCAGCTGTCCTGGTAGGTCTCTCTCTTTCTCCTTCTCTTTTACAGATGATTCTCCATATCCCTTCTTCTTTTACCACTACTTTCTACTTCCATGGCTTCCATTGCATTGTCTAAATTATGTAGTTCCACATCATCTAGTGAGTTATAGAAATCACTATTTTTTTCTGAATCATCATATCTTTCATTTTCTAGACACATTTCTTTTATTAATTCCTCCTCTTCCTCATAACTTTCTAATAATAACTTATTATTGATATCCCATTGCTCTTCTTCACTAACAATTTCTTCTTTTTGAATAATATTCTTATCTTTTTATTATTATTATTGATAGAATTTTTATTAATAATAGCATTTGCTTTTCTTTCTGCCGATGCTATAATTTTATCTTCCATGCTTGAACTACTAGTGGCAGACATTTTATGGTTTTTTAGTTTCTTTAACCTTGCAATTTCTCTAATGATAAATAGTTCTCTTTCTCTAATTTTTGGCCAATCCTTTGTCATAGAATGACTATATTCCCATTCAATATGCTTTAGCTTCTTTTCCCAATGAATTATTTCATCATCTAAATTAGCCTTTTCCATACATCCAGATATACCTTTATTCTTATCATCATTAATTTCTGATTCTGACATAAATGATTCAGAGTCTTCTATTGATGCAGCTTTATAGTTCATAAATCAAATACTGATACTTCCTTCACAATTTTGATAGCTTATGTAGTTTTCAGGTTGCTTTAATTCTTTTTTCTCTATTAATTCTCCTATCTTCCATTCTTCTCCTGCTCTTTCTTCGGAGCCAATTTTAAGAGGATTCATAAATTTAATACCTTTTGATTGCATACTATCAATTACGTCATTCACATCCACTCTATATCTGGAGCTACTTCTATTAGTGAGCCTTCCTATAAATTCTATGCTTACTAGCAATTTTGTTCCTTTAAAATCTTCATAACCTTTAGTTTGGAAACCAAAACTCATTTTTACAATAAATTCTCTTACGGGCATCATTAGGTCTGGAGCTATATAGGTTATTAATCTATTTTCATTCATGTCTCCTTCTAAAAATCCTAATACTGCTTTGTCTACTGATTCCCATCTTCTATCTAATAATGTTATTAAAACCTTTGCACCTAATTTCTTTCTTGTCATACCTTTGACTCCTATGATATACATACCTTGATGAATATATTTATGACCACAATATTTTAGTTCATTTTCAATATTTTTGCTTACAATTCTTAAATCTAGTGGGTGTGTTAACACACTTAATTCTACTTCTCTGGATATTCTATATAGACCACTTTTACTTTCAAACATACCCATGTGGTATACTTCTTGCGGCTTTATTTTCTCGGGTATCTTTTTGATATCTTTCTAGATATCTTTGTATATCTATAACTTCTTCAATGCTATCAATATCATCAGCTTTGCATGATAATCTATGCTTCATGGCCAGAGGTCTTGAATCTTGCCTTACTAATTGGAGGGTTTTGTCTCTTCTAAGGAAGCCTTTAGATACGTCCATTTTTCTGAATTAATATTTCTAGCAGAGGCCACTATTCCGGATGATGAAAGCACAATTTCTTTGTTGCTTTGAGCACTATTTAGTTTATCTAAAATCTGGATTAATAGTTGGAGGATGGTGTTATTTTGTCTTATTATAACTTAGGAATCTTCCTTTGGGGAGTCGTGATCGGAGAATCCGACAGGAGGTGACAGATATTTAGCTACTTCGTTTAATGCTTGAGTATATTCACTCATATAATTATGTAACATCCCAAAATTCTAAATTTTGGAATGTTACAATAAATAGATAGATTTGATTGATTTTTTGATTGATTGAGTGAATTGAGTGAAATTCGAAACTTTTTGAAAGTTAAATGAGAGGGAATAAAAGGACTTTCCCAAACTTTCATTTTTTGCTTTTATGATCTTCATGAATTCAAATTCCTTTCAAATACAAAACCCTTGAGCGAAGATGATATGACTTCTTCCATTTAATTAAATGAAAGGGTATTTGAAAATATTTGAATTTCATTTGGGAAATATTTCCAATTCTGAAACTTCATGCAACTCAATGATTTTCATGAGAGAAGATAAAATGACTTCTTCAAATTATATGAAATATCAGTTGGGAGTTTTAAAAGAATTAAATTCAAGGTTATTTTGAATTTATTTTCAATTTGGAGTTATTGGAGTTTTATTCAAATTATTTTTCTCCAAAATAAAATATACTGAGAAAAGAGGGTAACATGATTCCCTACATCAGAAAAATGGAGAGAATTAAATTTGAATTAATTTTGGTATTTTTAAAATGACTTTTGTTGGATTTTATTAGAGCAGAAGCACTCTTTGTTTTATTTGAATTTGTGTGTATTTTATTTTAAGCTAGAATAATGTTCATCTCGTAGGAAATCTTTTTTTGAAAATTTTGATATATAATATGCCTATATTATATTTCTGTTTTTATTTCTTTGTTTATTTCTTTGACTGTCTTTTTTTAAAAAAAAACTTCCTCTGTTGCCGACTGGGCCGGCCCAGCTCGTCAGCCAGGCCCAGCCCAGCCGAGCCGCTCGCCCCCGACCTCGGACTCCCGAGCGGGAGACCTCCGCCGCCATGACAGCGCTGCCGCCGCCGTGTCCTTCCCGGACTCCGCCTTCGCGCCGCCTCTCCTCTGCCCCCTCCTCCACGCCACCTGGCCCCCTCCCCTCCTATAAATCCCGGCGCCCCGGACCCCTCTCTCTCTCCTCGCTTCGGGCGCCCTCGACCAGATCTCGCCGTCGCCGCCGACGAGCTCCACGCCCTTGCGCGTCGCCGCCCGCCTCCAGACTCCGCCGCTCATGCAAGCTCGCATGAATCCCGCCCTCGCCCGCCGACCGAGCCGCCTCCCCGTCGAAGGCCGCCTTGCCGCCGATGCGTCGCTCCGCCTCGCCGCCGCACCTCGCCAGAAACCGCCGCCTCCGTCGGTCTATTTCACCGAGCCGGTAAAAACCGCTTAAGCCCGGTCCGGTTTAATTTATTTGGGTTAGATTTACTTCGATTTTTCTTAAAAAACGGTTTATTATTTTTAGGTTAGCTTATTCTACGAGCGTTCATTAGTTAGGTTCGGTAGCGAACGATTTTCGTTCGTTAGGTTCTGTTAGCGAGTGTTCGCTCGATAGATTTTTCTTTTTATTTTAGATTTCGGCCAGGGACCCATCCGTGAATATTTTCTTTACAGATTAGCCCCTGATTTTCAAACGATCATTACTTTTTGCTCGTTAGTCCAAATCCAACGAAACCTACGCCCACTTCTTCGTTACGATCTCCTCTATCCAGTAATCCAACTCAAACATGTTTTTGAAAGTTTAAAATTTGAATTAGATCAGATTTGAATTTGAACTTCGTTTGATCATAACTTGAGTTTCGTAACTCCGATTTAGTTGATTCTTTTGCAAATTGAAGCTCTTGATCTAAACTTTCTGATAAGGCCAAATTCACATAATTTTGGTACTGTTAGAAATTGTTTTATGTTGCAAGAGTTATTTGCTTGGTTTTGATGTTTTCTGAATCGTCTTCTTCATTCTTTCTGATCTTTTGAGTGATTGCTTATGTGTGGTTACTATTGATTGCTTACGATAGATTGACCGGAGTGTGACGAGTAGACCTATCAGGAGTTTTGAGTGCAAATCATCTTCATCAACATTGCAGGCAAGTTCACACTTTGATCATACTCTTTTCATACCCAGTTTTTATGCATTAGATCAATCCTCAAACATTGCATTGATTAGGATCTAATTAAATTGTGGGTTTGGGAAAGTAGATGAGGTAGTACCTATTTCCTGTTTATTATCAAACCTTTGGGAGTTACGTCTACGTTTGCTTATTATGCCATGCTATGCTAGTAGACGTGGATTGGGTGAGTGTATCCATGACAGATGTGAGATTGTTAAATTAATGGTTTATTTAAGGTGGCAACTTAAACACACATCTGGGTGGATTGAGGCACCTGGTTTCCAGGACTTGCCTGTTTTTCTTCGGACCACCACCCAGGCTCAAAGGGATCATGAGATTATTCATGCTAGAAACTTCCGTGTGCAGCCACATGCTACTATGGGCTCTAGCATAGTTGACTAAGTCGTGCGAACTCTTACGGGTAGACTAGCTGATGTAGGGGTTGTAGGTTGGTACAGTCTACCCATACGTAAGGTGCTAGCGCTTCTGAAAGACTATGTCTCGGTCATCCGTTTCTCAAACATCATGTAGTGCGAGAAATCAAACGGAGGAGATCGAGTCTTGTGGGGAAAAGTGCGCAAACCTCTGCAGAGTGTATAAACTAATCATGGTTAGCCGTGTCCCCGGTTATGGACATCTTGAGTATCTAGTACTTGGATATCGTGTGAATCTCATCATGTTACTCTAATTAATATTGTTGGGTTGTTAATGAGTACTTTTAATTGGGATTGAGGATGCTGTCAACCATTCTCAATGTTTAACAACCACCATGATAGTTAAATAAATTTATTCCTTTGCAGTAGGGAAAATTGGCTTTTCGCAAAACCCTTATAACCATAGAGCTTTTCCACCAGCCATATATGCATGTAGTGATAGCCATATTTCAGCATTGCTCTACAGTGTGAATTTGCCAGTACATTCAATGTACTGACCCTTTGTGGCTGCAACGTCTCATGTTGCAGGATCTTACGACGAGTAAGTGATATGTTAGGGTTACGATTTCTACACTCAACTTTGCCGTTGGTGTTGATGGGAATCCACAACCTTGTTACTTCCGCTATTTGGATTGGGGTAATAGTATTTACGTTACTTTATACATGTGATTTACCTCTGTTATAAATCCTCGAGTACTGTGTGTGTCAGCATACCGATCCAGGGATGACACTTAAGCACAGAGACTTGATCCATTCGGGTCGGGTCGCTACAAGATGGTATCAGAGCACATGTTGACTGTAGTACGTGACCCTAGAAATTGGCAAGCCCATAGAAAGATTTTTTCTCTACAACTTTCTTTTCAAAAGAATCTTTTACCTCTCTTCTCTTCTGAACTTATTCAAATATTCCCTTTTAGTGAGACAATACCACTTTCCTTTTTTTTGACCCCTCGAAGATTCGACTGACGAGACCACTCCAAGGAGACAAGATATCGGACAACTAAGACCATTTGGAATGAAGAGGATTTTACCGTGTAAATGGAAACTACAATTGTTGAAGACTTCGAAGACTAGGAGAATAAGAAGAATTTCCAGTTTTGGTATGACCAAGGAAGGCTACACTTATGGAACTTGACAGACTATGGAAGCTGTCAATACCCGAGATCAAGGTGTATCGGAGAAAGACCGGAACATGGAGTTAGAAACTCAAAGTTTTGTCAAGGAAAACCCTAAGGCAGGAGATATCAACTATGGAATGATAGCTCATGGAAATGACAAGAGCAGAAACACGCTATCCATGATGTTATCGCCCGCTTATGTTATTGTCACCGTGCTGAGTTAAGCATGCATATGCATGGAAGGATTGGATGGTAGAAGGCTGATGGAGCACCTATCAGCAATAGGTGAAGTTTTAACCTTAGCTGGTGTATCACCAGGATCTGGAGAAATACATTGGGAGTTTTAAGATGGATCTGTAGGAAGCCGTATTTGACAAGGAAGCAGTTCGTGAAAAACTCAGGACCCAGAAGCTGAAAGTACTAGAGGAGCAACCTTGAGACATCAAAGATTCGTCAGGACTGAAGGACAGTAGGATCATGGTTCATGTCAAGGAAGTTGAAACCAGAAGTTTGGAACGTAACTCCAGAAATATTAAAGGATATCATGAGAGACTTCGCGTCAACAGAGATGATTTTGCAAAAGAACTTGAGTAGGGCAAGCATGATTAGAAGAAGCCATCGGAGACATGAACAAGAATCGAAGAGTTTGATGACTTTGAAGATTTATTGACCATTATAAGCCCAAACCCCCTGTTATATACTTATGTTAGATGCGATGTTTGTGAGCTGTCATTTGTTTGATGTTTTCCGACAGCCACAACTAAAATGCCCTTTTCAAAACTGTTGTTTGTATTGTGTGTATCCCTCTCTCTCCAACCTTATCTTATCCTTACCCCAAAACCCATGGACCCAATAGAGGATGAATGGAGATGAGCTCATATTATCTGGACCGATGAGTCAATTGGAGATAGACCAATGGATTTAGAACATGGAGGATCACATGGAGAATAACACTATAGCAGGAAAGTATATGACCCAGCATGCTCTTCAGTGCTTTGAAAGAGGTGCTGCTACTGGGTGGAAGATGTACCAAACCATCAATGGATGGCAAAGAGTAACCACTTGAGAAGAATTTAAGTTGACTCTGCAAAGGTCTCGTCTTGTTTCCCAGAAGTTGAAGCCTTATGGAAATGATATGAAGAAACCTTGTGCATACAAGCTTTGTGGAGAAATAGGACACAACCATAAATAAAATAAGGACAAATACCCTCATAAACAGAGGATTACCAAAGGAGTTAGCCGAGGATCTCAGGGAACTTCGGTTGGAGATTGTTCCCAAAGGTTTTGTTGCAGCAATGGAAGTTCAGTCTACATTGTTGGGAAAGATCCGTGAAGCTCAGAAGGATGACAAAGAGATTGCTGAGGTAAAAGAGAGGATGAGCAAAGGAAAGGCCAAAGGTTTTTGTAAGGACGAGCACGACACCTTATGGTTTGAGGATAGTGTACAGGTACCCAATAATGCAGAGATTACGAAGTTAATACTTCAGGAGGCTCGTGACTCACCATACTCGATTCGCCCTGGAAACACCAAGATGTATTTGGATTTGAAGGAGCATTTCTGGTGGACTGGTATGAAGAAGGATATTGCAGAGTATGTAGTCGTAGGTGATGTATGCCAGAGAGAGTAAAAGCAGAGCATCAGAAGCCAGCAGGATTACTACAGCCTATGCCGATACCCGAATGGAAGTGGGATAAGCTTGGCATGGATTTCATTACGGATTTCCGTAACCCGATCGGGATATGATTCTATCTGGGTAGTAGTTGATTTGCTTGACCAAAGTAGCTCACTTTATCCCAGTGAAAACCACCTATACAAGTGCGAAGTTGGCCAAGATATATATGACCAGGATCGATGTCGCATGGAGTTCCGAGGACCATCGACGATAGAGGAACACAGTTTACCTCAAAGTTTTGGAATCAGCTGCACCAGACTTTGGGTACTAGGCTAAAGTTCAGTACAGCCTTTCATCCGCAGACAGGTGGATAGACCGAGAGAGTTAATCAGATTTTGGAGAACATGCTGAGAGCGTGTGCGCTAGATTATGGATCTAGTAGTGATGAAAATCTACCTTACGCGGAGTTCTCATACAACAACAGTTACCCAGCCAGTTTGAAGATGGCCCCTTTTTGAGCTTTGTATGGGAGAAGGAGCCAGACACCGTTGATGTGGGATGAAGTTGGAGACCGTCAGTTGTTTGGACCAAATGTGATCAAGGAGTCAGAAAAGAATGTTAAGTGGATTTGAGATAGATCAAGGTAGCTCGGTCCAGTGTAAGAGTTATGCAGACTCAAAATGCAAGGAGGTAGTCTATGAAATTGGAGACAGAGCATGTCTTCCTGTGTCCCCTCTGCGAGGAGTTAAACGATTTGGAGTTAAGGGAGAGTTAGCCCGAGATTTGTAGGACCATACCGAAGTTTTGGAGCGATGGGAGAAGTGGCCAACAAGTTGGAGTCACCCAAGGACTGTCGGGAGTTCATGATGTGTTTCACGCTTTCAGTTGAAGAAGTGCCATGCGAGATGGCCAATATTCCCTGTAAGGACGCTTGACCTCGAAAGGATAATGATGTTCCCCGAAGTGGAGTATGGACTTCATAAGTATAAGTTTTTATCTCGGTATGTGGGATATCCCATGAGGATGAAGAGATGAATTTACTATTGGATATAAAGGAGGTATGATTGTGGAAATATGGATCAATGGAAATTCCGTGATGAGTCTGAGTAATCATGTCCTAGTTTGGTGCCAATAGAAGGAAGGAAGACAGTACAATTGGATGGATTTAAGAATACTAGGAAGTTGGAAGTTGGAATAATGATCAGAAGCCCGAGGATAAGTTCAATGACTACAAGTGATGAGATGGGCCATAACCCACTGTAAGTGCATCTAGTGCCCCTTAGTGATTTTGGTGTATTGAAGACTTATAGGTTAAGTAACTAATGCGTTTGTGAGTGTACACAGGTCTATAAGTCTATGAGGAGTTTGATAATTACAGTGAAAGTCGACCCTAAAAATGAAGTTCTTCAATCAAGACTTTGATATTCAAGACTTTTCAAGACTTTGAAAGTGAAGAAATTGGTGTGACCTTGAAGACTTGGTATTCATTTGAGGAACATGAAGCGTGAAGACTTTTGTTTTCGTAGTTTCATTTCTCTTTCTTGAGTCATAGGAAACACCGATCGTTAAAGGGGGTCGAGGAAATACTAAGGAAAAATTTCCATTTGATGCTCAACTCAAAATCCTACACCTACCAAACCCTTCGAGTGAAGCCTTTGAAATCTCATACAGATTCAGTCAATTTCTTGATGTGAGACGAAGCTCTTCCGGTCGCCGAGGAATTTGTTCGACCGAGGAGTTAGGAATTCGCCGATCATGGATTGCCTACACAAATGAGGAACATGATAGCCCCGAGGAATTTGATATTCAAATTTCCGATCGTTCTTGTCTTCTTGCGCCACCTGTCCCAAAATATCTTATCCACCTAACGGTCATATCATTGAAGGGCATTTATGTCTTATCATGTCGGGCTGCTCCCTAGGCTATAAATAGCCGCCCCTACAACCACTAGTTGGTTGGCTGCTCGAGAGAACTTGACACTTGTCATTTGAGAGCAACCCATCCTCCGAGGACTTTGAGTGAAAATCATCAAGTGAGGAAAACCCAAAACCAAACCCCAACAAACCCAAAGTGATTGAGCATCATCAAGAAATTGATCCTGCGTGGATCCGACGCTTGTTACCTTTGAAGACTGTGCTTCTTCCAGACGGTTAGGCGTCAAGGTCTAGAGCATCCAAGAGGAATTGTGGATCGCCGAGTGACCAAGTATGTGAAGGTTTGGAAGTCGCTCAAGACTTACCACGAGTGATTGGACGAGGTCTGTGACCTTAGTTCAAGGAGAATACGGTGAGGACTTGGTGTCCCGAGCTGCGTGCTCGGATCGGGTGTCCGGATCGTGTGTCCTCGAGTTTAAATACTCAGCCGCCCAACCAGACGTATAACCGAGACAAAGCAGTTGGAACTGGTCTACCAAATCATTGTCTTCACCAACCTAATCGGTTCTATTTCCTCAACCCTTTCATTTCCTCATTCTTGTGTTGAGCGTTTGTTCATATCTGTGTTTGAAGACTTTGATCAAGACTTTCTCAATTTCCTCGTTCAATTTCTTCACCGTTTGTCTTCATCTTGTGTTATCCTGTGATTACGCTTTCTATACTCGCGATTGTCTTCATTTCATCATGATGACAATGCTTGTAATCTGTTATGCTTACTTCGAGTACTTATTCCGCTGCAAGTAGTTCTTCGCTAAGGAATTTCCTCACCGCAAATTCCTCGATGAAGAATTCATAAAATCGCCTATTCACCCCCTCTAGTCGATATAACGACTTTCAATTGGTATCGAGCAAGGTACTCCCTTGTTCGTGTGATTTTGGTTTAACCACCGGAGTTTTAGTTATGTCGACCGCAGGTATGATCAATGTCTCAGCAGGTGTCCTACCTTGATGGGACGGACTACCCCTCATCGAAGAACAAAATGCGAATGCATCTTGAAGCAATTGACAACGATCTACGGTATGTTGTGACAAAAGGTGTTTCCTCACCACACCTTCTACGAATGATGCTGATGTGAAGAGATTCAAGCAACTCGATTCTCAAGCGAAGAATATCATATGTGGCCATCTCGAGCAAAGGTCAATATGGAAGAGTGAGTGCTTTGGAATCTGCCAAACTCATCCGGGACAGGCTGTCTAAAGTAAATGAAGGTGTTTCAACTCAGCGTGACTCTCGAGTTGATGTTCTTCGAATCTCTTCAACCGCTTCAAAAGACTCGACAACGAAAATGTTCAACAAACCTTCGATCGCCTTCACCGACATCTCAAATGAGCTTCAAGCACTGGTGCCACCGACATCACCGACCATGAGGTGGTGAAGAAATTGCTAAGATCGCTTGATTCCTCATTTGATACTCCGCACCGATGATACAAGAACGAGCTGACTACAAGTCTCTTGATCCTGCCGATATCCTCGAAAGGCTAAATACTCACGAGTTCCAGCTTGCTGAAAAGAGAGATCTCTATGGTTCTGGCTATGGAAAAACACGTGCCCTGAAGGCCAAGGCTGTGTCCGAATCTGAGAGTGAAGACTCTGGTAGTAGCCTAGGAGATCTCAAGAATTTGGCCAGAGCTAGCATCGCCGTGAAGAAATTCCAGAAATTCTCAAGACGTGGTCGCTGGAAAATCCTCAAGAAGCAGTGATTCCTCATCTAGTGACTATAAGAGAAGACTTTGTCACAAATGCAAGAAACCTGGTCACTATATCCAAGATTGTCCTCAGTGGGAAAAGGAATTGAAGAAGAAGAAACACAAGGATTACAGCCGATGATGCGAAGAAGAAGAAGAAATCATCAAAATCTTCATCATCAAAATCCTCAAAACCTTCTTCTCACAAGAGGAGCAGCTCCAAAAGGCTCGGGCATTCATTGGCAAGGAAATGGACTCAAGCTGAATCGAGGAAAATGAGGAAGAGGAGGAGTCTCAAGAATCCGAATCTGGTGTGGCTAGTCCGGCTCTTGCTATCGCCTTCGTTAGCAAGTCCATCTTCAACATCAAGAAACCGACCACCGACAAGCCCGATGAGGAAAATGATGACTACGCTCTCACCTATTGCTTCATGGCAAAAGGTGCCAAGGTACTCAATTTCACCTCCTCTGAATCTAGTGAAAATGATTCTGATGAGGATCTCAAGCCCAGCTACTCTAAACTTGCTAAGATTGCTATAAAACAACAAAGGGCTTTTGAAAAGGTTCAAAACATGCTAGATAAGAGTGATGATATGTTAGGTGAAGAAATGGATCGCACTCAAGCTCTGACTGAAAATCTTCAGAGACTTCAGTCTAGGCTTGACAGCCTTCAAGGTCATCATAACACTCTCTTATCTCGATCATGAGAAACTTTCTTATGAATTTCTTCAAAGAAAGCAAGATCTTGAGAAGCTAAGAGCGAGTTATGAAGATCTTCGAAGGAGCGCGATTCATTACTTGCTCAACAAATCAGCGCTTCTCAAGAAGAATTTGTTCCTCCATGCTTAAAGTGCATTGAACGTGAATCGCTAATTCTTCACCTGAATGTTCAAATGCTTCAACTGTTACAAATTCTTCACCTGCCTCGCTATCACTAATTCCTCACCGAGGACATTGCTAGTATCACCGACGATGCAGATGAAGGAATTGTACATGACAGCATGTACAAAAGCCTCAAAGGGCATCGACTCTTTGTGATGTGCTTAAAAGCAGATCCTCAACAGAACCCTAGGAAAGAGGGTATTGCCTTTGAGAGGAAACTCAATGTCGATGGAACATATCGAAGCCCGAGCAAGATCCCAAAACCTCATGGGTTGCTGCAAAGGGACCTCCAGATTGATCCATCTAACTTATCTGGCTTTACATGCGAATCTCCTCATTCTGCCGATGAGTCATTTGACTCAACTATAAACTGTTCAAAAATCAGAATGGTGAAGTATTTGCTAGATATGTTGGCACTAACTACAGAGCAGTTCCCCTATGAAGAAAATCTGGGTTCCCAAGAAGTGCCTTGAAAGTCTTCAGTGAATGTCCTCATGACACCACCGTGAAGAATAGGAACCCAGATCAAATTCTTCATATGGACCAAATTCTTCATATGGATCCAAGTCCTCATATGGACCAAATTCCTCACGTGGATCAAATTCCTCAAAAGGATCAAAGTCCTCATATGATTATCATCGTGCTAACAACTCTGTTTCGCAGGTAGAGCTAAGGGCTATGAATATGTGCATTATTCTTCAAACCAATATGTTCATAAGTCCTCAAGAATTTCTCTGCTTATTCATATGCTTACCCTAACCCTCTTATGAAATGGATTGGCTTCTATGCCACCATTCTCGTATGGTGCTCGCAGAGTGATGAACTCTTTGCCACCCCTTGAGATGTGGGTGGTGAAGAAAAGAACTAATCTCTTCTGCAGGGTCAGGTCTCGGGACGTGCCTTAACGTCTCAAGAATTTGTCGGGGCCCGACAAAATGCCCGAAGGACGCAGCTAATCATGATGAAATGAACTTTCATTTCACACGCCCTCATACCGCTTATCGATTGATCCGATCGATGAAATTCATCGATGAACTTGATATCATATTCTTCACCGATGAAGTATATGAGATCGTAAGTTGTACTAATTCATCTGCAGGATGATCAACCCAAAGCCACCGAGTGGGTTCTCGATAGTGGATGTACAAATCACATGACCGTGACAAGAATCTATTGATGGATGCTCCCTTATCACCGCCACATCTCAAGCATATCATCTTTCTTGACAAAGGCAAAAGTCGTATTGGGTCTTGGTAAGGTTGCCATCTCTAAGGACATGCACATGGACAAAGTCATGCTTGTTGAGTCCTTAGGATATAACCTCATGTCGGCCTCAATGCTTTGTGATCTTGATATGGTAGTTGTCTTTGGCAAGTATCGTTGTGTTGTGATTATGAAGCTGACAATTCCAAAGTCTTCGAAGGCTTTAGGAGAGGAGACTTGTATATTGTTGACTTCTCCACAGGTTCACAACCAGCCATGTGCCTACTTGCAAAAGCTGAGAAGGCTGGCTATGGCATCGACGACTTGGTCACGCAGGCATGAGGAATTTGCACACGCCATGGAAGAAGAAGCATGTCATTGGCATTGAGAATGTCAAATTCTCAAGGATCACTTATGCGGAGCCTGTGAAGCTGGAAAATGACCAAGGCCAAGCATCCAAATAAGACTATCATGACCACTACTCGTCCCTTGAATTACTTCACATGGACCTCTTTGGTCCCAATCATTACTCAGCCGTCACTAATGATGCATCACTTTATGGCTTTGTTATTGTTGATGATTACTCTCGCTACACATGGGTACACATTGTTACTTACAAAAATCAAGTGCAGGAAATCTTCAAACGATTTTCCTCGAGGGCTTCAACCAATTTTGGTGTGAAGATCAAGCACATCAGGAGTGACAATGGAACCGAGTTCAAGAATTCCGGTCTTGATGACTATCTTGATGAACTTGGTATTACTCATGAGTTATCTGCTCCCTATACTCCTCAGCAAAATGGAGTCGTGGAGCGCAAGGACAGAACTCTGGTTGAGATGGCTCGCACTATGCTTGATGAATACAAAACGCCTAGTCGTTTTTGGATTGAAGCAATCGACACTGCGTGCCACATCATCAACAGAGTATATCTTCACAAATTCTTCAAAAAGACTGCCTATGAACTCCTCACAGACAAGAAACCTAATGTAAGTTATTTCAAAGTCTTCGGTGCTAAATGCTGGATTAGAGATCCTCACCACAACTCTAAATTTGCACCGAAAGCACATGAAGGTTTTATGCTTGGTTACGGAAAGGACTCGCACACCTACAGTAGTCTTCAACATCGCACTTCACAAGATTGTTGACATGTAGATGTGCGGTTCGATGAAACTAATGGCTCGCAAAGAGAGCACCTACCTTCGTGTTAGGCGAACCAGCACCGAGGATTCTATCAGGTTCAAGGCAACCGAGGATGTCATTCCCATCAAGAAACTGCTGAAGAATTCATTCCTGACGAGAAGAACGCCGAGCTGATGCACTCAAGATAATGTGAAGAAAATGGTGCCGAGGAAAATGATCAAATTCCTCGACGACAACCAGCTCATCCTCGCGTTGCAAAAGAAGTGCAAGTGGAGAAGATCATCGATGACATTGAAGCGCCAGTCCTCTCACACGCTCAAAAGCTTCACATTTATCTAACTTTGTGGGCACTATGCTTTTGTCTCTATCACAGAGCCCTCTAAGGTAGATGAAGCATTTCGAGCGGAGTGGATTCAGGCCATGCAAGAAGAATTACATCGATTCGAGCTCAACAACGTCGGGAACTGGTCAAACGTCCAGATCCTCGCAAGCATAATATCATTGGCAAAAGTGGATCTACCGCAACAAGCAAGATGAAAATGGTATTGTGGTGAGGAATAAGGCACGACTAGTAGCTCAAGGCTACACGCAGTTGAAGGAATTGATTTCGATGAAACTTTTGCACTGTTGCTAGACTTGAGTCTATTAGATATTACTCGCCTATGCTAACCATCACAATATCACTTTATATCAAATGGATGTGAAAAGTGCATTCCTCAATGGTAAGCTTGAGGAAGAAGTATATGTTGCTCAACCCCGTGTTTTGAAGATCCAAAGAATCTCGACAAAGTCTTCAGACTAAATAAGGCCCTCTATGGCCTCAAGCAAGCCCCTCAAGCGTGGTATGATACATTGAAGGAATTCTTCGTGAAGAATGGCTTCACACCCGGTTCACTCGATCCTACTCTCTTTACTAAATCATATGATGGTGAACTTTTGTGTGCCAAATATATGTTGATGATATTATCTTTGGCTGTCTTGACCAACGTTATAGTGATGAATTTGCCTATATGATGAGTGAAGAATATCAAATGTCTATGATGGGAGAGTTGAAATTCTTCTTAGGTCTTCAAATTAAATCAACAACACAATGGCATATTCATATCTCAGAGAAATACCTCAAAGATGTCCTCAAGAAATTCGGCATGCAAGATTGCAAAGGTGTCAAAATTCCTATGCCCACAAATGGCCATCTATGCATCGATGAAAATGGTATTGACTTGATCACAAGGTATACCGCTCCATGATTGGTTCTTTATTGTACTTATGTGCATCTAGGCCAGATATAATGCTTAGTGTTTGCATGTGTGCCCGATTTCAAGCTACACCGAAGGAATCACACCATAAGGCTGTGAAGCATATTCTTGATATCTAGCTCACACACAAACACTAGGATTATGGTACCCCAAGGGCTCTACTTTTGATCTCATTGATATTCGACTCGACTATGCTGGTGATCGTGGACCGCAAGTCAACATCTGGTACTTGTCATTTCCTCGGACGATCTTTGGTCCGTTGGTCCTCGAAGAAACAGAACTCATGATCACCGTCCATCGGAAGCTGAATACATTGCTGCTGGCTCGTGTTGTGCTCAATTACTATGGATGAAGCAAACTCTCAAGGACTACGGCATCAACGTGAAGAATGTGCCTCTCTATTGTGACAATGAGAGTGCCATCAAGATTGCTCACAACCCAGTTCAGCACTCAAGACAAAGCACATTCAAATTCGTCATCATTTTCTTCGTGATCATGTGTTGAAGGCGACATCTCCATCGAGCACGTGAAGATCAAGAACAGCTAGCTGATATCTTCACTAAGCCCTTGGATGAGAAGAAATTTAGCAAGTTGCGGTGTGAGCTAAATATCTTAGAATCTTCGAATGTTCTTTGAAAAGGACACACATCCTAACACTTATGCAAAATTGATAACTTAGATGTGCAACACATGAAGAAACGTTTTTCTTCAATCAATGAAGAATAACACTCTTAGTGTGAAGAAATTAATGAAGAAATTGATTCTCAGAACCCTACGACAATTGTACGCGGTGTTTGAAATCATCATTCTTATCTGGTGGGTCACGCCACCACCAAAGTTGAAAATCTTGAATTTGAGTTTTCCTCGCTTTTGAAATTCTTCGCTTTTTCAAATTCTTCAACTTTGCAAAATCTTCACTGTTTCCGTCGTCTTTCTTCATTGGCTATATATATATGGATTTATGTCCTCTACAGCATTCACTTATGGCTATTTCTTCAAGTCGTTTTTTCTGCTAAGTGAATGTGATCGGACCCTTCCCCCTCTATGCTATACTCAACCCAATCCATTCACAAATTCTTCATGTGCGTTCTACTTTGAAACTCGCTCAAAATCTTCATTGTGTCCTTGACAATGAAGAAATTGCAACGGAACTTTTAAAACGAATCTTATCCAAACCTTCGCTTTTTGCCGCTCAAACCGCTCCGCATCCCACGATGCATTACTATATTCACCCACGATCAGACACGATCTCCACTACACAAGACGTGGGTGACACATGTCGTGAGAAGGAAATGGTCAGGCATGTTCGTCCTAAATCTTCGGCGATCCGTTTTTCACCGTGTCTATAAATACCCTCTCCCTTCCTCACTCTTTTACTCGCTCGACCTCTCTCTCCCGCTCGAGCTCCTTAAACCCTAGCGCCGCCGCTACTCCATCGTCGCCGGTGAGGAAAAGCTTCACTGCCTTGACCTCGTCGCCGACGTACTCGCGTCGACCGTGGAAATCTTCACTCCGCCGTCACCGTAGCTGATTTCCTCTGCCAAGTTAGGGCGTGCAAGATCTAAACGGACGAACTTCCAACTGTTCTTCTTAGTTCATCATGTTCTTCACTTCGGGTAAATTAAAAGTTACTTTTATTACTCGCTTTGATTCTCAAATCTTCTTCAAATTCTTCAAAGGTGTTTATTCTTCAAATCCTCACATATATGAACACCTCAAATCTCTTGATTCGCTTCTCTAAGCAATGATTTTCTTCAAGATTCCTCAATTGTGTGGATCCTCGATCTATACAACTCGAACCTAAGACAAAGAACGCTTAGTGAAATTCTTCAAGGCTCATCTGGTCAAAATCCTCAAAACTTGTTTTTTAAAACCTTACGAGAACGCATATGACCTCTCCAAATTCCTCGCACCTATACTCTGTTCACAGGTACAAATGTCCATTGCTGAATCCCTAGGTTCTCATCAACTTAACTCATTTGCAGCGTTCCTCGAAGAAAAACTGCATACTTCTTGAGAAAACTCAATTGTTCAATTTCCTCAATCAAGAAAATGGCGACGCTAAGAAGCCACGAAGGGAGGAAAGAAACCCGAGGTTATGACAGCGTTTGAAATCCTCGAGGAAATATATGCTGATTATGCTGCACACCGGATGAAGAAAGCAAAAATCAACGCAAGGTGCGATTCGTAAGATTGAACGGAGATGGGCACGGAATGGAGGAATACAGATATGTAACTCCTAAGTACATGAAGAAATTCGCTCTTAACCCTCCATGCCCAAGAGCTCCTTTGGCACTGCCAAGTAGCTGATCCCACAAGCATCAAACGAGGTGAGGACTTTCCGATGAATGGGCTAAACGCCAAGCAAAATTGGCAAAGCAAGCAAAGGAGGCAAGAAGAAATTCAATGAGGATTCTCTGCTGCCATCGCCACGAGGTCTCGGTCAAACCGAAGAAATCAATGCAAAAGAAGCCTGCTCATAAGCCAAGTGCTTCATCCTCTGCGCCCTCTCGGCCAAGTTCCTCAGCAGCACCTTCCAAGCAAATTCCTCACTCTGTTGCTACTCCACCAAAGTCCTCAACAGCTCCGTCAAAACCTTCAGTTCCTGTGCACCTAGCTACATGTCAAAGGACTGCTGACTTTTCAATTGCCTCAGGCATTTCTGCAAGTTCCTCAGCTGCTCCCATTTCATCATCTGGCCCGACTCAGCTGAAGACCAAAGCAACAGCTGGACGAGGTCCTCGGCCTAGCCCAAAGAAGAAACTGGTTGCATTCCATGTACCATCTGATGATGAAGCGTCTGATGAAGAACTTGCGGAAATCATTAGAGACCGTCAAGTAAGGGCCGCTAGAGCCAAAGGTACATCTGTGCCACTGCTATTGGATCCGAAGAAAGTCCTCGACTTTATTGATCTCGCACAATGATCCCAATACCCCTCGCTCGATCTTCATTTGACACTGGTCAAAGTCATGCGTTGACTCACTTCATCGCTGAAGAAAATGGAAGTTTGAGAAGGCGAGGGAAATCAAAAGGCTCAATATAGGAAGGAGAAGTTCTCAAGAAAACGTTGTCAAGATGACACCGAGGAGCTTCTCCAAGTCCAAACTGAAATTCAAGACCTCAAAGAAAAACTTCGATTCATACTATGCTGATTGGCAAGGAGCCAAGACCAGATTCGCAACTCGACGAAGAAATTCACAAATGTTGCTGCCCCAGTGCAACATGAATTCCTCAGTGGAGCCTCACTCAGCCCATCAAGAAAATGCCAAGACCGTTGATGACGTTCAGCCTGCTGAAGAAAATGTTGATTCTAGGGCTGATGATCCCATCCCACCATTACCGAAGAAACTGCCAGGCACCCACTAGTGGTGCGCTCAAGAAATTGCTCAAGACAGGGAACTGCATCGCTTGCTCTCAAGAAACTGCACCAAATTCCTCAGCTCCTCCTGCGCCAACTCCAACTCCAATTCTTCCATCCGCTTCGATGTGAAGAAAACCAAGGCTGCGTGAACGAGCTGCTGTGAAGAAAAGGAAAGCATCACCTGCGTCGATTCTTAATTGCGAAGAAAATGAAGCCAATGACCAGCTCATTTGAAAATCCAATTGATGCTGTTCCAATTTCCTCCATACCATCAAAGGAAGTTGTTCCTTTTGGAGAAGACTATGAGATCCCAATCGGATCGATGAAGAACATCAATCTGCTGCTTCGTCGGAGAAAATTGATGAAGAAATTGAAGTGGAAGCAATCCTTCAACCCCAGTTATTTCCTCATCGACTATGAAATTCCTCAAGCTGGTGCCGAGGAAATTGAAAATGAAGATGTGGATATTGGATGCACCACTCAGTAATAAATGATGACTTTTGGGAAAGTCAGCATCCCAATACTCCTCTCTTCACCCCGCTCCAACAAGTTCCTCGTCTCCTGCTCAAACAGTCCAAATGGACTCAAGAAAATCAACCCATCGGTTCGTGCATGAAGAAATTCCAGCCACTAGTCTTGATGAAACTGCTTCGCTAATCCTCGATCGCACTGTTGAGGAACAAGAAATTCCTCAGTCAAGAACCTGAACTTACGATTCCGAGGTGGTGATGCAACTCACGACACCCCTCCGCCCAAGCAAAAGAATCCGTTCTCAACCAAGCAAAAGTTCAAGGCTGAAGATTTCTTTGCCGAGCACGTGTTCTTCATGAATATAATCCTTATGATTCTCGCTCGCATTAGGAAGAGGCGTTTCGGACTGCCACCAAGCCAACTTCTATTCCTCGGTGCTTTTCAACAAGGACAAAATCTTCGATCATGCTCATATTCCTCATGTGGATATGGAGTCGCCGCCAGCTTTGAGCCAGTCCTTAGTGTTCTTCACGACGCAGACTTCTAAATTTCTGCACCGATATCGTGGATGGAATGAAGAGCTAATTCTTCAGTTTTATGCAACACTGCACATCACCGGAGATGCTGAAGATGTAAATTCATGGGTCTTAGATTGGATGACTGAAAATACTCACTACAAGGCACCAGCAAGTGAATTGCTTCGTGCCTTACCACTCAGTCCTCCGCTTGATGGTGCACGTCGTATCTACGACGAAAAAGAACTTTCAGATCACTATATGCAAGTGCTAATGAAGCCTTTGAAGCAAAGGCAGGCACCGAGATCCAAATTCCTCGTCAAGGAATTATTATATGTGCCTCGGACAGTCTATCGAATTCTGACGAAGACTATGAGTCCTATCAAAGGCCACGACTCGAACAATGAAGAAGTCGTTGGCATCATGAAGAATATGCTTTTCAACATCATCCATGGCGTTCCCGTCAACTTCCATGATTTCTTCATGAGGACTCTGGCAAACATTGCTATGTCACCATTTGAGCTGAAGCCTTATGCGCCTTTGGATTATGAGATTCATCAGTCAAGGTCTTCACTCAATTACAAAGTCGATACTTTGAACCATCGCAGCTACTTGCCCTCGATTGAAGTCCTCAAACGGACAATTACCTCGGTGATGACAAGGGCAAGGCCCTTTGCTGTGATAGATGAAGGCATTCGTCCATTGATGGACAGTTTCAAAGCAAAGATCCTACTCCACCAATGATGACTCGCACACATGACTCAGCCGCAAATACCTCACCAAGCAAAGTCCTCAAGCTATCGCACCTGTGGTGATGATCGATCGTGAGTTACTCCTCGGTCTTCATCGGAAGGTTGATCGTAATCATAAGTGGGTCGACGTCGGTTTGGTACTCTTCTTTACAACATGACCTCAACACACAATGCAGTGAAGAAAACCACTACTACCTTCATGAAACCTTCAAGCGACTGGATGTTCTTTCACATGTCTATAGTGAAGAAGAACTGACTTCAATGGGACTCAAGGAAGAATTTGACTGGTCTGCACCTCCTCCGAAGAAATTCAAGAAGGTCAAAGTTCCTTCCTTAGTGGCCAGCTCCTATTCTTCATCCCGCGACACTGATGAAAATGAAGATTTGGAAGATACCGCGGCTGGTCCTACTTCAACAAACAACCCCGACAATGCTGGCGCTCCGTCTTCAACTTGAAATTCTTCACGAGCGTTAGTCCTCGGTTCGATCCTTTTGGTCATTTGATGACAAAGGGGAGAAATTTGAGTTAGTCTTCAAGCCGGTCTAGTTTTTGTCTATATACAGTATTTTATTAAGTTACAACTCGCTCTTCGAAACCTTTTATTGGATCGAGTTGTAATCTTAAACCCGATGGTACTTTGATACTTTTGATGCATTATGCTCTTGCTCTATGCTCGATTATGTAGTTATGCTCGATTCTCGTGAGCTCTTTGAAAATCTTCATAGCAGATCGATTTGGGCTCTGATACTCTTGATGCGTTTCATTGCATAACATCAAGCACCATATTTCATCATGCATTTCAAATTCCTCATATTATATGTTAAATGCGTGTATGAATTACAAGATATAGGGGGAGATCTCCATGATTCAACTCTTCAAATGTGCATTGCCTCAAAAGCAATTTCCTCACTATGCACATCTTCAGGGGGAGTTCTTCTATATCTTGCAATCAAATTCCTCATTATCAGTATTTACACTTCATATGTTTATCCCCGTTGAAAACTTAACCTATATTGTCATCAATCACCAAAAAGGGGGAGATTGTAAGTGCATCTAGTACCCCTTAGTGATTTTGGTGTATTGAAGACTTATAGGTTAAGTAACTAATGCGTTTGTGAGTGTACACAGGTCTATAAGTCTATGAGGAGTTTGATAATTACAGTGAAAGTCGACCCTAAAAATGAAGTTCTTCAATCAAGACTTTGATATTCAAGACTTTCTCAAGACTTTGAAAGTGAAGAAATTGGTGTGACCTTGAAGACTTGGTATTCATTTGAGGAACATGAAGCGTGAAGACTTTTGTTTTCGTAGTTTCATTTTCTCTTTCTTGAGGCATAGGAAACACCGTACTGTTAAAGGGGGTCGAGGAAATACTAAGGAAAAATTTCCATTTGATGCTCAACTCAAAATCCTACACCTACCAAACCCTTCGAGTGAAGCCTTTGGAAATCTCATACAGTTCAGTCAATTTCTTCAAAGGATGTAGACGAAGCTCTTCCGTCGCCGAGGAATTTGTTCGACCGAGGAGTTAGGAATTCGCCATGGATTGCCTACACAGTGAGGAACATGATAGCCCTGAGGAATTTGATATTCAAATTTCCGACCGTTGCTGTGCTGTGCGCCAGCTGTCCCAAAATATCTTATCCACCTAACGGTCATATCATTGAAGGGCATTTATGTCTTATCATGTCGGCTGCTCCCTAGGCTATAAATAGCCGCCCCTACAACCACTAGTTGGTTGGCTGCTCCGAGAGAACTTGACACTTGTCATTTGAGAGCAACCCATCCTCCGAGGACTTTGAGTGAAAATCATCAAGTGAGGAAAACCCAAAACCAAACCCCAACAAACCCAAAGTGATTGAGCATCATCAAGAAATTGATCCTGCGTGGATCCGACGCTTGTTACCTTTGAAGACTGTGCTTCTTCCAGACGGTTAGGCGCCAAGGTCTAGAGCATCCAAGAGGAATTGTGGATCGCCGAGTGACCAAGTATGTGAAGGTTTGGAAGTCGCTCAAGACTTACCACGAGTGATTGGACGAGGTCTGTGTGACCTTAGTTCAAGGAGAATACGGTGAGGACTTGGTGTCCCGAGCTGCGTGCTCAAGGATCGGGTGTCCGGACTGTGTGTCCTCGAGTTTAAATACTCAGCCGCTCCAACCAGACGTATAACCGAGACAGCAGCTTGAACTGGTCTACCAAATCATTGTCTTCACCAACCTAATCGGTTCTATTTCCTCAACCCTTTCATTTCCTCATTCTCGTGTTGAGCGTTTGTTCATATCTGTGTTTGAAGACTTTGATCAAGACTTTCTCAATTTCCTCGTTCAATTTCTTCACTGTTTGTCTTCATCTTGTGTTATCCTCGTGATTACGCTTTCAGACTGTGATTGTCTTCATTTCATCATGATGACAATGCTTGTAATCTGTTATGCTTACTTCTGAGTACTTATTCCGCTGCAAGTAGTTCTTCGCTAAGGAATTTCCTCACCGGCAAATTCCTCAGTGAAGAATTCATAAAAATTGCCTATTCACCCCCCCTCTAGTCGATATAACGCACTTTCACCCACAGGCCACAGGACCTGCCAAGAAGCAAGCACATTCTTGCTGAAGGAAAAACCCTGGAAGAAGTTACGACTTTATCGACAGACGATCTTATAGGAGTTTACGCAAAACCTGAGAGTTGTGAAGAAACGATAGATGTTTGTTTGGTTTGCAGAACAATGGATTTTCCGAACTTGGTTCGTTGACAAGAGAAATTCTGCAATGCTTGTGAGGATGACCGAGTGTTAGAATGCGAGATTCGCTAAACCATGTACAAGGAAATGATTTGGGTGCGGGATGGATTGATCACCATACCGACTTACTCTTATTATTCGCATTGCTATATGGGATGGTAAATCTGAGTGACTTACCTATAGTAGAGAGACGACGATCAAAACCTTGATTGAACCTTAGAATGGTATAAGCATTTTCCCCCTTGTACAAGGCAGTTGTTGCCAACCGTAAGATATACGGTGAGGATCAACCCAGACCCATTTCCTGCAGGACAAACCATAAATTGATGACCACCATGAGATATCGATAGTTGTTTAGAATTGGCGCCAGACCCGTCAGCTAAGAGGACCCAGTTTCGGGATAACCTTACCAAGATGAAAGGACAAAAGAATTGAGGAAAAGGTTATGCCACTACCGGAAGAGCTCAGAGAAGGAATTATCCTTAAGATCTGAGAAGACCGACACTGTCAAGAATAAGGATGGAGTATATGAGTTTTTGATGGAACCTTAACAATGCTTCTAAGGGTGGTAGCACCCGAGACCCCGGAGACGATCGATGGATTTTGAAGACCCCCAAACCCTAACCTATTTCTTGCTAGCCTCTCCGAATCTCGAGGACGAGATTCATTTTAAAGGGTAGAAGCCAGAACATCCCAAAATTCTAAATTT
The DNA here is from genome assembly GCA_021605205.1 of Aegilops longissima. Taxonomy (NCBI): domain Eukaryota; kingdom Viridiplantae; phylum Streptophyta; class Magnoliopsida; order Poales; family Poaceae; genus Aegilops; species Aegilops longissima. The sequence continues at coordinate 538,139,346 of CM038682.1, forward strand.
TGGAATGTTATAATAAATAAATAGATTTGATTGATTGAGTGAATTGAGTGAAATTCGAAACTTTTTGAAAGTTAAATGAGAGGGAATAAAAGGACTTTCCCAAACTTTCATTTTTTGCTTTTATGATCTTCATGAATTCAAATTCCTTTCAAATACAAAACCCTTGAGCGAAGATGATATGACTTCTTCCATTTAATTAAATGAAATGGTATTTGAAAATATTTGAATTTCATTTGGGAAATATTTCCAATTCTGAAACTTCATGCAACTCAATGATTTTCATGAGAGAAGATAAAATGACTTCTTCAAATTATATGAAATATCAGTTGGGAGTTTTAAAAGAATTAAATTCAAGGTTCTTTTGAATTTATTTTCAATTTGGAGTTATTGGAGTTTTATTCAAATTATTTTTCTCCAAAAATAAAATATACAGTAAAAGAGGGTAACATGATTCCTACATCAAAAAATGGAGAGAAATAAATTTGAACTAATTTTGGTATTTTTAAAATGACTTTTGTTGGATTTTATTAGAGCAGAAGCACTCTTTGTTTTATTTGAATTTGTGTGTATTTTATTTTAAGATAGAATAATGTTCATCTCGTAGGAACTCTTTTTCTGAAAATTTTGATATATAATATGCCTATATTATATTTCTGTTTTTATTTCTTTGTTTATTTCTTTGACTGTCTTTAAAAAAAACTTCCTCTGTTGCCAACTGGGCCGGCCCAGCTCCTCAGCCAGGCCCAGCCCAGCCGAGCCGCTCGCCCCCGACCTCGGACTCCCGAGCGGGAGACCGCCGCCGTCGTGTCCTTCCCGGACTCCGCCTCCGCGCCGCCTCTCCTCTGCCCCTCCTCCACGCCACCTGGCCCCCTCCCCTCCTATAAATCCCGGCGCCCCGGACCCCTCTCTCTCTCCTCGCTTCGCGCCGCCCTCGATCAGATCTCATGCCGCCGCTGCCGACGAGCTCCGCCACAGAATTGTCTGTCGCCTCGCCTCAGACCCCGACTCCACCGCCCATGACGCCGGCTGCCCTGCCTCACCGCCGACCGGAGCCGCCTCCCCGTCGAAGGTCGCCTTGCCGCCGATGCGTCGCTCAGCCTCGCCGCCGCACCTCGCCGGAAACCGCCGCCTCCGTCGGTCTATTTCGCCGAGCCGGTAAAAACCGCTTAAGCCCGGTCTGGTTTAATTTTTTTTGGGTTAGGTTTACTTCGGTTTTTCTTAAAAAAACGGTTTATTATTTTTAGGTTAGCTTATTCTACGAGCGTTCATTATTTCGGTTCGGTAGCGAACGATTTTCGTTTGTTAGGTTCTGTTAGCGAGCGTTCGCTCGATAGAATTTTCTTTTTATTTTAGATTTCGGCCAGGGACCCATCCGTGAATATTTTCTTTACAAATTAGCCCCTAGTTTTCAAACGATCATTACTTTTTGCTCGTTAGTCCAAATCCAACGAAACCAACGCCCACTTCTTCGTTACGATCTCCTCTATCCAGTAATCCAACTCAAACATGTTTTTGAAAGTTTAATATTTGAATTAGATCAGATTTGAATTTGAACTTTGTTTGATCATAACTTGAGTTTCGTAACTCCGATTTAGTTGATTCTTTTTGCAAATCGAAGCTCTTGATCTAAACTTTCTGATAAGGCCAAATTCACATAATTTTGGTACTGTTAGAAATTGTTTTATGTTGCAAGAGTTATTTGCTTGGTTTTGATGTTTTCTGAATCGTCTTCTTCGTTCTTTCTGATCTTTTGAGTGATTGCTTATGTGTGGTTACTATTGATTGCTTACGATAGATTGACCGGAGTGTGACGAGTAGACCTATCAAGTGTTTTGAGTGTGAATCATCTTCATCAACATTGCAGGCAAGTTCACACTTTGATCATACTCTTTTCATACCTAGTTTTTATGCATTAGATCAATCCTCAAACATTGCATTGATTAGGATCTAATTAAATTTTGGGTTTGGGAAAGTAGATGAGGTAGTACCTATTTCCTGTTTATTATCAAACCTTTGGGAGTTACGTCTACGTTTGTTTATTATGCCATGCTATGCTAGTAGACGTGGATTGGGTAAGTGTATCCATGACAGATGTGAGATTGTTAAATTAATGGTTTATTTAAGGTGGCAACTTAAACACACATCTGGATGGATTGAGGCACCTGGTTTCTAGGACTTTCCTGTTTTTCTTCGGACCGCCACCCAGGCTCAAAGGGATCATGAGATTATTCATGCTAGAAACTTTCGTGTGCAGCCACATGCTACTATGGGCTCTAGCATCGTTGACTAAGTCGTGCGAACTCTTACGGGTAGACTAGCTGATGTAGGGGTTGTAGGTTGGTACGGTCTACCCATACATAAGGTGCTAGCGCTTCTGAAAGACTATGTCTCGGTCATCCGTTTCTCAAACACCATGTAGTGTGAGAAATCAAACGGAGGAGATCGAGTCTTGTGGGGAAAAGTGCACAAACCTCTGGCAGAGTGTATAAACTAATCATGGTTACCGGTGTCCCGGTTATGGACATCTTGAGTATCTAGTACTTGGATATCATGTGAATCTCATCATGTTACTCTAATTAATATTGTTGGGTTGTTAATGAGTACTTTTAATTGGGATTGAGGATGCTGTCAACCATTCTCAATGTTTAACAACCACCATGATAGTTAAATACATTTATTCCTTTGCAAGAGGGAAAATTGGCTTTCATAAAACCCTTATAACCATAGATCTTTTCCACCGGATATATATGCATGTAGTGATAGCCATATTTCAGCATTGCTCTCACGGTGTGAATTTGCCAAGACATTCAATGTAATTGATCCTTTGTGGTTGCAACGTCTCATGTTGCGGATCTTCTGACGAGTAAGTGATACGTTAGGGTTACGATTTCTACACTCAACTTTGCCGTTGGTGTTGATGGGAATCCACAACCTTGTTACTTCCGCTATTTGGATTGAGGTAATAGTATTTACGTTACTTTATACATGTGATTTACCTCTATTATAAATCCTCGGGTACTGTGTGTGTCAGCATACCGATCCAGGGATGACACTTAAGCACAGAGACTTGATCCATTCGGGTCGGGTCGCTACAAATTATGAGATAATCAAAGTTTTAACCTCTTGCGCCAACTTTTTTATTTCAAGTATATCTTGTCTTGATTCAGTGCGTGGGAGTGACTCTTTGCCTTTACTTAAGTAACAGCCTATTGATAACACTTCCTCTTTAATATAATCGTTATTCTTAGAAACTGTATTATGTCTTGCTTTTGCTTCCTCTAGCTTATGTAAAGCTAGATCAATTTTATTATTCAAACCTGAATACTTATCTGCAAGTTTTTGGTATTCTTTGAATAAACTTTCAAATTTTTGGTCTAAATTATCTTGTCTTTTCCCCAAGATATGTAAAAGTTATATATCAAATCGATTTGTATTTAATCGGCTATGAGATGAGTGCTAGATATGCTCTTCGAAGGATTTACTCTACACCTTATATTTAGATTTTCCTTAGTATTTATTACTTTACCTGCGCTTAACTTCTAAGTTTAAATATTTTAACCTTTCAATGATTAAACGCTGGACCTGATACCAACAATATAGGAAAATAAATTTTTACAAATATATTCGAATCAATATTAATTAAGATTTTGATTAGGTTAATATGTGATTAGGTGAAAGTGGTAGACAGAACATTATTTTTATCTTGAATAGTATTTACTATTCACTAGGTAGGGTACTATTCAGAAAAGTGCTTTACTATTTAATACACTATTTGAAATAGCTTATTCAACACCCCAGTAATGGTACATACAATATATAGTAACACACTAAGTAAAATATAGTAATTTTGTAAAATGTAGTAAATTACAAACTTGGGTGATAAAAAATTATTTTCCTAACTACTACATATCGTACATCGTTTTACTAGATTTATAGCGTAACCCTATATATATATATATATATATATATATATATATATATATATATATATATATTACACTATTCTAAGCGTGAGTGTAGATAGCTTACTCTACACCCCCTAGTAACGCCATATATAAAGGGTTACACTATTCTAAGCGTGAGTGTAGATAGCTTACTCTACACCCCCTAGTAACGCTATATACAAAATCTAGTAAATGATGTATAAAATGTAGTAATCCGCAACATAATTTTTTTTACTATCCAAATTTGTAATTTACTACATTTTTGCAAAAAGTTTATATTTTTATATTGTGTTACTAGACGCACTGTGTTTTTATTTTGTGAAGCAAGAAATTTTCCATTTTATGGATCATTTACCCCTGTGTTAATTTTCAGGGCAGACAAGTTTGGCCAACATGGACCTTTGACATGTATGCCCAGTGTTCAAAATATGCACCTATTACTTTCATCCCGCTCAATGCATGGGCCGCCCTCCTAGAGAGGTTACAAAAGATTTTGACAGATCATGGGATGCAATGTCGATGTATCTTTGCAACTACTAAACTCCCTAGAAATAAAGCTATGTGGTTAATCGAGGCTAGAGGTACTGGGTAGAACCTGGTTGCTGGTTGGTGGATGGCCCGTGCAGGCCGGTTGGATCCACCTGCCATGTATGTGTCGAGTGCGTCTAGCTATTTGTGTATAACATCTTCCCGATGGTGGGACGTGGGTTGTCGGTAGTGTAGGGAATAACCCTGCCACCGCCGCTGGTCTCCGCCACTATCTGTTGGCGCTACAGGTGTACAGGGGGGGTTGTTTTGTTGGTTGTTGAGGGGGGGGGGGTGCGTCCCATCTCCCTTCCACTACTCTGCATTGTTTTCATATGTCTTTCTCGTTGAGCTAGGTGTATTCTGGTCTGCCTCACATTCCTCCACTATCTAAAAAGGGAATTTTGTGCTAATTTCACAACTACGCAAGGAATAATAAAGAAGGTACACAGAGTAGTATGTAATGAATCAATTCCATTATTAAGAATCCTATTATTAGCTATCTTGAACAAATCCCGAAACTCTAAACTACATTAAACTATATCCACCAAAAAAATTAAATTGCTAATAATATACCAAAATCTCAGTGCTTTTTGATAGGCGCTCACTGCAATTGATCATGTAAACCAAAAACCCATCAATGAATAAGAACATGTTCCCACAAGTTCCAAAAAACTATACCAAGTTGGGGCCCAAAAACAATCTTCCCATTACACATCACCCAACTAACATAACAACCGAATCACAAGAAAAAAGCAGCAAGATGTGGCCCATAATGAAGAGTGGTGTGGAGATATGTGCCTCCGCTTCTTGTATGGAATGATCACACCATTCATTAGAGTAGAGACACATAAGAGAAGATGTGAACCTCAAATAGGAAGAAAGAATGAATAGCTATCATTGTCCACCGTCAGCCCCCCCACCCCACCCCACCCGAAATTTATTTCTAATATTGTAAAGGTCGTCTACAAGCTGATTATTATCATGAAGTAAAAACTCCTTTGTATCCCACAAAAAGGTTGCCATTGTGGTACGTGGGGTATTTGTACCAGAGCTCAAATGCTCCCGTTGAACAGTAAAATCAAGAAAAATAGTAAAACAATTTTAAAAAATCTATTTTTTGTTGTAACATTTGACAAATTTTCTATGTGCTTGCAAAAATTTATCATGAATGAACATTCCTGGAACTCATGGCAAAAAAATTGATACTCCAAAAATGCAATTTTTTAAAGCATTTTGGAGTACTGATTTTTTTTCATGACTTCAACGAATTTCATTATGTGACAAAATTTTTGAAGCATATAAAAAATTGTCAAAGGTTACCACAAAAAAGCAGAATTTTTTGAATATTTTCATTTTCTTTCAATTTTACTATTCATCCGAGCTCATTTGAGCTCGGGAGCAGAATAACACTTTCCGCCATTGTGCATGTTGTCATTTCCAGTTTTTTACACGACTTGATAATTGGTTCGTTGCAATGGAGATATAGATATTTTTTGATAATATCAGCTTACCAAAAGAAAATATGATTTTTTGGTAAGCCAGTAAGATGTTCGCAAGTTGAGGTGGTTTTAAGAATCTTTTTTTAGAAATGACCAAAGATGAGAGGGAAAATTCAAAAGTGGAAGGAAGTAGAGAAATGACGTAACAAAGAACGAGCAGACGACAACACATTACGTGTTTAAAAGTTGGATGATATTATATATATATTTACACTAGATAATTGACTGTGAGTTGCAAGGTAGTATTACATAAATATTCTAATAGGATTTTATTTAATAATATTGTCTTACTAAAAGACATAATTTTATTTAATAAGTCAATAACATGTCGGTGAGTGTGTGTGGATATGTACGAGCATCTGTGTCGGTACTGAAGGAAATATGCCCTAGAGGCAATAATAAAAGTTATTATTTATTTCCTTATATCATGATAAATGTTTATTATTCATGCTAGAATTGTATTAACCGGAAACATAATACATGTGTGAATATATAGACAAACAGTATGTCACTAGTATGCCTCTACTTGACTAGCTTGTTAATCAAAGATGGTTATGTTTCCTAACCATGAACAAGGAGTTGTTATTTGATTAACAAGGTCACATCATTAGTTGAATGATCTGATTGACATGACCCATTCCGTTAGCTTAACAGTTGATCGCTTAGTATGTTAATGCTTTCTTCATGACCCATACATGTTCCTATAACTATGAGATTATGCAACTCCCGTTTACGGAGGAACACTTTGGTACTACCAAACGTCACAACGAATCTGGGTGATTATAAAGGAGTACTACAGGTGTCTCCAAAGGTACTTGTTGGGTTGGCGATTTGAGATTAGGTTTTGTCACTCCGATTGTCGGAGAGGTATCTCGAGGCCTTCTCGGTAATGCACATCACTTAAGCCTTGCAAGCATTACAACTAATGAGTTAGTTGTGAGATGATGTATTACGAACGAGTAAAGAGACTTACGTAACGAGATTGAACTAGGTATTGGATACCGACGATCGAATCTCGGGTAAGTAACATACCGATGACAAAGGAACAACATTATGTCGTTATGCGGTTTGACCGATAAAGATCTTCGTAGAATATGTAGGAACCAATATGGGCATCCAGGTTCCGCTATTGGTTATTGACCGAGAATGGTTCTAGGTCATGTCTACATAGTTCTCGAACCCGTAGGGTCCGCACGCTTAACGCTTCGATGACAGTTCATAATGAGTTTATAAGTATTGATGCACAAGGTTGTTCGAGTCCGGATGTGATCACGGACATGACGAGGAGTCTCAAATGGTCGAGACATAAAGATTGATATATTGGAAGCCTATGTTTGGACTTGAATGGTTCCGAGTGAAAACAGGATGTTCTGGAACACCGGGGTTACGGAACCCCGGGGGTATATGGGCCTTCATGGGCCTTGAGGGAGAAGGAGAAGGGCCGGCCAGGTGGGCTGCGCGCCCCTCCCCTTCCAGTCCGAATAGGACAAGGAGAGGGGGCGCCCTCCCCTTTCCCCTCCCCAATCCTACTCCAACTAGGAGAGGGGGAGTCCTACTCGGTGGGAGTAGGACTCCTCCTTGTCGCGCCTCCTCTAGGGCCGCCACCTCCCCTTGTCTCCTTTATATACGAGGCAGGGGCACCCCAAGACACACAAGTTGATCTACGGATCTTGCCTTAGCGTGTGCAGCGGTGCCCCTTCCACCATATTCCACTTGGTCATATCGTCGCGGAGCTTAGGAGAAGCCTGCGCCGGAGAAGTCATATCGTCATGAGCTTAAGCGAAGCCCTGCGTCAGTGGAGCATCAACATCGCCACCACGCCGTCGTCTTGTGGAACTCATCCCGACACTTTGCTGGATCGGAGTCCGGGATCGTCATCGAGCTGAACGTGTGCGTAACTCGGAGGTGCCGTGACGTTCGGTGCTTGGATCGGTCGGATCGTGGAGACGTCGACTACATCAACAGCGTTGTTATAATGCTTCCGCTTTCGGTCTCACGAGGGTACGTGGGCGGACACTCTCCCTCTCGTTGCTGTGTCATCACCATGGTCTTGCGTGATCGTAGGAAATTTTTGAAATTACTCGTTTCCCAACAGATGGCATCCGAGCGAGGTTTTATGCGTTGATGTCATATGCACGAGTAGAACACAAGTGAGTTGTGGACGATACAAGTCATACTGCCTACCAGCATGTCATACTTTGGTTCAGCGGTATTGTGAGATGAAGCGCCCGGACCGACATTACGCCAGACGCTTACGCGAGACTGGTTTCACCGCTCCGAGCACTCGTTGCTTAAAGGTGACGGCGGTGTCTCTCTCTCACTTTAGTTGAATCGAGTATGGCTACGCCCGGTCCTTGAGAAGGTTAAAGCGGAGTCTATTTGACGAAATATCGTTGTGGTTTTGATGCGAGGTAAGAACGGTTCTTGCTCAGCCCGTAGCAGCCACGTAAAACTTGCAACAACAAAGTAGAGGACGTCTAACTTGTTCTTGCAGGGCATGTTGTGATGTGATATGGTCAAGGCGTGATGCTATATTTTATTGTATGATATGATCATGTTTTGTAACCGAGTTATCGGCAATGGCAGGAGCCATATGGTTGTCGCTTTATTGTATGAAATGCAAGCGCCATGTAATTGCTTTACTTTATCACTAAGGAGTAGCGATAGTCGAGAAGCAATAGTTGGCGAGACGACAACGATGCTACGATGGAGATCAAGGTGTCGCGCGGTGGCGATGGTGATCATGGTGGTGCTTGGCGATGGAGATCACAAGCACAAGATGATGATGACCATATCATATCACTTATATTGATTGCATGTGATGTTTATCCTTTATGCATCTTATCTTGCTTTGATTGACGGTAGCATTATAAGATGATCTCTCACTAAAATTATCAAGAAGTGTTCTCCCGAGTATGCACCGTTGCGAAAGTTCTTCGTCTTTGAGACACCACGTGATGATCGGGTGTGATAGGCTCTACGTTCAAATACAACGGGTGCAAAACAGTTTGCGCGCGCGAATACTCAGGTTAAACTTGACGAGCCTAGCATATAACAGATATGGCCTCGAACACGAGACCGAAAGGTCGGCGTGAATCATATAGTAGATATGATCAACATAGTGATGTTCACCATTGAAACTACTCCATCTCACGTGATGATCGGACATGGTTTAGTTGATTTGGATCACGTGATCACTTAGATGACTAGAGAGATGTCTGTCTAAGTGGGAGGTTTTAATATGATTAATCAAACTTAAATTTATCATGAACTTAGTACCGATAGTATTTTGCTTGTCTATGTTTGATGTAGATAGATGGCTCGTGTTGTTGTTCCGTTGAATTTTAATGCGTTCCTTGAGAAAGCAAAGTTGAAAGATGATGGTAGCAATTACACGGACTGGGTCCGTAATTTGAGGATTATCCTCATTGCTGCACGAAAAATTACGTCTGGAAGCACCGCTGGGTGCGAGCTGCTGCGAGATCTTGAGCGAAGTTGTGAGCGTCGCAAAGCAGAGTGATGACTACTCAATAGTTCAGTGTGCCATGCTTTACGGCTTAGAACCGGGTCTTCAACGGCGTTTTGAGCGTCATGGAGCATATGAGATGTTCCAGGAGTTGAAGTTAATATTTCAAGCAAATGCCCGGATTGAGAGATATGAAGTCTCCAATAAGTTCTATAGCTGCAAGATGGAGGAGAATAGTTACGTCGGTGAGCACATACTCAAAATGTCTGGGTATAACAATCACTTAATTCAGCTGGGAGTTAATCTTCGGATGATAGTGTCATTGATGAAATTCTCCAATCACGCCACCAAGCTACAAGAGCTTCGTGATGAACTATAATATGCAAGGGATGACTAAGACAATTCTGAGCTCTTCGCGATCTGAAAGCATGAAGTAGAAATCAAGAAAGAGCATCAAGTGTTGATGGTCAGCAAGACCACTAGTTTCAAGAAAAGGGCAAAGGGAAGAAGAAGGAAACTTCAAAAGAACAGCAAGAAAGTTGCTGATCAAGAGAAGAAACCCAAGTCTGGACCTAAGCCCTGGCCGAGTGTTTTACTTGCAAGCGATGGACATTGGAAGCGGAACTGCCCCAAGTATTTGGCGGATAAAAGGATGGCAAGGTGAACAAAGGTATATATGATATACATGTTATTGATGTGTACCTTACTAATACGCAGAGTACAGGTATTTGATCTTGGTTACATTGCTAATATTTGCAACTCAAACAGGAACTACGGATTAGCGAAGATTGGCTAAGGACGAGGTGACGATGCGCGTTGGAAATGGTTCCAAAGTCGATGTGATCGCATCGGCACGCTACCTCTACATCTACCTTGGGATTAGTTTTAGACCTAAATAATTGTTATTTGGTGCCGGCGTTGAGCATGAACATTATATCTGGATCTTGTTTATTGCGAGGCGGTTATTCATTTAAATCAGAGAATAATGGTTGTTCTATTTATATGAATAATATCTTTTATGGTCATGCACCCTTGAAGAGTGGTCTATTCTTGTTGAATCTCGACGGTAGTGATACACATATTCATAATATTGAAGCCAAAAGATGCAGAGTTGATAATGATAGTGCAACTTATTTGTGGCACTTGCCGTTTAGGTCATATCGGTGTAAAAGCATGAAGAAACTCCATCTTGATGGGCTTCGGAATCACTTGATTATGAATCACTTGGTACTTGCGAACCGTGCCTCATGGGCAAGATGACAAAACGCCGTTCTCGGAACTATGGGCGTGCAACTGATTTGTTGGAAATCATACATACCGATGTTTGTGGTCCAATGAATGTTGAGGCACGCGGATATCGTTATTTTCTCACCTTCACAGATGACTTGAGCAGATATGGGTATATCTACTTAATGAAACACAAATCTGAAACTTTTGAAAAGTTCAAAGAATTTCAGAGTGAAGTGGAAAATCATCGTAACAAGAAAATAAAATTTCTGCGATCTGATCGTGGAGGAGAATATTTGAGTTCTGAGTTTGGTTTACATTTGAAACAATGTGGAATAGTTTGCAACTCACGCCACCCGGAACACCACAGAGAAATGGTGTGTCCGAACGTCGTAATCGTACTTTACTAGATATGGTGCGATCTATGATGTCTATTTCCGATTTACCGCTATCGTTTTGGGGTTATGCTTTAGAGACGGCCGCATTCACGTTGAATAGGACACCGTCAAAATCCGTTGAGACGACGCCTTATGAACTGTGGTTTGGCAAGAAACCAAAGTTGTCGTTTCTTAAAGTTTGGGGCTGCGATGCTTATGTAAAGAAACTTCAACCAGATAAGCTCGAACCCAAATCGGAAAATGTGTCTTCATAGGATACCCAAAGGAGACTGTTGGGTACACCTTCTATCACAGATCTGAAGGCAAGATTTTCGTTGCTAAATTCGGGTCCTTTCTAGAGAAGGAGTTTCTCTCGAAAGAAGTGAGTGGGAGGAAAGTAGAACTTGATGAGATAATCAGTATCTGCTCCTTATTGGAAAGTAGTTCATCACAAGAAATGGTTCTGTGACAACTACACCAATTAGTGAAGAAACTAATGATGATGATCATGTAGTTTCAGATCAAGTTACTCTGAACCTCGTAGGTCAACCAGAGTAAAATACGCACAGAGTGGTACGGTAATCCTATTTCGGAAGTCATGTTACTTGACCATGGCGAACCTACGAACTATGAAGAAGCGATGGTGAGCCCAGATTCATAAAATGGCTGGAAGCCATGAAATCTGAGATGGGATCCATGTATGAGAACAAAGTATGGACTTTGGTTGACTTGCCCGATGATCGGCAAGCCATTGAAAATAAATGGATCTTTAAGAAGAAGACTGACGCCGATGGTAATGTAACTGTCTACAAAGCTCGACTTGTTGCAAAAGGTTTTCGACAAGTTCAAGGGGTTGACTACGATGAGACTTTCTCACCCGAAGCGATGCTTAAGTCTGTCCGAATCATGTTAGCAATTGCCGCATTTTATGATTATGAAATTTGGCAAATGGATGTAAAAACCGCATTCTTGAATGGATTTCTAGAAGAAGAGTTGTATATGATGCAACCAGAAGGTTTTGTCGATCCAAAGGGTGCTAACAAAGTGTGCAAGCTCCAACGATCAATTTATGGTGCGGTGCAAGCCTCTCGGAGTTGGAATAAGCGCTTTGATGGTGTGATCAAAGCATATGGGTTTGAACAGACTTTTGGAGAAGCTGTATTTACAAGAAAGTGAGTGGGAGCTCAGTAGCATTTCTAATATTATATGTGGACGACATATTATTGATTGGAAATGATATAGAATTTCTGGATAGCATAAAAGGATACTTGAATAAAAGTTTTTCAATGAAAGACCTCGGTGAAGCTGCTTACATATTGGGCATCAAGATCTATAGAGATAGATCAAGACGCTTAATTGGACTTTCACAAAGCACATACCTTGATAAAGTTTTGAAGAAGTTCAAAATGGATCGAGCAAAGAAAGGTTTTTACCAGATTACAAGGTGTAAGATTGAGTCGGACTCAATGCCCGACCACAAGCAGAAGATAGAGAGAAAATGAAAGATGTTCCTATGCTTTAGCCATAGGCTCTATCATGTATGCAATCTTGTGTACCGGCACTGACGTATGCTTAGCTGTAAGCTTGGCAGGAAGGTACCAAAGTAATCCAGAGTGGATCATCGGACAGCGGTCAAGAACATCCTGAATATACGAAAAGGACTAAGGATATGTTTCTCGTATATGGAGGTGACAAAGAGCTAGTCGTAAATGGTTACGTCGATGCAAGCTTTGACACCGATCCGGACGATTCTAAATCGCAAATCGGATCGTGTTTTTATTAAACGGTGGAGCTGTCGGTTGGTGCAGTTCTAAACAAAGCGTCGTGGCGGGATCTACATGTGAAGCGGAGTACATAGCTGCTTTGAGCAGCGAATGAAGGAGTCTGGATGAAAGAGTTCATTTTCGATCTAGGTGTCATACCTAGTGCATCGGGACCGATGAAGATCTTCTCGTGACAATCTTGGTGCAATTGCCTTGGCAAAGGAATCCAGGTTTCACAAGAGGACCAAGCACATCAAGAGACGCTTCAATTCCATTCGGGACCAAGTCCAAGTGGGAGACATAGAGATTTGCAAAATACATACGGATCTGAATGTTGCGACCCGTTGACTAAGCCTCTTCCACGAGCAAAACATGATCAGCACCAAGACTCCATGGGTGTTAGGATCATTACTTTGTAATCAGATTATTGACTCTAGTGCAAGTGGGAGCTGAAGGAAATATGCCCTAGAGGCAATAATAAAGTTATTATTTATTTCCTTATATCATGATAAATGTTTATTATTCATGCTAGAATTGTATTAACCGGAAACATAATACATGTGTGAATATATAGACAAACAGTATGTCACTAGTATGCCTCTACTTGACTAGCTTGTTAATCAAAGATGGTTATGTTTCCTAACCATGAACAAGGAGTTGTTATTTGATTAACAAGGTCACATCATTAGTTGAATGATCTGATTGACATGACCCATTCCGTTAGCTTAACAGTTGATCGTTTAGTATGTTAATGCTTTCTTCATGACCCATACATGTTCCTATAACTATGAGATTATGCAACTCCGTTTACGGAGGAACACTTTGGTACTACCAAGCGTCACAACGTAATCGGGTGATTATAAAGGAGTACTACAGGTGTCTCCAAAGGTACTTGTTGGGTTGGCGTATTTGAGATTAGGTTTTGTCACTCCGATTGTCGGAGAGGTATCTCGAGCCTTCTCGGTAATGCACATCACTTAAGCCTTGCAAGCATTACAACTAATGAGTTAGTTGTGAGATGATGTATTAGGGAACGAGTAAAGAGACTTACCGTAGCGAGATTGAACTAGGTATTGGATACCGACGATCGAATCTCGGGTAAGTAACATACCGATGACAAAGGAACAACGTATGTCGTTATGCGGTTTGACCGATAAAGATCTTCGTAGAATATGTAGGAACCAATATGGGCATCCAGGTTCCGCTATTGGTTATTGACCGAGAATGGTTCTAGGTCATGTCTACATAGTTCTCGAACCCGTAGGGTCCGCACGCTTAACGTTCGATGACAGTTCATAATGAGTTTATAAGTATTGATGCACGAAGGTTGTTCGAGTCCCGGATGTGATCACGGACATGACGAGGAGTCTCGAAATGGTCGAGACATAAAGATTGATATATTGGAAGCCTATGTTTGGACTTGAATGGTTCGAGTGAAAACAGGATGTTACACGGAACACCGGGGTTACGGAACCCCGGGGTATATGGGCCTTCATGGGCCTTGAGGAGAAGGAGAAGGGCGGCCAGGTGGGCTGCGCCCCTCCCCTTCCAGTCCGAATAGGACAAGGAGAGGCGGCGCCTTCCCCTTCCCTCCCCAATCCTACTCCAACTAGGAGGGGGAGTCCTACTCGGTGGGAGTAGGACTCCTCCTGTGCGCCTCCTCTAGGGCCGCCACCTCCCCTTGTCTCCTTTATATCTGAGGCAGGGGCACCCCAAGACACACAAGTTGATCTACGGATCTTGCCTTAGCGTGTGCGGTGCCCCTTCCACCATATTCCACTTGGTCATATCGTCGCGGAGCTTAGGAGAAGCCTGCGCCGGAGAAGTCATATCGTCGCGGAGCTTAGGCGAAGCCCTGCGTCGGTGGAGCATCAACATCGTCCACGCCGTCGTCTTGTGGAACTCATCCCGACACTTTGCTGGATCGAGTCCGGGATCGTCATCGAGCTGAGCGTGTGCGAACTTCGGAGGTGCCGTGACGTTCGGTGCTTGGATCGGTCGGATCGTGGAGGCGACGACTACATCAACAGCGTTGTTATAACGCTTCCGCTTTCGGTCTCACGAGTGCGTGGGACGGACACTCTCCCCTCTCGTTGCTGTGTCATCACCATGGTCTTGCGTGATCGTAGGAAAATTTTTGAAATTACTACGTTTCCCAACAGGTACTGTGTTAAAAAAGTCAATAACATGTTGCATTTGAGGTGCTTTTAAAAACAGTTAGAAAAACGAGAGATGAAAGGAGGGAGAAAAATAGCTTAGAACATTATGCGTTTTTAAGATACGCGTCCGTCGGCGGATGTGTTAGAAACATCCGCTGCGCGGATAGACGTTGGATTAGACACCTGGCAGCCGTTGGATGCAACCATCGCGCGCAAATGACCAAGTCATTACTTCCAGCAGCAACCGTTCTAGTTTCAGAAACAGAATCTCTTGTCTGCCGTCCAGGCACAGCTGTGCGCAGCGCGGCGCCAGTCCCCACCACCGCAAAATCGCTGCCGCCGGCACGGGCCAGCTAGTCCTGCAGCGCAAAAACCTGCAACAACATGGGGCATCACATCGCGAGGCAGATGCTGGGATCCGACGCAGATCAAGCTTGTCGGGGCCGCTGCTTCGAGGACAGCCGCAGCCAACGTTCTCGAGACCGACCATCGCCCGGGGGGGGTGTTCTGCGCGATATGGAGTATCATCCTGATTCACAACCTCCCCGGTTGTGTTTCCTGAAACAACTTCCACCAGATCAATAAGGGTAGCTGGGTGAGTTCCTGACTCTGAAAACATGAACACTTGTCTGTCTCTGAAACTCATGGAAAACCTATGTATTAGAAACATAGCTAGAATTCCTATTTTGTTTCATGTGTGTGGCAGCTAGAAAATCAATTTTGTTTCATGTGTGTGAGTGGAACCAAAGCACATCCCCACAAACCTGTCTGCTTCTTCTACCTCTGCAACATAATCCCCTCTGTTACTTGTTATTTATCAACCTATTTGATGAAGAAAGTAAAATTTATCACTGTGATACAGTTTTGAATGTGTATGCTTATGTGAGAAAAGGCCACATTGATTGAAGATTTTTGTGTGCAAATGAAGCTGAAAAACTGTTGATTGATGTATCTGTGTGCCTGAATTTCTGAAACAACACCTCTTTATTTACATAAAAAAAACATGTGTCTCGTTCCAGGAAGCTGGGACTAAAGGGGAAGAGAGCTATGTCCAAGGGGACTTTTCTTCCGATAATCATGAATATTCAGATGGTTTGTTGCATGTTGATGATGAGATGCAAGATGATTCAAATGACATATATGGCTATGCCTTCAAGTTGGCATGTTCCATCGCAGCCACTACCACCCTATGTTGGCATGGTGTTTGACACAATTGAGGATGCCAAGAAATTCTACAATGACTATGCCTTCAAGTTGGGGTTCGGCACACATATATCTTCTACAAAATACAACCAGAAGAGAGGCCAGAAACAAGAGGATGCAATAATGATCAAGAGGGTCTTTGGGTGTGTGCACGCTAGAAAGCCCGATAAACCGAAAACAAGTAGCCAGTGGGGACTTCTTGGTCCTAGTCAAAGATGGTTTGCGTTCCATGTGCTTGAGCAGAAAACATTCATAATTTCCTTTCATTGTTGCAACCTTGATGATGTATTTAGGTTCTATTTCAATTTGGAAAACCTATGTTACGCTAAAACTGAAAAAAATAAGAGATCTCATATTTGGACTTGAGACATTCAAGATAGCTCATTTTGTCTTTTGAATTTTTTTGAGGTATGTGCCATATTTCCAGTACTACTCCAGCACATGAATGTGTTGTTTGTTTCATGATTCATGTTGTACATTATGTCCTCCCTGGCATATACATGAACCTGCACATACATGAATGTACCGTTTGCTTCATGTTGCGACCATGTTTTTAGTGCTCAAAAAAGCTATTCTATATATGACTGATGATACATGATGGTTTCATTGTGCATTCTTGCTACAACATGTTTCCCCAAAACACATAATAATACCAGCAGGATTCATTGTTTCAGCAAAAAATATACCAATAAGCAAGGAAAAAAACTGCAAAAAAGCCAGTCATTTTCATTGCCAACTCTGCATCCATCTCTAGTTCACATTGATAGCTAAGCATGGGTGATGCTCCAGCATTTTCAAGAAAAGAGGGGGAAAAGGGACATGCCCCAGCATGCATGATACATGCTCCAGTTTGAGTTCCGTAAAAGACAACTAGCTAGTTACCAGAAACTTGTAGTTTCAGTTACATAAAAGAATGTAGCGCACACAAGGACCTGCAAAAGCCTAAAAACTAAACTAGCAAGATCTTGCTTCGGAAATGGCATCTTCTACGAGCTTCTCAACAATTTTTGGAACTCTTCGGCTGATTTGACTGTGTTTCGAGGATGCTTGAATAGCTTCGCCGCAACAAATGTTCAGAAATTGAGCAATGACCTCGTGTCCTGAGCATTCAAAAAGCATAAATACAAAAACATCATTAGAAACACAGGAGGAGGGGATGTTGATAGGAGTCATATTCACAAAAGTAGTGTTTGGAAAACAAAAAAAAATGTTATTTAGCTACTAGTGTTGCATAGCAAAAATGGTTATACCGTGTAGAATGGCTTCATCCCCTTGCTGTTAGATTCTCCATGTATAGAATAACAAAGAACCCACAATCAAACCCGCCCAAAAAAAGGTACACCTAAACATGCTTCCGGAAACAAATGTAGAAAGTTGTGGATGGGCACATGAAAGAAAAGAAAAACGAAAAGGAGAATAATACGTTGTTGATTGCTGCGGGTACCCTTTTGGGCTGAAATGATCGAAGTTGTCAAGATCAAGCTTCCATGGGTTTCGTTCTCGGACCAGAGTTTTGAAGTTTGTTATCTGCATATTTAATATCATAAAAACAAAGATATAAAAAGATGGCACAGTAACATCTTCTTTGATTGGTACCACAACATCAATTTGATAAGAGAAAAAGAATGAAAATGATCAAACAAAGATGGAAAAAAGGGGTGTAGTTTTCATACCAGATTGCAACATGGCTGCTCAAGGTTGTTGACGTAGTCAGGGTCGTCGCTCCTGGAGTAAAAAACATTGAATTGTTTTTGCATCAAGTTAGCAACAACAACTTCCCAATGTCCATCCTTGACAATGGTGAAGAAGAGCTGCAATATTAAAAAAAATCACAAACCCAGATCTTGATGCACTAAAAGATAGCTTATAGCATTCATAAAAAAATCAGTACATAAAAACTATAAAAGACCATTCAGAAAGCTATGAGCTACAGAAAGCTATAAGCTACAAAAATTCAGAAACTTCTGAACTTGGGTTTCCTTTCCAGTGATCGTATGACTGTATGATTTTCAATGGATCCAGTGTAAAAAATTCTGCTCCAATAGTTCCTGGAGCTACAACTATTCTGGGAAAAACTTCTTGTGCCTGTGCTACAACTATTCCTGCTCCTCTCCAGGTGCCAAGGGGCAGTCAGGTAGGGAAAAACTTGTGGCCATTCATGCTCACAAACAGAAAATGAAAAAGTTCATGCTAAAACTGTCTGCTCCTCTCCAGGTGCTCCTGGGCTGGGGCCTTCCTTCTCCATCGCAGGTCAGGTGATGAAACAACAAACCTGTGGCCACTCATGCTCACAAACAGAGGGCGCAAAATCCATTCCCCACCCCGAGTTCCTAGTCAATTCCCCACCCAAATTTAGGGGCACAAATAATAAAAAAAGGGCGCCACCACAACCCTAATCACCGCGTAGCCACTCGCTGCGGAGCCGCGGCGAAGCCACCGGAAGGCACGGAGCTAAACTCGACCGGAGCAACAACGTCGGCTAGAAATGGGGGGAAGGAAGGAGGAGAAATCACAGGGATCCAGAGGAGATCCGTACCTGCTTGGGTTGCCGCCGGCCGCCGCAGGTCCCGAAGACGTCGTCATCGTCACGACGGTGGGTTAGCCCCGGTCGCGCCGCCGCCCTCCCAGATCCAGCCGTCGTCGCCCTGCGAGCCCTGCGAGCACACGCTGCTGCGGGAATGACCGCTTCCAGCTACAAGATCATTTTTCTGAAACAACGACTATGTTTCACAAAACGGACGTGCGTGACGCGGAAGCGGGGAGGCTCTCGTCCGTCCGATCAACAGACGATCCCACGGACGTGGAGCCGGCGGACATGGCGCGCGTGATCTGTCGGGTGAACGTAAGCTTTTCCCTTTTTTAAGTATAAGGAAAAGAAAAGTGCGGTACGCTCTCTTCACTCGTTAAATTTGAATTTCAAACTTGGAAGTAACATAAAAACAGAGTAGTTTGCAGAGTTGCAGACAGATCGTCTACACGCACATGACAAGTCTGTATAGACTATTGCTTGGGTTCCATATCGCGCGCCCGTCGCCTCGATACAAAGGAGCACACCACCAGCGAGACGATGGCGGCAGTGGCGGCCACGGACCCGATCACCGCGATCAGTATCACCCACCACGGCGTTCCCTTCTTCTTGCCGTTGGTGTCGAGCCTGTCCACCGTGAGGTCCCAATCACGAACAGCGAGGAAGATATCGCGGACTCTGGCGGCGAAGAAGCCAACCAACGCGGTTTGCGTGGTGCCTTGGCCAGCGAGGGAGAGACGCGCGTCGAGGAGCGCTCTGGCTGGCCTCGGTTCCCCACCGGCGGCGACGTACACGCGCAGGATGTGCTCGACGGCGTTGTACTCGACCCACACGGCACGGCGGCCAGGCGCCGCGGTGCCGTTGGGCGCGATGGTGACGTTGAGGCCGACGTTGGGAGACTCTGGCGCGTACGATCTCACCGTGCCGACCTCAACTGCGGCGAGGCCGTCCGTGGCGTTGGGCGCGGCGCCCGTCGACGAGTCGTTAGCGCCACGGAGGCCCAAGGGGTTGTTGAGCGTCGGGAACCTGTCGAGGAGGAGGACGAACGAGACGGGAGGGGCAGAGCTTTCCACCGTGAAGCTCGTGTTGAAGGACGCCTCGCGTGTCGGCAGCGCGCCGGCGCCGGTGCGCCAGACGTCGATCCTCTTGGGGAGCAGCAGAAACCCCTCAGAAACGTTGACCTCGGGAAGCGGCTGCTCGGGCATGAAGAGGAGCGCTGCGGGCATGACGATGGACATGTTCGTGGCGACCCAGAGGCTCTCGGTCGTGGTGGCGTTGAAGACGGGGAAGCTATGGGACTCCACGTCCGCCGCCGCCGGCGCCACCATGATCGCGGCCGAGCAGAGCAGTACTAGAGCTAGAGCTAGAGCTGACATTTTGCAGCTTATGGTGATACGTGCGTCTGTTGTTTGTGATCGGGTATTTGGGTATTCGGATAGAAACATGCACGTTGTGAGGGGTTTTATTGTAGGTTAGGCCTTAATGCTGACAAGGTCAAGAAAGGACAACATGAGTAATATACTGGTCAAATATAGAGAAGAAAGGTCATGTGTTTCCAGCTGAAGCGCAGGCGATGTACACAGGCGTTAAGAAATCATCAATCAAGATATACACTACTGGACTAGCTACAATAATTTTATTATTATTATGAGGTTGAAGACTTGACACGTATGCATTCTGCTCTGCTTGCGTTCTCCGCTAGTCTTTCGAGTTGCACCGTCGTGAGCTAGTTCGTGTACGAAACGTGCGTGCTGCTCTAGCTTCTAGATCGATCGCAGTAATGAATCTTTGTCAACCTGGTGGCGTTGAAGACGGGGAAGCTATGGGACTCCACGTCCGCCGCCGCCGCCGCCACCATGATCGCGGCCGAGCAGAGCAGTACTAGAGCTAGAGCTGCCATATTACAGCCTATGTTTTCTTGGGGTATCTTTGCAGGTTGCAGCTTATGTTGTTACATATGTCTCTTATGTATCTGTGTGTCATTGGGTATTCGGATAGAAACATGCACATTGAGAGGGCTTTTATAAGGATAAACCAAACGGGATTGCTAAATTGACTAGTCTTAGTTGATACCATATCCATGAGATTTTAGGTGGACCTCCGTGCAAAATTTTATTTTAATTTTTCTCTTGTTTTCTATATATTGTGTCAATTGATCGATACTTGATTAAGTTTCAGACTAAGAAAATATATTGGGGTATCTTTGCAGGTTGCAGCTTGGAGCAACTCTAACAGACCCCGCATCCCGCCCCGGCCTGCAAAATAACCGCCAAATTGCAGGTCGGGGCCAGAAAATCTGCATGATCAGACCCCGCATCCCGCCCCGGCCCGCAAAATAACCGCCAAATTGCGGGTCGGGGCCGGAAAATCTGCACGATCAGACCCCGCATCCCGCCCCGGCCCGCAAAATAACCGCCAAATTGCGGGTTGGGGCCGGAAAATCTGTACGATCAGACCCCGCATCCCGCCTCGGCCCGCAAATATTTTTGCGGGGCGCGGCAAATCTTCTTTCCCAACCTCTATCTTCACGGGCTGGGAGGCCAACCCGAGCTCAACCCCTATCCGCTGCGAGATTTGGCGGGAGGGACATTTCCGCACGCCCTTTCCCGCTCCCCGCACCCTCCGCCACCATTGCCCCCCTCCGCAAGCTCCGGTTCCTCCTCCCCGGCCGTCCCTCGCCGCCATGGACGACCCCATGTTGTCCCCCGTCACCGTCGAGGTCGCGCACGCTCCTTCCCCTCGGGCGGATCTCGTCGCCAGCCATGTTGGGCCCGCCGCCGTCGCCCAAGCACAAGCCGCGCCTGCCCGCAAGCGGCAGGGCAACGTGGTCGTGCAGGGCGGGAATCCGGCTGCCCCGCCGCGATGGCTCGAGCTCCGGGTGCCAACGCAGCAGCGCGATCCCGGCCAGTGGCGGAGAAGGTCACCAAGGCCGCGGGCGTAAAGTGGAGGAAGGTTCCGGCTTCAAAGAAGCCACCTTCTTCATCCTCTCACTCCATCCCTCCGCAAGGAGGTGCTCCGGCAATGCCGTTCAACGGTGCCGCTCCCCCCGCGAGCGGGGTGTTCGACGAAATGGCTGGAAGGTATGCGTCTTCGGTCTTGGCGATTTCCTTTCATTTCCGCCATTATTCTCGATAGCTCGTGACTTGTTATCGTTCGCTATAGCGGTGGTTCGAACAATGCAACAACCGAGTTCGTGAACTTGTTGGACACGAACGCGGTTGACATTGATTAAGCCCCTTTCGAACCGTTCGACTACAATGAAACGGAGGGCGGCGTGGATGATCATGGTTGTGCGGACGAATTGAAGGAGATCGAAGCGGAAGCGTATGAGCAATCTCTAGCAAAATCTGGGAAAAGCCAAAGATCGAAGAACTGCACAATCTTGGAAGATCAAGCTTTGATTCAAGCATGGAGTGCGGTGTCTCTTGATGCATGCATGGGTACTTCTCAAACCGCCAAGAGATATTGGCAAAGGATCGAAGATCAATACTTCCGCATTATGGCAAAGCATCCCAATAGGACGCACATTTCTGTCGCTTCAAGGGCGTTGGGAGAATATCAAGCGTATGTGCAGCCGTTGGGCAGCTTGCTTGGAGCAAGTACGCAATGCACCTCAAGTGGCATCGTGGAGTCCGACTATGTGAGTTGGTTTTGCCTTTGTTCAAATTGTGCATCATCATATTGCATCATGGAAAATGATTGGATCACTTTGTTCACATTGTGTAAGACAAGATTGCTCAACATAGATACAAGGATATGGAAGCTTCGGAAGGCAGATTTTTCAAACTAAAGCATTGTTGGGAGTTGCTCCAAAAGTGCGAGAAGTGGAAGTTGATCGACAAAGAATCCCCACCAAAGAGAGGCTCACTTACAAACATGGATTCGGTGGCGCCGATGAACTTCAAGATGGACTCGATGGCGCGGAGTGAAGATCGACCAAGATGATGCTGGACATGGGCACAAACCTTTTGCAGGGCCCTCTTTTGCGTTTGTCGTAATGAACTTGGCTTTTATTTGCGTGCAAAACTGTTTATGTCGTTTGAATTTGAACTTATTTGTGAAACCGTATGTCAAATGCGAGATTTGCAGTTTTTCTGTTTACGGGTCGTCGCGGTGGTGCCCGAGCAGAACCCGCAGAAGCCGACCCGTAAAAAGGCATATTCCGTGAATATACTTTTTTATGGATCCGTTTGGGGGGTCTGCATCTGTGCCAGCCCGCGCCGGCCTGCAAAAGAGGTTTTACGCGAACTGCAAACGGGTTTTACGGGCCGACGGGATGCGGGGTCTGCTAGAGTTGCTCTTATGTTGATACGTATGTCTCTTGTGTATCTATGTGTCATTGGGTATTCGGATAGAAACATGCACATTGAGGGGGCTTTTATAGGGGATAAACCTAACGGAATTGCTAAATCGACTGAGACTTAACAAAGTCTTAGTTGATACCATATCCATAAGATCTTAGGTGGGCATTCGTGTAAAGTTTTATTTTAATTTTTTTTCTCTTGTTTTCTATATGTTGTGTCAGTTAATCGAGACTTGATTAAGTTTCACTTGACTGAGATCTAGACACATCCTAAACTTACACTCCCTCCGTCCAAAAAAACTTGTCATCAAAATGGACAAAAAGGGATGTATCTAGAACTAAAATACATCTAGATACATTCCCTTTTATTCATTTTGATGACAAGTATTTCCGGACAGAGGGAGTACATGCTGACAGAGTCAAAAAAGATAGCAGAAGTAGTATACTAGTCAAACATAGAGAAGAAAGGTCAACATAAGGCCAGGTCAAAGCTAGCAAGACACATCTGAATTCCCTGCTGAAGGGGGCGATGTACACAGTCGTCAAGATATCATCAAGCAAGATATACACTGGGCTAGCTACGAGGTCGAAGACTCGACACGGATGCATCATGTCCTGCTTGCGTTGTACTACCTGATACTATTTCGAGTAGAAAACGTCTCAGGCAATGGATCTGACCAACGGATTGTGATGCATGCGTGTCGTGGTTGCCTGGAAATCTCCAAACCCCTAGAGAATGGAGAGGGACTGAGGGAGCTTTTGCTACATCCACGGGTCAAATTTAGTAAATTCAAGTTACGGGTTATGGTAAGATTTGATTGCAAATAGAAGTGGAAGGCTGGGCAATAATCCTAGACTTAACACCCCCGCCGCAAGGATCAGCCGCCTTGTTTTGGTACTAGTGTATTTTAGGGAATTGGTGGGAATTATTCCGGTCAAACCCCTAAATCTCCACATATTTCAAAACACCATTTGATTCTAATGTATTTGACATGTTTCGTTCCCATATTTACCCACAAATCCCCAAACTCTAGTGCATTTTTCTCAATACTCAATACACTATCCCTACCTAGTGGATTGGGGATAAGTAGGAATTTTAAGGGATTGGGTGAAGGTTGTAGGCCTTTGGTACTAGGGTTTTTGAGGCGATTGGTAAGGATAATCCCCACAGGGATTGGGTGAAATCAGATTTCACCCAATCCCTTAAAATCCCCATTTATAGGGCTGGAATTCAAGCCGAGCCGAGCCGGCTCGGCTCGACTCGCTAAAGCTCGTTCCGTTAACGAGCTAACTCGACTCGACTCATTATTATAACGAGTTTGAATCCAAGATTGGCTCGTTTAGCTTGTTAAGCTTGTTAATAATATGAACGTAAAAGCTTACAAATATGGTAAAAATAAAAATGATTACTTGGAAATGTAAATTGTACATATTAACATGTATAATGTTCACAAACAAGTGTACGCATGTACGAGCTTAACTTAGAATTGTCAGTACCATCAAGTCAGTATCATGTACATGACCATTGACCACAAATAATTGTACATGACCTTAATGATCAGCAAGTTAGTAACATATACATAACCAAACAATTGTAATTTCCTCGAACGTCTGGGCATTGTGTTGTGCGCTTGAGATGAAGTGTGCTTGGCTGATCTTTTGTACCGAGCCTAATGAGTTACACGAGTACTCGTGAGATCGGCTCGTTTAACTCGTTCTATAAACGATCTTAAATTAAAGCTTGGCTCGACTCGTTATTCTTCGAGCTCGAGTTGATTCGAGCCGAGTCACGAGCTACTTGTTTAGCTTGCGAGTTTCGAGCTTTTTTTCCAGCCCTACCCATTTATCCTCAATCCACTAGGTAGGGACAGTGTATTGGTATTGAGGAAAATGCACTAGAGTTTGCGAATTTATGGGGATGAAACATGTCAAATACACTAGAACTAAACAGTGTTTTGGGATATGCTGGTATTTAGGGATTTGACCGGGATAATCTCCACCAATTCCTTAAAATACACTAGTATCAAACAAGGCCTAAAGGAACCATGCGTCCTCATCTAATTTAGTGTGCACCCCTGAATTTCACGCGTGAGTCCCACCGAGCTCATCCTCCATAAAAATCCCGCAAATTCCTTGTAGATGTAACATCTCTCAAGGCTGGGAGCCCCAATTTGCTGCCCAAACACACACGCACTTCCCCACTGACCGGCCAGAACCACTGTAGCTAACGCGTCTTTTCGGTTCACTACTAGTTCACTTTTTCATGTTTTTCTTTGTTTTTTCACAATAGTTTTCTAAAAAGAATAAAAAAAATAGCTTTACTGAAGATTTTCTAAAATTTGAGGAATCAATTCTTGAAAATTTCATAAAAAATGAGACAATGTGGGCACTTCTGAAAAAATGTGAACATTTTTTTAAACTCCGATTTGCTTTGGGAAAATGCTATTGTTTTTAAAAAAACATGAACATTTTTAAAAATCCCAAAAGCATTTAAAATTTAGGACCATTTTCAAAAAAAAAATTGACAGAAAAATGCAGAAAGAATACAAAAATAGATAAAAATGAAAAAAGAAAAACATACATGAAAAAATCAGGGAAAAACTTCTAAAAGCTTCCGAAACCGGTAAAGACAGGACATAACTGTAGGATCTTGAGAAGAGGTGTCTAGAGGGGGGGGGGTGATTAGACACTAAGTATCAAAGTTGCAGTCTTTAACTTCTTTAGGTTTAAGTGTAGTTTAGGCACAAGTTTAACATTCACAATACATAACAAGCAAGCATGCAAAGAGTGTATGAGCAGCGGAAAGTAAAGCATGTAACTTGCAAGAATGTAAAGGGAAGGGTTTTGGAGGATTCAAACGCAATTGGAGACACGGATGTTTTTGTCGTGGTTTCGATAGGTGGTGCTATCGTACATCCACGTTGATGGAGACTTCAACCCACGAAGGGTAACGGTTGCGCGAGTCCACGGAGAGCTCCACCCACGAAGGGTCCACGAACAAGCAACCTTGGCTATCCCACCATGGCCGTCGCCCACGAAGGACTTGCCTCACTAGCAGTAGATCTTCACGAAGTAGGCGATCTCCTTGCCCTTACAAACTTCTTGGTTCAACTCCACAATCTTGTCGGAGGCTCTCAAGTGACACCTAGCCAATCTAGGAGACACCACTCTCCAAGAAGTAACAAATGATGTGTTGATAATGAACTTCTTGCTCTTGTGCTTCAAATGATAGTCTCCCCAACACTCAACTCTCTCTCACAGGATTTGGATTTCGTGAAAAGAAGATTTGAGTGGAAAGCAATTTGGGGAAGGCTAGAGATCAAGATTCATGTGGTTAGAATGGAATATCTTGGCCTCAACACATGAGTAGGTAGTTCTCTCTCAGAACTGGTAAGTTGGAAGTGTAGGTTTGTTCTGATGGCTCTCTCCACAAATGAAGAGGAGGTGGAGGGGTATATATAGCCTCCACACAAAATCTAACCGTTACACACAATTTACCAAACTCAGTGGGACCGAATCAACAAACTCGGTCGAACCGATTTAGTAAACCTAGTGACCATTAGGGTTTTCGGTGTGACCGATATGCATCTCGGTAGGACCGATATGATTAGGGTTAGGGCATAACGTAATCTCGGTGAGACCGATTACACAAACTCGGTGAGACCGATTTTGGTAATAAGCTAACCAGAGAGTTAGTCAGGCAAACTCGGTGAGACCGATTACTCAAACTCGGTAGGACCGATTTTGGTAATAAGCTAACCAGAAAGTTTGCATTGTAATCTCAGTAGTACCGATTACACAAACTCGGTGAGACCGGTTTTGGTAATGAACATACACAGAGAGATTACAATCCCATCTCGGTGAGACCGAGATCCCTATCGGTGAAACCGATTTGCCTAGGGTTTGTGGCAGTGGCTATGACATTTGAACTCGGTGGCACCGGATAGAAAGAATCGGTAGGGCCGAGTTTGACTTTAGGTTTAGGTCATATGTGGATGTGAGAAAGTAGTGGAGAGTTTTGGAGCATATCACTAAGCACATGAAGCAAGAGGCTCATTAAGCAACACCTCATCCCTCCTTGATAGTATTGGCTTTTCCTATAGACTCAATGTGATCTTGGATCACTAAAATGTAAAATGAAGAGTCTTGAGCTTGAAGCTTGAGCCAATCCTTTGTCCTTAGCATCTTGAAGGAGTTCCCACATCCTTTAGTCCATGCCACTCCATTGTTGAACTTATCTGAAACATACTAGATAAAAGTGTTAGTCCAACAAGAGATATGTTGACATTAATTACCAAAACCACCTAGGGAGCACTTGTGCTTTCAATCTCCCCCTTTTTGGTAATTGATGACAACATACACCAAAGCTTTAGATAGAGATAAAAAATAGCAAGTAAAGATTCGGAAAGACATGTAACAAGCATAGGCTCCCCCTACATGTATGCAATCATGTGAATATGGAATATAGAAGCATGTGAGAGCATAACCATGATAGAGTAGGCAATGTGTTACATGTATCTTGGCCATATGCATCAGAGCAAAAGATTATTAAAGAAAATACCTTCATGCTCACGAGTCCTTCTTGCAAACAGTATGTACACCAGCAAGAATTCCTCATGCACATGATTGTGATGCATATACTTACCTTGTAGTCTTGAGTTGGCTTAGGATGGAATGAACCTGCACAAACAAGGTTAGATAACACACGTACATCTACTAGTCAGAGCAAACAAAAGAAACCACAAGAATACCAAGACTGGGATGACATGTAGAGAGTGAGTACTAAGTACCACATTGGATTAGACATGTCCCCAAGAGTAAAGATATGCAATGAATTTAAATGATTTCTTTCCCTTAGATGTCTTGCTTCCCCTGAATCTAGCATGGGATATTGGGAGAAGATAGGGAACAGCAAATCAGAGCTGAAAGATATAAATGAACAAAGATTAATGCAAATAAGCACATATGAACATGTCTTTCCCCCCAAAAGACATGTGGCATCTCTCCTCTTGAACATCAAGCATCTGGAATCCTTGAGAAATACTTTCTACTTGAGTATTCTCTCCCCCTGGAGATCTCTTTCTCCCCCTTAATACTCTCTTCCTTTTGAAAGTGATAAGCTTTGATGTGATCTCTCTCTCCCCCTTTGACATCAATTTCCAAGAAGGGTCTTCTGGAATTTGTTGTGAATGGGTTTGGTCCTTGAGTCACAACACAAAGCACTGGATAAAATTGTGATGCTTGTAGAGGACAAGATTCATTGAGTGGAGCTGGATCAGAAGAAACATAGAACAAGTGGCAAACTGTTTTTCCTGTTGTGAAATCGGTGGCACCGAGTGGTATGCTTGGTGGTACCGAAAGGATTCGGTTGGACCGAAAACAACAAATCGGTGAAACCGAGTTCATCACAGAGAAAACACTTGTCACCTCAGCTCACTAGACTAGTAAGATCTCACAAAGATTTGCAAGGAATTAACTGAATGATATGCAATGAATTGGATGCAGGAAATGCAGAGCAACTGAAAAGAAAAGAAAGAAATCTAGATGAAGTTTTTTTTGAAAGGGGAAACAAATATGCATGAGACAAATGCAAAAACATAGATAAGAACACGAGAGAACTTCATCTAGAGATGGTCGGTGACAAAGCACCTATGTTAGAGTATATTGACTTAGGAGTCAAGTGGGATCACTTGATCATGGGTCATACTCATCGATTAAGCTCAAAATGGGGTTACCATTTTTCGTTTAAGCATCTTGATGTATTCACATCTTGTCGAGTTGCTTTAGCTCATGTCTCGGAGTAAAGCTTCTCTAAGATGGAATAACATACCTTGGTTGGTGGTGTTGACCATGTAGTTGAACTTGTGTGGGTTGCTCAAGGTTGATGTAGCTTATCAAGAGTTGGGAGCACCACTTGGAATTTGAGTCCATCTACCTATATGGGTTAGTTTTTGCAAGGAGTAGCACTTGTGTAAAAGAGAATTTAATCATGAAGCTCAAACATAGAGATTGTCAAAGGATATGTTTGAAAGATTCCGTGCTTCCTTGTCTTCAACCACCATAGTGTAGAGACTTGATGATGTAGAGATTGCTCAAGATGTGAGTAGATTACAATCTCATGGAATTTGATTCAACCAAGTACCTACATGGGTTAGATAACATGCAAGATGCAAATATATCCAAGATATAATATTTTCATCATAAGAGAGATATCATGGATTAGTCATAGGCTCATGTCTTGCATGTATCCAATGGAGTTTCTACTCCAAGTTTGAAGCATCAATGATGTTCAATTCTCCTCTCAACCTGCAAAACACTTTCTCATCAAGGGGTTTAGTGAATATATCCGCTAATTGCTTTTAGATGCGAACATGCTTAAGATTAATGTCACCCTTGGCAACATGATCTCGAATGAAATGATGACGAACTTCAATATGCTTAGTTCGAGAATGTTGTACGAGATTATGGCCGATTTTATAGCACTTTCATTGTCACAAAGCAATGGAACATGTTTCACATATATCCCATAATCTTTAAGAGTTTGGGTCATCCAAAGTAATTGAGCACAACATGAACCAGCGGCAATGTACTCCGCTTTGGCGGTAGATAAGGATACCGAGTTTTGTTTCTTGGAGGACCAAGACACAAGAGATCTACCAAGAAATTGACAAGTACCCGAAGTGGACTTTCTATCAACCTTGTCTCTGGCATAGTCCGAGTCGGAGTAGCCAACAAGATCGAAAGAGGCCCTCTTAGGATACCAAATGCCAAAATTTGGTGTATGAATTAAGTATCTCACTATCCTTTTTACGGCCTTAAGATGACATTCTTTAGGAGCAGCTTGATATCTTGCACACATGCACACACTTAGCATAATATCGGGACGTGAAGCACATAGGTATAACAATGATCCAATCATAGAGCGATAAATTTTTTGGTCCACGGGTTTACCATCTTTGGTCAAATCAAGATGTCCACTAGTAGGCATGGGTGTAGACATACCTTTGCACTCTTGCATATTGAACTTCTTGAATAAGTCCTTAGTGTACTTTGTTTGAGAAACAAAAGTACCTTCCTTAGTTTGCTTGATTTGCAACCCAAGAAAGAATTTGAGTTCACTCATCATTGACATCTCAAACTTCTCCGACATTAGCTTTCCAAACTTTTCACTAAAATGAGGGTTAGTTGAACCAAATATAATATCATCAACATAAATTTGGCATACAAATAGTTCCCCATTAACCCTTTTAGTAAAAAGTGTGGAATCAATTTTCCCAATTTCAAAGCCTTTTTCAATAAGGAACTTGGTCAAGCATTTATACCAAGCTCTAGGAGCTTGTTTAAGACCATAAAGAGCTTTGTGAAGTTTGTAAACATGATTTGGTTTCTTAGGATTGACAAAGCCGGGAGGTTGTTTAACATAAACTTCCTCCTCTATTTCACCATTTAGAAAAGCACTTTTAATGTCCATTTGGTACAAGGTGATATTATGGTGATTAGCATAGGCAAATAAGATGCGAATGGACTCAAGTCTAGCAACGGGAGCATAAGTCTCACCATAGTCCATACCTTCGACCTGTGTGTAGCCTTGGGCGACGAGACGTGCTTTGTTGCGAACTACTTGTCCATCTTCATCTTGCTTGTTGCGAAACACCCATTTGGTACCGATGATGTTGTGGTTGTTGTCGGGCTTCTCAACCAATGTCCAAACTTGGTTTCTCTCAAAGTTGTGTAGCTCTTCATGCATATCATTTATCCAATCCGGATCTTCCAATGCTTCTTCGACCTTCATAGGTTCAATGCTAGAGATGAAGAATAGTTTTCACAAAAGTTAGCTAAACGAGTTTTTGAGCGAGTGATTCTTCCGGTTTGAATATCATTGTAGATTTGTTCTACGGGATGGTATTTAGCAATTCTTGCTCGAACTCGTGAGAGCTTTTGCTTGGGTTTTGGTTGAACATCTTCTTCATCTTGCTCTTCTTCTTCTTCTTGATCTTCTTCATTGTTGGCGTCGTTGTTCTCTTGTCGTGGTGGAGAAGGAGGTTGTTGATGTTCGTGATGTTCTTCCTTGTTTTCTTCATCTTGACGTGTTCCACTTGTGGATGCTTCCGTATCAACTCTTGGTTCACCTTGTCGTGAAGTAGAAGCTTCCACTTGGACAGACGACGTACTCTCCTTCACCTCCGTTGGACGGACCTTGCCAATAGACAAGTCTTGGATTGCTTCCGAATGATCTTTGTCTCCTACATCAATTGGCAATTGCTCTACTTACGAGCCGTTAGATTCATCAAACTTCAAATCTACCGTCTCTTCAACCTTTCGGGTGAAATTGTTGTAGACACGGTAAGTGTGAGAGTTTGAGCCATAACCAAGTAGGAAACCTTCATGAGACTTAGGAGCAAATTTTGAACGACGATGCTTATCAAGATGTAGCACTTTGAACCAAATACTCGAAAGTATCCAACTTGGGGTTTGTTACCGGTGAGGAGCTCGTATGCCGTCTTGCCGAGTAGCTTGTGAAGATACAAGCGATTTGTTGCATGACAAGCTGTCTCAACCGCTTCGCCCAAAAGTGCTTGGCGTCTTGTACTCATCAAGCATCGTTCTCGCCATTTCGATGGCGTCGGTTCTTCCTCTCAACAACTCCATTTTGTTGAGGTGTGTACGTAGCCGAGAACTCGTGTGAAATCCCTTCTTCGTCAAGAAAGGTGTCCACATTTGCATTCTTGAACTCCGTTCTATTGTCGCTGCGAACCTTCTTGATCTTCACTTCAAATTGATTTTGGGCCTTCCTAGCGAAGTTTTTGAAGATCTTTTGGACCTGTGATTTATCATCGAGAAAGAACACCCACGTAAATCTTGAAAAATCATCGACTATAACTAAACCAAAAGAATTTCCACCGAGACTTTTGTAAGCGTTGGGACCAAAGAGATCCATATGAAGTAGCTCGAGTGGCCTCCTTGTGGTCATGATGTTCTTCATGGGATGCCTTCCTCCAACCTGTTTACCTGCCTGACAAGCACTGCACAGTCTATCCTTATCAAATATGACATCGTTAACTCCAATTAATAAGCTTGTCAAGGTTTCTCATGCCAACGTGACCTAGTCGTCTATGCCATAACCAACCTTTTGAGGATTTAGCAATGAAGCAAGTTTTAGGTTGTGCCTTTTTTGGAGAAATCAACAATGTAAAGATCACCTCTACGTATACCGGTAAAGACCATTTTATGATTGTCTCGACGAAACACTTGGCAATCTACTTCAGTAAATAGGACATTGAAACCGAAATCAGCAAGTCTAGATACTGAAAGTAAGTTGTAGCCAAGAGATTCAACGAGCATGACATTTCGAATGGAGCTATCATGTGAGATGGCCACCTTACGAGGCCAACCACCTTACCCTTTGAGTTGTCACGAAAGTGACATACTTTCGAGGACTATCATTTTCAACAAGCTCACGAAACATGTCTTTATCTCCGGTCATGTGATCGGTACATCCTTTGTCAAGAACCCATTCCTTTCCTCCTGACACATATCCCCGAAGATTTGCCATAAGACCAAAATGTCTCATTGCATCATCAAGATCGAAGTCACTATCATCATCCTCATCATAGTATCCATGTTCAACATCGTCATGTGGTGGATCAAATCCTAGAGAGGGTAATTCGTTAGAGTGAGTTTGACAATGATCTTGCTTATGAATTCTTATAGCTTCGGAAATAATATCACCAATAATTCCAACATCTCCTTTGGCACGCATAAGGTCGGTGAGTTCAAATAGACGATCACCAAACATAGGATCACTAGTATTCATCTTACTCAAGGCAATAGACTTATAGAGAATCTCATCTAGATTTTTCAAGGAATAATTTGGAAAGCGTTCCTAAAGAAATTTCCATATAGTGTAGGCACACTCAAGAGTAGGCAAGATTCTAATTAAGCTTCTAGGCAAGCCTCTAGTGATAAGATTAACAGTTCTAAGATTTCTAGTCATGTCAATTGATTCATCAAGGGTAGGATGCATAGGATTAACATGAGGTGCACAAGGGCTAGCAATGTACTTGTTCAAATGATATTGATTGAAAATTACAAGCATCTCATTTTTCCACTCATGAAAATACTCTCCATCAAGAATAGGCACTCTATGTCTAAGACTCCCCGAAGTAGACTCATCCATCTTCCTCCAATGGTGATTAAACCAAGGCAATGGAGACCAAAGCTCTGATACCACTTGTAGGATCTTGAGAAGAGGTGTCTAGAGGGTGATTAGACACTAAGAACCAAAGTTGCAGTTTTTAACTTCTTTAGGTTTAAGTGGAGTTTAGGCACAAGTTTAACATTCACAATACATAACAAGCAAGCATGCAAAGAGTGTATGAGCAGCGGAAAGTAAAGCATGCAACTTGCAAGAATGTAAAGGGAAGGGTTTTGGAGGATTCAAACGCAATTGGAGACACGGATGTTTTTGTCGTGGTTCCGATAGGTGGTTCTATCGTACATCCACGTTGATGGAGACTTCAACCCACGAAGGGTAACGTTTGCGCGAGTCCACAGAGGTCTCCACCCATGAAGGGTCCATGAAGAAGCGACCTTGTCTATCCCACCATGGCCGTCGCCCATGAAGGACTTGCCTCACTAGCGGTAGATCTTCACGAAGTAGGCGATCTCCTTGCCCTTACAAACTTCTTGGTTTAACTCCACAATCTTGTCGGAGGCTCCCAAGTGACACCTAGCCAATCTAGGAGACACCACTCTCCAAGAAGTAACAAATGGTGTGTTGATGATGAACTCCTTGCTCTTGTGCTTCAAATGATATTCTCCCCAACACTCAACTCTCTCTCACAGGATTTGGATTTGGTGGAAAGAAGATTTGAGTGGAAAGCAACTTGGGGAAGGCTAGAGATCAAGATTCATGTGGTTGGAATGGAATATCTTGGCCTCAACACATGAGTAGGTAGTTCTCTCTCAGAACTGGTGAGTTGGAAGTGTAGGTTTGTTCTGATGGCTCTCTCCACAAATGAAAAGGAGGTGGAGGGGTATATATATAGCCTCCACACAAAATCTAACCGTTACACACAATTTACCAAACTCGGTGGGACCAAATCAACAAACTCGGTCGAACCGATTTAGTAAACCTAGTGACCGTTAGGGTTTTCGGTGGGACCGATATGCATCTCGGTAGGACCAATATGGTTAGGGTTAGGGCATAACGTAATCTCGGTGAGACCAATTACACAAACTCGGTGAGACCGATTTTGGTAATAAGCTAACCATAGAGTTAGTCAGGCAAACTCGGTGAGACCGATTACGCAACCTCGGTGAGACCGGTTTTGGTAATGAACATACACAGAGAGATTACAATCCCATCTCGGTGAGACCGAGATCCCTATCGGTGAAACCGATTTGCCTAGGGTTTGTGGCAGTGGTTATGACATTTGAACTCGGTGGCGCCGGATAGAAAGAATCGGTAGGGCCGAGTTTGACTTTAGGTTTAGGTCATATGTGGATGTGAGAAAGTAGTGGAGGGTTTTGGAGCATATCACTAAGCACATGAAGCAAGAGGCTCATTAAGCAACACCTCATCCCTCCTTGATAGTATTGGCTTTTCCTATAGACTCAATGTGATCTTGGATCACTAAAATGTAAAATGAAGAGTCTTGAGCTTGAAGCTTGAGCCAATCCTTTGTCCTTAGCATCTTGAAGGAGTTCCCACATCCTTTAGTCCATGCCACTCCATTGTTGAACTTATCTGAAACATACTAGATAAAAGTGTTAGTCCAACAAAAGATATGTTGACATTAATTATCAAAACCACCTAGGGAGCACTTGTGCTTTCAATAACCTTCTAGAAAGTTCTTAAAATCGGACCCCTGTAGACAGGCGTAACAGCTAAATGGATTACTCAGTCGATTGCTACCGTCACTCATGTGCGTGATTGCCTGGCTATCAGTCACAAATAGTGACGAATTGGAACTGAGAGAGAGGCCCACCCCCTGAAATCCAGGGGAGAGTGATGAGGCAGGTCTAGAGTTCACCTTTGTAATTCACCCGTCATGTCACGCTTGGCATCGGTGTTTAAATACGCAGGTCTGATATCTACATGTGTAACTTACTGGGCTAGTAGCGATTTCCCGTTGGAAGCGAAACGACGTCGGAGGCGTGTATTGTTTGCGGGTGTATTGCTAAGCAAAACGACAATCCAAACATGGCCTTAGGATTTCTAGTGGGGGAGAGGCCTGGATTTGGTCAATGATTATGCTTCGTGCCTCACTAAACTACATGTCCCGTAGTACAATTCTTCAAAAATCCACAAGCAGTTGACAAGATTCACCTAATCTATGACCATTCGGTAATGTAATCCTTATAACTATTTTGTTTAATTCAAGATTCACCACTTTACCCAAGTTTATGTAAAAAGTGTTGGGAAACGTAGTAATTTCAAAAATTTTCCTACGATCACGCAAGACCATGGAGATGGCATAGCAACGAGAGGGGAGAGTGTCCGTCCACGTACCCTCGTAGACCGAAAGCGGAAGTGTTATATCAGCGCGGTTGATGTAGTAAATGCGTCTTCACGATCCGACCGATCCAAGCACCGTTACTCGGCACCTCCGAGTTCTTAGCACACGTTCAGCTCGATGGCGATCCCGGCTCCGATCCAGCAAAGCGTCGGGGAGGAGTTCCGTCGACGACAGCGTGGTGGCGATCTTGATGTTCTACCGTCGCGAGGGCTTCGCCTAAGCACCGCTACAATATGACCGAGGTGGAATATGGTGGAGGGGCACCGACACAGCTAAGAGCGATCACGAAGATCAACTTGTGTGTTCTAGGGTGCCCCCCCCCGTATATAAAGGAGCAAGGGAGGGCGGCCGTCCCTTGGGGCGCACCAAGGGAGGGAGTCCTCCTCCTAGTAGGAGTAGGACTCCCTTTCCTAGTCCTACTAGGAAGAGGGAAGGGGAAGGAAAGAGAGGAGAGGGAGAGGGAAGGGGGCGCCCCCTCCTAGTCAGTCGGACTCCCCATGGGGGGCGCGCGCCACCTCTGGTGCAGCCCTCTCTCTCCCTCTTGGCCCAATAAGGCCCATAACTTCCCGGGGGTTCGGTAACCCCTCGGCACTCCGGTTTTCTCCGGAAACTTCGGAACCTTTCGGTGTCGAATATAACCATCAATATATCAATCTTTATGTCTCGACCATTTGAGACTCCTCGTCATGTCCGTGATCACATCCGGGACTCGAACTCCTTGGTACATCAAAATACATAAACTCATAATATAACCGTCATTGAAACCTTAAGCGTGCGGACCCTACGGTTCGAGAACTATGTAGACATGACCTAGAACCATTCTCGGTCAATAACCAATAGCGGAACCTGGATGCCCATATTGGTTCCTACATATTCTCTGAAGATCTTTATCGGTCAAACCGCATAACAACATCGTTGTTCCCTTTGTCATCGGTATGTTACTTACCCGAGATTCGATCGTCGGTATCCAATACCTAGTTTAATCTCGTTACGGAAAGTCTCTTTACTCGTTCCGTAATACATCATCTCACAACTAACTCATTAGTTGCAATGCTTGCAAGGCTTATGTGATGTGTATTACCGAGAAGGCCCAGAGATACCTCTCCGACAATCGGAGTGACAAATCCTAATCTTGATTCATGCCAACTCAACATATACTTTCGGAGACACTTGTAGAGTACCTTTATAATCACCCGATTCGTTGTGACGTTTGGTAGCACACAAAGTGTTCCTCCAGTAAGCAGGAGTTGCATAATCTCATAGTTGCAGGAACTTTGTATAAGTCATGAAGATAGCATAAGCAACATACTAAGCGATCAAGTGCTAAGCTAATGAAATGGGTCATGTCAATCACATCATTCTCCTAATGATGTGATCCCATTAATCAAATGACAACACATGTCTATGGTTAGGAAACATAACCATCTTGATTAATGAGCTAGTCTAGTAGAGGCATACTAGTGACTATCTGTTTGTCTATGTATTCACACATGTATTATGTTTCCGGTTAATACAATTCTAGCATGAATAATAAACATTTATCATGATATAAGGAAATAAATAATAACTTTATTATTGCCTCTAGGGCATATTTCCTTGATCTCCCACTTGCACTAGAGTCAATAATCTAGATTACACAGTAATGATTCTAACACCCATGGAGTCTTGGTGCTGATCATGTTTTGCTCGTGGAAGAGGCTTAGTTAGCGGTGCGCAACATTCAGATCCGTATGTATTTTGCAAATCTCTATGTCTCCCACTTGGACTTGGTCCCGAATGGAATTGAAGCGTCTTTTGATATGCTTGGTCCTCTTGTGAAATCTGGATTCCTTTGCCAAGGCAATTGCACAATATTGTCACAGAAGATCTTCATTGGTCCCGATGCACTAGGTATGACACCTAGATCGGAAATGAACTCTTTCATCCAGACTCCTTCATTTGCTGCTTCAAGCAGCTATGTACTCCGCTTCACATGTAGATCCCGCCACGGCGCTTTGTTTAGAAGCGCACCAACCGCAGCTCCACCGTTTAATAAAAATACGTATCCGGTTTGCGATTTAGAATCGTCCGGATCGAGTGTCAAAACTTGCATCGGCGTAACCATTTACGACTAGCTCTTTGTCACTGCATATCGAGAAACATATCCTTAGTCCTTTTCGGTATTTCAGGATGTTCTTGACCGCTGTCGATGATCCACTCTGGATTACTTTGGTACCTTCTGCCAAGCTTACAGCTAAGCATCGTCAGTGCGGTACACAGCATTGCATACATGATAGAGCCTATGGCTGAAGCATAGGAACATTTTTCATTTCTCTCTATCTTCTGCTGTGGTGGGCATTGAGTCGACTCAATCTTACACCTTGTACTACAGGTAAAAACCTTTCTTTGCTCGATCCATTTTGAACTTCTTCAAAACTTTATCAAGGTATGTGCTTTGTGAAAGTCCTATTAAGCGTCTTGATCTATCTCTATAGATCTTGATGCCCAATATGTAAGCAGCTTCACCGAGGTCT
This sequence comes from Aegilops longissima, assembly GCA_021605205.1. Classification (NCBI taxonomy): domain Eukaryota; kingdom Viridiplantae; phylum Streptophyta; class Magnoliopsida; order Poales; family Poaceae; genus Aegilops; species Aegilops longissima. Next base: position 538,177,376 of record CM038682.1, read on the forward strand.
TTCATTGAAAAACTTTTATTCAAGTATCCTTTTATGCTATCAGGAAATTCTATATCATTTCCAATCAACAATATGTCGTCCACATATAATATCGAAATGCTCTGAGCTCCCACTCACTTTCTTGTAAATCTGAGGCTTCTCCAAAAGTGCATATAAAACCATATCTTTGATCACACTATCAAAGCGTTTATTCCAACTCGAGAGGCTTGCACGGACCATAAATTGATCGTTGGAGCTTGCACACTTTGTTAGTACCCTTTGGATCAACAAAACCTTCTGGTTGCATCATATACAACTCTTCTTCTAGAAATCCATTCAAGAATGCAGTTTTACATCCATTTGCCAAATTTCATAATCATAAAATGCGGCAATTGCTAACATGATTCGGACGGACTTAAGCATCGCTACTGGTGAGAAAGTCTCATCGTAGTCAACCCCTTGAACTTGTCGAAAACCTTTTGCAACAAGTCGAGCTTTGTAGACGATTACATTACCATCGTCGGTCTTCTTCTTAAAGATCCATTTATTCTCAATAGCTTGCCGATCATCGGGCAAGTCTACCAAAGTCCATACTTTGTTCTCATACATGGATCCCATCTCAGATTTCATGGCTTCAAGCCATTTTGCGAATCTGGGCTCACCATCGCTTCTTCATAGTTCGTAGGTTCACCATGATCTAGTAGCATGACTTCGAATAGGATTACCGTACCACTCAGTGCGGATTTTATTCTGGTTGATCTCTGAGTTCGGTGACAACTTGATCTGAAGTTTCATGATCTTCATCATTATCTTCCTCACTAAGCTGGTGTAGGTGTTACGAAACTGATTTTGTGACGAACTACTTTCCAATAAGGGAGCTGGTACTATTACCTCATCAAGTTCCACTTTCCTCCCACTCACTTCTTTCGAGAGAAACTCCTTCTCTAGAAAGGATCCATTTTAACAACGAATGTCTTCCTTCGGATCTGTGATAGAAGGTATACCCAATTGTCTCCTTTGGGTATCCTATGAAGACACATTTTTCGATTTGGGTTCAAGCTTATCGGGTTGAAGTTTCTTCACATAAGCATCGCAACCCCAAACTTTCGAAGCGACAACTTTGGTTTCTTGCTAAACCATAGTTCATAAGGCGTCGTCTCAGCGGATTTTGACGGTGTCCTATTTAACGTGAATCGGCCGTCTCAAGAGCATAACCCCAAAATGATAGCGGTAAATCTGTAAGAGACATCATAGATCACACCATATCCGATAAAGTGCGATTCGACGTTCGGACACACCATTCTTGTTGTGGTGTTCGGGTGGCGTGAGTTTGAAACTATTCGCATTGTTTCAAATGTAGACCAAACTCGTAACTCAAATATTCGCCTCCACGATCGGATCGTAGAAACTTTATTTTCTTATTACGATGATTTTCAACTTCACTCTGAAATTCTTTGAACTTTTCAAATGTTTGAGACTTATGTTTCATTAAGTAGATATACCCATATCTGCTTAAATCATCTGTGAAGGTGAGAAAATAACGATATCCGCCACGAGCTTCAACATTCATCGGACCACATACATCTGTATGTATGATTTCCAACAAATCTGTTGCTCTCTCCATAGTATCGGAGAGCGGGTTTTAGTCATCTTGCCCATGAGGCACGGTTACATAAGTGCCAAGTGATTCATAATCAAGTGACTCCAAAAGTCCATCGACATGGAGTTTCTTCATGCGTTTTATACCGATATGACCTAAGCGGCGATGCCACAAATAAGTTGCACTATCATTATCAACACATCTTTTGGTTTCAACATTATGAATATGTGTATCACTACTATCGAGATTCATTAAAATAGACCACTCTTCAAGGGTGCATGACCATAAAAGATATTATTCATATAAATAGAACAACCATTATTCTCGATTTAAATGAATAACCGTCTCGCATCAAACAAGATCCAGATATAATGTTCATGCTCAACGCGGCACCAAATAACAATTATTCAGGTCTAAAACTAATCCCGAAGGTAGATGTAGAGGTAGCGTGCCATTGCGATCACATCGACTTTGGAACCATTTCCCATGCGCATCGTCACCTCGTCCTTTGCGGTGTTAAGCAATCCGTAGTCCTGTTTGAGTTGCAAATATTAGCAGAACCAGTATCAAATACCAGTACTCTGCGAGCTCTAGTAAGGTACACATCAATAACATGTATATCACATATACCTTTGTTCACCTTGCCATCCTTCTTATCCGCCAAATACTTGGGGCAGTTCCGCTTCCGGTGACCGATCGCTTGCGGTAGAAGCACTCGTTTCAGGTTTAGGTCCAGACTTGGGTTTCTTCTCTGATCAGCAACTTGTTTGCTGTTCTTCTTGAAGTTCCCTTCTTCTTCCCTTTGCCTTTCTTCTTGAAACTAGTGGTCTTATTGACCATCAACACTTGATGCTCCTTCTTGATTTCTACCTCCGCAGCCTTTAGCATTGCGAAGAGCTCGAGCATAGTCTTTACTAACCCTTGCATATTATAGTTCATCACGAAGCCTTTGTAGCTTGGTGGCGGTGATTGAAGAATTACATCAATGACACAATCATCCGGAAGATTAACTCCAGTTGATTCAAGTGATTGTAATACCCGGACATTTTGAGTATGTGCTCCTTGCAGAACTATTCTCCTCCATCTTGCAGCTATAGAACTTATTGGAGACTTCATATCTCTCAATCCGGGCATTACATTGAAATATCAACTTCAACTCTGGAACATCTCATATGCTCCATGACGTTCAAAACGTCGTTGAAGACCAGTTCTAAGCCGTAAAGCATGGCACACTGAACTATAGAGTAGTCATCGCTTTGCTCGCGGACGTTCTTAACGTCGTCGGTTACATCAAGAAGAACTGGCACCTAGCGGTGCATCCGGGGCGTAACTCTTACATGCAGCAATGAGGATAATCCTCAGATTCGGACCCGATCCGTGTAATTGCTACCATCATCTTTCAACTTTGCTTTCTCAAGGAACACATTAAAATTCAGCGGAACAACAACACGAGCCATCTATCTACGGTAAACATAGACAAGCAAAATACTATCGGTACTAAGTTCATGATAAATTTAAGTTCAATTAATCATATTACTTAAGAACTCCCACTTAGGCAGACATCTCTCTAGTCATCTAAGTGATCACGTGATCCAAATCAACTAAACCATAACCGATCATCACGTGAGATGGAGTAGTTTTCAATGGTGAACATCTTATGTTGATCATATCTACTATATGATTCACGCTCGACCTTTCGGTCTCCGTGTTCGAGGCCATATCTGCATATGCTAGGCTCGTCAAGTATAACCTGAGTATTCTAAGTGTGCAAAACTGGCTTACACCCGTTGTAGATGGACGTAGAGCTTATCACACCCGATCATCACGTGGTGTCTCGCACGACGAACTTTGGCAGCGGTGCATACTCGGGAGAACACTACTTGATAATTTTAGTGAGAGATCATCTTATAATGCTACCGTCAATCAAAGCAAGATAAGATGCATAAAGGATAAACATCACATGCAATCAATATAAGTGATATGATATGGCCATCATCATCTTGTGCTTGTGATCTCCATCTCGAAGCACCGTCATGATCACCATCGTCACCGGCGCGACACCTTGATCTCCATCGTAGCATCGTTGTTGTCTCGCCAACTATTGCTTCTCGACTATCGCTACCGCTTAGTGATAAAATAAAGCAATTACATGGCGTTTGCATTTCATACAATAAGCGACAACCATATGGCTCCTGCCGATTGCCGATAACTTCGGTTACAAAACATGATCATCTCATACAATAAAATATAGCATCACGTCTTGACCATATCACATCACAACATGCCTGCAAAAACAAGTTAGGCGTCCTCTACTTTGTTGTTGCAAGTTTTACGTGGCTGCTACGGGCTGAGCAAGAACCGTTCTTACCTCGCATCAAAACCACAGCGATAGTTTGTCAAGTTGGTGCTGTTTTAACCTTCGCAAGGACCGGGCGTAGCCACACTCAGTTCAACTAAAGTGAGAGAGCAGACACCGCCGGTCACCTTTAAGCAACTAGTGCTCGTGGCGGTGAAACCAGTCTCGCGTAAGCGTCTGGCGTAATGTCGGTCCGGGCGCTTCATCTCACAATACCGCCGAACCAAAGTATGACATCTTTGGTAAGCGGTATGACTTATATCGCCCACAACTCACTTGTGTTCTACTCGTGCATATGACATCAACGCATAAAACCAGGCTCGGATGCCTTTGTTGGGAAGCGTAGTAATTTCAAAAATTTCCTACGATCACGCAAGACCATGGAGATGGCATAGCGAGGGGAGAGTGTCGTCCACGTACCCTCGAGACCGAAAGCGAGGCGTTATATCAACGCGGTTGATGTAGTCGTGCGTCTTCACGATCCGACCGATCCAAGCACCGTTACTCCGGCACCTCCGAGTTCTTAGCACACGTTCAGCTCGATGGCGATCCCGGGCTCCGATCCAGCAAAGCGTCGGGGAGGAGTTCCGTCGACGACAGCGTGGTGGCGATCTTGATGTTCTACCGTCGCGAGGCTTCGCCTAAGCACCGCTACAATATGACCGAGGTGGAATATGGTGGAGGGGCACCGACACGGCTAAGGCGATCACGAAGATCAACTTGTGTGTTCTAGGGTGCCCCCTGCCCCGTATATAAAGGAGCAAGGGGAGGGCGGCCGGCCCTTGGGCGCACCAAGGGAGGGAGTCCTCCTCCTAGTAGGAGTAGGACTCCTTTCCTAATCCTACTAGGAAGAGGAAGGGGAAGGAAAGAGAGGAGAGGGAGAGGAAGGGGGCGCGCCCCCTCCTAGTCAATTCGGACTCCCCATGGGGGGCGCGCCACCTCCTGGTGCAGCCTCTCTCTCCCTCTTGGCCCAATAAGGCCCATAACTTCCCGGGGGTTCGGTAACCCCTCGGCACTCCGGTTTTCTCCGGAAACTTCGGAACCTTTCCGGTGTCGAATGTAACCATCCAATATATCAATCTTTATGTCTCGACCATTTGAGACTCCTCGTCATGTCCGTGATCACATCCGGGACTCCGAACTCCTTGGTACATCAAAATACATAAACTCATAATATAACCGTCATTGAAACCTTAAGCGTGCGGACCCTACGGTTCGAGAACTATGTAGACATGACCTAGAACCATTCTCGGTCAATAACCAATAGCGGAACCTGGATGCCCATATTGGTTCCTACATATTCTCTGAAGATCTTTATCGGTCAAACCGCATAACAACATCGTTGTTCCCTTTGTCATCGGTATGTTACTTACCCGAGATTCGATCGTCGGTATCCAATACCTAGTTTAATCTCGTTACGGAAAGTCTCTTTACTCGTTCCGTAATACATCATCTCACAACTAACTCATTAGTTGCAATGCTTGCAAGGCTTATGTGATGTGTATTACCGAGAAGGCCAGAGATACCTCTCCGAAAATCGGAGTGACAAATCCTAATCTTGATTCATGCCAACTCAACATATACTTTCGGAGACACTTGTAGAGTACCTTTATAATCACCCGATTCGTTGTGACGTTTGGTAGCACACAAAGTGTTCCTCAGTAAGCGGAGTTGCATAATCTCATAGTTGCAGGAACTTTGTATAAGTCATGAAGATAGCATAAGCAACATACTAAACGATCAAGTGCTAAGCTAATGAAATGGATCATGTCAATCACATCATTCTCCTAATGATGTGATCCCATTAATCAAATGACAACACATGTCTATGGTTAGGAAACATAACCATCTTCGATTAATGAGCTAGTCTAGTAGAGGCATACTAGTGACTATCTGTTTGTCTATGTATTCACACATGTATTATGTTTCCGGTTAATACAATTCTAGCATGAATAATAAACATTTATCATGATATAAGGAAATAAATGATAACTTTATTATTGCCTCTAGGGCATATTTCCTTCAAAAAGTGCATCCACGATGCTAAATTAATATCATTAGATGCATCATGAGACATGTTTATTCTATTTGTTTTTATTATTAATTTGATATTTTTCCCAATAAATTTGGTCAAATTCTACGTGGTTTGACTTAAAAAATCTATATGCGCTATATTTTGAAATGAAGGGAGTATTTATTTATTTGTTTTCCTTTTAGGGTTTTCTAAATATTTTCTATTGGCCAAATATTAAGAATTTGCTCTAAGTTACACTCTTTCTTTCTATGTGTTTCACTGTTTCTTCTTCTACATTACATGTTTTTCTAAAATTGACATTATGCATGATGCTCTTAGGCGCCGAAGTTAGCGCCTGTTTTCAAAAACAAAAAAAAACTTAAGAATGGGTACATGCTCCTATCTTTGTCCAATGCACCTTAAACTTCTCAAATTTTATGAAAATATGCGTATCTGTGGAGTAGACTTGTGAATCTCCAAACTTTCATCCAACAATGTTACCATTTGGTGACATGCAAAGAAACATAACAAAAACTTATTCCAATATGACTACACTAAAAAATCTTGTGCATTTATGAAATAAATCTGCATTTTATTAAGGCTTGTAGATCTACATGTTATAACATTCTGCAATGCATGGATATGTTCATAATTTTGTTGAGAACTTTGAGGTGTCTCGAAAGGAGACAAGAACATACGCTCTTAAGAACCAAAATAGGTTTTTGCGTGGAAATTTTGGGCCATTAATTAGAATAATCTGAAAAAGAAACTATGTGAGTTGTTTGGGCGAACCGGGACTTTTTAAATTATGAGTTATTTAGTAGAAGATATTTATGAGCCAAAAAACACTAGCCACAAGGTACCCGCTCTCGGAGACACAAATCAGTGCACTTCCCGCATGATGTGCATGCAGAACAAATCATCTAAGTTTTTCGGATTTTATAGGCACACTTTCCTCTTTTGTATTTATAACTTCATTATTTTTGCACACATGGTGCATTGTATACATATTTTTCACAATATGGAATTGGGCAAAAAAATTCTTAGAAAGCATGGAAAACAACTTTTTAGGCTGCGAACTATTGTATCGATTCACAATACATTTGTTGCTTATATTCTTGTGGGGCACAATTGCTTTCTTTTTGAGCAAACAAGGAAAATAGTAAATCCTATTCCCCTCTTATTACGGTGAATACTAAGGCTACACATACTATGGCATGGACGCAGCCCAATATGCAGTATTCCCTTTCTTTTCTTGTCTTCTCATATATTTTCATTACTATTTTGATTTATTTTATTTGCAGGTTTACTTATTTTGCATTTGGGGTTTTCTATTTTCCTTTCTTTGTAGTTTCCTTCTTTTTTAATTTTTCTAATTCATTATTGTTTTGCTTGTTTAGTTTTACTTATTTATGATTCATGTTTTATTGTTTTCATCAATTTTATTGTCAATGCTGAACTTTTCGTTTTGGATACACAAATATTTATTTTATAAATCATGATTTTTTTAATGAAGAGACATTTTTTTTGAATACATGCAATTCTGTTGGAAAGCATTGAAAGTAATACATATTTTTGTGTTGGGCTACACGAATGTTTTTCACAAATCACGTGAACATATGAACATTTATTCAGTACATGTGAACAGTTCTACCAAACTCTGTGTAAAAATACGACTTATTTTTCTAGGCATGTGTAATTAACTTTTTTTAGTAAATTTCTTATGTATATACAGTTAAATGTGAGTTTTGAATCATGTTGATGTCTTTACCCTAATGAAAGAATATCTATTTAACAAAGTATAACATTTTTAGGGCAATTAAAATTTCTGATAGACTTAGGTTAGTTAACATTTTTTTGAGAAATTTAGGGTAATTAGCAAAGTATAGGAAAAAAACTAAAACACGTCAAATGGGCCCTATATGATTTCGTAGAAGAAAATGGCCTAGCACTAGAAAGGCCCAGCCGTGACCTTCCGTTTCGTTTATCTCTCCTTATCCCATCCAATCCATAATCTCCCACACTTCACAAATCCCCACCAATCGAACACACACTCCTCCCGGCTCCCTCCAATGGCGCTCCTCGCCGTCCAGGGCATGGCCATGTCCACGGCCGCCTTCGCCTCCCACCACCACGGCGCCGTATCCTCCTCCTCCTTCGGGCTCTCAGCCACCGTATATTTCTCCCGCTCCCGCGCCAGCCTCGCCGCCACCGCCGTCTCGGCTCCTCTCACATCAGTGCTTGATGGTAAATTAACTCGTCCTTTCTCTCTTACTTACGGAAGCGTGAATTTGTTTCGGTAGTTTGTTCTAATGTTGGACAGTTCGTTAGAGGAACTCTTCTCCCGACTGACCAAGTAGAAATCCAAGAAGTTAGTTGGGAATGCCATGGATATTAGTGTGTGAAACACAGAGAGAGCTGAATTTTGCTTAGAAAGAAGGAAATCCACTTTGAGTTTGGAATATTCACAAGAATCAGCAAAAACCCGAGATTGGTAGTGTAGTTTAGTTAGTGTGAGTAGGTTGTGTGTCAGTTAGCACACAGTTCAGTGGATATTATGTGTGGATTCACTAAACAATAAACAAACTTCTCATAAAAAGAATTAAGGATGGCATATGTTGAATATGGGGTGACTGTTTGAACTTTGAACCAATTGTGACCTCAAAATTGTCTCTGCCGTGACCAGTCTACTGTGGAAGAGGGGACAGGAAGACAAAGAGAGGCAAAAGGTTCAGCCACTCATATGGGAATGTGAGTCCTCTAGCACAATCTCAAACTGATGTATTTGATGTGATTCTTATCTCTCTCTATCGTCATGTTAGGCACGGCCCCGTAACAAGAAGAAGGGAACAGGCCCAGCACGGCTTTACGCCCCTCCAGCGCCTCCTAGGAAGGATCAGTTTGAAGACGGGGAGATCATCGCAATTGAGATTGATGATGACATCATGGAAAGGATGGATTAGGATGTCTGAATTTTCCCTTATTTCATGATTTCCTGTCCTTTCTGAAATACAATGCCCTGGGAGTAATTATTTTGCCATTATCTATGTGAAGTGCAATTTCTTAGAAGTAATTATTTGGTCTTTCTGGACAAAACACAGATGCATATGTGCTTTCGATTGCTTAGGCTGTATGCATAGAAACCTAGCACCTATGTTGTCTAGCTCTAACGATGAGCCGGGCCAGTGCTGCTAAAATATATCTGTTTTTTCTCACCTTCTCTGTTACACTCCGTGTGACTCCTGAATTAAGTTTTAGTTATTCCAGCTGAGTTTTTTTGGGACGAAAATAATTAAATATCTGTAGGTTCTTATCTAAGTTGTTAGTCTTTTTTTAATGGACATCTAAGTTATTTGCTTCAGTCTGCACTTTTGCACATGTTGGGGTCATCCTGCATTGCCAAGCAAAGCATATGATGACTGAAGTGGATGATAAGAGCGTCAGTAGTGTTGTGGTACCTCTTGTCTATGGTATGTTTTGTAGCAAAGCACTTGCCTGCCTGTTTTACAAGTTGCGTCCTTTTTTTTTGTTCAAACAATGTTGTGACTCTTTTGAAAGGATTACAAGTTATTACCTGCCCAAAACTGTGAAATAGGACCCCCAAAATCGTTCAAACAAGAGCTTGTAGCTCTGGAATCAAGACCAAAGTTCTTCACCTCTATTTTTTTGGCAGCATGATCTTTTATCCATCACAAAACAATAGGTTGAAGAGAAATTAAGAGTGAATGATCTGAATCTTCTTTCCTGGACTGCACAAGGTGGCATGTACACCATCCTACATTCCTACCGTCGGATGCACCTTGAACAATCTGTAAGAGCAACTCCAATGCGCTGACCCAAACAGACGGCACTTTTATCTGCTTTTCGTCCGTTTGAGTCGGCCGCCCGCTCGGCGTCCGTTCCGTTTGAGATTTGGGTCGGCAGTGCGCCCAACGCGCCGACCAATTTCATGTCCGCACGCAAATTTTGGAAAAAGGCCCGCGGCCATAGTTCATGCCAGCGGCCATGTCGTCGCCCGAAAGTTCATGCGGCACCATTCGGTGCCGAGCATACAATGTCGACTTGAAAATACCACAGTTAATTTGGCGCACTTGCGGTGGCCGGCACATGCGGCACACACAAAAAAGGGGCGGGTTCGACCACGCCATCACGGCCGTGGTCATGCCAGCACACTTGCCGGCATACAAAAAAGGATGGCGCTCGCCGCCATAGGTCACTCGTCGTCGAACTTGAGCATGTCGGCCGGCATCTTCTCGAACCACGGCCTCTTCTTTGGTGACACGGTGTTGATATCCACCTTCATGATCTCCACCCCGGTCATCATGCTCGCGAGAGCCACTTCTTTCGCCTTGGTCTTGGCGTTGGCGGCCTCAATCTCTAGCATCTTGGCTTGCTTCTCCGCCTCCATCTCAAGCATCTTGTCTTGCTTCTCCGCATCCATCTCAAGCCTCCTCCTTTGGATCTCCACGAAGGCGTTCATTTGTTCTTCTTTGTATCACTGGCGCTCCTCCTCCCTTGAGTCCTTCTTGCTCATCATGCCCTCCACGCTTGCGATCAAGGTGTTTGATGCCGCATCCCACTTGTCCTCCTTCTTGGAGTTGGTCTTCCCCCGCGGGCGTGGCTTCTCGCCGTGTTCCTCCTCCACCGCCCTATTCCCCCCACGCGACGGGCGGCGTATTGCGCCTTGAACTTCTCCTCGTCTTTGATGACCCTCCAACAATGAGAGAGGTTGAAGCATTTTCCGTCGTGTTGGACCTTGAATGCCTCCAAAGCTTGGAATGCCTACAAATGTATTGCATGCAAGCATATTGGCAAAATGGATATGGAAATGGACATGCAAGCATAAACGGAATGACACTAAAGAGGGATGCTTTCATACCATGTCTTGCATGCCGATGCCGCTCACGGGGTGGGTCTTGATGCTCTCAAGAGTGGCACAAAACTTGTTGCACTCTTGTTGGATCACCCTCCATCACTTCGAAATGGACACCCACCCGCGCGTGCTTTGCATTTGGTACGGCGGAAACTTCTTGCGCTCATGGAACTCACGGTGGACACGAAACCAAAAGGTTGATGCCTTTTGTTCGGCACCGACCTTGGGGTCTTGCCCAATGTCCCTCCAACACTCACAAAGGAGCTTGTCCTCGGTCGCCGCGTATGCCTTCGTCCGCTTGCTCTTGCGCTTCGGCTTCGCCCTGGCGGCTTGGTTGGCAAGCTCGTCCTCGAACAAAGGCTCCCCTTCGATGTCGCACTCATCCTCTTCCTCTTCCCCGTAGTCCTCCGGAAACTCATGGTCAAGTGGGAAGCCATCCAGGTCCAGGCCGACCTGATCATGCATGAAGGCCACCTGATCTTGATCGAAGGTGGACGGCGTGAATGCCCCTCGGTCGTCCTGGCTTTGTGTCTCTTCGGGGTCGTAGCCGGCATCGGAGGCACCGCTAACGGCCGGCGCACCACCCTCGAAGATGATGTGTTGCATGTAGTCGTCGTCGCCGGAGGCCGGCATTCCGTCGAACAGGTTGCGTGCGCCCGACAGCACGTCGGCTGGCATGTGTCGTGCGCGTTTTCTCGCGCCTCCGGATGACAAGCCATCGGCCACCGGTGTGGCGTTGAGGTCGATGGGCGCGGGCGCAAGTGTGGAAGGCGCCACCACGCTCACCTCACGCGAACACCCCCCGGGGAGTCGGGAGGCCCGTGGGTAGGCGTGGAAGCCGGGTGTCGGTGGCGATGCGTCTCAACGTATCTATAATTTTGATTGTTCCATGCTATATTATATTCTGTTTTAGATGTTTAATGGGCTTTATTATACACTTTTATATTATTTTTGGGACTAATCTATTAATCGGAGGCCCAACCCAAATTGCTGTTTTTTTGCCTATTTTAGTGTTTCGAAGGAAAAGGATATCAAACAGAGTCCAAACGGAATGAAACCTTCGGGAACGTGATTTTTGGAACAAACGTGATCCAGAGGACTTGGAGTCTACGTAAAGAAATCAACGAGGAAGGCATGTGGCAGGGAGGCGCGCCCACCTCCCCCAGGCGCGCCCTCCACCCTCGTGGGCCCCTCGTTGCTCCACCGACGTAGGTCTTCCTCCTATATATACCCATGTACCCTGAAAACATCAGATACGGAGCCAAAACCTTATTTCCACCGCCGCAACATTCTGTACCCGTGAGATCCCATCTTGGGGCCTTTTTCGGCGCTCCGCCGGAGGGGGCATTGATCACAGAGGGCTTCTACATCAACACCATAGCCTCTCCGATGATGTGTGAGTAGTTTACCTCAGACCTTCGGGTCCATAGTTATTAGCTAGATGGCTTCTTCTCTCTATTTGGATGTCAATACAAAGTTCTCCTCGATTCTCTTGGAGATCTATTCGATGTAATCTTCTTTTGCGGTGTGTTTGTCGAGATCCGATGAATTATGGGTTTATGATTAAGATTATCTATGAACAATATTTGAATCTGCTCTGAATTCTTTTATGTATGATTGGTTATCTTTGTAAGTCTCTTCGAATTATCAGTTTGGTTTGGCCTACTAGATTGATCTTTCTTGCAATGGGAGAAGTTCTTAGCTTTGGGTTCAATCTTGCGGTGTCCTTTCCCGGTGATGTTGAGGGCAGCAAGGCACATATTGTATTGTTGCCATCGAGGATAAAAGATGGGGTTTATATCATATTGCATGAGTTTATCCTCTACATCATGTCATCTTACTTAAAGCATTACTCTGTTCTTATGAACTTAATACTCTAGATGCATCTTTGGATAGCGGTCGATGTGTGGAGTAATAATAGTAGATGCAGAATCGTTTGGTCTACTTGTCACGGACGTGATGCCTAAATACATGATCATACCTAGATATTCTCATAACTATGCTAAATTCTATCAATTGTTAAACAAGAATTAGTTTACCCACCGTAATACTTATGCTCTTGAGAGAATCCACTAGTGAAACCTATGGCTGTTGGAAATATGCCCTAGAGGCAATAATAAAAGCATTATTATTATATTTCCTTGTTCATGATAATTGTCTTTTATTCATGCTATAACTGTATTGTCCGGAAATCGTGATACACGTGTGAATACATAGACTACAATCGTCCTAGTAAGCCTCTAGTTGACTAGCTCGTTGGTCAACAGATAGTCATGGTTTCGACTATGGACATCGGATGTCATTGACAAGCGGGATCACGTCATTAGGAGAATGGCGTGATGGACAAGACAATCCTAAGCATAGCACAAGATCGTGTAGTTCGTTTTGCTAGAGCTTTTCCAATGTCAAGTATCTCTTCCTTAGACCATGAGATCGTGTAACTCCGGATACCGTAAGAGTGCTTTGGGTGTACCAAGCGTCCTGGCGTAAGCGGGTGACTATAAAGGTGCACTACGGTATCTCGAAAGTGACCATTGGGTTGACACGGATCGAGGCTGGGATTTGTCACTCCGTATTACGGAGAGGTATCACTAGGGCCCACTCGGTAATGCATCATCATAATGAGCTCAAAGTGATCAAGTGTCGGTCACGGGATCATGCATTCTGATCGAGTAAAGTGACTTGCCGTAGCGAGACTAACGAGGTATTGGGATACCGACGATCGAGTCTCGGGCAAGTAACATACCGTCGACAAAGGGAATAGAATACGGGTTGCTTGAACCCTTGACATCGTGGTTCATCCGATGACAACATCGAGGAGCATGTAGGAGCCAACATGGGTATCCAGATCCCGCTGTTGGTTATTGACTTGAGGTAGTCTCGGTCATGTCGCATGTCTCCCGAACCCGTAGGGTCTACATAAGGTTCGGTGGCGCTAGGGTTAATAGGAAGACAAGTATGTGATTACCGAATGGTCCGGAGGTAAAGATTTATATATGGAAAGTGGTTAAGCGGACTCAGGAAAGTTTGGGGTATCTGGGTAAATGCAGGGGCCACGGGAGGGTTCAGGAGGTCCACGGAGGGCCACCCCTCGGGGGCCACATGGGCTAAGTGGGAGAAGGAGCCAGCCCCGGTGGGCTGGGCGCACCTCCCACCTAGGCCCATCGGCTAGGGTTTGGGAGGGTAAACCCTAAAGGGCGCCCCAGCTTGGGGGCAAGCCACCTCCCTCCTCCCTTGGCCGCCGCCCCATCTAGGGTTTACCCTAGATGGCCGGCCCCCTTGCCCTCTCCTCCTATAAATAGAGGGGTGGGGGGAGGCTGCCAACACAATTGAAGGCGCATCCTCCCTCCCCAACACCTCTCTTTCTCCACATGAGCTTGGCGAAGCCCTGGGAGAACTACTGTACCAATCGCACCACGCCGTCGGCTGCCATTGGAATTGTCTTCCTCAACCTCTCCTTCACTCTTGCTGGATCAAGGCGGAGGAGGCGCCATCGTCCCGTCGTGTGTTGAACACGGAGGTGCTGTCCTTTCAGCACTTTGGTCATCGGTGATCGGAATCACGTTGGGAGCGTCTTCATCATCACCACTCCCTCGAGCGCTTCCGTACTCGATCTACAAGTGGTATGTAGATGCAAACTCTCTCTAGTAACTCGTTGCTTAGATGAACTCATAGATAGATCTTGGTGAAACCGTAGGAAAATTTTAATTTTCTGCAGCGTTCCCCAACGGTGGCATCATGAGCTAGGTCTATCGTAGTTCTCTTTGCACGAGTAGAACACAATTTTGTTGTGGGCGTGGATCTTGTCAACTTACTTGCCGTTACTAGTTGTTTCTTGCTTCCGCGGTATTGTGGGATGAAGCGGCCCGGACCAACCTTACGTGCTCTTCGTGAGACCGGTTCCACCGACTAACATGCACTAGTTGCATAAGGTGGCTGGCGGGTGTCTGTCTCTCCTACTTTAGTTGGGCGGATTCGATGAACAGGGTCCTTATGAAGGGTAAATAGAAGTTGACAAGATCACGTTGTGGTTATTCGTAGGTAAGAAAGCGTTCTTGCTAGAACCCAATTGCAGCCACGTAAAAGATGCAACAACAATTAGAGGGCGTCTAACTTGTTTTTGCAGCAATTGTCATGTGACGTGATATGGCCAAGTTGTGATGAATGATGATATATTGTGATGTATGAGATCATGTTCTTGTAATAGGAATCACGACTTGCATGTCGATAAGTATGACAACGGCAGGAGCCATAGGAGTTGTCTTTATTTTTTTGTATGACCTGCGTGTCATTGAAGAGCGCCATGTAATTTACTTTACTTTGTTGCTAAACGCGTTAGCCATAGAAGTAGAAGTAGTCGTTGGCGTGACAACTTCATGGAGGCACGATGATGGAGATCATGATGATGGAGATCATGGTGTCATGCGGTGACAGGATGATCATGGAGCCGAAGATGAAGATCAAAGGAGCTATATGATATTGGCCATATCATGTCACTACTTTATAATTGCATGTGATGTTTATTATGATTATGCATCTTGTTTACTTAGAGCGACGGTAGTAAATAAGATGATCCCTTAGAATAATTTCAAGAAGTGTTCTCCCTAAGCGTGCACCGTTGCTACAGTTCGTCGCTTCTAAGCACCACGTGTTAATCGGGTGTGATGGATTCTTACGTTCACATACAACGGGTGTAAGCAAGATTTACACGCAGAAACACTTAGGGTTAACTTGCGAGCCTAGCATGTGAAGACATGGCCTCGGAACACGGAGACCGAAAGGTCGAACACGAGTCGTATGGAAGATACGATCAACATGAGAATGTTCACCGGCGCAGACTAGTCCGTCTCACGTGTTGATCGGACACGGCCTGAGTTGACTCGGATCGTGTAACACTTAGATGACTAGAGGATGTCTAATCTAAGTGGGAGTTCATTAATAATTTGATTAGATGAACTTAATTATCATGAACTTAGTCTAAAACTTTTGAATTATATGTCTTGTAGATCAAATGGCCAGCGCTCATGTCAACTTGAACTTCAACGCGTTCCTAGAAAACCAAGCTGAAAGATGGCGGCAGCAACTATACGGACTGGGTCCGGAACCCGAGATCATCCTCATAGCTGCCAGAAACAATCGTCCTAGAAGGACCGCTAGGTGGCGCTCCGTCGAGAACCAAGACATTATGAATGCTTGGCAGTCTCGTCTTGATGATTACTCCCTCGTTCGATGCGGCATGCTTTCTGACTTAGAACCGGGCTCCAAAAGCGTTTTGAGCATCACGGAGCATATGAGATGTTGAAGAGCTGAAACTTGTTTTCCAAGCTCACGCCGGTCGAGAGATATGACATCTCGATAAGTTCTATAGTTGTAAGATGGAGGAAAACAGTTACGTCGGTGAGCACATTACGAAGATGTGCAGGTTGCACAACCGTATGACCCGCTGAATATTAACCTCCACGATGAGGCGGTCATTGACAGAATCCTCGATCGCTCCCACCAAGCTACAAGAGCTTTGTGATGAACTACAACATGCGGGATGGTAAAGACCATTCTGAAGTGTTCTCTATCTTTGAAGTCAGCCGAGGTTGAAATCAAGAAAGAACATCAAGTGTTGATGGTCAATAAGACCACTAAGTTTAAGAAGGGCAAGGGCAAGAAGAACTTCAAGAAGGACGGCAAGGAGGTTGCCGCGCCCGTAAACAAGTTGCGGGAAGAAGTCAAAGAATGGACCCAAGCACGAGGCTGAGTGCTTTTATTGCAAGGGAAGGGTCCTTTGAAGCGGAACTGCCCCAAATACTTAGCGGATAAGAAGGCCGGCAACACCAAAGGTATATTTGATATACATGTAATTGATGTGTACCTTACCGATGTCGTAGTAACTCCGGTATTTGATACGGTGCCGTTGCTCACATTTGTAACTCTGGCGGGGAGCTGCGGAATAAGCGGAGGCTGGCGAAGGGCGAGGTGACGATGCGCGTCGGGAATGGTTCGAGTCGATGTGATCGCCGTCGACACGCTACCTCTTCATTTACCCACGGGATTAGTTATGAACCTTAATAATTGTTATTTGGTGCCAAGTTTGAGCATGAATATTGTATTTGGATCTCGTTTAATGCGAGATGGCTACTCATTTAAATCCGAGAATAATGGTTGTTCTATTTATATGAGAGATATGTTTTATGGTCATGCTCCGATGGTCAATGGTTTATTCTTAATGAATCTCGGCGTAGTATTACACATGTTCATAACGTGAATACCAAAAGATGTAAAGTTGATAACGATAGTCCCACATACTTGTGGCATCGCCGCCTTGGTCACATTGGTGTCAAGCGCATGAAGAAGCTCCATGCTGATGGACTTTTGGAGTCTCTTGATTATGAATCATTTGACACATGCGAACCATGCCTCATGGGCAAGATGACCAAGACTCCATTCTCGGAACAATGGGCGAGCAACCAACTTGTTGGAAATCATACATACCGATGTGTGCGGTCCAATGAGCGTTGAGGCTCATGGAGGATATCGTTATGTTCTCACTCTCACGAGATGACTTGAGTAGATATGGGTATGTCTACTTGATGAAACACAAGTCGAGACCTTTGAAAAGTTCAAGGAATTTCAGAATGAAGTAGAGAATCAACGTGACCGAAAGATAAAATTCTTACGATCGATCGTGGAGGAGAATATTTAAGTCACGAATTTGGTACACACTTAAGAAAATGTGGAATCGTTTCACAACTAACGCCGCTGGAACACCTCGGTAATAACGGTGTGTCCGAGCGTCGTGTCGCACTCTATTGGATATGGTGCGATCTATGATGTCTCTTACCGATTTACCGCTATCATTTTGGGGATACGCTCTAGAGACAGCTACATTCACTTTAAATAGGGCACCGTCTAAGTCCGTTGAGGCGACACCGTATGAATTATGGTTTGGGAAGAAACCTAAGTATCGTTTCTAAAAGTTTGGGGATGCGATGCTTATGTCAAGAAACTTCAACCTGAAAAGCTCGAACCCAAGTCGAAATCGTCTTCATAGGATACCCTAAGGAAACCTTTGGGTATACCTTCTACCTTAGATCCGAAGGCAAGATCTTTGTTGCCGAGAGCGGAACCTTTCGGAAAAGAGTTTCTCTCGAAAGAAGTAAGTGGGAGGAAAGTAGAACTTCGATGAAGTACTACCTCTTGAGCAGGAAAGTAGTGCAGCTCGGAAAATGTTCTGTGATGCCTACACCAAGCGAAGAGGAAATTCATGATGATGATCAAGGTACTTGGATCAAGCTGCTCTTGAACCGTGGGTCCACTAGGACACGTTCCGCACTGCAGTGAATGCAGCAACCCTGTCACGGAAATCATGTTGTTAGACAACGGTGAACCTTGAACTATGAAGAAGCAATGGCGGGCCCAGATTCCAACAAATGGCTAGAAGCCATGAAGTCGAGATAGAATCCATGTATGAAAACAAAGTGTGGACTTTGGTGACTTGCCGATGATCGTGGCGATAGAAAACAAATGGATTTTTAAGAGGAAGGCGGACGCGGATGGTAATGTCACCATCTATAAAGCTCGACTTGTCGCTAAGGGTTATCGGCAAGTTCAAGGGATTGACTACGATGAGACTTTCTCTCCGTAGCGAAGCTTAAGTCCGTCCGAATCATGTTAGCAATTGCCGCATACTATGATTATGAGATATGGCAGATGGACGTCAAAACAGCATTCTTAACGGCTATCTTAAGGAAGAGCTGTATATGATACAACCGGAAGGTTTTGTCGATCCCAAGAATCTTGACAAAGTATGCAAGCTCCAGCGATCCATTTATGGGCTGGTGCAAGCATCTCGGAGTTGGAACATTCGCTTTGATGAGATGATCAAAGCGTTTGGGTTTATCTTGAGACTTATGGAGAAGCCTGCGTTTACAAGAAAGTGAGTGGGAGCTCTGTGGCATTTCTCATATTATATGTAGATGACATACTTGATGGGAAATGATATAGAATTCTTGGACAACATTAAGGCCTACTTGAATAAGTGTTTTTCAATGAAGGACCTTGGAGAAGCTGCTTATATATTAGGCATCAAGATCTATAGAGATAGATCGAGACGCCTCATAGGTCTTTCACAAAGCACATACCTTGATAAGATTTTGAAGAAGTTCAAAATGGATCAGTCCAAGAAGGGGTTCTTGCCTGTTTTGCAAGGTGTGAGATTGAGCTCAGCTCAATGCCCGACCACGGCAAAAGATAAAGAAGAGATGAGTGTCATCCCCTATGCCTCAGCCATAGGATCTATTATGTATGCCATGCTGTGTACCAGACCTGATCTTGATCGAAGGTGGACGGCGTGAATGCCCCTCGGTCGTCCTGGCTTTGTGTCTCTTCGGGGTCGTAGCCGGCATCGGAGGCACCGCTAACGGCCGGCGCACCACCCTCGAAGATGATGTGTTGCATGTAGTCGTCGTCGCCGGAGGCCGGCATTCCGTCGAACAGGTTGCGTGCGCCCGACAGCACGTCGGCTGGCATGTGTCGTGCGCGTTTTCTCGCGCCTCCGGATGACAAGCCACCGGTCACCGGTGTGGCGTTGAGGTCGATGGGCATGAGCGCGAGTGTGGAAGGCGCCACCACGCTCACCTCACGCGAACACCCCCCGGGGAGTCAGGAGGCCCGTGGGTAGACGTGGAAGCCGGGTATCGGCTGCTGATGCGTCTCCAACGTATCTATAATTTTTGATTGTTCCATGCTATATTATATTCTGTTTTAGATGTTTAATGGGCTTTATTATACACTTTTATATTATTTTTGGGACTAATCTATTAATCGGAGGCCCAACCCAAATTGCTGTTTTTTTGCCTATTTTAGTGTTTCGAAGGAAAAGGATATCAAACAGAGTCCAAACGGAATGAAACCTTCGGGAACGTGATTTTTGGAACAAACGTGATCCAGAGGACTTGGAGTCTACGTAAAGAAATCAACGAGGAAGGCATGTGGCAGGGAGGCGCGCCCACCTCCCCCAGGCGCGCCCTCCACCCTCGTGGGCCCCTCGTTGCTCCACCGACGTAGGTCTTCCTCCTATATATACCCATGTACCACGAAAACATCGAATCTGAGCCAAAACCTTATTTCCACCGCCGCAACATTACGTACCGTGAGATCCCATCTTGGGGCCTTTTTGGCGCCCACTTGGAGGGGCATTGATCACGAGAGGGCTTCTACATCAACACCATAGCCTCTCCGATGATGTGTGAGTAGTTTACCTCAGACCTTCGGGTCCATAGTTATTAGCTAGATGGCTTCTTCTCTCTATTTGGATGTCAATACAAAGTTCTCCTCGATTCTCTTGGAGATCTATTCGATGTAATCTTCTTTTGCGGTGTGTTTGTCGAGATCCGATGAATTATGGGTTTATGATTAAGATTATCTATGAACAATATTTGAATCTGCTCTGAATTCTTTTATGTATGATTGGTTATCTTTGTAAGTCTCTTCGAATTATCAGTTTGGTTTGGCCTACTAGATTGATCTTTCTTGCAATGGGAGAAGTTCTTAGCTTTGGGTTCAATCTTGCGGTGTCCTTTCCCATGTGGATGTTAGGGCAGCAAGGCACATATTGTATTGTTGCCATCGAGGATAAAAAGATGGGGTTTATATCATATTGCATGAGTTTATCCCTCTACATCATGTCATCTTACTTAAAGCATTACTCTGTTCTTATGAACTTAATACTCTAGATGCATGCTGGATAGCGGTCGATGTGTGGAGTAATAATAGTAGATGCAGAATCGTTTCGGTCTACTTGTCACGGACGTGATGCCTAAATACATGATCATACCTAGATATTCTCATAACTATGCTAAATTCTATCAATTGTTCGACAGTAATTCGTTTACCCACCGTAATACTTATGCTCTTGAGAGAATCCACTAGTGAAACCTATGGCTGTTGGAAATATGCCCTAGAGGCAATAATAAAAGCATTATTATTATATTTCCTTGTTCATGATAATTGTCTTTTATTCATGCTATAACTGTATTGTCCGGAAATCGTGATACACGTGTGAATACATAGACTGTCGTCCTAGTAAGCCTCTAGTTGACTAGCTCGTTGGTCAACAGATAGTCATGGTTTCGACTATGGACATCGGATGTCATTGATAACGGGATCACGTCATTAGGAGAATGGCGTGATGGACAAGACAATCCTAAGCATAGCACAAGATCGTGTAGTTCGTTTTGCTAGAGCTTTTCCAATGTCAAGTATCTCTTCCTTAGACCATGAGATCGTGTAACTCCGGATACCGTAAGAGTGCTTTGGGTGTACCAAAGCGTCACAACGTGGCGGGTGACTATAAAGGTGCACTACAGGTATCTCGAAAGTGACCATTGGGTTGACACGGATCGAGGCTGGGATTTGTCACTCCGTATTACGGAGAGGTATCACTAGGGCCCACTCGGTAATGCATCATCATAATGAGCTCAAAGTGATCAAGTGTCGGTCACGGGATCATGCATTGCTTGATGCTGAGTAAAGTGACTTGCGATAGCGAGACTAACGAGGTATTGGGATACCGACGATCGAGTCTCGGGCAAGTAACATACCGTCAGACAAAGGGAATAGAATACGGGGTTGCTTGAACCCTTGACATCGTGGTTCATCCGATGACAACATCGAGGAGCATGTGGGAGCCAACATGGGTATCCAGATCCCGCTGTTGGTTATTGACTTGAGGTAGTCTCGGTCATGTCTGCATGTCTCCCGAACCCGTAGGGTCTACACACTTAAGGTTCGGTGACGCTAGGGTTAATAGGAAGACAAGTATGTGATTACCGAATGGTCCGGAGGTAAAGATTTATATATGGAAAGTGGTTAAACGGACTCCGGAAAGTTTCGGGGGTATACCGGTAAAGTACCGGGGCCACCGGGAGGGTTCCGGAGGTCCACCGGGAGGGGCCACCCCTCCCGGGGGGCCACATGGGCTAAGTGGGAGAAGGAGCCAGCCCCTGGTGGGCTGGGCGCACCTCCCCACCTAGGCCCATGCGGCTAGGGTTTGGGGAGGGGTAAACCCTAAAGGGGGCGCCCCCCTAGCTTGGGGGGCAAGCCACCCTCCCCTCCTCCCTTGGGCCGCCGCCCCATCTAGGGTTTACCCTAGATGGCGCCCCCCTTGCCCTCTCCTCCTATAAATAGAGGGTGGGGGAGGCTGCCAACACAATTGAAGGCGCATCCTCCCTCCCCAACACCTCTCTTTCTCCTTGAGCTTGGCGAAGCCCTGCCGAGAACTACCGTACCAACCGCACCACGCCGTCGTGCTGCCATTGGAATTGTCTTCCTCAACCTCTCCTTCACTCTTGCTGGATCAAGACGGAGGAGACGCCATCGTCCCGTACGTGTGTTGAACACGGAGGTGCTGTCCTTTCAGCACTTTGGTCATCGGTGATCGGAATCACGTTGGGAACGTCTTCATCATCACCACTCCCTCGAACGCTTCCGTACTCGATCTACAAGTGGTATGTAGATGCAAACTCTCTCTAGTAACTCGTTGCTTAGATGAACTCATAGATAGATCTTGGTGAAACCGTAGGAAAATTTTAATTTTCTGCAACGTTCCCCAACAATGGCCCCCCGGGTCTATCTTCCATCATATTAAATCTTCCAACACTTAGCTATTTTTATTGCCGTTTATTTTACTTTGCATCTTTATTTACTCTTTATCATAAAAATACCAAAAATATTATCTTATCATATCTATCAGATCTCACTCTAGTAAGTGACCGTGAAGGGATTGACAACCCCTTTATCACGTTGGTTGTGAGGTTCTTATTTGTTTGTGTAGGTGCGTGGGACTCGAGCGTGATCTCCTACTGGATTGATACCTTGGTTCTCAAAAACTGAGGGAAATACTTATGCTACTTTACTGCATCACCCTTTCCTCTTTAAGGAAAAACCAACGCAGTGCTCAAGAGGTAGCAGGCTGCGTCGCTGACGCGCGGGGCGAGTCGGGCAACACCATCCGAGGGAACGCGGATGAGTCGGTGCTGTCCGCGGCCACGACGGCGTTGACGAGGCCGTGCTGGCCAGGGTTTAACCCTAGCAGAATTAGTGCCTCCCTCGTTGCCGCCGCAACGCGGGCGTTGGTGGCCTCCTGCTGTGCGGCGGCGGCCGCCGCAATGGCTTCGTCCCTCGCGTCCGCCGCTTGCCTCCGGCCCTTTCTCTTCGCCTACTCCCTTGCCCGCTCTTTGGGCATCAGCTTCTTCTTCGGCTTGGGCGCGGCCGCTGTCTTGCGGGGGGCGTGAGGCTTTCCTTTGCGGAGGGGGCGGTCGTCATGCCGGACGAGGCGAGGCCGGCGGCGGCGTCGAGGTCGTCGGCCATGGTGGGCGGTGGGAGCGCGCGCGGGCGGGAGCGTTTTTGGGGAAAATGGAGGGAAATGATGGAGGCTGTCACCGACCAACGGGCCAGGGGGAGAGGAGAAGGCGAGCGCGCGCGTCTCCGTCTCGTTTCCGTACCCACACAAATCCGGCTAAAAAATGGGCTGGGAATGGGTCGGCAGGAGGACGAAAAGCAGACGCGCGTCCGTTTGGGTCGGCGCGCTGGACCGACTTTTCTGTCCGTGCCTTCCCAAACGGACGCCCGCGGGCGAAATGGGTCGCCCTGTTGGAGTTGCTCTAAGCTACGTACTTTCTCCGTCTGGAATTAGTTGACGATCAAACAGATGTATCTAGACGCAGGGAGTACATTGTAACTCGTGTAGTTCATGAGTATGTATGGATTAAAACCATGTTGATAAATTTGAGCTTGTTTTTTTCGTTGCACCTGTGATGCACGAATTGCTGGTGCTCTACCTGATTCCATCTCAATACCAAGTTAACATTTTGGGAATCAAATAGGACCCAGAAGTTATGACATAAATCTGGCAAATTACTCTGCACACGGCCGTCACCTTTCGCGCTGACAGGCTCCAAGGCAGTCTTTCTCGCGATCCTTTACATCCTCGCATCCATGGCCTGAACACTGAAGACAAGATTCAGGCCACGGATGGGAGGAGAGCTGCGCTCGCCGATGGCTCATCTGATTTGCTTACGTATCTTGGAATTGACAGAGAAGAAAATTGAACACGGTGACCCCGTGAGGATAGGCGTAACGGATTACCACATGGGAGTGACAAAAACAGATGCCCATCTGACCTCACTAGTGATGTCAACGAGAAAGCATCCTCCTCAACCACCGTGCTTCCAAGTTCCAATTTGTCGCAAGAGCTATTTTGCCGTGTAAAAAAAACAACCCCGGCCACAAGCTATTTTGCCATGGCCGCACTTCATTAGTTGTCACCTGTAAATTCTTACACGAACACTGTATGTACAGCAGCACAGAAGAACTCACCGCAGAGTGCATATTCTGCAGTATACAAGTATCTTACAGGCTTGTGATGGTCAGATACCTAAGTAACTACTACCCCATGCACATACGAGCTACATCTACAAGACGACATCGAATTGCACCATCGGGGTCGCCGTCTTGCTGCCGATGAACCGCTCCGACTGCGCCCTGCGCAGCGCGCTCGGGCCGGGGACGACCGGGGACGACCCCGCCTCCGGGCTGCCGCCGCTCTCCTCCGGGATGGACGTCAGCGCCCCGGACCACGGCGACCCCGTGCCGCTGTAGCCGCCGTGGCCGTACCCCTCGTACGCCCGGTAGCGGTCGTGTCTCGCCCCGCGCGCCGACGCCAGCCGCAGCACCTTGGAGAAGAGCCTCCGGAGCAGGGCGGGGAGCCGCCTCGCGCGCTTCCTGCGGCCGGCTGGCTGAACGCCCGGGGTGGCGGCGGGGAGGTGCGGCATGGAGAGCGAGCGGCCGGCGAGCGAGCGGCCGGCGAGCGAGCGGCCGGCGAGCACGGCGGCGTCCAGCTGGCGCTTGAAGGCGGTGAGCTCGTACGAGTCGTAGAGCGCGCTGCCGCAGTCCCACAGCACGAGCGCGGCACCAGCAGCACCACCACTGTCATCTGCGGGCTCGTGATCGGCTTGGATGTGCCTCGCCATCTTTATAGCTTTCCCTTTTTTGCTTCGATCAGAGCAGCAAGAAATGGATGAGAGAGGGAAGGAGAGAGGGGCTGGCTCGCTTTACAAGTGGGTGGAGGTGGCATGAACGCGCGGCGCGCAGCGTGTGATAAAGGGGGCGGACGAGCTCGCTCACGGCTCACACGACACGATCGACCTCCGTCTCCACTTGCGGCCGATCGACGTGAGTGAAAAAGGAGATGGTGATCCAAAGGTGGATTTGGGAGTGGGACGCACTCTTTGTGGGGGATTGATGATTAGGTGTAAACGCATACGCTTATCTGTCGCACAGTAAGCACTTAATTTACTTGAGTGGCTTGACCATTAAACTTTGGATCATAATTTCCATGGAAGACCTGACGATCGAGGCGTACGTGGATATATCATATATGGACGCTTTTGTTTATTGTTAGAAGGAGATCATGTCCACGTCCGTATTGATCAGAGGCCAACTACTGCCTCAAGACCATTTTGAACTTCAAACTTGCATGTCTTTCAGAGAGCAACAGCGGATAAAAATATTCCATAGTATTTTTTCTCAACGCATTCAAACATTATTGGAGGAGCGCAAGCGGAATTAGACAAAGATGGATCAGAGATCTTATCATCCATGTAACGGATGAATTATTCCACTCTAGGGAGTTAGGGTAACGGTGTCGACGAACCCCCCAAGTCATAAGAGCGATTCCGGCGCTTGTCCTGGATAGATCGAATAGCTTGCTTGGTAACGGACGAAACCTGCATAAACAAAAACACCCACCAAGAAGAGGAAGACATCGTTGTTTCTGTTTTTCCGCCGGTCCTCGCCTCAGGTGACCTCTCCAATTCGGTTTTGTAAGACCGATGTATTTTCGTTCTCAGTAATGGAAATGGGACAGCCCGGTTCAAAAAGAAAAAAGAAAGATGACCTCTCCAGTGCCAGGAGGCAGGGGAAGGCCTGATCAATGCTTGGAGAGTAGGATTAAGGGGTTTTCACCGTTATGTTTATATGTGCACTTTAGCTATATGTAAGTTGCATGTTTTTTAACTTGGCCCTGTTCCGGGTCAATCAATTTTGTCAAGGTCTTCTTAGAAAACTTCAATATTTTAATTTGTTTTAGTTTTTTATTTCTATTTTTTCTTCTTTTAAGGGTAATACCAAGGCATTTGTTCTTAAAGTTTTTCTTACGGGTGTGCCTTTTTATGTTGTTATTGTGTTCGGGCTGTAGGCTACTTCAGCCTAATTGATGTTTTGGGCCTTCCGGTCATTTATGAGCAAATGCATGAGTTGGGCTATGTGAGGGAAATCGGTTGAATGCAAATTTTGGCCAGTCGATTTCTATTGTATATGGTTGTTTTGTGTCCGTTTGATCAGATTTCAAAGTCGATGAATAATCGACTAGCCCAAACTCTAAATTCAGGCATCTGTTCCATACTCGGTCCCTTAGATATGCATACCACCATCGTATCAGTGGAGAGGCATAAATTAATTGTCATCTGGCTTTAACTATCCCCACCATTGTTGTTGAAATCATAGAGCTACCGTTATTTGGACCATATCCATTCAACTATTACACCCCCTCTTAACTTTGGCAGTACTGTCTACTATATCGTATTTCAGGTTTCATTGTGCTCTTGGTCTTCTTCTCTAGATCCATAAAAGCATCAGTTCAGCTTCTTGCCTTGCAAGAGGTGGCGGTAGTGGTCGGAAGTTCTCACCTATTAAGGTGTTTCGCTGATGCGACTCTTCAAAATCTTTGGGGTTTGTGCACGACTGATGTATTGTAAGAAACCCAAAGGGTATACGTCTATGACCATTAAATAGACCAGAAAAAAATACACATATAAGCATACAGATCGAAATGACAAGTGAATGTGATCCTCTCATGTTCTTCCAGATGGATGAAAATTTGAGAGAATCAAGAATACCCATCAAGGTAAAAAAGTGAGAGTACTTGGAAAGCCTCTCAAACATTTGACCGATCAGTGAAAGTGTGCAATGATCCTTGCGCATCTCTCTGTTAGATTTCATGTAATCAATACATATTCTATATCTAGTAATCATTCTAGTCAATATTGGTTCATTGTGTTTATTAGGAATAGTTGTAAAAACCTCCATTCTTAGAAACGCAATAAACTGGGCTTACCCATTTGCAATAGGACAAGGGAGAATAGTTACCGCCTCAAGTAGCCTAATTACCTATTTTCTTAACACTTCTTTCATTCTAGGACTCAGATGATGCTAATGCTTTATCATGAGCTTCACTCCTTTTAGAAAAAAATATATGGGCACACAATGAGGGGGTCTATACCTTATTAGGTTAATCATGGAGTATTCAAATGCATGTCGATCCTCAATATATTCATAAGTTGACCCTACTCATGTGCTAAAAGTTAAGCAATTAGAATCACACATTATTTTTAAGTTTCATAGAGAACCATATTTGAGTTCTTCTAACAACGGTTTAAGATACATTGTGTGGTTTTTCATCATCCCTTAGTCCCCAAGTCTCACACATGCTTGCACTAATGAAGCTTTATTAAGTAGTTCATTAAATCCACCTTTTTCCACATCTTTGAGGCATTCTTCATTTCCTAGAAGACTCCTTTCAAGGTTGTCGGATGGAACACCAAGATGATTAAGGTGCACTATTGTATCTCTTTCTCTAGGAAACCAACAAAAATGTTTTATTATTGAACTTCGAGACCGGAAAATTCCGCATTGTCTTGTCTGAATAGGGGTGTAATACTCTCATGTCTGCAATCAATAATTGCTTATGCAGTGTTCAAAGATAGTCTCACAAAAATATTTGTGCCAAACAGATGTTTAGGCATTTCGATAACAAAAAAGCACGGGATAAATAAAACCTCCAACCAAGAGATGAACACACAAAAGAATGCCCTCATGAATTTCGTGGAGATATTAGTTGATCTTATCTCATAATGGTAGATACCCTTATCAATCTCTTCGAAGTTTGAGTAGGATATCACACTTATAATCGAGCCAAGATTAGAAATACCATAATAAGATGTATCATTGAAAGAACCAATGAATAGCCGACTTACTCAGGGTTTTACCTTTGGATTTATTTTCCCCTAGAGCATGCTTATTTATCCAAGGTAATGACCTTGTATTCTCCCAACTCGGATGACAAAAAGTTCTTTAATCACATTAATACATGGACCGATCATCCCATCATTCACTTCCACCTTCTTGGTTTTCCTAGTCATGTTTGGTTTTCTGACTTATATGAACCAAATGTGCCGGTACAAGAGAAGATCTATGTACTTTTGATAGGTACAAAGATAGGACCGTCTTTTGATGAGATGAGATCGATATTGTTGGAGGACACTTTGACGACATGAGTGTGTTGAATACTGATGGTGCACCTGAGCAATTGCTAAACCAATTCAAGTATGGTTACTGACAATGCTAGAAACATGTTAATATGATCATAAGATCAATCCTTGCATGCAATCAAATAACAAACCAGTAAGATATGCAATCTAAATTAAGGATTTAAGATGAAGTAATTGTTTGAGAAAGTGGGGTTTGTAAATGGGGTCTCATCGACTCTCATGCCCATGGCTAAGAGTAGCAAACATTAAAACTCAACCAAACAATACCCAAACCCTAGTCACCCTAAGGGGGTATTTAAGGAGGGACAAGAGTGGAGAGGGTTCAGCCAGCCAAACGATGGGGGCAGGGGGTCTGAATCCCTCCCTAGGCCGGTTTTATACCTAAGTGTGAACTCTAAAGTCTTCTTGTTTGAAAGGATTGAAGCTGTTGACTAAGGGAGTTAAATAGGCAATGCAAATATTTATCTTGTTTTAGCAAATATAGGAATGTGAATATTAATTAGGTTATAGAGAAATGCAACTACGGTGATACAACCTATATGATAAGACAAAGCAAGCTACACAAGGTGGAGGTAGGGGAACGAAATAACCACAAGTCAAATGAAGATTTATCTCAAAGTCGTAAAGCTCCCCGCCATATCCACTAGTGCCCCCAATCGTTTCACATTGCAGGATCTCGATTGGCCCACATACCAACTAGTCTTTCCTGCACACTTTGTGCTCACCTGTGTGCACCCGGGACCAACTTCCCAGTCGACTACCCATCCTAAAATCACTCCATGCCAAGCATGCTTATCTTGGAGGTTCTTTGGAGATGAGCTTTCGAAAAAGAAGGTGCAACTGGTTGATATGAGTAGTCTATCATTCCTACTAAGCCAGGATGTCACAAAAGTTCACATTCTCGGGGGAGTGCTAATATCCGTTGGAGAGGTGCGGGCAACAAGGCCAGCCGAATGCCATTGAGGCTCACCTTCTTCTCGTTGAGTCTCTCATGCAATTGAAGATCTCAATCACTCTTTGTTGGTCTTGAGGTGACCAGCAAACCTTCACAAACTTTCTCGAAGTTCTATATACAAGTTGGATGCTTTCGATGGACTAGTACCGCCGTTTATCATAGATTTCATTGACAACGCACCTACTGTCACAGATGGGTTTTGTCATATATTCATCATAGATGTAAAAAAATGACATTTTTATCGCAAATGATATTTTTCATAGAAGTCCATTTTCAATAGTGTGTTCACTCTCCTTTTTATGTTTTAGATTATATCTATTTCTACTTTGATCCTTTAGGTGCGTGACCCTTTAGGTTCAAACACATTTGGACATAGCCTGAGTACATCAATCCCTAGTTGCTAGTGTCCCCTAGTAGGAGGTGCCAATTCCCAAATGTAAGATTATATTGGTCGAACCTACATAATGTTGCATGCATGCTATTCCTTTTGGCTCATGATATTGGTAAAGCTCGGGCTCAAACTACTCATTCTATAGAGAGGAAAATCTCATATCAACTGACCATTCCTTACAACATGCTTCATGTCAAACAGGAAAACCAGATTTATAACGACCCAATTACAAGGTAGCATTTGGCAATCGCAAAGTAAGTCAGTGCACATCTCAAGTACGTGCAACAATCTAAAGTCTAAGGACATAGAATGCACATCATAGTAGATAAAAAAAACATTCTCGTTCTGTCTCAAGTCGGGTCTATCCAACCCCATGTTCATAACATGTGTTCACATTATTGGTTTGACATCTCCATGTCCATGAACTACGAAATATATTCATAAACCAATACATGTGCCAATCTAATATTCATATGTGTCCTCACATGAATTCCAACTAGGGACTATTTTAGAATGATCATTCAAGTATAGAGTTTTAGAGACATGTCTCATACTTGCCAATCAATACAAATGATATGATTTAAGGAACATATAATAATTCATGGATCTCAGAAAATATGATCATCACTATGATTGCCTCTAGGGCAGGGGCGAAGTCCATTGGACCGACCCTAATGCACAGGAATACGGGTGCAAGAAAAAAAATTAGTAGTAACTATCACAAAAAAGGCCCTGTGCATCAGGTTGGCCCAAGACTAGTGCATCAGGGTCTGTCTTTCCAGGCAGATGCACGCCTCCACACTGGGCCGAAGTAGGCCAATCGCACAAAGCAGTTTGCTTCCCAGCCCACATCACATACACCACACTGGTGGTTGCACACTTTGATTTTGATCGATCGATTGATTAGTCTTTCCTTACCTAAAAAAAAGATGAATTAGTCTTTCCCCTGTTTGTGCGTGCGTAGCCCTTCCATACGCCTCGCGCAGACAAGTCAAAGGCGGCGGCCTGGCGGCGATAGGGACGCTGGAGGCCGCAGTACCGTCCACCATACGCACGCCTGAATCCCGACGCATTGATGCGCACACGATAATGGTGCACGCCGCAATTTCGAATCTGGCCGGTCCGGCTCTCGGCAATTTGGCAATCTGTTCATTCTTTCGTTTCATCCTTAGATTGCAAAGAACACCGATTCTGGTACTGTCCTTGACCTGCTTTTTCTGTATTACAAATTGCAACAATTATTATAAATTGTAGTCAATAGGTTAAATCTCTATGTTTTGGCAAAACGTGGGAAATTTCTAGGGTTATACCTTCTAATTAGAATATACTTTATCTGTTTATACAAGTTTCCATACCGTCGACAAGTAAAAATGTGCTAAAGGTAATTCTCAAATTTGGGTCATTTAAATACTTTCATGGGATCTACTTGAATGTTCATTCTATTTCTTATGCCGTTTCCTAGTATATTTTGGAATTTGGGAATGCAAGACACCCTTTTCAAATAATTTTATCTCTTGTTTTTATCATTATAGCAAACATTTGAGTGCCTAATTTTTTATATATCATCTTCTATTATGTCCAAAAATCTACATTAGAAGCTGCGAAACACACCTTTATTCAATATGTCACCGCTCGAAAATTTTGCACTATGTTGAAGTGGTGCATCGGGTACCATTTGCTCCAGCTCCGCCCCTGCTCTAGGGCATATTTCTAAGAATTTCCCCATTCTCCATGCCTACACCTACATATATATAAGTTGATTCATATGTGTATGCAAAGACTTCTAAACCAAGTTACCAAAATTGATGATATTGAGTTCATGGCTTAACTCTTGGAACATTGCTTCATCAAGGGGTGAAGATATCGGCAAGTTTATTCTCCTTTCGAACATGAGATATGACATTATTACCATGAACAACATGACCACAAAGGAAATGGCGGTGAATGTCAATGTGTTTGGTTCCACCATGACAATAGAACTTTCATTGTCACATATAAGGTCAAGGTTCCTGTCGGTGTCAAAACCGGCGGATCTCGGGTAGGGGGTCCCGAACTGTGCGTCTAAGGCGGATGGTAACAGGAGGCAGGGGACACGATGTTTACCCAGGTTCGGGCCCTCTCGACGGAGGTAATACCCTACTTCCTGCTTGATTGATCTTGATGATATGAGTATTACAAGAGTTGATCTACCACGAGATCGTAGAGGCTAAACCCTAGAAGCTAGCCTATGGTATGATTGTTGTTGTATATGATCTATCGACTAACCTGGCCTTGGTTTATATAATGCACCAGAGGCCTAGGATAACAAGAGTCCTAGCCGAATACGGCGGTGGGGAGGAGTCCTTGTCTTGATCACCAAGTCTTGTGGAATCTTCCTTGTATGCGGCAGCTGTCCGAACTGGCCCATGAGTATACGACCATGGGGTCCTCGGCCCAATCCAACTGATCGGGAGATGACGTGATGAGTACCCCCTAGTCCAGGACACCGTCAGTAGCCCCCTGAACCGGTCTTCAAGTTGGGGATTGTGATGCCCGGATAATTAAGCTATAATAACCCTCTACTAATGATGCCACGTCACCTCTATTTCTGTTAATAAACTCGCGTTAGTTCAAAACGATTCAAATTCAAATTTTGAATTTAAGTCAAACAATAAAAGTTTTCAAACATTAAAATAAAAATGTTCGGTTTGTACTAAATATTACATAGATAATTATGGTGTAGAGGACACAGTTTTATAAAATGCATAAATATTTTAAATTGAATTAAAACAGAAGAGAAAATAAATAAAAGAAAGAAAATACAAAAGAGAAAAACAAACAAAAAAAGGAAAAGAAACCCCCCCGGGGCTCCAGCCCAGCAGGCCACCGGCCCAACTGGGCCACGACCTGCCAGGCCGGCCCACTCCCTCCCCTGGCCTATACACCCCCTCGGGGCACCGAACCCTAACCCGAACCCCATTCCCCTCGCACTCCTCCCTCTCCCTCCTCTGCCCGATCTGGGGGGCAAACCCCGATCCCATCGCCTTGATGCCGCCGTGCACCGCCGCCTCGCCCTCGTTCTTCCTGGACCCCACCGGCGCCGAGCACCGCCATCCCCGACCTCCCGCCGCCTCACCGCCTCGCCTCCTCCCAGACGCGCAGCGCCCGCGCGCCCCGACGCCTTTCGCCGTCCCGGCTCCACCTCGCCGCCGCCCGGAGCTCCGCGGGCCTCGCCGGAGCCACCTCATCGTCTACCTCGCCGGCCTGCCTCCTCCTCCCCACCGGCCTGCCTCCGCTCCGTCCGCGACGTCTCCGTCCTCCTCCTCGCGCCCACTGCCTAAACCCCACGGCCGTGGTGAGGCCCCGATCTTCTCGTCTCCTCCTAGGCCGCACGCCGCGCTCGTGCGCGTTCTCGTCTTGACTGCGCCCTCAAGGCCTCGTCCGTTCCGGCCGCGGCGCGCT
The DNA here is from genome assembly GCA_021605205.1 of Aegilops longissima. Lineage (NCBI taxonomy): Eukaryota > Viridiplantae > Streptophyta > Magnoliopsida > Poales > Poaceae > Aegilops > Aegilops longissima. The sequence goes on from CM038682.1 coordinate 538,210,363, forward strand.
GCGCTTCGCCCAGCAGCCACCGGCGTGCCGCCTGCGTGATGCGGTTGGCCCGCCCTCTGCTGCCACCGGCGGCTCGCGATCGGCGCCTCGCTCCTCCCCACGAACCGCGCCTCGTCTTTGTTCGCCCGCACTGCCGCACCCACACTGCTGGCGTCCCTCGCCCCTTTTCATTGTCACCGGCCGTGCCCTTGGCGCCGGCGCCCGCCCCACGGCTGGTCTGGGCGAGCTCCTGTCGGTTGGTGGCGCCCGTCGCCCAAGAACGCCTGCTGCCCGCCCAGAATCGCTAGCTCGTGCGCCCGCTAAGGCCAGCCCCTGGCCAATGACAGGAGGGCCCCGCCTCCAGAAACGGTTATTTTTTTAAATAAATAAATAAATAAGTAAAATATATAAAAACAATACTAATATAATTAATAATTAATTAATTAATTAATTAGTGCATTAATTAATCCTATTTAATTAATCTGATTAACTTGTTAGTTTAATTAAATAGTTATTAGTTTAACCAAATCCTAATTAACCTAAAAGCAGTATGACGGTGGGTCCCATGGACCCACACGTCATTGACTAGTCAACACCTCTGTTGACCGCCGACGATCATGCTGATGTCATAATGACATCAGCATGCACTATTCTGGATAATGTTGAATTAAAATAATTAAATTAATCCTAAAAATGATTTAAATCTATTAAAATTAATATAAAATAAACCGTAGCTCGGATGAAAATACTTTCTACATGAAAGTTGCTCAAAACGACGAGACGAATCCGGGTGCGCAGCCCGTTCATCCGCCACACCTCCCTAACCTATCGAACTCGCAACTTTCCCCCTCCGGTTGATCATAGGAAGCGCTGAACACAGGGATATTTTCCGGATGTTTCCCCTTCACCAGTATCACCTCATAGCGTTAGAACACGTCTAGCTCTGCCTGTTATCCTTTTATGCACTTGCTTGCTATGTATTTACTGTTTCTCCCCCCTCTTCTCTTCGGTAGACCCCGTGACGATGCTGATGCCCCTGTGGTCGACTACGTCACCGACGACCCCTCCTTCTTGTCTGAGCAACCAGGCAAGCCCCCCCCTTGATCACCGGATATCGCCTATTCTCTTCTATCTGCTTGCATTAGAGTAGTGTAGCATGTTCTTGCTTTCCGTTAATCCTATCTGATGCATAGCCTGTCCTTGCTACTCATTGTTACCTTTACCTGCAATCCTACATGCTTAGTATAGGATGCTAGTGTTTCATCAGTGGCCCTACATTCTTGTCCGTCTGCCGTGCTATACTATTGGGCCATGATCACTAGGGAGGTGATCACGGGTATATTCTATATATTTTATACATGACACATGTGGTGACTAAAGTCGGGTCAGCTCGTTGAGTACCCATAAGTGATTCGATGAGGGGCTGAAAGGACGGTGGCTCCATCCGGTAGAGGTGGGCACAGGTTCTGACGGCCCCCATTGTTACTTTGTGGCGGAGGCGGCAGGGCAGGTTGAGACCACCTAGAGAGAGGTGGGCACGCCCTGGTCGGCATTCACGGATACTTAACACGCTTAACGAGATCTTGGTATTTGATCCGAGTCAGCTCTTGGCCTATCGCACTAACCAACTCACGAGAGCAGTTATGGGCACTCGGCGCCGTGGTATCGGCCGAAGCCTTCGTGGCGTCAACGATCGGCGGTGCGCGCCGGATTGGGCGTAAGCCTGCTCTTGTATTAAGGGGCTAGTTACGCTTTGGCCGCCCGCATAGCGTGCGAGATGTGCTAAGGCGATGGGCCCTGCCCTGTGCGCTTAGGTTTAGACCGGCGTCTTGACCTCTCTGTTGGCCTAGGTGGGGCTGCGGCGTGTTGATCTTACGAGGCGGCATGACCCATGAAAGTGTGTCGGCCAAATGGGATCAAGCGTGTTGGGTTATGTGGTGCACCCTGCAGGAAGTTAATCTATTGAATAGCCGTGATCTTGATAGCAGGGCGACTTGGAGTTGTACCTTGACCTTATGACAACTAGAACCGGATACTTAATAAAACACACCCTTCCAAGTGTCGATACAACCGGTGGTCGCTCTCTAATAGGGCTACGAGGAGAGGATCGCGGGTAGGATTATGCTATGCGATGCTACTTGGAGGACTTGATCTACTCTCTTCTACATCTTTGCAAGGCGGAGGCTGCGAGCGTAGTCTTGACGAGGATTAGTTATCCCCTCTTATTACGGCATTTCGCAGTTCGGTCCTTGATATGGCCCTTTACACATATACCCATGCATATGTAGTGTAGCTCCTTGCTTGCGAGTACTTTGGATGAGTACTCACGGTTGCTTTCTCCCTCTTTTCCCCTTTCCTTTCTACCTGGTTGTCGCAACCAGATGTCGGAGCCCAGGAGCCATACGGCACCGTCGACGACGACTCCTACTACACCGGAGGTGCTTACTACTACGTGCAGCCCGCTGATGACGACCAGGAGTAGTTAGGAGGATCCCAGGCAGGAGGCCTGCGCCTCTTTCGATCTGTATCCCAGTTTGTGCTAGCCTTCTTAAGGCAAACTTGTTTAACTTATGTCTGTACTTAGATATTTTTGCTTCCGCTGACTCGTCTATGATCGAGCAATTGTATTCGAGCCCTCGAGGCCCCTGGCTTGTATTATGATGCTTGTATGACTTATTTTTGTTTTAGAGTTGTGTTGTGATATCTTCGCGTGAGTCCCTGATCTTGATCGTACACATTTGCGTGCATGATTAGTGTACGATCTGAATCGGGGGCGTCACAGGGATGCTCCTCGATTCTTCCGAACTGTTCTTCATCTTTGGTTGTCAGTCTTGAAAACTAGTTCAACAAATCTTCTCATCAAGTTCGAATGGCGACTCCCCCACCCACCCACCTCAGGCGACTCTCATGGCGATTCTAGGGTTTAACCCTAGGATCTCCTCCCGACGTCCCCAATGGATGGCCTTCTCCATTGGGATTTCTCCCCGAGCCTCAAGGTTGAGGCACGCAGTGCGTCTGCAGTTTGGATCCACGGTCCGCCGTCCCCAACTCCGGCTCCAAGGAATTCTTTCTTGAAGTTTCCTTCTCTTGACTTCTTTCCCCTCTCGGTGGATTCGTGGGTTTGGCCTGCAATCATGTATTGGAGGTCTTTCTACTGGTTTCAATGTTTTGCAATTGGGTGATCGGCACTTTCGGTTTCGGTGGCCTCAAATCGTGTGGGACATTTCATTTTGGGTTAAGAGATCGTATTTGGCAGACTTTATTTGTCACTTTCATCTTCATCGTCCTGGGAATTCACGTCCAAGGTTCCCATCTTGGCACGCTGACTCTGAGCTAACTGGGTTGGCTTCCTCACCGGGCCCGGCGATTAAATCTAAATGGCTCTCTAGCCAGGTAAATTACCATTGGATCTGAGTCATTACCGATCTTTGCAAAATTGGGTTTCAATCCGCCGACGGCATTGCATTCCGCGAGCCCTCTGATCGGATCTTCTTTGGTAGTTTTTCATCTCCGGTTTCTCCGGATTCATTTCGGATTGGTTCCATATCTTTACCTACTAGTCCCGATATTCCGGAAGGTTACCATCTATTCATGGGAAAGGATATCTTGTGGGACTATGGGATTCACTACGGATGAAAAACTTCTTTACATTACGGATGGTGGCAGGCGGTTACGATAATGATAATGTTAAGCTTATGGTGCAAATTCCGTCAGTTCCCACCAAGGAATACATTTACAAACGACTTTTGCATTGTTCTCTCTGTGATCGTTTTGGCCATGTTGACGATGCTTGCGGGTGTTTTACATCAACGATGTGGAGATGACTCTGGCGCTGCGCATGTTCGGATACACGCCTTGCTGCTCACATGCATGTGCCATGCAAAGTGGGCCTGCACCGTTAGGCTTTCCGTGCATGGCTTGTTCTGCGGTGGATCATATGACTAGGCTTTGTCTGGGCTTGGCGTTGTTCTCTTTGTTATGGACTGGGCCACAATTCACGTAAGCGCGCGTCTTGTGTTTATCGCCCTCGTTGGGCTTGGAAAAGGAAAAATCTAACACAATCGGAGAGGATCTTGCCTCGGGCTGCCGCGGATGAACTTGAGGATGGTAACTTTGTGGATGTTGGTATGGCCCGTGTTGCTAGGGATCCGCAGGGTGGTTACACACGGCAGCGGAAGCAGATAATCCCGTACACGCAGCGTGCTAACCCCCATTGCTTGCGATCGTCTCCTGGTCGTGGTGTAGTCAATTTCGCCGCCAAAAACCCCAATCGGGTGAGGTGGCGCTCCCTCGAAGTTCTACACCCGCCTCAAGCACCTCGATCCTTCTCCTCTTCGACCGTCTGCAAGCACCCACTACCTCCTTCTCCGACGGAATCTCTCAAGCCGCCGCAACACCGGGCTTCATCTACCATGGCGAACTTCCCCGTGAGCCCGTTCGCTTTCGCCCCGGTTGGATCCACCTTTGATCGCGGGCCTGCTCACCGGGTCCAGCGTCACGTTATGGTGGTCGACGATCCGCCTCTGAATCATGATAGGTACGCCATCGTCTCCGTCAATCCCCCGGTCCCTGATCATCAGAAGGAGTTTTGGTTAGCTGAGGTCTGCCGCATTATCATTGGTGATTTAGAGTATGAACTGCTAGATGATTTTATTTACCCGCTGGGGATCGGGTGTGTTGTGTTTGCGGATATGGAGAGTAGAGATGCTGCCATTCGGGAAGGACCACATGCTTTGACCGAAGATTCCACTTTCTCCCTAGTTCCACATGATGAGGGTATCAATATGCGCATGCCGGCCTTTGAATATGAAGTTTGGGTCATGTTTCTTGCTTTTCCTATGGACTATCAAACTGAGCATTATGTCCATAAGGCTGTCTCACACTTTGGTAAGCTGCTTGTCTGGCCCCGCCCGGGACAGAACAAGGCTAGAATCCTCGTCAAATGTCACATCAAGGATGTTGCTGAAGTGCCGCATAGCCTTGTGATTACCAGGGTGGGTATGCTACCGGGTCTTGCTCGCTCGTGGTCAGTGCCAGTTTATGTTCTGAATGGCCGAAATACCGTACCAAACTTGGTTGGTAATGAGGATGTCCCCCCGCTTCTGAATGCATCGTCACATCCATATCAGCTACCTTACTACACCCTCATGCAGCAAGCAAGGATTGATGAGATGATGGCTCAAGATGCACTGAATGAGGCCGCCTGGAATGCTTCGGAACCTGCTCAGGGTATTCAGGAAAATGGATGGGGGGAGTGGCCTGTGATCCCTCCACCTTACACTGGATTCAGTTTTAGGACCTTCTTTCAGTATGATGGTCCATCTCTCATGGATGGGGTGGACCCGGAGCATAATGTGCAGGATAACCTCTCTGATATCTGGTCATCTGACTCGGAATTTCTGGCAGTTGAAGCTCTGGCTGATGGATTTGTCAATGGAAACCCTGCAGCCAGGTTGGAGTTCATCAGGGCTGGGGGACGCTCTGCTTTTCTTCAAGTTCCAGTCGATCATGAGTTCTTAACTTGGATTGGGGGCATGCTCAAGCGCATATATACACCAGCTATCACCCTTCAACATACTTCTCCTGTCGTGTTGCCTCTAAATCCCTTTCAGATCATTCAGAATCATCTCAATGGTGTTGCTGCAATTTGGATGGAGGGGATGGTGCCTGAACCTGATATTTTCTCAAGGATCTTTGCTTACATGCATGCATGGGGACAATTGTTGTTCCATCGTCGCCTTATCGCTGAAGTGGCAATCTGGGATATGCCGATACACTCTCCCGGCTTCAAAGCGATCACGCAGCTCGTCCGGATGCGATGGAATTAGTGCCTTCACTCACCAAAGCTTCTGCGCTCTGTGTGCTTGCATCCTCCTCTGTGTTCAATGCTACTCAACACCGCAATGTGTTAGTGCCTTTGGACACCACTGCTGTTCGACGGAGCAATCGATCCAACAAATATGATGGATTCAAAGTCAACCATGCTCCAGACACAAAGCGTTACAAGTCTAGGGTGAAACCACGCGAGATTCCTTTTGTCAATGCTGTTTCTTTGGCTGCTGCTCCTGTGCAGGTGCCCGACGCTGTCTGCCCCCCACCAACTCCGATCGAGGATCTTCAGTCGATGGGTAGCAAGTGTGGCATTGCTCCGGAAGCCATCTCCCGTGAGAAGCTGCTGGATGACCAGCGCTCGTCGAGGGTGGATGAAGACTGAAGCCTCTCATTCCAATGAATAAATCGTGGAATGTGCTCTCATGGAACATCAGAGGCATAAACTCTGATGCAAAACTTTTGGCTGTTAGGAATGCGATCGATACTAGCGGTTGTTACGTGCTATGTATCCAGAAACCAAACGAATCCTTTGATCTTGCCTTTATTAAGACTTTCTGCCCTAAGCGTTTGATAAATTTGTCTTTCGCCGTCGGTGGGTTCCTCGGGTGGCATCATAGTCATTTGGAATAGTGCTGTGTTTACGGGCACATCTTGGTTCGTGGATTCTTTTGCCATTGGTATTTCTTTTTATGCTACGTGATCGAATGAGCGTGTGGAATCGATCAATGTATATGGCCCTGCTCAGTCGGCAGATGGATTTTACAAATTGGCTTTTTGATTTAAACATCCACGATGAAGAAAACTGGCTAATTCTTGGAGACTTCAATTTTATTCGATCCACGAGTAATGAAACAAACACAGGGGTGACGCTACAGACATGCTATTGTTTAATGAGCTCATCCGGGCACAGTCGCTCATGGAACTGCCTGTAAAAGGCCGAGCGTTTACCTGGAGTAATATGCAGGATGACCCTCTGCTCGAACAGTTGGATTGGTTCTTTTCGTCCTCTTGTTGGACCACCTCATATCCAAACACAATGGTCCTGCCCCTGGGGAAGCCTGTGTCCGATCACATTCCATGCGTGGTCACAATTGAATCAAGCATCCCCCGGTCCAATCTTTTTCGGTTTGAGAATTTCTGGTGCAACCATGATGGGTTCATGGAGGTGGTTGCCAGTTCATGGGCTAAAACATGTCACGCACCCAATGCCGCTGCCCGAGTATGCAAAAAACTAAAGAGCTTGAGATATGATCTCAAGCGATGGAGCAAGGGTGTCTCGAAACTTAAAGCTCTGATTCAGAACAGCAATGAGACTCTGGCCATCATGGACACCCTTGAGGACAAACAACCTTTATATGGTCCGGAGTCAAATTTTAGGAAGATTTTGCAAACCCACCTACAGGCCCTGCTCAAATACCAGAATGAATACTGGCGAAAAAGATGTACCATCAGGTACTTTCGTTTTGCTGATGAAAATACTAAGCTCTTTCAGTCATTGGCCACAGAGAGGTATAGGCACAATGCTATTGCCACACTAAGAGTTGGCGAGGTCGAAATTCATGATCATCTTTGGCAAGGAGGGGTCCTCTTCAATACTTACAAGGATCGTTTGGGTTCTTCTAAACCCACCAGTATGAAGTTTGACCTATCTAGGATCATCCGCAGGATTGAAGGGTTGGACCAACTGAGTACGCCCTTCTCAACTGATGAAATCGATGATGTTGTTAAGGAAATGCCAAATGACAGAGCCCCCGGCCCAGATGGTTTTAATGGTTGTTTTCTTAAGAAATGCTGGCAAATCATCAAGTCAGACTTTTATGACCTCTGTCACGCGTTCCATGCTGGTGGTCTTGACATCACTAGCATTAGTGAAGGGTTTATCACCCTGATTCCTAAAATTTCCTCTCCGGAAACGGCTAATGATTTCAGACCCATTACCCTACTGAACTGTTGTCTAAAAATCATTACTAAGATCTTGGCGAACCGGCTGCAGAGAGTCATCTTAAAAATCATACACAGGAATCAGTATGGATTTATTAAGGGTCGGACTATCCAAGATTGTCTTGCATGGTCGTATGAATATATCCATCAATGCCACTCGTCTGGGAGGGAGATTATACTGCTTAAGCTTGATTTCGCCAAGGCCTTTGATACGATTGAACACGCCCCCATGTTGGAAATTATGAGACACATGGGTTTTGATGACAGGTGGCTAGGTTGGATGGAAACGATTTTTGGCTCGGGAGTTTCGTCGGTCCTTTTAAATGGTGTTCCTGGTCGGAAATTCAAGTGCAAATGTGGCGTGCGTCAGGGTGATCCTCTTTCGCCATTGATTTTTGTCCTCGCGGCCGATTTGCTCCAAGCTGCGATCAATGACGCTTACGCTCAAGGTCTGCTGGAGCTCCCCATCCCTCGTGAGAATGCAGGTGACTTCCCAGTGGTGCAATACGCTGACGACACAATCCTGATTATGCAAGCGTGTCCTACACAGGCAGCCCGCATGAAACTTATCTTGGAGGATTATGCGGCCTCGGTAGGGCTCAAGATCAACTTTCATAAATCCACCCTCATACCCATTAATGTCGACCAACTGCATGCTGGCGGGTTGGCAGGGGTGTTAGGCTGCTCCGTTGGCACCCTGCCGTTCACTTATCTCGGTCTCCCCATGGGGACGACGAGGCCAACCGTTCTCGACCTCATGCCATTGGTACATTCTGTTGAGAGGAAAACTTCCACCGCCGTAGCACTCATGTCGTCGGGGGCCAAGCTGACGCTGGTGAATTCGGTGATCACCTCCATGCTAATTTACGCAATGTGCACGATCAGACTGCACCCTAAAGTGGTTGAGCACCTTGACAAATTACGTCGATACTGCCTCTGGGCAAAAAATTCTGATGATGGGATCAAAGCCAACTCCCTTGCTGCCTGGGAGCTTGTCTGTCGACCGAAACGGTGTGGCGGCCTTGGTGTTATCGATATCAAAATGCAAAATGCCGCGCTCCTTCTAAAGTACTTGTTCAAGTTCTACAATCGTGAGGATGTGCCCTGGGTTCAACTAGTATGGGAGGCTTACTATCTGAACAAGGTGCCGCACGCCACTGAACCTGTGGGTTCGTTCTGGTGGAAAGACGTAATGCAGCTCAATGGGACCTTCCGAGGGGTCACCAAAGTCATCCCCGGGGACGGTTGCAGCTCTCTGTTTTGGAAAGATGTCTGGTTTACTGACACTGGCTCCACACTGATGGACACGCATCCGCGAGCTTTCTCTTTTGCTCTGAACGAGGATGACTCCATTGCCAAGGTTCTCAGGACCACTGATCCGACCACGATCTTCAATCTACCTCTCTCAATCCAGGCTAGGGAGGAGGTCAGAGAAATCCAACAAGGGTCCTTGCATGTCAGCCTGGAGACCGACTCGCCCGACGTTTGGGTCTGTGACCTAGGACGATATTTGTCAAAGAAATACTACAACCACTGTTTCGGGCAGGTGAAAGCTGATGAGGCCTTTGGATGGCTATGGAAATCCAAATGCCCGATCAAATTTAAGATGTTTGGATGGCTGCTTATGGTCGATCGTTTGAACACCAGGAACATGCTGAGGCGACGACACTTTGCTATGGCCGGGGGCAACTACGCTTGCATGCTCTGCCAAAACCCACCCGAGGAGACTGTGGAACATCTCTTCTTCGAGTGCCCTTTTGCCCAACAATGTTGGAGTAAGGTTGGTCTGACCTGGCCAGGAGGAACCAATCGGTTAGCCATCTTGCATGGTGGGAGAGAAACCTGGCATCGGCCGCTCTTTATGGATATCTTCCTACTTGCTGCTTGGAGCCTGTGGATGGAAAGAAACAACCAACATTTCAGGGGGATCCAGCACTCGTTCGTCGCGTGGTTAGCTAGGTTCAAACATTTGTTGGGTTTGGTGATTCATAACTGCCCTGAGAAGGTTCATCCTTTTCTTTCTGATTTTATTGTAAATTTGGACCGCTAGTCTTGACTCGATCCCCATGTGGCGGGGGCCTAAAACCCTTTGTAACATTCTTGTAATTGTTATGTGGTGAGTAATACAAAGTCGTGGGAGCCTCCCACCATTGTCCGATCCTTCAAAAAAAACAAATCTTCTCATCTTGATCTTGAGGATCGCCGAAATGCATTCGACGAGTTTACACGTCGGGTATCCGAGGAGCCCCTTTAAGTTTTCGGCCTTTATTAATGCCTTGTTATTTTTATGCCACACCTCGGGTTTGAAGTGGTTCCCAGGCGGCAGTGTCCTCTTGCGCCCAAGCCCCAATGCCGAACTGTATTCGAGGTATATTTTGCAGCCGAGCACCAACGCCGGGCTGTATCCGAGCCCCAATGTCGGACTATATCCAAGCTCCAACGCTGGAATGTATCCGAGGTGTCATAGACCACCCCAGTTCAAAAAAGTTGAAGGAGTTTAGCCGAGCTTAATGCCGGAAATTCCCTTTATGGAACCAGCCATTCAAATCCGAGCTTTATGCCGGACTACCTCCAAGGTGGTGCACCACCTCAGGCTTGGGCTGATTGTTTACGGATTTTATTTCCGATGCGTGTAAATTTATTCGCTGTCAACATGTATAACTAGTAGCCCTCAAGGTGTGTGTCGGTCTAAAGCCCGAGATGCACCTGAAGGAAAACATGAAGCCGCTGATCCTAGTAGCCCGTGAGACTCAGGTCAATGCGCGAAATTGGCCTGAGGATCAACTCCTAGCTTGGTAGCACACGTAGGAATAGAAACGCAGTGTAATATATTAGAGATAATAGTGATCGGCGAATGGGTCGTTGAGAGAGGGTCTTGAAAAGTTGCCATAATATATTTAGCTTGACGCCAGATAGGTCCAAATGGTACCTATTGTTATCCGGAGACACGTTTGCCCATAGTTCGGTCAAGCCGAACACTTGGCAGTTGGAATTTTCTGCATTCAAATAGGCAATGCAGTAGCCCCCGAGACACTGGTCGGGTGGCAACACCAGATCAGGGGATCGATGTGCCCCTTTAATATTTATAAATAATGAGCACGAAGCCCATTAGCCCCCGAGCCTTAATGTGGGCACGGGTGGCCGAATTAAGGATCGATATCCAGAGTAAAATCACGGATTATGTGTAATGATTCTATGTATCCAAGTACTTTACATCATTATTTTGACTCCATTGCGACCGTTTATCAGTTGAAAGTGGCCCATCGTCGGCTTCTACCTCTTGGTAGATACTACGCAGGGTGTTTCCGCACTAACAAAACAACCCTTAGCCGACGTCTCGGTGCCCAGAGGCGGTTGTGTTAGCAGAAACGAGGCAATCAAATATGCGGGCTTTATAACTTTCGCTTAGTCATGGGAGCTTAAAGTTGGAAGGCCAGTTACTAGCCTCCGGTTAGTGTTCGGCGACAGTCGAGGTCAAGCCATAAACACTTCGGCCAATGTTATGAACGGCCCGTCATTTAACATAGTCATCGGATCGCTGACCAGTTTATGCCTATTGCGACAGTCAGTTTTCGGCTTTCTCCACTGAGGTGCTTAACCATGCGAGCTGGAAGCACAATCGCAGTGGTTCTCCCTTTGCACACCAAGCCGAACAAAGCGGAACGTAGGAGGCAAGCACAGGAGCCGGGCAACCCAACTATTGACTGAAGACACAATTCGAAATCGATGCATATATGGCAATATCCGAGAGTGTTTTTGCCGAATCTCTAAAGGTGTCCGGCGTTGCACTACGAGACTAGTGCTGGAAACATGCAAATAGTTTAAAAGTGCCATAGGCTTGGAAAACCAAAAAATGTCAGTGAAAACCTTATGTCCGAATAAGATCAAGTGTTCGGTGCCAATCTGAAAATTGGACTTCAGAGAAAAAAAGTGCTTCTATCGTGCTTTAACATGACACATCCTATCTCAAGACTTCAAGCGGGTCAGCCTACGGCTTCAACCTCCTATCCCGAAGGCGGAGTACTTCTCATTAGGCTAGTTTAGCAAACTAAACTCCAGCGGCTTTGAGAGAGAAATTAAGCTCCCCGGCTAGTGACCACACACTCGTGTCAAAAAAAGGAGTGATAAATAATAATAATAATAATAATAAAAAAAACTTTGCAACGACTAAGAAGAAGAACACTTATTATAAAACAGCTCATATAATTTAAGAGCCCCCAAGTGACTTGGGTAAAAGAATTTTAGGTATAATGATTCTATGTACCGAAGTACTTATATCATATCTGTGTTCACCCGAACTTTAAACGCGTCTTAACCGACCGTCGGCTTCTCCCTCTTCGGTCAAGGGCCGAAAAGTGTTATGTACTCCACCTGTCGAGAATATCGGCGGTGTTTTCGATAACCAGGCAATCAGGCCATAAGGCTGTAACAGACAAAGCGTGCTCAGGGAAGTTATGCTATATTACCGACGAAGTGTAAGAAGCATCTTCGAAGAAAATAGTACCCCCACCGATACCTTTCTTTGGTGCTCATTGTTACTATGAGACTTGTGCAATAGATTTTTTGTACTCATGAGTTCCGTTGTGTGCCGACCATAATTGAAAACAATAAGAGCGCTAGCTTTCGACTTCACCCAGTCTGAGGTCCGGCTCGGATGACCCGATCGTGACAATCGCAGAGGTGCTCCCTTTACTCCCTAGCCGAACAATCGGGAACGTAGGGGTAAACACAGGAGCGAGGCAACCCAGCTTGCAAATCGCTTAAGTCAATATGGTGCGTATTGTGGCGTAGTACACGAACAAGGAACGAAGCCGTACAAGTATAATCATATGCAAGAGGAAAGGCTTCATGAAGGAAGCCCCAAGTGAATTGGGTATTTGAATTTGTGTGTCACAAACAAAGTTATGACAAGGATTTTTTTCACAAACAACTTTTTGTAAAAAAAAATATAATGCTTGGTCGAACCGAACACAAGTTAAAAATTGTAAAACTTTGAGCATGAAAGCGACTTAGCTGGTTAATGTGTTCGGCATTGATGACGCGGTCCAAGCTTGATGCGGGACAAGATTCCATCCCCCAAGCCGGTCCCAAGGTGGCGGAGCGAAGAGCTCGACACTCCGAAGTGGTGACATAGCGCGACCAATGCAGGCCGCCGAAGTCCCCGGCGTGGGTTAATGAGGTGTTGACAAAGCCCCCCGTCCAGCCGAGGTGACGTGGTATGTCAGTACGCCGAGGTGACAACACTGCCCGACCCGAATCATTTACCTATGCACAAAAAATAGTGCAAACCGGAGATAATAATAATTATGATAAATTGAAAAAAATGTTGCATAATAAATAATTTATGCAAAGTGAGTAATAAAAGAAATATGGCCTGGCGCCGAAGTCGATGTCGATGCAGGGCGTCGGCGTGATGCGGTAAAGGTGTGGCAAAGCCTGAATTTACAGGTCTGTCCGAGTTCCGGATGTAGCATTCGCCGGACTATGTACGGAAACTGACCGAACCACCACGCGATCGTCGTTAATGCGGCCATCATTTGATAGACCTGTGTACAGATGATGGACAAACTAGAGTAATAATTCCTTGGGAAAAATAAACCCAAACAAGTAAAAAATACTAGGATTAATAGCACCTGTTTTATTTGTTGTAGCAATCCAAAGAAAAGTGACTCCCAAAATTGGGACTCGATCCGCATTCTCATTGCCTGATGGGCGGTGAAGTGACGGCATGGCAATGCTGGTAAAGGTTGGCTCGCCCAGGCAAAGCCCCCGGTCCAGCTAACGTGACGAAGCCGGTTGACTGGTGACGCCGAAGTCTCCGGAGTAGGTTAATGAAGAGATGGCGAAGCCCCCGGTCCAGCCGAGGTGTTGAAGCCTCGATGTCAGCCGATGAGTCGAAGTAGGTCGGCGCGATGGACATCGGCTTGAAAAAGCAACAGTGCGGCCCTGCCGATGCAGGCCGTGACTCGTGACGTGGTCAATGCCGGGTTGATGAAGTGACCGTGCAGCGATGCCGGCGTGCCCGCTTCGTGTAATCCATGGGGCAGCGATGTTGGTGACGATTTATCCTTCGTGATGCCGAACTCCTGTTCGGCTCGCTGAGATGATGATCCGAAGAAGTTGAGCTCGGCTCAACAAAGTGACGACATGTCTAGCGTAGGTCGGCAGCCGTGGAGCAATATTGCCAGACTGGTTTAACACCAGCATGATGGTGAAGATCATGTTCAAAAGATTTTAAAGTTAGTGGGATGTGTTCGGGAACAAAACACAATACCCCATACAAAACTTCCTTCAAAAAGGATGTCCGAAATCCTGTTCATAAAAAAGACGAACTCGAGTCGGATTCGTTTTCCCGCAGAAAACAGATCCAAAAAGTGATGCACTAATCGGAAAGTTCCCGAAGTTTGGACGGTCAGATCGAGCTGAAATTTGGAGGGGTGGTAGATATAGGAATTTCGCAGCCGATCAACGGTTGGGTCTTCCAAAGGACGTCCGAGCTAGAAGCTGGACACCACGCCCTAAACTCGTCCAGATTCCCGTCCAGATTTGACAGGGTTTCGGTATATCGCGGATTGCCAGAGATTCCTCCATCGGAACTCGACGAAATTTTCTAGGGTTGTTGTGGACTCAATTCCGCACAGTTCCACCGAAGCAATCGTTAAAATGACACTTGAGGAGGCGGTGGCGGTGGATACAAGTTCACTGTCCAAAAAAAACAGCACGGTCGCCCGAGGGCAATGTTGACGCTGAGCCCCCGGGCTCCCTGGATGATTCCTCCATGATCTTGATAGAGATCGGAGTTGATGTTGATGAGGCCCTCATCCGAACATGACGATCGGAGGTAGGGTGCAGTCCTCGATCTAGCCAAGGTGACCAGCCGAGCCGGTGACGAAGAAGCCGACGTCGCAGTTGATCTACAGTCGAGCCATTGATCCTTTTGCCGATCACACAGCGGAACTCTCAATGAAAGCACCAATGTCGGTGTCAAAACTGGTGGATCTTGGGTAGGGGATCCCGAGCTGTGCGTCTAAGGTGGATGGTAACAGGAGGCGGGGGACATGATGTTTACCCAGGTTCAGTCCCTCTCGAGGGAGGTAATACCCTACTTCTTTCTTGATTGATCTTGATGATATGAGTATTACAAGAGTTGATGTACCACGAGATCGTAGAGGCTAAACCCTAGAAGCTAGCCTATGGTATGATTGTTGTTGTATATGATCTATCGACTAGCCTGGCCTCGGTTTATATAATGCACCAGAGGCCTAGGATAACAAGAGTCCTAGACGAATACGCCGGTGGGGAGGAGTCCTTGTCTTGATCACCAAGTCTTGTGGAATCTTCCTGGTATGCGGCAGCTGTCCGAACTGGCCCATGAGTATATGGCCATGGGGGTCCTCGGCCCAATCCAACTGATCGGGAGATGACGTGATGAGTACCTCCTAGTCCAGGACACCGTCAGTTCCCATCATGGAGTGATATACCTTTTGACCTACTGCCTTACCAGCGAAGTTGAGGCCAAGGTTCCCATTGGTTGACATCTATGCCTTCATTCGCTTGGCCTCTCCCATCTTGAACTTGTTAAGCATGTCTGGGATAAAATTAGCTTGGTTGATGAAGTTTCATTCTTTAAGTAAGTTTGATTTGTAATCCAAGGAAGAATCCCAAGTCTCCCATCATAGACATCTAACTATTTTTGAGCAGGATAGACATCTCAAATTCACTAGAATTGAACTTCTCAAATTTAAAAGGTTTATATTAGTAAAACCAAAGATAATGTCATCAATATACAATCAACTTGCCTATTCTCAAACCCACGACCGACTAGAAAATTCTTAAGGTCCTCGTATCAAGCTCACAGTGCTTGCTTGAGTCCCTAGTTCCCATATGGAGTTTGTACGTGTGAGCGATCAAAGTCCTAGAAACCCAGGAGGTTATGCAGTGTATACCAATTCATTAATAGGACCATTAAGAAAAACACTCTTCACATATTAAAAATATTGAAGGATGATTCGTTTCCTTGATTTCTTGGTCCATCCCGAAGTTGATAGTAATTACCCACCATGCCACCCATAAGTCAAAAAAATATCCTTTTGTTTTTAGGTCGTTTCGTTGTACGCAGTGTTTTACCTAAGAAAGGCGTGACAAGGACTCAAACCTTGGTCGTGTTGAAGGAGCCCACATGCACGAACCAAATTATCTAGCTAACTTTGCTAGAGAAATAAAGGAAGTTACCTTTTACTAGCGAAGTTTTCTCAAAATAAAAAACTTAGAAATCATAGATCAGTCCTAAAAAAAGATCATGTACTACGCCGCAACCCTGCTGGGCCTTTTTCGGGAGTCAACGAACTGGACCGTGCTGGGTTAAAACAAGAAATGCTATCATGGAGGATCAAACTCTTTTTTGAGCAAAAACAGTGGGGAAGACCCCCACTATAACTCTGATTTTCATTAATAAGATGGAGTAGTTACAAATGAATGTACATTGTGGGGAACTAGGGGGAATAAAGAAAAATCTACAAGTAGTCTAGCCAACTTTGCATGCCCTCCTTTAATCCAGGTTTAGCCTTCTTTATGATCATGGAGAAATGTTCCTTGAAAGAGGCCAAGCAGTATGCCATATTCTTGGTCTTGTGGTCAAATATGATGCTATTCCTGTGCTTCCATAAACTCCAGCATCCAGCAATCAGGCATTCTTTGAAGCAACCAGAGGTATTCTGCTTTTTGCCCTCTAGGAGCATTTCTGTGAGGTTATGATCAGTATTCCATTGATAGCCAATGTTCATCCAAAAAAATTCACTGAAATCACAGCTAAAGAAAAGGTGCATTAGATGTTCATTAGGCTCATGATCACATAACAAACGTTTACTTGTCTCAATCTGTCCTGCTTAGTAGGTCCCTAGTATTCAATCTGTCCTGTAATAGAAGCCAGAAAAAGAATTTCTGCTTAGGAAGGGTACATGATTTCCATATCCATTGATAGGGCTTGGGAGCCTCAGCAGGATTACCCATGTATTCCAGATATATTCTTTTATTTGAGTATTTAGTGCCACCCAATTAAAAATTCCATGTGTCTGGTAAGTGTTGATTATCTATGCTATTGATCAGCTCTCTGAGGTTGTTACTCTGTTGCACAACGATGGTAGACATAGGCAAGTGGAACATATCATAGAAATCATTATCCTCTATGTTGCTGACAGATGCTAAAGTGATGTCTACATTTTTTGCATAAGAGTATAGCTAAGGCATTATGTGGGATAGAGTATGAGAGCACCATTTATCTGACCATGGCTTTATTGTATTTCCACTTCCATCATAGCATATAGTCATATCTTTGAACTCTTGTAAGATAGAGCAACAATCTCTCCACCAAAATGATCCCACCTTGGTAGGGAAATTTGGTACCTCATTGATGACCCACAAGTATAGGGGATCTATCGTAGTCCTTTCGATAAGTAAGAGTGTCGAACCCAACGAGGAGTAGAAGGAAATGATAAGCGGTTTTCAGCAAGGTATTCTCTGCAAGTACTGAAATAAGTGGTAACAGATAGTTTTGTGATAAGATAAATTGTAACGAGCAACAAGTAACAAGAGTAAATAAAGTGCAGCAAGGTGGCCCAATCCTTTTTGTAGCAAAGGACAAGCCGGAACAAACTCTTACAATAGGAAAAGCGCTCCCGAGGACACATGGGAATATTGTCAAGCTAGTTTTCATCACGTTCATATGATTCGCGTTCGGTACTTTGATAATTTGATATGTGGGTGGACCGGTGCTTGGGTGCTGTTCTTACTTGAACAAGTATCCCACTTATGATTAACCTCTATTGCAAGCATCCACAACTACAACAAAAGTATTAAGGTAAACCTAACCATAGCATGAAACATATGGATCCAAAACAGCCCCTTACGAAGCAACGCATAAACTAGGGTTTAAGCTTCTGTCACTCTAGCAACCCATCATCTACTTATTACTTCCCAATGCCTTCCTCTAGGCCCAAATAATGGTGAAGTGTTATGTAGTCGACGTTCACATAACACCACTAGAGGCTAGACAACATACATCTCATCAAAATATCGAACAAATACCAAATTCACATGACTACTAATAGCAAGACTTCTCCCGTGTCCTCAGGAACAAACGTAACTACTCACAAAGCATATTCATGTTCATAATCAGAGGGGTAATAATATGCATAAAGGATCTGAACATATGATCTTCCACCAAGTAAACCAACTAGCATCAACTACAAGGAGTAATCAACACTACTAGCAACCTACTAGCACCAATCCCGGACTTGGAGACAAGAAATGGATACAAGATATGAACTAGGGTTTGGAGATGAGATGGTGCTGGTGAAGATGTTGATGGAGATTGCCCTCTCCCGACGAGAGGAGCGTTGGTGATGATGATGGCGATGATTTCCCCCTCCCGGGGGGAAGTGTCCCTGGCAGAACAGGTCCGCCGGAGCCCTAGATTGGTTCCGCCAAGGTTCCGCCTCGTGGCGGCGGAGTCTCGTCCCGAAAAGTTTCTTCTAAGTTTTTCTCATCGAAAGACTTCATATGGGAGAAGATGGGCATCGGAGAGCCACCAGGGGGCCCACGACGTAGGGGGGGGCGCCCCCCACCCTCGTGAGCAGGGTGTGGGCCCCCTGGCCTTCATCTTTGGCGACGATTTTTCTTTATTTATTTTAAGATATTCCGTGGAGTTTCAGGACTTTTGGAGTTGCACAGAATAGGTCTCAATATTTGCTCCTTTTCCGGCCGAATTCCATTGCGGCATTCTCCTCTTCGTGTAAACCTTGTAAAATAAGAGAGAATAGCCATAAGTATTGTGACATAACGTGAAATAACAGCCCATAATGCGATAAATATCGATATAAAAGCATGATGAAAAATGCACGTATAAACTCCCCCAAGCTTAGACCTCGCTTGTCCTCAAGCGAAAAGCCGATAACAATAAATATGTCCCCATGTTTAGAGGTAGAGGCGTCGATAATAAAAAAATACGGACATGAAGGCATCATGATTATTCTCATAACAACAACATATATAGATTTTGTCATATGATTGCTTATGTTCAAGTGATGATCTTTTCACAATGCAAAAGTATGAATCGGAAACCTTATTGGGCACCAACAAATTATAACCTCAGTCATTGAAGCAATTGCAATTTATCATTACATCGGAAAGAGTCTATGTCAGAGCTTAAAAGCAAGTCCACATACTCAACTATCATTTCGTCCTTCATAATTGCTAGCACTCACGCAATACTTGTGGTTAGGGAGTTTTAATCGGACACAGAGAAAGATAGGGGCTTATAATTTTGCCCCACAACCTTTTACCTCAAGGGTAATGTCAACAATAACAATTCATGCTCCCTACATCCAATTAGATATATATATATATATATATATATATATATATATATATATATATATATATATATATATATATATATATATATATATATATATATATATATATCATGTTCTTTCCAACATGCTGGGCTTGCCAAAGGATAAAATGAAAAAGGAAAGGTGAAGATCATCGTGGCTCTTACATAAGGTAGAGGATAATAATAAAAGATAGGCCCTTCGCAGAGGGAAGCAAAGGTTGCCATGCGCTTTTATGGTTGGATGCACAAAATCTTAATGCAAAAGAACGTCACTTTATATTGCCCCTTGTATGTGGAACTTTATTATGCAGTCCGTCGCTTTTATTACTTCCACAACAAGTTCGTACAAAGCTTATTTCTCTGCACTAATAAGTCATATTTAGAGAGCAATTTTTATTGCTTGCACCAATGACAACTTACTTGAAGGATCTTACTCAATCCATAGGCAGATATGGTGGACTCTCATGGCTAAACTGGTTTAAGGGTATTTGGAAGCACAAGTAGTATCTCTACTTGGTGCTGAGAATTTGGCTAGCATGAGGGGGAAAGGCAAGCTCAACATGTTAGAGGATCCATGACAACATACTTTATCTTAGATACAAGAAAACATAACTCATTATGTTGTCTTCCTTGTCCAACATCAACTCTTTAGCATGTCATATTTTAATGAGTGCTCCCAATCATAAAAGATGTCAATGATAATATATCTATTTGTGAAACCTCTCTCTCCTTATTACTTCCTATTAATTGCAACGACGAACAAAACTATATTTGCCAACTCCCAACAACTTTTAATCATCATATTCTTTCTATGTGAAGTCATTACTCTCGATAAGATCAATATGAACTCTTTGTTTCTTTTTATTCTTTTTCTTTTATTCACCCAAGATCATGGCAAAACAATCAAGCCCTTGACTCAACACTAATCTCTATTATATATAGCTCGCGGACTCGATTACATAGAGGGATCATAAAGCAAAACTCAAAACTAGATCATGCCATGACTTTGTTCTACTAAATCAAGATACTACTAATAGGATCGAACTAAGAAAAAACGGTAAATATAGGAGTTGTGATGGTGATACGATACCGGGGCACCTCCCCCAAGCTTGGCAGTTGCCAAGGGGAGTGCCCATACCCATGTGATTATATCTCCTTCTTTGTTGTTGGTGTAATATTCTTGGCGATGATTCCCCTCAAGATACGGTTCTCCTCCTCGAGCTTATTGACTTGCTGCTTGAGGTCCATTATTTCCTTCATGAAGCTTTCTCAGAACGGCTAAAGCTCCTTGCACCCAAAGGCGTTGCATAGCTGCGGGAGAACAAGAGACACTCCTCCTCATATTTTCATAAGAAAGAAATCTAACATTGGAAGGGATGACCGAGTTTGGAATAGCTGAGCTCTGTAGTTCCCCCATCGTAAACCCAGCTCGGGGGCGAGAGGTGACTTCTTGATCCTCCATAGCATCTACCCACATCAAGTCGGCCTCCATCTCTTCCTCCGTTGCTGGCCCAAAGTGGTCAGCATCGCTGTGTGCCCTTGGTTCCGGTGCCGGATTAGATACCCGGCTCTCCCCGACTGACTCTTGAGAAAACATCTTTCTCTAGTCTGCAGCAGCAACAACTCAAAAACAAGAACAGAGAATATTTGCGTGACACGGGAGTCAAAACCTTCGGGAGAATATATAATGAATTTTTACCGACCAAAATACGTATCGTGCAAGAAAACAGAGTCCGGAGGGCACACGAGGTAGGGGGGCGCGCCCAGGGGGGTAGGGCGCGCCCTCCACCCTCGTGAAGGCCTCGTATCCTTCCCGGACTGCCACTTATTTTCTGTTTTTCTAAATATTCCAAAACGGAGAAATATTGCCTTAAAAATTGTTTTGGAGTCGGTTTACTTACCGTACCACATACCTATTCCTTTTCGGAGTCAGAAACGGTCTGGAAAGTGTCCCTTATGTATTCCTCCGGGGTTACGGTTTCAATAATATTGGTTTCAACATTTATGGGATTACCTGAGATGTAATGTTTGATTCTTTGACCATTTACCACCTTCGGATTTGTGCCCTCGAAGTTGTTGATTTTTATGGCACCGGAATGATAGACCTCCTCATAACGTATGGACCTTCCCATTTAGAGAGAAGTTTTCCTGCAAAAAATCTTAAACGAGAGTTGTATAGCAATACATAATCACCTATATTAAACTCACGCTTTTGTATCCTTTTGTCATGCCATCTTTTAGCTTTTTCTTTAAACAACTTGGCATTTTCATAGGCTTGGGTTCTCCATTCATCAAGTGAGCTAATATCAAATAACCTCTTCTCACCGGCAAGTTTGAAATCATAGTTGAGCTCTTTAATAGCCCAATATGCCTTATGTTCTAGTTCGAGAGGTAAGTGACATGCTTTTCCATGAACCATTTTATACGGAGACATACCCATAGGATTCTTGTATGCAGTTCTTTAGGCCCATAATGCATCATCAAGTTTCTTGGACCAATTCTTTCTAGACCTATTAACAGTCTTTTGCAAAATTAATTTGAGCTCTCTATTGCTCAATTCTACTTGACCACTAGACTGCGGGTGATAAGGAGATGCAATTCTATGATTAACATCATATTTAGCAAGCATTTTACGGAAAGCACCATGAATAAAATGTGAACCACCATCAGTCATTAAATATCTAGGAACTCCAAACCTCGGAAAAATAACTTCCTTAAGCATTTTAATAGAAGTGTTATGATCAGCCCTACTAGTTGGAATAGCTTCTACCCACTTAGTAACGTAATCAATAGCAACTAAAATATGTGTAAATCCATTAGAGGCAGGAAAAGGTCCCATATAATCAAAGCCCCAAACATCAAATGGTTCAATAACAAGTGAATAATTCATGGGCATTTCTTGACGTCTACTAATATTACCAATTCTTTGACATTCATCACAAGATAAAACAAACTTACGGGCATCTTTGAAGAGAGTGGGCCAATAAAACCCGGATTGCAATACCTTATGTGCAGTTCTATCTCCAGCGTGGTGTCCTCCATAAGCTTCGGAGTGACACTTGCGTAGGATCTGTTCCTGTTCATGCTTAGGAACACAACGTGTAATAACACCATCTACTCCTTCTTTATAAAGATGTGGGTCATCCCAAAAGTAATGTCGCAAGTCATAAAAGAACTTTTTCTTTTGTTGGTATGTGAACCTAGGTGGTATAAATTTAGCAACTATATAATTAGCATAATCAGTATACCATGGAGTGCTACGAGAAGTGCTTATGACATTTAATTGTTCTTCAGGAAAGCTATCATCAATAGGTAGTGGGTCATCAAGAACATTCTCTAACCTAGATAAGTTATACGCAGCGGGTTCTCAGCTCCTTTTCTATCAACAATATGCAAATCAAATTCTTGCAGCAAGAGAACCCATCTAATAAGTATAGGTTTAGCATCTTTCTTTTCCATAAGATATTTAATAGCAGCATGATCTGTGTGAATGGTTACTTTAGAATCAACAATATAGGGTCTGAATTTATCACAAGCAAATACAACTGCTAAAAGTTCCTTTTCGGTAGTAGCATAATTTCTTTGAGCATTGTCTAGAGTCTTACTAGCATAATGGATAACATTAAATTTCTTATCAACTCTTTGCCCTAGAACAACACCTACAGCATAATCACTAGCATCACACATTATTTCAAAGGGTAAATTCCAATCAGGTGGCTGAACAACATGTGCAGAGACTAATGCTTTCTTAAGTATTTCAAATGCTTCTACACAATCATCATCAAAGACAAATGGTACATCTTTTTGTAATAAATTAGTCAGAGGACGAGAAATTTTTGAGAAGTCCTTAATGAACCTCCTATAAAATCCGGCGTGACCAAGGAAACTTCTTATATCTTTGATGTCCTTGGGACATGGCATCTTTTCAATAGCATCAACTTTGGCTTTATCAACTTCAGTACCTCTTTCAGAAACTTTGTGCCCCAAGACAATACCTTCATTAACCATAAAGTGGCACTTTTCCCAATTCAAGAAAAGATTAGTTTCTTCACATCTCTGCAAAACTTGATCAAGATTGCTCAAGCAATCATCAAAAGAGGAACCATTGACGAAAAAGTCGTCCATGAAAACCTCACAAATCTTTTCACAAAAATCAGAGAATATAGCCATCATGCATCTTTGAAAGGTAGCAGGTGCATTACATAAACCAAAAGGCATACATCTATAAGCAAAAGTACCAAAAGGGCATGTAAAAGTAGTCTTTGATTGATCTTTAGCCGACACAGGTATTTGAGAGAAACCAGAATAACCATCTAGAAAGCAATAATGTGTATGTTTGCATAATCTTTCTAGCATTTGATCGATAAAAGGTAAGGGGTAATGATCTTTCCTAGTAGCTTTATTTAATTTGCGGAAATCAATTACCATCCTATAACCTGTGATAATTCTTTGTGGAATCAATTCATCTTTATCATTAGGGACAACTGTAATACCTCCCTTCTTAGGGACACAATGGACATGACTTACCCACTGACTATCAGCAACTGGATAAATTATACCTGCCTCCAGAAGCTTGAGTATTTCTTTTCTTACGACTTCTTTCATTTTAGGATTCAAACATCGTTAAGGATCACAAACTGGTTTGGCACCCTCTTCCAAATTTATTTTATGTTGACATAGAGTGGCACTAATGCCCTTAAGATCATCAAGAGTATATCCAATAGCGGCACGGTGCTTCTTCAGAGTTTTCAATAATCTTTCTTCTTCATGCTCTGAAAGGTTAGCACTAATAATAACATGATATATTTTCTTTTCATCAAGATAAGCATATTTAAGATTATCAGGCAACGGTTTAAGCTCAAACACGGGATCACGCTTGGGTGGAGGAGGATCCCCTAGGATTTCAACAGGCAAGTTGTGTTGCAGAATAGGTTCCTATTTAAAGAATAGTTCATCTATTTCCCTTCTTTCATTCATGAACATATCATTTTCATGGTCTAGCAAATAGTGTTCTAAAGGATCACTAGGAGCTACGGCAATAGAAGCAAGACCAATAATTTCATCCTTACTAGGCAATTCTTCCTCACGATGTTGTTTACTAAATTTAGAGAAATTAAACTCATGAACCATATCATCCAAGCCAATAGTAACAACATTCTTTTCGCAGTCTATCTTAGCATTAACAGTATTCAAGAAGTGTCTACGAAATATAATGGGACAAAAGCTATCTTGTGGAGAACCAAGAACAAGAAAATCAGTAGGATATTTAGTTTTCCCACACAAGACTTCAACATCTCTAACAATTACCACTGGTGAAATAGTATCTCTATTGGCAAGCTTAATTGTGACATCAATTTCTTCTAACTCAATAGGTGCAATATCATGCATAATTTCTTTGTATAATTCAATGGGTATTGCACTAGCACTAGTGCCCATATCACATAAGCCATGATAACAATGATCTCCTATTTTAACAGAAATAACAGGCACGCCTACCACAGGTCTATGTTTATCTTTAGCACAAGGTTTAGCAATTCTAGCAGTTTCACCAGAGAACTGAATAACATGCCCATCAATATTATCAGACAAGAGATATTTAACAATAGCAATATTAGGTTCTACTTTGAATTGCTCAGGAGGTGTATAAGTTCTAGTATTGCTTTTACGAACAACAGTTGAAGCTTTAGCATGATCCTTTACTCTAACAGGGAAAGGTGGTTTCTCAACATAAGAGGTGGGAACAATAGGATCATTATAAGTGACAATCTTTTCTTCAACTTTAATAGGTGCAGCTACTTTTACTTCTATGGGAGGATGATATTTAAACCACCTCTCCTTAGGGAGATCAACATAAGTAGCAAAAGATTCACAGAAAGAAGCTACTATCTCAGAGTCAAGTCCATAGTTAGTGCTAAACTTACGGAAAATATTGGTATCCATAAGAGATTTATTACAATCAAACTTAGGCGTCATACCTGAATCCTTACCTTCGTCGAGGTCCCAATCTTCAGAGTTGCGTTTAAGTCTATCCAATAAATTCCATTTAAATTCAATAGTCTTCATCATAAAAGAGCCAGCACAAGAAGTATCGAGCATGGTGCGATTGTTATCAGAAAGCCGAGCATAAAAATTCTGAAGAATTGTCACTTTTGAGAGCTCATGATTGGCGCATGAATATAACATTGATTTAAGCCTCCCCCAAGCTTTAGCGATGCTTTCTCCTTCACGAGGCCAAAAATTATATATATAATTGCGATCACGATGAACAAGATGCATAGGGTAATACTTTTGATGAAATTCCAATTTCAATCTTTTATAGTTCCATGATCTCGTATCATCACATAGCCTATACCATGTCAATGCGTCTTCCTTCAAAGATAAAGGGAAGACCTTCTTCTTAACAACATCATCGGGTATACCTGCAAGCTTAACTAATCCACAAACTTCATCCACATAGAGTAGATGTTCATCAGGATGCTTTGTTCCATCTCCTGTAAAAGTATTAGCCAGCAGTTTTTCCATCAGACCCGAAGGAACTTCAAAAGGAGTTTCATTTTCAATAGGTTCAGTAGGTTGAGGAGCAACTCTTTGCTCTACTGGATGGGGTGAAGATACCCCAAACAAGCCCCTCGAGAATTACTTTCCATAGTAACAAGTGATGAAAATTTCAGCACACTATATAAATTTTCCTTACCAAATTCCACTTACCAAAGGCGCTACACTCCCCGGCAACGGCGCCAGAAAAGAGTCTTGATGACCCACAAGTATAGGGGATCTAT
Source organism: Aegilops longissima (assembly GCA_021605205.1). NCBI lineage: Eukaryota > Viridiplantae > Streptophyta > Magnoliopsida > Poales > Poaceae > Aegilops > Aegilops longissima. Next base: position 538,236,286 of record CM038682.1, read on the forward strand.
CGTAGTCCTTCCGATAAGTAAGAGTGTCGAACCCAACGAGGAGCAGAAGGAAATGATAAGCGGTTTTCAGCAAGGTATTCTCTGCAAGTACTGAAATAAGTGGTAACAGATAGTTTTGTGATAAGATAAATTGTAACGAGCAACAAATAACAAGAGTAAATAAAGTGCAGCAAGGTGGCCCAATCCTTTTTGTAGCAAAGGACAAGCCGGAACAAACTCTTATAATAGGAAAAGCGCTCCCGAGGACACATGGGAATATCGTCAAGCTAGTTTTCATCACGTTCATATGATTCGCGTTCGGTACTTTGATAATTTGATATGTGGGTGGACCGGTGCTTGGGTGCTGTTCTTACTTGAACAAGCATCCCACTTATGATTAACCTCTATTGCAAGCATCCATAACTACAACAAAAGTATTTAGGTAAACCTAACCATAGCATGAAACATATGGATCCAAAACAGCCCTTACGAAGCAACGCATAAACTAGGGTTTAAGCTTCATCACTCTAGCAACCCATCATCTACTTATTACTTCCCAATGCCTTCCTCTAGGCCCAAATAATGGTGAATTGTTATGTAGTCGACGTTCACATAACACCACTAGAGGCTAGACAACATACATCTCATCAAAATATCGAACGAATACCAAATTCACATGACTACTAATAGCAAGACTTCTCCGTGTCCTCAGAACAAACGTAACTACTCACAAAGCATATTCATGTTCATAATTAGAGGGTAATAATATGCATAAAGGATCTGAACATATGATCTTCCACCAAGTAAACCAACTAGCATCAACTACAAGGAGTAATCAACACTACTAGCAACCTACTAGCACCAATCCCGGACTTGGAGACAAGAATTGGATACAAGAGATGAACTAGGGTTTGGAGATGAGATGGTGCTGGTCAAGATGATGATGGAGATTGCCCTCTCCCGATGAGAGGAGCGTTGGTGATGATGATGGCGATGATTTCCCCCTCCGGGAGAAGTGTCCCAGCAGAACAGCTCGTGAGCCCTAGATTGGTTCCGCCAAGGTTCCGCCTCGTGGCGGCGGAGTCTCGTCCTGAAAAGTTTCTTCTAAGTTTTTCTCATCGAAGGACTTCATATGGGAGAAGATGGGCATCGGAGAGCCACCAGGGGGCCCACGAGGTAGGGGGGGGCCCACCCTCGTGAGCAGGGTGTGGGCCCCCTGGCCTTCATCTTTGGCGACGATTTTTCTTTATTTATTTTAAGATATTTCGTGGAGTTTCAGGACTTTTGGAGTTGCACATAATAGGTCTCCAATATTTGCTCCTTTTCCAGCCCAGAATTCCAGCTGCCGGCATTCTCCCTCTTCATGTAAACCTTGTAAAATAAGAGAGAATAGCCATAAGTATTGTGACATAACGTGAAATAACAACCCATAATGCGATAAATATCGATACAAAAGCATGATGCAAAATGGACGTATCACTCATCATTACCATAATAATTATTTCAAATAAGTTTAACCCAGGGGATATCATGCTTGTTAAAAAATTTGAATAGGAATTTGGTAAGCAGAGTTTTATTTTGTATTCTCAGATCTAGCACTCCAAGGCCCCCTGCTTTTTTGGGAGGCAAACATTCTCTCATTTGACAAGGCAGTTTCCTTTTTTGTTGATGCCTTTTCCATACCACAGAAAGTTTCTACCAGATTTTTCAAAATGATCCAAAATGGTGAAAGGGACTCTAATGCAACACATAGCAAATATGGGTAGGGCAGCAACTATGGATTTGAGATGAACAAGTCTTCCTAAATAAGACATCATTGATGCTATACCAGATAATCTAAGATCAAGCCTAGAAACCATGGGCATCAAATCAGATACTTTGGGCCTAGTTGATCCCATTGGAAGACCAAGATATGTAAATGGCATGGCTTCTTTTTTGCAGTTAAAGCTGTCAGCCAGGTCCTGAGCTTTATCATCAGAAATATTAATTGGTACCATAGAAGACTTACTGTAGTTAACTACAAGCCCTGTGAATTTGGTAAAATTATGTAAGATCTCAATGAAATTCCTAATCTGTACCTCATCAACAGGGAGAATGACCAGGATATCATCAGCATACTGAATGATGGGGTAACATTCAGTATAGTTGGTCTCAATAGGCAAAGATAGAATTCCATTTCTTCATGCTTCATTGACCATAAGTTGCAATAACTCTCCAACCATAACATACAACCGGGGTGAAAATGGATCTCCTTGTCTTACACCACACTTGCATTGGATGCATTTACCAGGAACAACATTGAGGAGGACAGAGGTAGTAGCTGTAGATAGAATGGCAGTGACCCATCTAATCCATTTTTTGCTGAAACCCAGGTGATTCATCATGATTAAAATGGCCTTGTGATTAACCTTGTCAAATGCCTTCACAAAGTCAATCTAAATATAATGATTTCTTTCTCAGATTTGTGGCACATATGTATATACTCAAAACTCCGCAAGGCAGTCCTAAATATTTCTGGTTTTGATAAAGCCATATTGGTTCTTGCTAATCATGTGTATAATAATCTGCTGTGCTCTATTGGCAAGTAGTTTGGTAAGAATTTTGATAGGCATACTTACAAGGGATATAGGCCTATAATCATCAGGAGTTTCAGGATTGTCATTCTTGGGTATCAGGGTTATGTAAGCAGAGTTAACAGGAGCCAGAGAAACATTTTCATTGTGGAAATCATTGATGAATTTATAGAAGTAATGCTTGATGATGTGCCAACATTTCTTCATAAATAGGCCATTGAAACCATCAGGTCTAGGAGATTTGTCATTGGGCATATTTTTGATAATATCATCAATTTCTTCCTTGGAGAAAGGCCTGTCGAGGTCAGATAGATCATCATGCATAGCTAGGTGGGAAATATCAAAGTTTTGTATGCAATCTACTTCAGTACCAATCCTTTCCATGAAAGATGTCCAAAGTATAGAAGCTTTATGATCATGATCAAATATTTGTTGTCCATCCCTTGTCATAAGATATGTGATGTAGTTGTGCCTAAATACTTGAGTAGCAATTGCATGATTTTTTTAGTATTTTCATCTCCAAGGTTTGCCCATCTGATGTTAGCCCTAATTCTTCAATATATTCTCTTTGCCTCCAGTAGCTTGTTTGTATGGTTGATGACCAATATCCTAAAATTTCTTTCCACCCTGGATAGTGGTCTTTGCTCCTCTAGCCCATCAATTAACTTCACATAAAAACAACAATTATCAATGATTTTATTCAGTTGAGAATATTGCTTACTCCAATTTTTCAGACCTCTTCTAATAGCTTTGAACTTAGAGTTTAGATTTTTTGCAGAGTCAGAGAAGTGTGTGGAGTTTAGCCAGTGCTTTTCCACAGTTTCAATGAGTCCACTAAATTCAGTACAATATTCTTCAAATCTGAAAATCTGACTTTTTGGAATGTTGCTGTCAATTTGGATTTTGATAGGAACATGGTCAGAAGTGATTTTTGCCAAAGGAATAGCCATGGTGGATGGATGAGCAATAGTCCAATGAGAGCTAGTAAAAATCCAGTCTAGTTTTTCCAATAGGGGCTGGTCTTGTTTATTGGACCATGTGAAGGATCTTCCTTTGAGGGGGATTTCAACCAGATCCAGATTGACAATGATACTATTGAAAGTCATCATATTGGTTGGATCTCCACCTGGTTTATTTCTATTATCAGGGCTTCTAATAAAATTAAAGTCACCAAGTATCATCCATAATTTAGACTGGTTCATGTTCAATTTCATAAGCCAGTCAGTGAACTCCAATTTACCTTCACAGCTGTTGGGCCCATAAACATTTTGAAGATACCAGAAACTATTATCTAGATTAGAGGTGAACTCAATGGTGATCCGATAATAATTTTGAGAAATAACTCTGCCTTTCATTAAGTTACCATTCCAAATAGTAATCAAACCTCCAGAACTGCCATTGGATGGTGAATAGCAAAATTGATTAAACCTTTTAGGACAGAAGTTCTTGATATATGCACTGTCAAATAATTCACTCTTAGTTTCTTGAAATGTCATAATGCATCATGCACTTTCCTCAATTTTCCTTCTTATATTATTCCATCTAGTTGTGGAGTTTATACCTCTCAGATTCCAGTTTAGAATATTCCAATCCTATTCATAGAAAATATATTGATGGTAGCATAGGGACATATTATGAAAAGCATAATATGTACAACCAGTGGAACTGAAGTAGATATTGCTGCAGCACGAGTCATAGATATAGCAAAAGCCACTGGAGATCATGAATAGGAACATTGGAAACATGTGGAAATTCAAACTGATTAGGACCATATAGCAGCATAAAGTTCTGACTGGTTGTCCACTAGAGCAGAGTTTCCACAGAGTATAATTATTATAGACCAAACAGATAACTGATGCACACATGCATCCAAATGACATAGCAGAATAAGCAAAATGCAGGAAAAATCATAACTAGATGGCAGTTTAGGGAGCCACCTAAGCCCTCATGATAGTAGCAACACTTAATCATCAGAGCTATCATATTGCAGGGCAGTAGAAGACACTTCATGAGGTGCCATCTTACAGGGCCCAGTGCCAATATCCTGAAGGGTCTTCATAGGAATTTCAGGTGGTGGAGGAGCCTGTTTATTGATAACCACGACATCAAATTGAGGGCCCAGATTAACAGATACAACTTTGTTCAGTTTTTTTGGGCACTGTTGAGTGCTGAGGTCAGCCCTATCATCATTTGCATTGGATGTTTAAGCAGCAGCCTTGTCCTTGAAACCTTTGGTGAGCTTAGCAATCCTGTTGCTCTCCTACAGAATGAATCATCTATGATTTTCTTCTTTTTCAGCCTGTTGGATGGCTTCTGCACTTCAGCAAATTCCTGAAAAGTGATTTCCTCAATACTGATAGAGCTAGTGTTCACAGGTGCCTCATTCTGGACAGTCTGAATCTGCAGATAGCATCTTTTATTAGTGCCATTTGAGCCCACTACATCCACCACATTGCAAGATGCATTGACAATCTTACTGCCACCAAGTTTGGGAATAATGTCTTGAGCATTGGTCACTAGGTTACCAATAAGATCCTGAAGAACATTGATATGTTTAGAAACACCTTCAATAGATATGTTGCAAGTCTGAATAGGTTGTGCATTTCTTGAAGAGGGCATGTCATTGTAGTTCATGCTGCTGTTCTTAGGAATGAACACATGGCTGGGAGCATTCTGGGAGCTTGGCTGAGAGGACCTAGGATTAATTAGGATATAATTAGGTCCAAGAGTCTCATGAGGAGCAACATAATGTGTGGTGGTGTGTATCTGAACAGGAGTCTGTGCTTCCTCCAAAATTGGTGCTTCCATATGATCATCCACAGTAGGTGCAGTAACAGGGGCCATATTCTCAGCAGCATGGATTATATTGTCATTATGGGAAGCATGTACATCTTCATAAGGAGCACCAAGGTTCTCATTGTGGGGGTTAATAACCACCTGATCCATAGGAATGTTCCCTAAAACCTCATCATGCCAAAACCCTCCATGAACATGAGAAGGGGGTGAGGATTACCACCATTTGGGGGCAGTGGATCCTCATCCCCCCTTGTTGACCAATCAGCTCCCTGGACAAAATATATGTGGGGCAAGTCCATGAATCGCCATAACCAACATCATCAAGGTTCCCCAGTACAATTAAGCTAATGGGTATTGTGCCCACATTCATGACCCTAAGCTTAACAACTACTCTCGACTTGTCCCTTGGATCTTTGTTCCAGATTAAAAAACGGCCATAAGGCGAGACAGTGCGACTGATGACTCCAACATCCCAACACTCAAGAAGATAGTTCATGAGCAGGATCCAAACATCATGCGTGAATGTAATGTTGCGATAATTAATGCCTCTATCCTGTCTGCTAATTCTAAGAACAGAATCCCCAATCTGAAATGGACTGTGACTGACAGCAGTATCACGCGAGCAGACAGTAGTAAATTGAATCAAAGCAGTACCACTAGTAGAAAAAGGGCCTATTGTCCCGGTTGGTAAGGGCAGTCCCGGTTCAATCCAGAACCGGGACTAAGGGCCGCGACCACGTGGAGCTCCACCTTTAATGATTTTTTTTATTTTCAAATTTCTGAATTATTTTAACCTCTAATCTCTAATCAGCACCCCTCATCACTGCTCAATTTATCCTCTAATCTCTAATCACCCCTCATCATTCCAAATCATCTAACTTCCTGAACGGTCACCCATCCTCCCACTCCCCCACCCTGAGCACGCTTAACTTCCGGGTTCTATTCTCCCTCGTTTCCAAGTCTGCACTTGTTGTTTTCACGACAATAGTAAGATGTCAATCCTATTAACCCTCAGGAATTTTGCTTGAGCATGAAGTGACACATTTCACTGTTTGAGTTTGAGACTATTGTTTTAAAAAACAATAATTATTTAGAAAACAATAGTTATTTTGAATAATTAGTTTGACCATTGTTTGACCATAGTTTGACCATAGTTTGACCACAGTTTGACCAGATTTGACCAAAATTCAAAATAACCGAAATAATTATTTAGTAACACTAATATTCTAGAATAATTAGTTTGACCATTGTTTGACCATTGTTTGACCATAGTTTGACCAGATTTGACCAAAATTCAAAATAACTGAAATAATTATTTAGTAACACTAATATTCTAGAATAATTAGTTTGACCATTATTTGACCACAGTTTGAATTTTTTTTGATTTTTTCCACTCTAGATCTTAAAAGCCCCGTAACTTTTTGAGTAGATGATTTTTCATATAAAAAACTTTTTCATCCGAGTTAGTATGCAAAAGTTATGCCCATTTTTACAAATTCCAGAGAGATTTTGCAATTAAAGTCGAAATTCACATCTGCAAATTTTTCCAACAACTAGACCACATATCACATGGGAAACTTATTTTCTTTTATTTTTTTGACATTTCCATCATTTTCTTTTATTTTTTTAAAACTGAAAAGGCGATCCTGTGGGGGTAGAGTTTGAAAATGGGACCTTTAGTCGGTTCGTAGCCTGAACGGGACTAAAATCTCAACCCCATTAGCACCGGTTCGTGTCTCAAACCGGGACTAAAGGTCTAATCTTTAGTCCCGGTTTGAGGCACGAACCGGGACTAAAGGGCATCGCACCCTTTAGTCCTGGTTTGAGGCACAAACCGGGACTAATGCCTTAGCCGCACGAACCGGGACCAATGCTCACATTAGTCCCGGTTCGTGATTGAACCGGGACTAATGTGGATATTGGCCCGGAACCATAGCCCTGTTTTCTACTAGTGTACCCATACCACAACGAGATGTGTAGTTTATGCGCCATCCACGCCCCTCCAAGTAGTTGGTGATCAGAGCGATGGCGCCATGGAACTCCTCAGCAGAGACCTCGCGGACGAGCGCGGCGATTGCCCACTCATCGCACAGCATCGGAAGCTCACCACCAAGAACCACATATCCATGGCGAGCACGGAGGGGGCCAGGAGGGATGATTGCAGTGCCTGGGGGAAGGTGGGGGAGCAGGTTGCAAGGGAAGCAGGCCATCTCGATGTTTGCAGCAGATGCAGGCAGAGCAGGGGATGAATGATAGAGGGGAGAAGCCGAGGAGACTATGCGGGCTTCAGTTATATCAGGTACTGGATCCTGGTTCTGTTTGACCCGATAAGCTTTATCTCTAATTTTCTTGTTGTAACAGAATCTAGCGATATGATTGTAACGATAGCAGGCGTGGCATCTGATTTTATTGTTGCATTGAATGCGCGCGTGCCCAACACCAAGGCATTTTTGGCAAAAAATAATGTTGGATAACTCAGGAGAAATTACCTCTGTAGATACGCCTTCGGTGTTGATGGGCTGATTCCATCCAGGCAGCCTATTGGGCTCATTAGATAGCAACTGGGCCGAGTAATTTAAACCTTCTCTAGGCCTAACAACGGTCGATCCGCTATGCATGGGGGTTGTTGCATCCACCGGTCGCGTGCGATGATCACGATCAACGTGACTTGACGGGCCATGATACGTGGATCCAAGAGGAGTTGCATTAGCACCCGATAGATGATGATTGCCATGAGAGACCTCTCTTGCGTGCGAGGGTGTGAGTTGACCAAGATTCTATGATACACTTGATTAGTAGGAACAAGTTGTGCGTGTTTACCTTTGTGACATCGTGTGACAATAGTCCATTCAAAATCTTGTTCTTTATACCACTTTTTCTCTTCGTAGATCCAATTTGGCCCTCCACCACTCCAGAGATGGAAGTACCATTTAAATAGATCACAATTAAAATATGACTTGCGGACCAGGAATAAACCCACTGCCTTGGAACAAACTTTGAACTTGAACACATTGCCCTTGATATGGAAACCTCAAATGATTCATAGGACCCTCCCGTGCATGAAGATAGAGCCAAACTCACATCGAGAGGGTTCAAATGGAATGCAAATCTTGCAAATGAGATCACGAGGGAGAAACCATGGGAGGAGGAGATAGGGTTCACCGAAGATGGGAAATACTTACGGATCTCACCTCTAAAGTGATGTCCAAATGAAAAATCCAGCTGATGGGCGATGGAGGATGGATCAGTGAAGGGATCCATTGGTTTGATGAGGATTTTGGTGGTGGAATCCGATCTGATCATGGTTGGCGCCATGGTCGCCAGGGGTGGGTTGGGAGGAGAGGTGGGAGAGGAGAGCCATGGCTTTGCTGAGGATCAAACTCTTACAACCTCCCTTCAGTTCACGGGGGTGATACGTCTCCAATGTATCTATAATTTTTGATTGTTCCATGCTATTATATTATCTGTTTTGAATGTTTTATATGAATTAATATGCTATTTTATATTATTTTTGGGACTAACCTATTAACCAATAGCCTAGTGCCAGTTCCTATTTTTTCCCTGTTTTAGAGTTTCGCAGAAAAGGAATACCAAACGGAATGAAACCTTTGCGGTGATTTTTCTTGTACGAGAATCAAACCAAGAGACTTGGAGATGAAGTCGGAGGAGCCACGAGGAGGCCACAAGGACGGAGGGTGCGCCCAGGGGGTAGGGCATGCCCCCACCCTTGTGGGCCCCTCGTGCACCTCCTGACCTAATTCTTTCGCCTATATATTCCCAAATATCCCCAAACCACCAGAGGCATCCACGAAAACACTTTTCCACCGCCGCAACCTTCTGTACCCGTGAGATTCCATCTAGGTACCTTTTCCGGCACCCTGCCGGAGGGGGATTCGATCACGGAGGGCTTCTACATCAACACCATTGCCCTTCCGATGAAGCGTGAGTAGTTTACCTCAGACCTACGGGTCCATAGCTAGTAGCTAGATGGCTTCTTCTCTCTCTTTGATTCTCACTACCATGTTCTCCTTGATGTTCTTGGAGATCTATTCGATGTAATACTTTTTTGCGGTGTGTTTGCCGAGATCCAATGAATTGTGGATTTATGATCAGCTTATATATGAATATTATTTGAATCTCCTCTAGACTCTTTTATGCATGATTTGATATCTTTGTAATTCTCTTCGAACTATCGGTTTTGTTTGGCCAACTAGATTGGTTTTTCTTGCAATGGGAGAAGTGCTTAGCTTCGGGTTCAATCTTGCGGTGTCCTTTCCCAATGACAGTAGGGGCAACAAGGCACGTATTGTATTGTTGCCATCGAGGAAAAAAAGATGGGGTTTTCATCATATTGCTTGAGTTAATTCCTCTACATCATGTCATCTTACTTAATGCGTTACTTTGTTCTTCATTAACGTAATACTCTAGATGCAGGCAGGAGTTGGTCAATGTGTGGTGTAATAGTAGTAGATGCAGAATCATTTCGGTCTACTTGACACGAACATGATGCCTATATTCATGATCATTGCCTTAGATATCATCATAACTTTGCGCTTTTCTATCAATTGCTCGACAGTAATTTGTTCACCCACCGTCTTATTTGCTATCTTGAGAGAAGCCTCTAGTGAAACCTATGGCCCCCGGGTCTATTTTCCATCATATAAGTTTCCAATCTACAATATTAGTTTCCGATCTACTATTTTTGCAATCTTTTACTTTCCGATCTATGAACCAAAAATACCAAAAATATTTACTTTACCTTTTATCTATCTCTATCAGATCTCACTTTTGCAAGTAACCGTGAAGGGATTGACAACCCCTTTATCGCGTTGGGTGCAAGTTGTTTGATTGTTTGTGCAGGTATTCGGTGATTTGTGCATTGTCTCCTGCTTGATTGATACCTTGGTTCTCCAAACTGAGGGAAATACTTATCTCTACTTTGCTGCATCACCCTTTCCTTTTCAAGGGAAAAACAAACGCAAGCTCAAGAAGTAGCAGGAAGAATTTCTGGCGCGTTGCCAGGGAGATCTACGCCAAGACAAACCTACCAAGTACCCATCATAAAACTCTCATCTCTTGCATTACATTATTCGCCATTTGCCTCTCATTTGCCTCTCCCCACTTCTAAAATGATTCTCGAAAATATTTGCCTTTTTATTTGCCTTCTTTCCATTTGCCTTTATGTCTTACTTGGTTTGTTTGCTCGTTTGCTTGGTATAATTGTGTGTTTATTAAAAATAGGAAGCAAAGAGTTTATGGATCCTCATCCACTTGCTAATCTTTTTAAAAGATCCAATTATGATGAACCAATTGCTAGTGAGTTGAGTGCACTAGATTATCTTTATGAGGTTTTGCTTGAAATTTGTGAATCTGAAAATTGTGATGAGGTGTTGAAAGAAGAAAATATAAAGTGATTCACGATAGCTTCTTGAATGAAAAGCTTGATTGCAATGATGTTATTATAAATTCTATTAATGTCAATTGTGTTAATGATATGCAAAACCCTAAGCTTGGGGATGCTAATTTTGTTATGTCTACTACTTGCTGCAATGATCATGATTGAGGTGATTCTTCTTATGATCTTGAAAATTTATTTAAGCTCCATGATGAGTATGAGATTGATAATAATGTTTGCTATAATATTGAAAGTGGGTTTGAAGAGGTCATGACTTTAGTTAATGTTAATCCCACTATTTTGGAAGAGTGTCAACTTTGCATGCATGTGGATCATATTGAGAATATGTTATGTGATAGCTATATTGTTGAATTTGCTTATGATACTACATGTAACTATTATGTGAGAGGAAAATATGGTTGTAGAAATTTTCATGTTACTAAATTACCTCTCTTCATGTGGAGATTGCTATCGTCTCTTTCTTCTTCCTTGCATATGCTAGTTTTTCCTTGCCTTGATAATTTGTTTGCTTATAAAATGCCTATGAATAGGAAGTATGTTAGACTTAGATGTGTTTGTCACATGTTTTATGATGCTCTATTTGTGCTTCAATTCTTTTCTTTTATGTGAGCATCATTGAAATTATCGATGCCTAGCTAAAAGGCTTTAAAGAAAAGCGCTTGTTGGGAGACAACGGAATATTTTTATTTAATGTTCTTCAATAAATAATTCATATAGTTTATGTTTAGACGTGATTTTGTGTTTTAATTAATGTTTGTGCCAAGTAAAGCCTTTGGGATGGCTTACGGTGATAGTTGTTTTGATCTTGCTGAGAAATAGAAACTTTTGCACCCAAGAAAATAATTTTCATAATTCACAGAAGCGTGCTTTTGTTCTGATTCTTTTTGCATCTGATTGGTACAAAAATTTCCCAGGTTGTCCTAGTTTTTCAGAATTTTTGGAGTTACAGAAGTATTCAAGAGTTCTGATTACTACTGCATCGTTACATTTTTGATGATTCTGTTTTCTATGTGTTGTTTGCTTATTTTGATGAATCTATAGGTAGTATCGGTGTAACATCCCAAAATTCGAAATTTTGGAATGTTATATTAAATAAATAACTATGTTTGATTGTCTGATTGTTGGTTTGATGGATTGAGTGAAACTGAGTGAAATTTGAAAACTTTTGAAAGTTGAATGAGAGGGAATGAAATGACTTTCCCAAAACTTTCCCCTTTGCCTTTTGGATCCCAATGAATTCAAATTCATTCCAACACCAAAGCCTAGAGTGAGGATGACATGACTTCTTCCATTTTCAAATGAATAGGGTTTTGGAAAAAAAAGATTTGAATTTCATTTGGGGATATTTCAAATTTCAAAACTTTATGCAACTCAATGACTTTCATGAGGGAAGATAAAATGACTTCTTCAATTATATGAAATATGAGTTGGAAGTTAAAATGAATCAAGTTGAAAATCATTTGAAAGTGCTTTGAAACCCTCTTTCAAATTTTGAGTTTTGAATTTGAATTTCAAACTTTGGCATGTGGGAAACATTTCAAAAGCTAAGCCCGATAAATACTTGATCAAAAGTATGAGAGGAGCCAACATGACACTCCAAAAATATCAGAGGAAACAATGCCAAAAGATTTGGATTCAAATCTGAATTTTATTTGAATTTGGAAAAATGGATTTTATAAAGTTTGGATTTTGCCTTTGGAAAAATGTTCAAATGAAAGGAATAATCCCGATCATTTTGGTATATATATACCCTATATAAAATATTTATAGATATTGTTTTATTTTTGTTTTGTTTTATTTAAAATAAATAAATAAAGAAAAACCCCTGGGCGCCAGCTAGGCCACCCAGGCCCAGCCAGCGCCAAGACCCCAGCCGGCCCAAATGAGCGGCCCAGAGGCCCAGCCAGTGAGCCGAGCCAGCCACTCACCTCACCCCCTCGCCTGGCGCTCCGCATCGGTCGACCGCTCCCTCCTCACCCCCTCTCTCTCATCGACCCCTGGCCCCGCCCTCTTCTTCCCCCTCGCCCACTTCGCCGCCGCGGAGGATCGCGGATCCCAAGAATCAGGATCCCGATCGCCTGATCCCCAAGCGAGCCCGAGGCCACAGCTATAAAGCGGAGCCCCGCACCCCATTCCCCCCGAGACCACGCGGACCCCTCTCCCTCCCGCTCGGCGTCGCGGAGTCAAGCTCACCGCCGCCATTGTCGCCCGCCGTCGCCCAGCCCTCCCGACCACCCCGACCCCACCGAACTCCTCACGGCCTCCCCAGACTTTCCAAGACGGCGACTCGCTGAGCTCCCCGACTTCAAGCTCCCGACGCACTTCCGCCGCCGCCGCCGCCGCCGCCGGACTCCGGTAAGACACCGGAGAACTCCCTCCCCCGTCCGATCCAAAATAAACGGCCACGATTAGAACCCCGAAGGGGTATCTTTTTATAAAAAGAACCGGCCGGTTCGTCCGGTTTATTGTTAGGGTTTTAGTCAATTAGCTGCCCGTTTTAGTTTTAACCCGAGGCCCATTTAGACTAAATTACGCTCAGGGCATGATATAGGCCCATTAGGCCTTTTCTTTTATTTTGATTTTTCTGTTTTAGCAGAATAGTTTCATTTTCAAAATTCATATCTTTTATTCTGTTTAATATTTTGAGTGATTCTTTTTTGTTGGATTGCAAATTTTATGTAGATTTTGTAGAATATATATTTAGCTATGTTAAAAATAATTAAAATTGCCTTATTTTAGTTTTAGTCAGAATAGTAAATCTGCTATAACTTGAGTTAGAAAAATTATTTTTGCATGATTCTTTTGTCACCACTTTATTTTGACATTGCCAAACCCTAGAAATTAACTTGGGTATTTTAGGATTAATAAATAATTAGTTTTAGACAGAATCCTATTAAACCTAATTAATTAACTAGTTCTGTTTTCCTATTTAATTAATTAGTAAATGAATTTATTTTTAACTTGTGATTAGTTATTCTAGGTTAGTTTCTGTTACTCCATTAGATGAACTTTTATTTATAATTAATAAAAGTTTTAAATTATTTTCTTAATAGAAATTGGATTAGGCCTAAAATGAGTTTTATAATAGCTTTTTTAATTCTTTTTGCTCCTAGTTGCTTAGTGAAACCTTTTCTGTTAAGTTAACCTAAAACCATGATTAGGTTATGTTAGAAAATTTTTATTATATAAAACTACTTTTAGTTGTTGTTTGAAGTAGGAAAAACTTTGAGTGGCCTTTCTTTGAGTTTTTCTTTTGGATTTGGTTTTGGTTGCTTTGTTGTGTTATGTTACTTTTGTTATATTGTGTTATGTGATCCTATTGCTATGTGCTTATTATAGTTATTGTTTGCCTCGGTAGAATTTCCGGAGTGCGAAGATTGCTACTACGAAACCCTAGTTTTTTTTTCGAAGATCGTCAACAAGGCAAGTTCACTTTGACCATGCTTTTCTTACCTATGTTTTATTGCATTTAGTGGCACCTTTGCAACCACCCCTCAGTAGTGTTATTGAATCCTTGTAGTTGAGTAGTATGCATGAGGTAGGAACCCATCACCTGTTACCAAGCCGGGACGTTTTATTTAAATGCTTCGCTATAGTAGACGGGGTTTGGTATGAGTATTCGGGAGTGGTGTGAGAAAGGAGGATTCTACGTCAATGACGACAACTCCATGATGGAAAGCTGCAAGGACTGCATCTTCAAGGCCTCAAGACTTCAAGACTCAAGACAGGAATTCAATACACACTCTTTGGGTGAAGGGCGGTTGTGGGCACCTGGAGAACCCAGTGGTTGGCGGGATGCATGGAGAAGCGCCATGACATCTTCGGAAAGCTTCACCCAGACTCAAAGAGACGGAAGAATACTTCACGCCCGGAAGCTTACCTGTGCAACCGCAAGTCATTATGGGCTCTGGCTTGGTTGACCTTAGTTGTGACTCTGGCTGGGGCGGTGCTAGCAGATGTAGAACTACGGTAGGATTGGATGGGTGCGGACGGTGGTCGAGGAACTCTTTGGAAGACCATGTTTGGTCATCTTGTTCTCAAACACTCTGAAGTGCGAGAGCGTAAAAAGGATCGAATCTTGCGGGTAAAGTGTACAAACCTCTGCAGAGGGTTATAACCTAATCGATTAGCCGTGTCCCGATTACGGACAATTTGAGCCTCTGGACTTGGATCTATCTGGAACTCTCAACACCGGATTGATAACTTAATTGTGGGCAACATATGATGATTTTGGGCTATGAGACATCGGTTGGCGGAACCATGTCATGATAGAAAACTCCATAGTACAGACTTCATTTATTCCTTTGATGTAGGGAAAATAAAATCAGCTTTACATAAACAAAACTCAGATCTGAGCCACAAAGCCAAATTGCATATAGTATAGTTTTACCATCTGTTTATTCATGTTGTGATCTTGCGGTACATTCAATGTCTTGACCTACACGGCTGCAACGTATCATGTTGCAGGATTTTCTTCGACGAGTAAGAGTTACGATATAGGGTTACGGTCTACACTCAACTTGCCGATGGCGTTGATGGGACTCCACACCCGTTTGATTGTTTCCGCTGAGTATTATGAGGTATATATCATTTACGTTATTTATACATGTGATTGCACTTGATATATACATTGATGTCTGTGTGTGCCGACATCTTGATCCGAGGATGTACAATAATACGAGGCTTGACCGTCGAGGTCGGGTCGCTCTGAAATGGTATCGAGCACATGTTGATGAGGACGTGACCCTAGAAATCGGAAAGCCCTTGGACAGGATATCTCAAAACTTTATTTACAAAAGACTCTTACTTCTCATCTTTTCTGATTTTATCAAATAGACCTGTCACCTCAAATAGTTAGAATATACCCTTATCCTTGGATCACCGGAGGATCAATCGAAGGCGCTCCAAGAAGGATTTGATATCGGAGAACTGATGGCCCTTGAGTAAAGAGGATTTCACCATGTATTAGAAGCTAGAACAATTGAAGACTCAAGACTTGAAAGGATCTGAAGAATTATTAGACCTTTAGAAGACCAAACCCCTGTTATACACCTACGTTAGAAGCGATGATTTGAGAGCTGTCATTTGTTTGATGTTTTCCGACAGCCCCAAAATAAAACTTGTTCCTTCAAAAACTATTGTTTGTATTGTGTGTATATCCCTCCCCACCTCTCCCATCTCACCCTAAAACCCTTGAACCCCATAGATGATGAATGAAGTTGGACTGATATTCTCTGGATCGAAGACTCAGCCGAGGCGAGCTATGGATCGAGAACATGGAAAATCACTTGGAGCAATTTGGTTTCAAGGAAGTATGAGGTTCAATATGCTCTTCAAGATTTTACGAAAGTGCTGCAACCTGGTGGAACATGCATCAAGCCATACAGGGATTTAATGGAGCAAGAACTTGGGAGGAATTCAAGAAGACCCTGATGAGATCACGTCTCACCCGGAAGCACTATGATAACCCGAAGAAGAAACCTTGTGCCTGCAAGATTTGCGGAGAAATAGGACACACCCAGGAGGAACACAAGGATGGATGCCCTCATTGTGAGGAGAAACACCCAGCTGAGGAATGCCCAACTAGCCAGGTGACTTGCTTCCTGTGTGAAGGAACCACCCACTACCCGGTGCAGTGTCACATTTACTCCACGGTGCAACAAACTATTCCGAAGCAGGAAGATGGAATGAAAGAAACCCTCAAGGAAGATCTAGAAGAACCAATAATGACTGAAAGTGTTGAAGACCTAGATGGAGAAGGTCTCAACAGATTTTACCCCAATGCCTGCTATTCATGTGGAGAAGAAGGACATTTTTCACAGTATTGCACCAAGGAAAGAAAAGAGTATCCGGGATACTTCCCGACGGAAGCAATAGAGTTTGATCCACAGGGAATAGAAGGATTGATCAGAACGAGGAAACCCAGGAAGAGAAAACAAAGACACCCTCAGAACAACCCAATTTCTGCAAATAGGGACAAGAGTCATATTACCTGTTTTGAATGTAAGGACGTCGGGCATTATGCCAATCATTGTCCCGAAAGGAAGCAAGGGACTCAAGGAGCAGGCACCATCTCCAAGAAGCCCAAAGACTTATCGAAAGTCATTTGTTTTCACTGCAGGGAAGCAGGACATTATGCTACTAAATGTTCCGACAAGACGAAAAGCTGGAGTTGAGTAGTTGGAATTTTGATAAGGATAATAAGAGTAGTAGAAAGAAATTTCCTTTTCATGAGCTCAATGAGTTGAGTTATGTAATAGATTTCTCAGAGATTGTAATAGTTCATGACTCAATAAAGTTGTAATGTCACATGCTGAAAAGCTTTAAGGACTTGCCATGTTTTATCTTGGAAATTAATATTTTTGATGAACATGGAAGAAAGTGAGTTGTGATGCATAAACAGGAAATTGGAAATTGAGTTTGAAGCTCTGTTTGGATGATATGAATGTATGCCCCAGGAGATAAGTACCTTAATTCTGAGCACCACTTTGTATTACAACTGCAGATGACGACCCTTTATGAGTTTTTCCTTAAAGGTCCGGAAACCATCATGACCCTGACAAGTGATCATGATTACCCGAAGATCCTGAAGGACATGATGAAGCATATTCACCTTGAAGGAGATGCAGTCTACAAAGGCTACCCTTTCATGCAAAAGGGAGTGGAACTTTGGTATGTGGAGGTACACCTCCACCATTTGAAAGGAGTTTGCCCAAAGATGGAGGGGCATTACTTTTTCATTTCACGTGTGCCACAAGCAACTTTCTTCGATGCTGTTCGTGAAGCAGCCATGGAAGCCATACGCCAGATCGGAGAAATACTTGAAGCAAGACTCCGTTATACTCAGGAATACCTAAGCGAAGTGCGTACTGAGATGATGGAGGTGAAGCTCAAGGCCACCACGATGAAACGGAAGATTGAAGATTTCAAGGCACATGTCGCACAATTCCAGTGGGACTGAAGAATCCTCGAGGAGGATAAATAAATAAAGTGGAAGTAATGTCTGACCATACCAAATCATGTAGGTGGCAGCATTTGTAACAAGTACTTTTGGAATTTGGATTCTGAAAATGGTTAAGGATGTAATGAAAGATTGATATGAGATTAATGAGATTTTATGGATAAACTTGTGCACTTCTTTTGGTCATAGTACTCTATAAAGCCACGGGATCAATGAAGAAAGAAACGTGTTATTCATGACGGTCCATAGAAGGAAGCTGGACAAAATAAGTTGGAGTTTTGTTTTGATATGATGGTATGAAGAAACAGAGTACTACAGGATTTAAAGGAGGTGTATTATGGAACAAGAGAGTTACTCCAAGGATGAGTTAAAGCTGCACTAGTGTTGAAGTGGGCCATAACCCACAGGCCCAGGATTTTGAGAAGGAACCGTTATAACCTTGATAAAGGAATAAATTGGAGAAATCAGCAGTCCAATCAGCATACGTTTCATAGGAGATTACGCAAAAACCTAAGAGTGATGAAGTAACAATAGATGTTTGTTTGGCTTGCAGAAACCACGGATTTACTCGAAACCAGTGCGAGAACAAGAGAAAATTCTGCAATGCTTGTAAGTATGCCCAAGTGTTAGAATACGTGATTCGATATTTACGTATGTGGTAATGATTCAAGTACGGGATGGATTGGCCCCCATACCGAAGACTTCTATCATGAACTATCATATGTCAATGGAAAAATCAGAGAGACTTGAAAACTTTAGAAGAGCGTCGATACGACAAGCCAAAAACCTTAGAATGGTAGGACAATTGATCCATGTACCGGCAACCGTTGCCAAACGTAGGTTATACGGTGAGATTCAACCCAGACCCGTTTTCTGCAGGAGAAAACCATAAATTGTAGACCACCATGAGTGTTTCGATAGTTGTTTAGAATGGACACAGACCCATCAGCTAAGAAGATCCAGTCTCGGACGAACCACAACTTTGACGAACCGACCCAAGCTTTTGAGGAAAACTCTATGCTTACGATGAAGAGCTTTAATGAAGGAGCTATTGTAAGATATGAGAAGAGACATACATTGTCAGCCCTCCAGAGGAAATATCTGAGTTTATTGGAACTGTAACCTTGCTTTTAAGTGTGGTAGCCCACCTGACCTTTCTGACCAGAACATTTGCTAGAAGACCCCAACCCCTAACCTTTTCTTGCTAGCCTCTTCGAATCTCGAGGACGAGATTCATTTTAAGTGTGGTAGGTTTGTAACATCCCAAAATTCTAAATTTTGGAATGTTATATTAAATCTTACCTACTAATAAAGCGGCGACTGCTTCTGGTCGTCCGTCGTCGCCGTTCTTACAAAAAGCCCTGTATTTATTCGAATTCAACCCGCAGTCCTATGTAAAGTGTGTTCACGAGAGTACGTTTCGTTTTGCAAAATAGCCCTGCAGTGGTTGGAATTCAGCCCCATGATCTTGCCTCTTATCCATTCTCGAGACTCCATCGCCGACCACTCACCGCCGCTTGGCGCCGAGTCCACGCCCAAGCCAAGTAATCGAGCGAGGTCATAGGGGAACGGCGACGGGCTCCTAGGAGAGTGGTGGCGCTCATGGCGACGTGCAGCAAGCGGAGGCGAGGAGGTGGTGGGGTTCTTGGTGGTCGCCGGCGTGGGAGGGCCGAGGTCGCATGGCCGGGCGTCGGTGCGGTCGAGCAGAGGAACTCGGCAGCGGCGCGATGTGTGCGGTCGAGCAGAGGAACGCGGGCTGCAACGCGGCGCGGAAGCGCGGGCTCGTCTTTGGAGCTTGAGGGCGTGACCGTCATGGCATGCGTCCAGATGACGGCAGAGTGCAGGCGTGGCTTGGCGTCGCGCCGCAGCCCGAGTTCTGCTGAGAGAGTCACGAGGTCATCGCCGCCGGCCTCCGCGCCATGCTGGACCAGATGCTGCACCCCCCTGTGCCGTCATCGTGGGACGCCTGCGTTCTGCTGAGAGACGAGGTGAAGATTCAGAAAAATTGAACAAAGATTTGTCCGTCATAATAGATGGATGCTCTCGCGAAAGAGAAAACTCGGGGCTCACAGGGCAGCCGCACACTGCACGGGCCACCATCCAAGCTGCCCCATCATCCTTGCGCTACCTCAAGCCGGCGCACACATCTACGCGCCAACCGGCGAGATCTGGGCCCGAAGCGCCGCAGGAAGGTGCCGTCGGAGGGTGAGGTGGACATGACCACGCAGATCCGGAGCCCGGAGCCCCGGGGAAGATCCACGCGGCCCCGTCAAGTAGCCGCCGAGCTCGACCGTGAGCAAGCCACCACTGGCGCGCCTCAGCCATCGGCCCGCCAGAGCCCAGCACAAGCAGCTCGCCAACAGGAGCTGCGCTGCAACCGGCCGACGAACGTGAACCGTGAGAGGGCGGTGCTTGGTTAGTTGTGGAGGAGGGAAGGGAGAGGGGAACGCGGCGCCGTCGACTGAAGCAAGAAGGGCGCGTGGGTGGTGCGTGGCTAGAGCACGGATAGAGACGAGAGGAAGGAGAGCACCGCTGATGGGTGGGTTTGTCGGCGCACTGGATGTGGATGGATAAAGAGAAAGAGCAAGAAGAGCGGCGGCGCTCTTTGGAGGAATGGCGATGTCCACGCAGAGTGGTCACGGTGGGGATTTTCTTTTGTGTGGATTGCTTTCTTTATTGGCTGCACCGACCGAAGCTGCTGGAGCTTGCCATGCGTGCTAGCATCGATTGCAATTCTTTTCTTTCTAAATAAATGAGCACCGATTTGCTTCTTTTGAGAAAAATGAGCACCGATTTACTTGTTGTTGTTTTATTGTTATTCTGTCATAGTTTAATGTTCTAGCTTACCACATCTCAATACATCATCAAATACAATAATTAAAGTTAGTGAAATATTGGAAATAATATTTCTTGTGAAGAGTAGAAAGAATGTGACGATGGTGCATCTTGAAATTTAGCTTTGTTTTTACAATTCAATTCGAAATTTACCTATGATGGGGAATAGAGAAAATCTTGCTCTTTTATGATGATGATGACTAAGTTCATAGTGCAAAAGAAAAAGAACAGAATATAATCTTGCAAATCAAATAACCAAAATTTTCTAAAAATATAATTAATATAGTAAAAAAATGTTTGCTTTCGAATATTAACAAAAATAATTGTACATAAACAATCCCACTTCAATGCACCACTACTCTTTCATCCAAAAAAAATATTTTGCAAATCTTTTGAAATTTCTAAGAAAAACTTTTGGATTGGTTGTTAAACTCTCGAATAGTATACAACAATTCCACAGTTTGTATATCCCGCTGAAAACAATTACACCATTTCCTCTTTCACCGATGATAGTACTAAGTGAAGGAGGCGCCATCAAAGGACATCCCTACGACTTCCTCAACTTTATACTACATGGTATGGACCCAACAATCCATTTTTCGCTGCAGACACCGAGGGTGTGCTTTTTAAAGACAAAGAGTGTTTCAAATTCTTCTTGCTTTAAAAATTCATGCTTTTCAATATTGCTCGAAATTCATGTTTTCACGCTTTTGAAAACATTGCTTGAAATTCCCAAAATATGTTCCATTTTTTAAAAAATCATTTAAAATTGATCACAAATTTTAAAAATTCTCTTCCACAAAAACTTGTGTTCAAAAAATGTTCATTTTCAAAACATGTTTCAATTCTAATAAATATGAATTTTTTTATTCTTTTAGTTATCTAAAAGTAAAGGAATATTTGTCTTTCTGAAATATAAAATACAAACCTGATTACTAGACTATTCTATGCAGCACTACTCCTCTATCGATGTTAGGGTGACTTCTTTACGTCCGCACTTCATATTTGAAAAGCAATAATAGTATAAACTTATTCTTGATGTTTATCGAAATGTATATTAAAATTGGCCGACGAGCAAGTTTTACAATATTTTTCGCCGTTACAACACACGGGCATTTGTCTTAATAATAGTAAAAAACTAGGTGCAAGATATTATTGGCACAAGAAAAGCATACGACGCATATATTCGATGCTTATGTCCAGCTAATCCAATTTTAATAAAGGCGTTCACTTTTTAAAATAAATAAAACCCATGTTTTTCTGAAAAGTAAAAATAAGAAGTATTCACATACTATTCCATGAGCCACTACTCTTCTATCTGATGAAGAAAGCTAATGTGGCTTCTTAACACTCAAAATTCAGACTCCAAAAAGTAATAATCAAGGTCATCTTATTATGGACGTTTATCAGAACTGTATGTAAAAAAATGGAGCGTAATAGCACATGAATTATGTTTTGCGAGTTTTCATGCCCGTTGCAACGCACGGGCATTTGTACTAGTAAATAACTATGCTTGATTGTCTGATTGTTGGTTTGATGGATTGAGTGAAACTGAGTGAAATTTGAAAACTTTTGGAAGTTGAATGAGAGGGAATGAAATGACTTTCCCAAAACTTTCCCCTTTGCCTTTTGGATCCCAATGAATTCAAATTCATTCCAACACCAAAGCCTAGAGTGAGGATGACATGACTTCTTCCATTTTCAAATAAATAGGGTTTTGAAAAAAAGAAGATTTGAATTTCATTTGGGGATATTTCAAATTTCAAAATTTTATGCAACTCAATGACTTTCATGAGGGAAGATAAAATGACTTCTTCAATTATATGAAATATGAGTTGGAAGTTAAAATGAATCAAGTTGAAAATCATTTGAAAGTGCTTTGAAACCCTCTTTCAAATTTTGAGTTTTGAATTTGAATTTCAAACTTTGGCATGTGGGAAACATTTCAAAAGCTAAGCCTGATAAATACTTGATCAAAAGTATGAGAGGAGCCAACATGACACTCCAAAAATATCAGAGGAAACAATGCCAAAAGATTTGGATTCAAATCTGAATTTTATTTGAATTTGGAAAAATGGATTTTATAAAGTTTGGATTTTGCCTTTGGAAAAATGTTCAAATGAAAGGAATATTCCCTGATCATTTTGGTATATATATACCCTATATAAAATATTTATAGATATTGTTTTATTTAAAAAATAAAAAAAAACCCCTGGCGCCAGCTAGGCCACCCAGGCCCAGCCAGCGCCAAGACCCCAACCTGCCCAATGAAGCGGCCCAGAGGCCAGCCAGCCCGAGCCGAGCCAGCCCACTCACCTCACCTCGCCTGGCGCTCCGCATCGGTCGACCGCTCCCTCCTCACCCCTCTCTCTCTCGACCATGGGCCCGCCCTCTTCTTCCCCCGCCCACCTTCGCCAAGACGTGGGAGGATCGCGGATCCCAAGAATCCGGGATCCCGATCGCCTGATCCCCAAGCGAGCCCGAGGCCCTGGCTATAAAGCGGAGCCCCGCACCCCATTCCTCCCGAGACCACGCGGACCCCTCTCCTCCCGCTCGGCGTCGCCGGAGTCAAGCTCAGACCGCCATTGTCGCCCGCCGACGCCCACCCTCCCGACCACCCCGACCCCACCGAACTCCTCACGGCCTCCCCAAGCACCAAGACGGCGACTCACGGAGCTCCCGACCTCAAGCTCTGGCGACACTTCCGCCGCCCGCGCCGCCGTCGCCGGACTCCGTAAGACACAGGAGAACTCCTCCCCGTCCGATCCAAAATAAGCGGCCACGATTAGAACCCGAAGGGTATCTTTTATAAAAAGAACCGGCGGTTCGTCCGGTTTATTTGTTAGGGTTTTAGTCAATTAGCCGCCCGTTTTAGTTTTAACCGAGGCCCATTTAGACTAAATTACGCTCGAGACACGATATAGGCCCATTAGGCCTTTTTCTTTTATTTTGATTTTTCTGTTTTAGCAGAATAGTTTCCGTTTTCAAAAATTCATATCTTTTATTCTGTTTAATATTTTTGAGTGATTCTTTTTTGTTGGATTGCAAATTTTATGTAGATTTTGTAGAATATATATTTAGCTATGTTAAAAATAATTAAAATTGCCTTATTTTAGTTTTAGTCAGAATAGTAAATCTGCTATAACTTGAGTTAGAAAAATTATTTTTGCATGATTCTTTTGTCACCACTTTATTTTGACATTGCCAAACCCTAGAAATTAACTTGGGTATTTTAGGATTAATAAATAATTAGTTTTAGACAGAATCCTATTAAACCTAATTAATTAACTAGTTCCTGTTTTCCTATTTAATTAATTAGTAAATGAATTTATTTTTAACTTGTGATTAGTTATTCTAGGTTAGTTTCTGTTACTCCATTAGATGAACTTTTATTTATAATTAATAAAAGTTTTAAATTATTTTCTTAATAGAAATTGGATTAGGCCTAAAATGAGTTTTATAATAGCTTTTTAATTCTTTTTGCTCCTAGTTGCTTAGTGAAACCTTTTCTGTTAAGTTAACCTAAAACCATGATTAGGTTATGTTAGAAAATTTTTATTATATAAAACTACTTTTAGTTGTTGTTTGAAGTAGGAAAAACTTTGAGTGGCCTTTCTTTGAGTTTTTCTTTTGGATTTGGTTTTGGTTGCTTTGTTGTGTTATGTTACTTTTGTTATATTGTGTTATGTGATCCTATTGCTATATGCTTATTATAGTTATTGTTTGCCTCGGTAGAATTTCCGAGTCTGAAGATTGCTACTACGAAACCCTAGTTTTTTTTTCGAAGATCGTCAACAAGGCAAGTTCACTTTGACCATGCTTTTCTTACCTATGTTTTATTGCATTTAGTGGCACCTTTGCAACCACCCCTCAGTAGTGTTATTGAATCCTTGTAGTTGAGTAGTATGCATGAGGTAGGAACCCATCACCCTGTTACCAAGCCCGGGACGTTTTATTTAAATGCTTCGCTATAGTAGACGGGGTTTGGTATGAGTATTCGGGAGTGGTGTGAGAAAGGAGGATTCTACGTCAATGACGACAACTCCATGATGGAAAGCTGCAAGGACTGCATCTTCAAGGCCTCAAGACTTCAAGACTCAAGACAGAATTCAATACACACTCTTTGGGTGAAGGGCGGTTGTGGGCACCTGGAGAACCCAGTGGTTGGCGGGATGCATGGAGAAGCGCCATGACATCTTGCGGAAAGCTTCACCCAGACTCAAAGAGACGGAAGAATACTTCACGCCGGAAGCTTACTGTGCAACCGCAAGTCATTATGGGCTCGGCTTGGTTGACCTTAGTTGTGACTCTGGCTGGGGCGGTGCTAGCAGATGTAGAACTACGGTAGGATTGGATGGGTACCGGACGGTGGTCGAGGAACTCTTTGGAAGACCATGTTTGGTCATCTTGTTCTCAAACACTCTGAAGTGCGAGAGCGTAAAAGAGGATCGAATCTTGCGGGTAAAGTGTACAAACCTCTGCAGAGGGTTATAACCTAATCGATTAGCCGTGTCCCCGTTACGGACAATTTGAGCCTCTAGACTTGGATCTATCTGGAACTCTCAACACGGATTGATAACTTAATTGTGGGCAACATATGATGATTTTGGGCTATGAGACATCGGTTGGCGGAACCATGTCATGATAGAAAACTCCATAGTACAGACTTCATTTATTCCTTTGATGTAGGGAAAATAAAATCAGCTTTTACGCAAACAAAACTCAGATCTGAGCCACAAAGCCAAATTGCATATAGTATAGTTTTACCATCTGTTTATTCATGTTGTGATCTTGCGGTACATTCAATGTACTGACCTACACGGCTGCA
This sequence comes from Aegilops longissima, assembly GCA_021605205.1. Classification (NCBI taxonomy): domain Eukaryota; kingdom Viridiplantae; phylum Streptophyta; class Magnoliopsida; order Poales; family Poaceae; genus Aegilops; species Aegilops longissima. Next base: position 538,261,674 of record CM038682.1, read on the forward strand.
ACGTATCATGTTGCAGGATTTTCTTCGACGAGTAAGAGTTACGATATAGGGTTACGGTCTACACTCAACCTGCCGATGGCGTTGATGGGACTCCACACCCGTTTGATTGTTTCCGCTGAGTATTATGAGGTATATATCATTTTACGTTATTTATACATGTGATTGCACTTGATATATACATTGATGTACTGTGTGTGCCAGCATACTGATCCAGGGATGGCACAGTAACACAGAGGCTTGACCGTCTGAGGTCGGGTCGCTACAATCGGGGGGTATGAACTATGGAAAAGTTGGAATACAATAGATATTACACCAATATAAATAAAGAATGAGTTTACAACAGTACCAAAAAGTGGTGATCTATTTTCTTATACTAACGGAGCTTATGAGATTTTCTGTTGAGTTTTGTGTTGTGAAGTTTTCTAGTTTTCGGTAAGGATTTGATGGACTATGGAATAAGGAGTGGAAAGAGCCTAAGCTTGGGGATTCCCAAGATACCCCAAGGTAATATTCAAGGACAAACAAGAGCCTAAGCTTGGGGATGCCTCGGAAGGCATCCCCTCTTTCATCTTTGTCTATCGGTAACTTTACTTGAGGCTATATTTTTATTCACCACATGATATGTGTTTTGCTTGGAGCGTCTTGTATGACTTGGGTCTTTGCTTTTTAGTTTGCCACAATCATCCTTGCTGTACACACCTTTTGAGAGGGACACTCATGAATCGTGATTTATTAGAATACTCTATGTGCTTCACTTATATCTTTTGAGCTAGGCAATTTTGCTCTAGTGCTTCACTTATATCTTTTTAGAGCACAACGGTGGTTTTATTTTATAGAAATTGTTGAACTCTCATGATTCACTTATATTATTTTGAGAGTCTTTGAACAGCATGGTAATTTGCTTTGATTATAAATTTAGTCCTAATATGATAGACATCCAAGAGGCATATAATAAGAACTTTCATATAAAGTGCATTGAATACTATGATAAGTTTGATTCTTTATGATTGTTTTGAGATATAAAGATGGTGATATTAGAGTCATGCTAGGGAGTAATTGTGGATTGTAGAAATACTTCTGTTAAAGTTTGTGATTCCCGTAGCATGCACGTACGGTGAGCCGTTATGTGATGAAGTTGGAGCATGATTTATTTATTGATTGTCTTCCTTATGAGTGGCGGTCGGGGACGAGCGATGGTATTTTCCTACCAATCTATCCCCCTAGGAGCATGTGCATAGTACTTCGTTTCGATAACTAATAGATTTTTGCAATAAGTATGTGAGTTCTTTATGACTAATGTTGAGTCCATGGATTATACGCACTCTCACCCTTCCACCATTGCTAGACTCTCTAGCGCCGGGCAACTTTCGCCTGTACCATAAACCTGAAGGAAATATGCCCTAGAGGCAATAATAAAGTTGTTATTTATATTTCCTTATATCATGATAAATGTTTATTATTCATGCTAGAATTGTATTAACCGGAAACTTAGTACATGTGTGAATACATAGACAAACAGAGTGTCACTAGTATGCCTCTACTTGACTAGCTCGTTGAATCAAAGATGGCTAAGTTTCCTAGCCATAGACATGAGTTGTCATTTGATTAACGGGATCACATCATTAGAGAATGATGTGATTGACTTGACCCATTCCGTTAGCTTAGCATCTGATCGTTCAATATGTTGCTATTGCTTTATTCATGACTTATACATGTTCCTATGACTATGAGATTATGCAACTCTCGAATACCGGAGGAACACTTTGTGTGCTACCAAACATGAGAACGTAACTGGGTGATTATGAAGGTGCTCTACAGGTGTCTCCGATGGTACTTGTTGAGTTGGCATAGATCGAGATTAGGATTTGTCACTCCGGTTGTCAGAGAGGTATCTCTGGGCCCTCTCGGTAATGCACATCACTATAAGCCTTGCAAGCAATGCGACTAATGAGTTAGTTGCGGGATGATGCATTACGGAACGAGTAAAGAAACTTGCCGGTAACGAGATTGAACTAGGTATTGAGATACCGACGATCGAATCTCGGGCAAGTAACATACCGATGACAAAGGGAAAAAATGTATGTTGTTATGCGGTTTGACCGATAAAGATCTTCATAGAACGTGTAGGAGCCAATATGAACATCCAAGTTCCGCTATTGGTTATTGACTGGAGATGTGTCTCGGTCATGTCTACATAGTTATCGAACACGTAGGGTCCGCACGCTTAACGTTCAATGACGATCCGTATTATGAGTTTATGTGTTTTGATATACCGAAGATAGTTTGGAGTCCCAGATGTGATCACGGACATGACGAGGAGTCTCGAAATGGTCGAGACATAAATATTGATATATTGGATGACTATATTCAGACACCGGATGAGTTCCGGGGGTCAACGGATAATTATCAGAGTGCCGGGGTGTTATCGGAACCCCCGGGGGAACTATTGGGTCTACATGGGCCATTGGGAAGAGGGGAGGCAGCCCACAAGGGGCAGCTGCGCCCCCTCCCTATAGGGAGTCCGAATTGGACTAGGGAGGGGGGTGCGCCCCCCTTTCCTTCTCCTCTCCCTCTCCTTCCTCCCCCCTTCCTCCTCCTAGTTGGACTAGGAAAGGGGGAGTCCTACTCCTACTAGGAGGAGGACTCCTCCCTCTCCTTGGCGCGCCCCAAGGGCCGGCCGGCCTCCCCCCCTTGCTCCTTTATATACGTGTTCTTGCTCAGCCCGTAGCAGCCACGTAAAACTTGCAACAACAAAGTAGAGGACGTCTAACTTGTTTTTGCAGGGCATGTTGTGATGTGATATGGTCAAGACATGATGCTAAATTTTATTGTATGAGATGATCATGTTTTGTAACGAAGATATCGGCAACTGGCACGAGCCTATGGTTGTCGCTTTATTGTATGAAATGGAATCGTCATGTAATTGCTTTACTTTATCACTGAGCGATAGCGATAGTCTTAGAAGCAATAGTTGGCGAGACGACAACGATGCTACGATGGAGATCAAGGTGTCACGCCGGTGACGATGGTGATCATGACGGTACTTTGGAGATGGAGATCAAAGGCACAAGATGATGATGGCCATATCATATCACTTATATTGATTGCATGTGATGTTTATCCTTTATGCATCTTATTTTGCGTAGTTCGACAGTAGCATTATAAGATGATCTCTCACTAAATTTCAAGGTACAAGAGTTCTCCCTAAGTATGCAACGTTGCGAAAGTTCGTCGTGCCGAGACACCACGTGATGATCGGGTGTGATAAGTCTACGTTCACATACAACGGGTGCAAGCCAGTTTTGCACACGCAGAATACTCGGGTTAAACTTGACGAGCCTAGGACATGCAGATATGGCCTCGGAACACTGAGACCGAAAGGTCGAGCGTGAATCATATAGTAGATATGATCAACATAGTGATGTTCACCATTGAAAACTACTCCATCTCACGTGATGATCGGACATGGTTTAGTTGATATGGATCACGTGATTACTTAGATGATTAGAGGGATGTCTATCTAAGCAGGATTTCATTAGTAATATGATTAATTGAACTTTAATTTATCATGAACTTAGTACCTGATAGTATTTTGCATGTCTATGTTGTTGTAGATAGATGGCCCGTGCTGTTGTTCATTTGAATTTTAATGCGTTCCTAGAGAAAGCTAAGTTGAAAGATGATGGTAGCAACTACCGCTAGGTGCCAAACCCGCTGCAGGAGCAACGCCAGATGTTATGAACGTCTGGCAGAGCAAAGCTGATGACTACTCGATAGTTAAGTGTGCCATGCTTTACGGCTTAGAACCGGGACTTCAACGACATTTTGAACGTCATGGAGCATATGAGATGTTCCAGGAGTTGAAGTTAATATTTCAAGCAAATGCCCGGATTGAGAGATATGAAGTCTCCAATAAGTTCTACAGCTGCATGATGGAGGAGAATAGTTCTGTCAGTTTGCATATACTCAAAATGTATGGGTATAACAATCACTTGATTCAACTGGGAGTTAATCTTCCTGATGATAGTGTCATTGATAGAATTCTTCAATCACTGCCACCAAGCTACACGAGCTTCGTGATGAACTATAACATGCAAGGGATGGATAAGACAATTCCCGAGCTCTTATCAATGCTAAAGGCTGCGGAGGTAGAAATCAAGAAGGAGCATCAAGTGTTGATGGTCAACAAGACCACCAGTTTCAAGAAAAAGGGTAAAGGGAAGAAGGGGAACTTCAAGAAGAACGGCAAGCAAGTTGCTGCTCAAGTGAAGAAACCCAAGTATGGACCTAAGCCTGAGACTGAGTGCTTCTACTACAAAGGGACATGCCACTAGAAGTGTAACTGCCCCATGTATTTGGCGGATAAGAAGGATGGCAAGGTGAACAAAGGTATATGTGATATACATGTTATTGATGTGTACCTTACTAATGCTCGCAGTAGCACCTGGATATTTGATACTGGTTCTGTTGCCAATATTTGCAACTCGAAACAGGGACTACAGATTAAGTGAAGATTGGCTAAGGACGAGGTGACGATGCACATGGGAAATGGTTCCAAAGTCAACGTGATCGCGGTCGGCACGCTACCTCTACATCTAGCTCCGGGATTAGTTTTAGACCTGAATAATTGTTATTTGGTGCCAGCGTTAAGCATGAACATTATATGTGGATCTTGTTTGATGTGAGACGGTTATTCATTTAAATCCGAGAATAATGGTTGTTCTATTTATATGAGTAATATCTTTTATGGTGATGCACCCTTGAAGAGTGGTCTATTTTTGTTGAATCACGATAGTAGTGACACACATATTCATAATATTGAAGCCAAAAGATGCAGAGTTGATAATGATAGTGCAACTTATTTGTGGCACAACCTTTTGGGTCATATTGGTGTAAAGCGCATGAAGAAACTCTATTCGGATGGACTTTTGGAATCACTTGATTGTGAATAACTTGGTTCTTGCAAACCATGCCTCATGCGCAAGATGACTGAAACTCTGTTCTCCGGAGCAATGGAGCGAGCAACAGATTTGTTGGAAATCATACATACTGATGTATGTGGTCGGATGAATGTTGAGGCTCGCGGCGGGTATCGTTATTTTCTCACCTTCACAGATGATTTGAGAAGATATGGGTATATCTACTTGATGAAACATAAGTCTGAAACATTTGAAAAGTTCAAAGAATTTCAGAGTGAAGTGGAAAATCATCGTAACAAGAAAATAAACTTTCTACGATCTGATCGTGGAGGAGAATATTTGAGTTACGAGTTTGGTCTTCAGTTGAAACAATGCGGAATAGTTTCACAACTCACGCCACCTGGAACACCATAGCGTAATGGTGTGTCCGAACGTCATAATCGTACTTTACGAGATATGGTGCAATCTATGATGTCTCTTTCTGATTTACTGCTATCGTTTTGGGGTTATGCTTTAGACACGGCTGCATTCACGTTAAATAGGACACCATCTAAATCCGTTGAGACGACACCTTATGAACTGTAGTTTGGCAAGAAACCAAAGTTGTCATTTCTTAAAGTTTGGGGCTGCGATGCTTATGTGAAAAAGCTTCAACCTGATAAGCTTGAACCCAAATCAGAGAAATGTGTCTTCATAGGATACCCAAAGGAGACTGTTGGGTACACCTTCTATCACAGATCCGAAGGCAAGACAGTCGTTGCTAAGAATGGATCCTTTCTAGAGAAGGAGTTTCTCTCGAAAGAAGTGAGTGGGAGGAAAGTAGAACTTGATGAGGTAACTGTACCTGCTCCCTTATTGGAAAGTAGTTCATCACACAAATCTGTTCCTGTGACTCCTACACCAATTAGTGAGGAAGCTAATGATGATGATCATGTAACTTCAGATCAAGTTACTACCGAACCTCGTAGGTCAACCAGAGTAAGATCCACACGAGAGTTGTACGGTAATCCTGTTCTGGAGGTCATGTTACTTGACCATGAAGAACCTACGAACTATGAGGAAGCGATGATGAGCCCAGATTCCGCGAAATGGCTTGAGGCCATGAAATCTGAGATGGGATCCATGTATGAGAACAAAGTGTGGACTTTGGTTAACTTGCCCGATGATCGGCAAGCCATCGAGAATAAATGGATCTTCAAGAAGAAGACCGACGACGACGGTAATGTTATCGTTCTACAAAGCTCGACTTGTTGCGAAAGGTTTTCGACAAGTTCAAGGATTTTACTACGATGAGACCTTCTCACCCGTAGCGATGCTTAAGTCCGTCCGAATCATGTTAGCAATTGTTTCATTTTATGATTATGAAATTTGGCAAATGGATGTAAAGACTGCATTCCTGAATGGATTTCTGGAAGAAGAGTTGTATATGATGCAACCTGAAGGTTTTATCGATCCAAAGGATGCTAAATAAGTGTGCAAGCTCCAGCGATCCATTTATGGACTGGTGCAAGCATCTCGGAGTTGGAATAAACGTTTTGATAGTGTGATCAAAGCATTTTGTTTTATACAGACTTTTGGAGAAGACTGTATTTACAAGAAAGTGAGTGGGAGCTCTGTAGCATTTCTAATATTATATGTGGATGACATATTGTTGATTGGAAATGATATAGTATTTCTGGATAGCATAAAAGGATACTTGAATAAGAGTTTTTCAATGAAAGACCCCGGTGAAGCTGCTTATATATTGGGCATCAAGATCTATAGAGATAGATCAAGACGCTTAATTGGACTTTCACAAAGCACATACCTTGATAAAGTTTTGAAAAAGTTCAAAATGGATCAATCAAAGAAAGGGTTCTTGCTTGTGGTACAAGGTGTGAAGTTGATTCAGACTCAATGCCCGACCACTGCAGAAGATAAAAAGAAAATGAAAGGTGTTCCCTATGCTTCAGCCATAGGCTCTATCATGTATGCAATGCTATGTACCAGACCTGTTGTGTGCCTTGCTATCAGTTTAGCAGGGAGGTACCAAAGTAATCCAGGAGTGGATCACTGGACAGCGGTCAAGAACATCCTGAAATACCTGAAAAGGACTAAGGATATGTTTCTCATTTATGGAGGTGACAAAGAGCTCGTCGTAAATGGTTACTTCAATGCAAGCTTTGACACTGATCCGGATGACTCTAAGTCACAAACCGGATACGTGTTTATATTGAACAGTGGAGCTGTCAGTTGGTGCAGTTCTAAGCAAAGCGTCATGGCGGGATCTACGTGTGAAGCGGAGTACATAGCTGCTTCGGAAGAAACAAATGAAGAAGTCTGGATGAAGGAGTTCATATCCGATCTAGGTGTCATACCTAGTGCATCGGGTCCAATGAAAATCTTTTGTGACAATACTGGTGCAATTGCCTTGGGAAAGGAATGCAGATTTCACAAGAGAACCAAGCACATCAAGAGACGCTTCAATTCCATCCGTGATCAAGTCAAAGAGGGAGACATAGAGATTTGCAAGATACACACGGATCTGAACGTTGCAGACCCGTTGACTAAGCTTCTCTCATGAGCAAAACATGATCAACACCAAGACTCCATGGGTGTTAGAATCATTACTGTGTAATCTAGATTATTGGCTCTAGTGCAAGTGGGAGACTGAAGGAAATATGCCCTAGAGGCAATAATAAAGTTGTTATTTATATTTCCTTATATCATGATAAATTTTTATTATTCATGCTAGAATTGTATTAACCGGAAACTTAGTACATGTGTGAATACATAGACAAACAGAGTGTCACTAGTATGCCTCTACTTGACTAGCTCGTTGAATCAAAGATGGTTAAGTTTCCTAGCCATAGACACGAGTTGTCATTTGATTAACGGGATCACCTCATTAGAGAATGATGCGATTGACTTGACCCATTCCGTTAGCTTAGCATTTGATCGTTTAGTATGTTCTATTGCTTTCTTCATGACTTATACATGTTACTATGACTATGAGATTATGCAACTCCCGAATAGCGTAGGAACACTTTGTGTGCTACCAAACGTCACAACGTAACTGGGTGATTATAAAGGTGCTCTACAGGTGTCTTCAATGGTACTTGTTGAGTTGGCATAGATCGAGATTAGGATTTGTCACTTCGATTGTTGGAGAGGTATCTTTGGGCCCTCTCGGTAATGCACATCACTATAAGCCTTGCAAGCAATGGGATTAATGAGTTAGTTGCGGGATGATGCATTACGGAAGGAGTAAAGACACTTGCCGGTAACGAGATTGAACTAGGTATTGAGATACCGATGATCGAACCTCGGGCAAGTAACATACCGACGACAAAGGGAACAACGTATGTTGTTATGCGGTTTAACCGATAAAGATCTTCGTACAATATGTAGGAGCCAATATGAACATCCAGGTTCCGCTATTGGTTATTGACTGGAGACGTGTCTCAGTCATGTATACATAGTTCTCGAACACATAGGGTTCGCACGATTAACATTCGGTGACGATCGGTATTATGAGTTTAGGTGTTTTGATATACCGAAAAAAAGTTCGGAGTCCCAGATGTGACCACGGACATGACGAGGAGTCTCGAAATGGTCGAGACATAAAGATTGATATATTGGATGACTATATTCCGACACCGGATGAGTTCTGGGGGTCACCAGATAATTATCGGAGTGCCGGGGGGTTATCGGAACCCCCGAGGGAACTATTGGGCCTACATGGGCCATAGGGAAGAGGGGAGGCAGCCCACAAGGGGCAGCCGCGCCCTCTCCCTATAGGGAGTCCGAATTGGACTAGGGAGGGGGCCGCGCCCCCCTTTCCTTCTCCTCTCCCTCTCCTTCCTTCCCCCCTTCCTCCTCCTAGTTGGACTAGGAAATGGGGAGTCCTACTCCTACTAGGAGGAAGAGGACCGGCCGGCCTCCCCCCTTGCTCCTTTATATACGGGGGCAGGGGGGCACCCTTGGACACACAAGTTGATCATTGATCTCTTAACCGTGTGCGGTGTCCCCCTCCACCATAATCCACCTCGGCCATATCGTCGTAGTGCTTAGGCGAAGCCCTGCGCCGGTAGCTTCATCATCACCTTCATCACGCCGTCGTGCTGACGAAGCTCTCCCTCGACACTCTGCTGGATCGTGAGTTTGTGGGACATCACCGAGACGAACGTGTGCAGATCGCGGAGGTGCCGTACTTTCGGTACTAGGATGTGTCGATCGTGAAGATGTACGACTACATCAACCGCGTTGTCATAACGCTTCCGCTTACGGTCTACAAGGGTACGTGGACTACACTCTCCCCTCTCGTTGCTATGCATCACCATGATCTTGCATGTGCGTAGGATTTTTGTTGAAATTACTACGTTTCCCGACAGTGGCATCCGAGCCGGGTTTATGCGTAGATGTTATATGCACGAGTAGAACATGAGTGAGTTGTGGGCGATAATAGTCATACTACTTACCAGCATGTCATACTTTGATTCGGCGGTATTGTTGGATGAAGCGGCCCGGACCGACATTATGTGTACGCTTACGCGAGACTGGTTCTACCGACGTGCTTCGCACACAGGTGGCTGGCTGGTGTCAGTTTCTCCAACTTTAGTTGAATCGAGTGTGGCTACGACTGGTCCTTGTTGAAGGTTAAAATAGCACATACTTGACTAAAAATCATTGTGGTTTTCATGCATAGGTAAGAACGGTTCTTGCTCAGCCCGTAGCAGCCACGTAAAACTTGCAACAACAAAGTAGAGGACGTCTAACTTGTTTTTCAGGGCATGTTGTGATGTGATATGGTCAAGACATGATGCTAAATTTTATTGTGTGAGATGATCATGTTTTGTAGCGAAGTTATCGACAACTGGCAGGAGCCATATGGTTGTCGCTTTATTGTATGAAATGCAATCGCCATGTAATTGCTTTACTTTATCACTGAGCGGTAGCGATAGTCGTAGAAGCAGTAGTTGGCGAGACGACAACGATGCTACGATGGAGATCAAGGTGTCGCGCCGTTGACGATGGTGATCATGACGGTGCTTTGGAGATGGAGATCAAAGGCACAAGATGACGATGGCCATATCATATCACTTATATTGATTGCATGTGATGTTTATCCTTTATGCATCTTATTTTGCGTAGTTCGACGGTAGCATTATAAGATGATCTCTCACTAAATTTCAAGGTACAAGTGTTCTCCCTGAGTATGCACCGTTGTGAAAGTTCGTCGTGCCGAGACACCACATGATGATCGGGTGTGATAAGCTCTACGTTCACATACAACGGGTGCAAGCCAGTTTTGCACACGCAGAATACTCGGGTTAAACTTGACGAGCCTAGCACATGCAGATATGGCCTCGGAACACTAAGACCGAAAGGTCGAGCGTGAATCATATAGTAGATATGATCAACATAGTGATGTTCACCATTGAAAACTACTCCATCTCACGTGATGACCGGACATGGTTTAGTTGATATGGATCACGTGATCACTTAGATGATTAGAGGGATGTCTATCTAAGTGGGAGTTCTTTAGTAATATGATTAATTAAACTTTAATTTATCATGAACTTAGTACCTGATAGTATTTTGCATGTCTATGTTGTTGTAGATAGATGGCATGTGCTATTGTTCCGTTCAATTTTAATGCGTTCCTAGAGAAAGCTAAGTTGAAAGATGATGGTAGCAACTACCGCTAGGTGCCAAACCCGCTGCAGGAGCAACGCCAGATGTTATGAACGTCTGGCAGAGCAAAGCTGATGACTACTCGATAGTTCAGTGTGCCATGCTTTACGGCTTAGAACTGGGACTTCAACGACATTTTGAACGTCATGGAGCATATGAGATGTTCCAGGAGTTGAAGTTAATATTTCAAGCAAATGCCCCGATTGAGAGATATGAAGTCTCCAATAAGTTCTACAGCTGCAAGATGGAGGAGAATAGTTCTGTCAGTGAGCATATACTCAAAATGTTTGGGTATAACAATCACTTGATTCAACTGGGAGTTAATCTTCCTGATGATAGTGTCATTGACAGAATTCTTCAATCACTGCCACCAAGCCACAAGAGCTTCATGATGAACTATAACATGCAAGGGATGGATAAGAAAATTCCCGAGCTCTTCGCAATGCTAAAGGCTGCGGAGGTAGAAATCAAGACGGAGCATCAAGTGTTGAGTGGTCAACAAGACCACCAATTTCAAGAAAAAGGGTAAAGGGAAGAAGGTGAACTTCAAGAAGAACAACAAGCAATTTGCTGCTCAAGTGAAGAAACCCAAGTCTGGACCTAAGCCTGAGACTGAGTGCTTCTACTACAAAGGGACTGGCCACTGGAAGCGGAACTGCCCCAAGTATTTGGCGGATAAGAAGGATGGCAAGGTGAACAAAGGTATATGTGATATACATGTTATTAATGTGTACCTTACTAATGCTCGCAGTAGCACCTGGGTATTTGATACTGGTTCTGTTGCTAATATTTGCAACTCGAAACCGGGACTATGGATTAAGCAAAGATTGGCTAAGGACGAGGTGACGATGCGCGTGGGAAATGGTTCCAAAGTCGATGTGATCGCTGTCAGCACGCTACCTCTACATCTACCTTCGGGATTAGTTTTAGACCTGAATAGTTGTTATTTGGTGCCAGCGTTAAGCATGAACATTATATCTGGATCTTGCATGATGCGAGAAGGTTATTCATTTATATCAGAGAATAATGGTTGTTCTATTTATATGAGTAATATCTTTTATGGTCATGCACCCTTGAAGAGTGGTCTATTTTTATTGAATCTCGATAGTAGTGACACACATATTCATCATATTGAAGCCAAAAGATGTAGAGTTGATAATGATAGTGCAACTTATTTGTGGCACTGCTATTTGGGTCATATTGGTGTAAAGCACATGAAGAAACTCCATTCTGATGGACTTTTGGAATCACTTGATTATGAATCACTTGGTACTTGCGAACCATGCCTCATGGTCAAGATGACTAAAACTCCGTTCTCCAGAACAATGGAGCGAGCAACACATTTGTTGGAAATCATACATACTGATGTATGTGGTCTGACGAATGTTGAGGCTCGCGGCGGGTATCGTTATTTTCGCACCTTCACAGATGATTTGAGCAGACATGGGTATATCTACTTGATGAAACAGAAGTCTGAAATATTTGAAAAGTTCAAAGAATTTCATAGTGAAATGGAAAATCATCGTAACAAGAAAATAAAGTTTCTACGATCTGATCGTGGAGGAGAATATTTGAGTTACGAGTTTGGTCTTCATTTGAAACAATGCGAAATAGTTTCGCAACTCACGCCACCCGGAACACCACAGCGTAATGGTGTGTTCGAACATTGTAATCGTACTTTACTAGATATGGTGCGATCTATGATGTCTCTTACTGATTTACCAATATCGTTTTGGGGTTATGCTTTAGAGACGGCTGTATTCTGGTTAAATAGGGCACCATCTAAGTCCGTTGAGACGACACCTTAGTGGTTTGGCAAGAAACCAAAGTTGCCGTTTCTTAAAGTTTGGGGCTGCGATGCTTATGTGAAAAAGCTTCAACCTCATAAGCTCGAACCCAAATCAGAGAAATGTGTCTTCATAGGATACCCAAAGGAGACTGTTGGGTACACCTTCTATCAAAGATCCGAAGGCAAGACATTCGTTGCTAAGAATGGATCCTTTCTAGAGAAGGAGTTTCTCTTGAAAGAAGTGAGTGGGAGGAAAGTAGAACTTGATGAGGTAATTGTACCTGCTCCCTTATTGGAAAGTAGTTCATCACAGAAATTTGTTCCTATGACTCCTACACCAATTAGTGAGGAAGCTAATGATGATGATCATTTAACTTGAGATCAAGTTACTACCAAACCTCGTAGGTCAACCAGAGTAAGATCCGCACCAAAGTGGTACAGTAATCCTATTTTGGAGGTCCTGTTACTTGACCATGACGAACCTACGAACTATGAGGAAGCGATGATGAGCCCAGATTCCGCGAAATGGCTTGAGGCCATGAAATATGAGATGGAATCCATGTAGAACAAAGTGTGGACTTTGGTTGACTTGCCTGATGATCGGCAAGCCATCGAGAATAAATGGATCTTCAAGAAGAAGACTGACGCTGACGGTAATGTTACTGTCTACAAAGCTCGACTTGTTGCGAAAGGTTTTCGACAAGTTCAAGGAGTTGACTACGATGAGACCTTCTCACCCGTAGCGATGCTTAAGTCCGTCTGAATCATGTTAGCAATTGTTTCATTTTATGATTATGAAATTTGGCAAATGGATGTAAAGACTGCATTCCTGAATGGATTTCTGGAAGAAGAGTTGTATATGATGCAACCTGAGGGTTTTATCGATCCAAAGGATGCTAAATAAGTGTGCAAGCTCCAGCGATCCATTTATGGACTGGTGCAAGCATCTCGGAGTTGGAATAAACGTTTTGATAGTGTGATCAAAGCATTTTGTTTTATACAGACTTTTGGAGAAGACTGTATTTACAAGAAAGTGAGTGGGAGCTCTGTAGCATTTCTAATATTATATGTGGATGACATATTGTTGATTGGAAATGATATAGTATTTCTGGATAGCATAAAAGGATACTTGAATAAGAGTTTTTCTATGAAAGACCCCGGTGAAGCTGCTTATATATTGGGCATCAAGATCTATAGAGATAGATCAAGACGCTTAATTGGACTTTCACAAAGCACATACCTTGATAAAGTTTTGAAAAAGTTCAAAATGGATCAATCAAAGAAAGGGTTCTTGCTTGTGTTACAAGGTGTGAAGTTGATTCAGACTCAATGCCTGACCACTGCAGAAGATAGAGAGAAAATGAAAGGTGTTCCCTATGCTTCAACCATAGGCTCTATCATGTATGCAATGCTGTGTACCAGACCTGTTGTGTGCCTTGCTATCAGTTTAGCAGGGAGGTACCAAAGTAATCCAGGAGTGGATCACTGGACAGCGGTCAAGAACATCCTAAAATACCTGAAAAGGACTAAGGATATGTTTCTCGTTTATGGAGGTGACAAAGAGCTCGTCGTAAATGGTCACGTCGATGCAAGCTTTGACACTGATCCGGATGACTCTAAGTCACAAACCGGGTTTATATTGAACGGTGGAGCTATCAGTTGATGCAGTTCTAAGCAAAGCGTCGTGGCGGGATCTACGTGTGAAGTGGAGTACATAGCTGCTTCGGAAGCAGCAAATGAAGGAGTCTGGATGAAGGAGTTCATATCCGATCTAGGTGTCATACCTAGTGCATCGGTTCACTTGAAAATGTTTTGTGACAATAGTGGTGCAATTTCCTTGGCAAAGGAATCCAGATTTCACAAGAGAACCAAGCATATCAAGAGACGCTTCAATTCCATCTGCGATCAAGTCAAAGAGGGAGACATAGAGATTTGCAAGATACATACGGATCTGAATGTTGCAGACCCGTTGACTAAGCCTCTCTCATGAGCAAAACATGATCAGCACCAAGACTCCATGGGTGTTAGAATGATTACTGTGTAATCTAGATTATTGACTCTAGTGCAAGTGGGAGACTGAAGGAAATATGCCCTAGAGGCAATAATAAAGTTGTTATTTATATTTCCTTATATCATGATAAATGTTTATTATTCATGCTCGAATTGTATTAACCGGAAACTTAGTACATGGGTGAATACATAGACAAACAGAGTGTCACTAGTATGCCTCTACTTGACTAGCTCGTTGAATGAAAGATGGTTAAGTTTCCTAGCCATAGACATGAGTTGTCATTTGATTAACGGGATCACATCATTAGAGAATGATGTGATTGACTTGACCCATTTCGTTAGCTTAGCATTTGATCATTTAGTATGTTGATATTGCTTTCTTCATGACTTGTACATGTTACTATGACTATGAGATTATGCAACTCCCGAATACCGGAAGAACACTTTGTGTGCTACTAAACGTCACAACGTAACTGGGTGATTATAAAGGTGCTCTACAGGTGTCTCCGATGGTACTTGTTGAGTTGGCATAGATCGAGATTAGGATTTGTCACTCCGATTGCCGGAGAGGCATCTCTGGGCCCTCTCAGTAATGCACATCACTATAAGCTTTGCAAGCAATGTGACTAATGAGTTAGTTGCGGGATGATGCATTACAGAACGAGTAAAGAGATTTGCCGGTAACGAGATTGAACTAGGTATTGAGATACCGACGATCGAATCTCAGGCAAGTAACATACCGATGACAAAGGGAACAACATATGTTGTTATGCGGTTTAACCGATTAAGATCTTCGTAGAATATGTAGGAGCCAATATGAACATCCAGGTTCCACTATTGGTTATTGACCAAAGACGTGTCTCGGTCATGTCTACATAGTTCTCGAACTCGTAGGGTCCGCACGCTTAATGTTCAGTGACGATCGATATTATGAGTTTATGTGTTTTGATATAACGAAGATAGTTTGGAGTCCCAGATGTGATCACGGACATGACAAGGAGTTTCTAAATGGTCGATATATAAAGATTGATATATTGGATGACTATATTCGGACATCGGATGAGTTCTGGGGTCCACCGAATAATTATCGGAGTGCCGGGGGGTTATCGGAACCCCCGGGGGAACTATTGGGCCTACATGGGCATAGGGAAGAGGGGTGGCAGCCCACAAGGGGCAGCCGCGCCCCCTCCCTATAGGGAGTCTGAATTGGACTAGGGAGGGCGGCGCCCCCCCTTTCCTTCTCCTCTCCCTCTCCTTCCTCCCCCTTTCCTCCTCCTAGTTGGACTAGGAAAGGGGGAGTCCTACTCCTACTAGGAGGAGGAGGACTCCCCCTCCTTGGCGCGCACCAAGGGCCAGCCGGCCTCCCCCCTTGCTCCTTTATATACGGGGGCAGGTGGGCACCCTAGGACATACAAGTTGACCATTGATCTCTTAACCGTGTGCGGTGCCCCCCTCCACCATAATCCACCTCGGTCATATCGTCGTAGTGCTTAGGCGAAGCCCTGCGCCGGTAGCTTCATCATCACCATCATCACGCCGTCGTGCTGACGAAGCTCTCCCTCGAAACTCTGCTGGATCGTGAGTTCGTGGGACGTCACCGAGCCAAACGTGTGCAGATCGCGGAGGTGCCGTACTTTCGGTACTAGGACCGGTCGATCGTGAAGACGTACGACTACCTCAACCCCGTTGTCATAACGCTTCCGCTTACGGTCTACAAGGGTACATGGACTACACTCTCCCCTCTCGTTGCTATGCATCACCATGATCTTGCGTGTGCGTAGGATTTATTTTGAATTTACTATTTTTCCCGACAAAACCCACCATATACCTTCCTCAAAACAGCCACCATATCTACCTATTATGGCATTTCCATAGCCGTTCCGAGATATATTGCCATGCAACTTTCCACCGTTCCGTTTATTATGACACGTTCCATCATTGCCATATTGCTTTGCATGATCATGTAGTTGACATTGTATTTGTGGCAAAGCCACCGTTCATAATTCTTTCATACATGTCACTCTTGATTCATTGCACATCCCGATACACCACCGGAGGCATTCATATAGAGTCATATTTTGTTCTAAGTATCAAGTTGTAATTCTTGAGTTGTAAGTAAATAAAAGTGTGATGACCTTCATTTTTAGAGCATTGTCCCATGTGAGGAAAGGATGATGGAGACTACGATTCCTCCACAAGTCGGGATGAGACTCCGGACGAAAATAAAGAGGCCAAAAAAATGAGAGAAGGCCCAAATAAAAAAAATGAGAGAAAAGAGAGAAGGGACAATGTTACTATCCTTTTACCACACTTGTTGTAACGCCCTCGATGCGGCTATATCTCCCACGTGTCGAAGCACGACTTAGAGGCATAACCGCATTGAAAGCAATGTCGCAAGTGAGGTAATCTTCACACAACCCATGTAATACATAAGGGAAAGAGATACATAGTTGGCTTACAGTCGCCACTTCACACAATACATAAATAAACATCCATCATCCAGATTACACTCAAGGTCCGACTACGGAACCAAAATAAAAGAAGACTACCCAAATGCTACACAGATCTCCGATCGTCCCAACTGGGATCCACTACTGATCATCAGGAAAAGACACATAGTAACGACCACGTTCCTCGTCGAACTCCCACTTGAGCTCGGTTCGCCACCTGACCGCATCGTCGGCACTGCAACTGTTTTGGTAGAATCTGTGAGTCATGGGGACTCAGCAATCTCACACCCGAGATCAAGACTATTTAAGCTTATAGGAAGGACAGAGTTGTGAGGTGGAGCTGCAGCAGCGACTAGCATATATGGTGGCTACATTCGCAAAAGAGAGCGAGAAGAGAAGCAAGGCGCGGTCGTGAAGCTAGTAGCGATCAAGAAGTGATCTGAACTACTTACGCCAAACATAACTCCAACACGTGTTCACTTCCGGCTCCGCCGAGAAGAGACCATCACGGTTACACACGCGTTGATGTGTTTTAATTAAGGTCAACTTTGGGTTTTCTACAACCGGTCATTAACAAATTCCCATCTGCCTCATAACGCGGGCACGACTTTCAAAGATAATACCCTGCAGGGTGTCCCAACTTAGCCCATTATAAGGTCTCACGGTCAAAGAAGGATATTCCTTCTACGGGAAGACCCGATCGATCTCGAATCCCGGACTACAAGACATTTCGACAGCAATAAAACAAGACCAGCAAAGCCGCCCGAATGTGCCGCAAATCCCGATAGGAGCTGCACATATCTCGTTCTCGTGGCACACCGGATGAGCCAGACGTCGGGTTGGCATAGACCTGATTGCCCAAAGGCGCGGACATCGCTCAAGTTGGACCAGCACTCGAAGGAGAACTGGCCCGGGGGTTAAAATAAAGATGACCCTCGGGCTCGCGAAAACCCAGGGGAAAAAGGCCTAGGTGGCAAATGGTAAAACCAAAGTTGGGCCTTGCTGGAGGAGTCTTATTCAAAGCGAACTTTCAAGGGGCCCCCATAAATCACCCAACCGTGTAAGGAACGCGAAATCAAGGAACATAACACCGGTATGACGGAAACTAGGGCGGCAAGAGTGGAACAAAACACCAGGCATAAGGCCGAGTCTTCCACCCTTTACCAAGTATATAGATGCATTAATTATAGCAGATATATTGTGATATCCCCAACAAGTAAACATGTTCCAACAAGGAACAACATCTCCATGTTCCAACAAGGAACAAACTTCATCTTCACCTGCAACTAGCAACGCTATAAGAGGGGCTGAGCAAAGCGGTAACATAGCCAATCAACGGTTTGCTAGGAAAGGATGGTTAGAGGTTTGACATGGCAATATGGGAGGCATGATAAGCAAGCGATAGGCATCGCAGCATAGGCATAGCAAAAGAGAGAGCATCTAGCAAGAAAAGATAGAAGTGATTTCGAGGGTATGGTCATCTTGCCTGCAAAGTTCTCAGAGTTGTCGAAAGCTTGATCCTCGTAAGCGTTCTCAACAGGTTCCTCGTTCACGTACTCGTCTCCCGGCTCTACCCAAAGCAAGAACGCAAACAATGGAACCACAATAAATCACGGTGCAATGCACAAGCAACATGATGCAATACATGGCATGATATGCGAGATGTGATATGCAATGCGTATGCGTGCTCCGGAAGGAAAATGATGAACCAGGCATCAACTTGGCAAACCAAGTATGCCGCTGGAAAGGTGAGATAATTTCGGTTGAAATCGATATAAAGATCAACGGAATCGGATGCAAGGTTTGCAAATGACAAGCAAAACAAGAATGGCACAAATCTGTCATTAACAGCATGATGCCACATAGCAAGCAACAAGAAAGTAAGCTACTGCACCCAAACGTACCAACAAAGCATATGGCAGTGATCTACTCAAGATGCTTGACAAAATATGAACACTGAGCTACGGCTAAATCACATCATAACAGGTCCAAACAATCATGGCAAAAGTGCAAAATATATCAACTGCATAGACTTGGTGAAAATACTGAACATGGCAGAAACAGCATCAGGAAGCAATGTTCAGAGCAAGCAAACAACAAGCTACAGGAACTTATAATAGCAAAACAAGGCATGGCATCAATCTACTCAAAGCATAGAACAAAAGTCCCTTACTTACCAAGAGCCAAAAAGGATCAGAAGATATGATGGCACCCACGTAAACATAGCAAGTTTCGTTAACTGATTCAGCAAACAGGACATGATATTGACAGAATTATGTAGGCATCTTCGCGAGCTCGATGCACTCACTACAGAGCATTTCATGATAAACTAAGCATACATCCATCAAGAAGACATGGCATAGAAGCTATACATGGCAAGAACAACATCATAGCATACACGGATCAACTACAACAACCTTAAAATTGAATGAGATGTAAACAATCTGCCAGGAAACATTTTATAGCAAAAGTAGAGCTCGATTTACTCAAGCTATGCACTCCATAATTGCAAACAAGGGCATGGATGTATAGAGCATAACCATATGTTCAAAACATCCTTACTGAAGTAACTCAAAATAAGCATGGATCTCTCTGTAGCATTAAGTTAACATGGCATAAAAATATCAGCAAAACAGGGGCTGAAATCAGCAACATCATGAAGCCTAGTTTGCATGCTTGTGCTAGTCACCACAGAGATCACAAAAATACATGGCATACACCCCTGTAAATATGGCATGGCATATTACAAAACACATGTAGGACTCAAGTTCATAGGATGCACACATCAATCATGGCAAAAATGACAAAAGTGCATGTTCTGATAAGAATCTGAAACTAACATCACATAGCCCTCTTCCAACAGCATTTCGGGCATCAAGATAAGCTCAAATGAAAATGATGCAATGAGATGAAATGATGTACTCATCGAGGCGGACATTTTGGTATGCTACACGCCCAAAACGGAGCCATGGGTGCAAAGTTATGGCATGATGAAAATGCAACAAAATAATGACAGAATAAAAGACTAGAGGATAATCGGGGGAGGAGAAGAAAGTCAACCCTTCTCAGATCCGATCGGATCCGTCGCCGGAGCGGGAGCTCGGGCCGGAGGGAGGAGAGGCCGGGCGGCGGAGGCGGGCCGGGCGGGGCAGGGGCGGCGGCGGCGGCGGGTCAGCCGGGCCGGAGGCGGGCGACGGGCGGAGGCGGAGCGGGCGGCGGACGGCGGCGACCGGCGCTGGGCGGCGGCGCGCGCCGGCGACGCAATGGCGGCGCAGCAGCGGCTCGGGGCGGCGGGTGAGGGCGAGGGCGCTGCAAGGCGGGGTTTCTTTCTGGCCTCGCGGGCTGGGCGGCGCTGGCAGGGGGGCACGCGTGGCGGCCCCGGATTGGCGGGCGGCGGCGGACGGACGCGTCTCCGCCCGACACGGACGTGTCCGCAGCGGAGGAGGGATTTCGTCTAGGGTTAGGGGTGGAATGATCCGGGATTTCGGGGGACGGGGTGTTTTTATAGGTAGAAGGAGCTAGGAAGCTCCAAATGGAGTGTAGTTTTCGCCCACACGATCGTGATCGAACGACGATGGACATGGAAGTGACTTAGATGGGTTAGTGGGCTGTTTTGGAGGGGTGTTGGGCTGCAACTTAAAAGAGGCCTTTGCGAGAGTGCGGTTAACCGTTGGAGTACCAAACGAGCTCCAAATGACCCCGAAACTTGACAGGTGGTCTATCGGTGGTGTACCAAGGCCACTTGACAAACCTCGGTCCATTCCGAGAAAGTTTAGTACCCGCTCACGGACAAATGTAAAAGGGGACACCGGGGGACATAGGAGTGCCAGATTGCAAAACGGACAACGGGGAAAATGCTCGGATGCATGAGACGAACACGTATGCAAATGAGATGCACATGATGACATGATATGAGATGCATGACATGGACAAAATGCAAAACGAAAGACAAAAACCCAACCACGGAGGGAATGTCATATCACAATGCCGAAAATGGCAAGAGTTGGAGTTACAAATCTGAAAAGTTACATCCGGGGTGTTACAACACTCCACCACTACAATAGGATCTCGTCCCGAGATCTAGGACTGAAAGAACTCCGGATATTCGGAACGGAGGTGATCCTCGCGCTCCCAGGTGGCTTCTCGGTCGGAATGGTGTGACCACTTCACTTTCAGGAATTTGATTGACTTGTTGCGAGTCTTGCGCTCGGTTTCTTCAAGAATAACAACGGGGTGCTCATGATAAGAGAGATCTTCTTGGAGGTCAATTTCTTCGAAGTTGATAGTGCGTTCAGGAGTCTTGAAGCACTTGCGAAGCTGTGACACATGAAACACATCGTGCACGTTCGCGAAGTTGGACGGAAGCTCAAGTTGATAGGCGAGATCGCCTCTTTTGCCAATGATCTTGAAAGGACCCACGTATCTAGGGGCAAGCTTCCCTTTGATACCGAAGCGACGAGTGCCTTTCATTGGAGAGACGCGGAGGTAGACATGGTCTCCGATTTCAAAAGCCACATCATGGTGCTTGTCATCATAATAGCTCTTCTGGCGCGATTATGCGGCTTTTGAGATTCTCACGAATGACTTTGCACATTTCTTGACTTCGTGATCAAGTCGTTGCCAAGAAGTTGGCGTTCACTGTCTCGGACCAATTGAGAGGAGTACGTCACTTTCTGCCATAGCGAATTTCGAATGGGGCCTTGCCCAACTCGGTTTGGAGCTGTTGTTGTAGGAGAA
Source organism: Aegilops longissima (assembly GCA_021605205.1). NCBI lineage: Eukaryota > Viridiplantae > Streptophyta > Magnoliopsida > Poales > Poaceae > Aegilops > Aegilops longissima. Next base: position 538,283,255 of record CM038682.1, read on the forward strand.
CCTCGGCATATGGAAGACAATCTTCCCACTTCATACCGAAGGAAATGACACAAGCCCTGAGCATATCTTCAAGGATTTGATTGACTCGCTTGACTTGGCCACTTGTTTGAGGGTGGAAAGCTGTGCTGAAACAAATGTTGGTGCCCATGGCCTTCTGAAAAGAATCCCAAAACTTGGAGGTAAAGTTGCTTCCACGGTCTGAAGAGATCAATTGTGGAATTCCATGCAAGAAGACAATCCTGGAGGTGTATAGCTCTGCCAACTGAGCTGCTGTGATAGATTCTTTGATAGGAAGAAAATGAGCCACTTTAGTAAGCTTGTCAATGACAACGAAGATAGCATTATTTCCACGCTTGGACTTAGGAAAACCAGTCACGAAGTCCATCTCGATATGATCAAACTTCCATTCCGGAATAGCAAGAGGTTGGAGGAGACCAGCTTTTCGTTGGTGTTCTGCTTTCACCCTTCGGCAGACATCAAACTCATTCACGAATTGAGCAATTTCTCGCTTCATTCGAGTCCACCAATATGACTGCTTGAGGTCATGGTACATCTTCGTACTTCCAGGATGAATGGATAGAAGGGAATTGTGTGCCTCGTTCATAATGACTTTACGTAGATCACCCTTAGGAACCACAATCCGGTCCTCAAAGAAAAGAGTATCTTTGTCATCAATGTGGAAGCACTTGTATTTGGAAATGCCCTTGTCGATACCACGTTTCACCTTTTTCACCATGGTATCCAGGAGTTGAGCCTCACGAATTTGGTCTTCCAAAGTAGGAGAGACTATGAGGTTGGCAAGAAAGCCTTGAGGAACAACTTGAAGATTCAGCTTGCGGAAAGCTTCACAAAGATCCGGTTGGAAGGGCTTGAGAATTAAACATTGCGATAAGCCTTCCTGCTCAAAGCATCTGCAATCACATTGGCCTTGCCAGGGTATATTCAATACTTGGGTTGTACTCTTGAATCATTTCGACCCATCGAGTTTGCCTGAGGTTGAGGTTGGGTTGAGTGAAGATATACTTGAGACTCTTGTGATCGGTGAAAATGTCCACTTTCCTTCCCAACAAGAGATGTCTCCAAGTTATTAATGCATGGACAACTGCCGCCAACTCAAGATCGTGAGTGGGGTAGTTCTTTTCGTTGGGCTTCAGCTGACGAGAGGTATAGGCCACAACTTTTTTCTCTTGCATCAACACAGCACCGAGACCTTGAAGAGAAGCATCACAAAACACTTCGAATGGTTTGGATTCATCAGGAGGAGTCAAGACAGGAGCTGTGACGAGTTTCTCTTTGAGAGTATTGAAAGCAACGTCACACTCAGGAGACCAGACATACTTCACCTGCTTCTGGAGGAGGTTGGAAAGAGGCTTTGCAATCTTAGAAAAATTCTCAACGAATCTTCGGCAATAGCTTGCAAGACCAAGAAAACTACGAAGCTGCTTGACATTCTGAGGAGGTTCCCAATTCACAACTGCAGACACCTTCTCGGGATTAACAGCGATGCCCTTGACGGAGATGATGTGACCAAGATAAAGCACTTCATCAAGCCAAAACTCACATTTGGAAAACTTCGCATAGAATTGATGCTCTCTGAGCTTGTCGAGCACCAATTGTAAATGTTTGGCATGATCCTTCTTATTCTTGGAGAAGACCAAAATATCATCAAGATAGACCAAGACGAATTCATTGGTGTAGGGGTTGAAGATGAAGTTCATCATTCGAGAGAATGTTGGAGGAGCATTGACAAGGCCGAAAGACATGACAGTATATTCATAAGAACCAAAGCTTGTTCTGAATGCTGTCTTGGGAATATCTTGTTCACGAATGCGAATTTGATGATAACCCATACGAAGGTCAAGCTTGGAGAATACTTTAGCACCTTTGAGTTGCTCGAAAAGCTCATTGATGTTGGGAAGTGGATACTTGTTCTTGATTGTCTTCTTATTCAATGGACGGTAATCGACGCAAAAGTCGGTCCGTGCCATCCTTCTTCGGACAAAAGAACACCACAACCCCAAGGAGATGAACTCACCGATCAAACCAGACGCTCTTGTTCATCGAGCTGCTTCTTCAATTCCTTCAGCTCATTAGGTCCAAGCTTGTATGGACGCTTGCAAGCGGGTTCGTGCGGGCTCAAGATCGATAACGAACTCAAGCGGCGGTGAGGAGGCATACCCGAAGCTCTTCGGAAAGACATCTTGGTACTCACAAAGCGATGGAATCGAGAGATAGCATCAATTCGCCCTTCTCATTGAGAGAAAATAACCGAATGGTTTCATCATGAGCGGCATAGATGATCACATCATTAGAAGAGTGTGTCAATTGAATTTCCACGGCAGCACAATCAAGCTGAGCTTTGTCTGAGAAAGCCATCCATCCGAGAATAAGATCAATATCCAAGTCACCAAGGACAATTGGTTTAGCAGAAATCTATAATCGCCCATCTTGATAGAAACATCCGGAACCAAGGAGCTTGCATGCATGAATTTACCCGGAGAGACAACCGATAACGGTTTAGGCAAATCTTGAAAAACAACTCATGCTTAGATGCAAAAGGTCTTGAAATGAAAGAATGCGATGCACCAAGTATCAAATAAGACTTTTGCAGAATATCATTAAGCGAGAGATTACCCATTATCACATCGGTGAGATTCCTCCGCTTGAGCTGCATTCATCATGTTCACCTTTGCAGACTTGGGATTATGCTTGACCACTGCATTACTGGAAGATCTCACAGGAGGAGGAGGCGGAAGGCGCCTTTGGTTGAAGCACTTGTTCGCGTAGTGACCTTTCTCACGACATTTGTTGCAAGTCACCTCCGAGAGCGGACGGTGATAAGGAGCATTTGACCTTGGAGCTTGAGAATTAGACTTGTTTCGATAGCTTTGGGTTGGGTGGGTGGGAAGATCCACGACCACCTGAGTTCTTCTCCTGATAAGGTGACGAAACCGGAGGAGGAGGAAGGTAGAACTTCGCTGCTTAGTTGCCACTTGAGAGGAAGAAGAAGACTGAACTGCATCCCCGATTCTCTTCTTAGAAGCCTCACATTTGAGCTGGGCAGCTTCTTGCTTGATGCCATGTTGTAGAATTCATCATCCTTTTCTCGGCTCAAAAGCACGAGAGCTAATTGCAGATCTTCTCGAGACCACCTCTGAATTGATAGATCATACTCTTTTCATCGAGGGACGTCTTGCTTAGCGGAAGAAGCGAGTTCTCGAACTGGATATTGTATTGATACACGGACATGTTGCCTTGCTTGAGATTGCGGAACTCCTCACGCTTGCTCTCAACAACACTTTTCGAATGTGGTGAGCTTTGAAGTCTCGGCGGAACTCATCCTGTAATGACACGACCTCCTCTGGAATCTTTGTATTTCTGGTACCACTCGGCAGCTTGGTCCTTGAGTTGAAGCGAAGCAAACTTGACAAAGTCCTCAGGTCGACATTGCTACATTCAAAATGTTTGCAGATGTCCACAAGCCAATCGTCGGCGTCTGTGGCCTCGACACAGAAGCTGAAAGACTTCGGCTGATTAGCGAGGAACTGATTGAGTGTAGCAAAGTGCGGCTGGTTGTTGCCTTGGCCTTGATTTCCTTGGTTGCCTTGCCCTTGGGTACGCTCTTGCAAGAGTTGCAAAATCATCTGAGCATTTGCATTGGTGGTTGCCATGATAGCTTGCCATGCCTCCGGAGGCGGAGGTGGAGGTGGAGGGTTCGTGACTCCCATCATTGCGATCCGGATTCGAGGCGTTGGCGGAGCCATCTGAAGAGGGTGACATCCGTTAGCACTTTGATAGCAGATAGACAAGTTGAATCAACGGATAGAAATTGCAACATATAGTCTTCACAATAAACATTGAACAAGGATGAGCGAATGAATTCCAAAGCTAACATCACACGTCCATTAAGGTGAGAAGCCACTTGATTAAGGGTTGATGAAAAAATAACAAGGTACGACTGGAACAAATAAGTGGTAAGGATTACCCAATCACAAACCAAATATCTGCGGGAAGAAATGCTAAGAGCTACCTTAATCCCACCTATAAACTCCCGAAACTTTCGGTTATGCAATCGGTGTTGGGGATACAGGGGACACAAAATATATCACCCAAACTAACAATACCTAGATCCAGCTGTATCCATCCGTCAACACATAACCAAGAAACCTTCGAAATCGTGTACCTCGACCTTGAAAAGCATCCGTTATCTGAGTCATGGCAATACTCGAGCTCGCGCCAAGATCTTTGGGTTATCGGGTTATCTCACCAACAAGCTGTACAAAAGAGATTTTCGATGTCGGTAAATCTCAGGAATTCCAGAACTGCAACGATAAAATTGTGACGACAACACCTCGGAGCTCAACTTCTCGGGACACTGCCACAACCCCTAAATGTCAGGAGGCACCAAGAACAATGTTCTCGTCACAAAACCATCGGAACGATTCCAAGATACCCGCGTGATCCTAAAATTTCTTTTAGTGAAATTTGAGGAGAGGAGAGTCAAAAATTCTACGTCAGGAGACCTCACCAGAGCGACGAAGGGACTGGGGAGTAAAAAGAATCCTACTCTCCGATATATATAATCCTAAGACTCAAAACATTTTGTTCTAGACTCAACAACGCCAAACAAACAATCAGCGGGGGCTCCTAAGTCGGGATGGCTCGATTACCAACTTGAACGCCTCGATGCGGCTATATCTCCCACGTGTCGAAGCACGACTTAGAGGCATAACCGCATTGAAAGCAATGTCGCAAATGAGGTAATCTTCACACAACCCATGTAATACATAAGGGAAAGAGATATATAGTTGGCTTACAATCGCCACTTCACACAATACATAAATAAACATCCATCATCCAGATTACACTCAAGGTCCGACTACGGAACCAAAATAAAAGAAGACTACCCCAAATGCTACAGATCCCGATCGTCCCAACTGGCTCCACTCTGATCATCGGGAAAAGACACATAGTAACAACCACGTTCCTCGTCGAACTCCCACTTGAGCTCGGTTGCGTCACCTGACCTTGGCATTGTCGGCACTGCAACTGTTTTGGTAGAATCTGTGAGTCACGGGACTCAGCAATCTCACACCAGCGAGATCAAGACTATTTAAGCTTATAGGAAGGACATAGTTGTGAGGTGGAGCTGCAGCAGCGACTAGCATATATGGTGGCTACATTCGCAAAAGAGAGCGAGAAGAGAAGCAAGGCGCGGTCGTGAAGCTAGTAGCGATCAAGAAGTGATCTGAACTACTTCGTCAAACATAACTCCAACACCGTGTTCACTTCCGGCTCCGCCGAGAAGATACCATCACGGTTACACCGCGCGTTGATGTGTTTTAATTAAGGTCAACTTCGGGTTTTCTACAACGGACATTAACAAAATCCCATCTGCCTCATAACCATGGGCACGGCTTTGAAAGATAATACCTGCAGGGTGTCCCAACTTAGCCCATTATAAGCTCTCACGGTCAACGAAGGATATTCCTTCTACGGGAAGACCCGATCATCTCGGAATCCCGGACTACAAGACATTTCGACAGCAATAAAACAAGACCAGCAAAGCCGCCCGAATGTGCCGACAAATCCCGATAGGAGCTGCACATATCTCGTTCTCGGGCACACCGGATGAGCAGACGTCGGGTTGGCATAGACCCTAATTTCCCAAGGGGCGCCGGACATCGCTCAAGTTGGACCAGCACTCGAAGGAGAACTGCCCGGGGTTAAAATAAAGATGACCCTCGGGCTCGCGAAACCCGGGGAAAAAGGCTTAGGTGGCAAATGGTAAAACCAAAGTTGGGCCTTCTTTGGAGGAGTCTTATTCAAAGCGAACTGTCAAGGGGTCCCATAAATCACCCAACCGTAAGGAACGCGAAATCAAGGAACATAACACGGTATGATGAAACTAGGCGGCAAGAGTGGAACAAAACACGGGCATAAGGCCGAGTCTTCCACCCTTCACCAAGTATATAGATGCATTAATTATAGCAGATATATTGTGATATCCCCAACAAGTAAACATGTTCCAACAAGGAACACCATCTCCATGTTCCAACAAGGAACAAACTTCATCTTCACCTGCAACTAGCAACGCCATAAGAGGGGCTCAGCAAAGCGGTAACATAGCCAATCAACGGTTTGCTAGGAAAGGATGGTTAGAGGTTTGACATGGCAATATGGGAGGCATGATAAGCAAGTGATAGGCATCGCAACATAGGCATAGCAAAAGAGCGAGCATCTAGCAAGCAAAGATAGAAGTGATTTCGAGAGTATGGTCATCTTGCCTGCAAAGTTCTCAGAGTTGTCGAAAGCTTGATCCTCGTAAGCGTTCTCAACAGGTTCCTCGTTCACGTACTCGTCTCCGGGCTCTACCCAAAGCAAGAGCACAAACAATGGAACCACAATAAATCACGGTGCAATGCACAAGCAACATGATGCAATACATGGCATGATATGCGAGATGTGATATGCAATGCGTATGCGTGCTCCGGAAGGAAAATGATGAACCAGGCATCAACTTGGCAAACCAAGTATGCCGCTGGAAAGGTGAGATGATTTCGGTTGAAATCGATATAAAGATCACCAGAATCGGATGCACGGTTTGCAAATGACAAGCAAAACAAGAATGGCACAAATCTGTCATTAACAGCATGATGCCACATAGCAAGCAACAAGAAATTAAGCTACTGCACCCACACGTACCAACAAAGCATATGGGAGTGATCTCCTGAAGATGCTTGACAAAAGATGAACACTGAACTACGGCTAAATAACACCATAACAGGTCCAAACAATCATGGCAAAAGTGCAAAATATATCAGCTGCACAGACTTGGTGAAAATACTGAACATGGGAGAAACAGCATCAGGAAGCAATGTTCAGAGCAAGCAAACAACAAGCTACAGGAACTTATAATAGCAAAACAAGGCGTGGCATGAATCTACTCAAAGCATAGAACAAAAGTCCCTTACTGACCAAGAGCCAAAAAGGATCAGAAGATATGATGGTACCCACGTAAACATAGCAAGTTTCATTAACAGATTCAGCAAACAGGACATGATATTGACAGAATTATGTAGGCATCTTCGCGAGCTCGATGCACTCACTAAAGAGCATTTCATGATAAACTAAGCATACATCCATCAAGAAGACATGGCATAGAAGCTATACATGGCAAGAACAACATCATAGCATACACGGATCAACTTCAACAACCTTGGCAAAATTGAATAACATGTAAACAATCTGCCAGGAAACATTTTATAGCAAAAGTAGAGCTCGATTGACTCAAGCTATGGCACTCCATAATTGCAAACAAGGGCATGGATGGATATAGCATAACCATATGTTCAAAACATCCTCATGAAGTAACTCAAAATAAGCATGGATCTCTCAGTAGCATTAAGTTAACATGGCATAAAAATATCAAGAAAGCAGGGCTGAAATCAGCAACATCATGAAGCCTAGTTTGCATGCTTGTGCTAGTCACCACAGAGATCACAAAAATACATGGCATACACCCCTGTAAATATGGCATGGCATATTACAAAACACATGTAGGACTCAAGTTCATAGGATGCACACATCAATCATGGCAAAAATGACAAAAGTGCATATTCTGATAAAAATCTGAAACTAACATCACATAGCCCTCTTCCAACAACATTTCGGGCATCAAGATGAGCTCAAATAAAAATGATGCAATGAGATGAAATGATGTACTCATCGAGGCGAACATTTCGGTATGCTATACGCCCAAAACGGAGCCATGGGTGCAAAGTTATGGCATGATGAAAATACAACAAAATAATGAAAGAATAAAAGACAAAGGATAATCGGGGGAGGAGAAGAAAGTCAACCCTTCTCAGATCCGATCAGATCCGTCGCCGGAGCGGGAGCTCGGGCCGGAGGGAGGAGAGGAGGCAGGCGGCGGTGGCGGGGCGGGCGGGCGGCGGGCGGCGGCGGTCAATGGTCGGGCCGGGCCGGAGGCGGGCGACGGGCGAGGCCGAGGCAGATGGCAAGGGGCCAGCGGCGACGGCGCCGGGCGGCGGCGACCGGCACCGAGCAGCGGCTGCTCGGGCGGCGGGCGAGGGCGAGGCGCAGGCAGGCGGGCCTGGCCTGGGGGGCCGGGCGGGCGGGCAGTGGGGCACGCCACGTGGCGGCCCCGGATTGGCCGGCGGCGGCGGACGGACGCGTCCGCCCGATCCGGACGTGTCCGCGCGGAGGAGGATTTCGTCTAGGGTTAGGGGTGGAATGATTCGGGATTTCGGGGGAGGGGGTGTTTTTATAGGTAGAAGGAGCTAGGAAGCTCCAAATGGAGTGTAGTTTTCGCCCACACGATCGAACGGCGATGGACATGGAAGTGACTTAGATGGGTTATTGGGCTGTTTTGGAGGGGTGTTGGGCTGCAACTTAAAAGAGGCCTTTGCGAGAGTGCGGTTAACCGTTGGAGTACCAAACGAGCTCCAAATGACCCGAAACTTGACAGGTGGTCTACCGGTGGTGTACCAAGGCCACTTGACAAACCTCGGTCCATTCCGAGAAAGTTTAGTACCCGCTCACGGACAAATGTAAAAGGGTACGCCGGGGGACATAGGAGTGCCGGATTGCAAAACAGACAACGGGGAAAATGCTCGGATGCATGAGACGAACACGTATGCAAATGAGATGCACATGATGACATGATATGAGATGCATGACATGGACAAAATGCAAAACGAAAGACAAAAACCCAACCACGAAGGGAATGTCATATCACAATGCCGAAAATGGCAAGAATTGGAGTTACAAATCTGGAAAGTTACATCCGGGGTGTTACACTTGTGCTTCAAAGTAGCACCATGATCTTCATGATAGAGAGTCTCCTATGTTGTCACTTTCATATACTACTGGGAATTTTTTATTATAGAACTTGGCTTGTATATGCCAATGATGGGCTTCCTCAAATTGCCCTCGGTCTTCGTGAGCAAGCGAGTTGGATGCACAACGACTTAGTTTCTTTTTGAGCTTTCATAAACTTATAGCTCTAGTGCATCCGTTGCATGACAATCCCTACTCACTCACATTGATATCTATTAATGGGCATCTCCATAGCCCGTTGATACGCCTAGTTGATGTGAGACTATCTTCTTCTTTTTGTCTTCTCCACAACCACCTTCTACTCCACCTATAGTGCTATGTCCATGGCTCATGCTCATGTATTGCGTGAAAGTTGAAAAAGTTTGAGAATATTAAAAGTATGAAAAAATTGCTTGGCTTGTCATCGGGGTTGTGCATGATTTGAATATTTTGTGTGATGAAGATCGAGCATAACCAGACTATATGATTTTGTAGGGATAACCTTTCTTTGGCCATGTTATTTTGAGAAGACATAATTGCCTTGTTAGTATGCTTGAAGTATTATTGTTTTTATGTCAATATTAAATTTTTGTTTTGAATCTTATGGATCTGAACATTCATGTCACAAAAAAGAAAATTACACGAATAAATATGTTAGATAGTATTCCACATCAAAAAATCTGTTTTTTTTTTCATTTACCTACTCGAGGACGAGCATGAACTAAGCTTGGTGTGCTTGATACGTCTCCAACGTATCTATAATTTTTTATTGTTCCATGTTATTATATTATCTGTTTTGGATGTTTTATATGCATTAATATGTTATTTTATATTATTTTTGGGACTAACCTATTAACCTAGAGCCCGGTGCCAGTTCCTGTTTTTCCCTGTTTTAGAATTTTGGAGAAAAGGAATACCAAACGGAGTCCAAACGGAATGAAACCTTCGCGATGATTTTTCTTGGACCAGAAGCAAACCAGGAGACTTGGAGATGAAGTCGGAGGAGCCACGAGGCGGCCACAAGGACAGAGGGAGAGCCCAGGGGTAGGGTGCGCCCCCCACCCTTGTGCCCCCGTGCACATCCTGACCTAATTCTTTCACCTATATATTCCCGAATATCCCCAAACGACCAGAGGCGTCCACGAAAACACTTATCCACCGCCGCAACCTTCTGTACCCGTGAGATCCCATCTAGGGACCTTTTCCGGCACCCTGCCAGCGGGGTATTCGATCACGGAGGGCTTCTACATCAACACCATTGCCCTTCCGATGATGAGTTGTTTACCCCAGACCTACGAGTCCATAGCTAGTAGCTAGATGGCTTCTTCTCTCTCTTTGATTCTCAATACCATGTTCTCCTCGATGTTCTTGGAGATCTATTCGATATAATACTTTTTTGTGGTGTGTTTGCCGAGATCCGATGAATTGTAGATTTATGATCAGCTTATCTGTGAATATTATATGAATCTCCTCTGAATTCTTTTATGCATGATTTGATATCTTTGTAATTCTCTTCAAATTATCGGTTTGGTTTGGCCAACTAGATTGGTTTTTCTTGCAATGGGAGAAGTGCTTAGCTTTGGGTTCAATCTTGCGGTGTTCTTTCCCAGTGACAATAGGGGTAGCATGGCACGTATTGTATTATTGCCATCGAGGATAAAAAGATGGGGGTTTCATCATATTGCTTGAGTTAATTCCTCTACATCATATCATCTTACTTAATGCGTTACTCTGTTCTTCATGAACTTAATACTCTAGATGCAGGCAGGAGTCGGTCGATGTGTGGAGTAATAGTGGTAGATGCAGAATCATTTTGGTCTACTTGATACAGACGTGATGCCTATATTCATGATCATTGCCTTAGATATCGTCATAACTTTGTGCTTTTCTATCAATTGCTCGGCAGTAATTTGTTCACCCACCGTATTATTTGCTATCTTGTGAGAAGTCTCTAGTGAAACCTATGGCCCCAGGTCTATTTTCCATCATATAAGTTTCCAATCTATAATATTAGTTTCTGATCTACTATTTTTGCAATCTTTTACTTTCCGATCTATAAACCAAAACTTTGTACTTTACCTTTTATCTATCTCTATCAGATCTCACTTTTGCAAGTAACCGTGAAGGGATTGACAACCCTATTTATCGCGTTGGGTGCAAGTTGTTTGATTGTTTGTGCAGGTATTCGGTGATTTGTGCACTGTCTCCTACTGGATTGATACCTTGGTTCTCAAGACTGAGGGAAATACTTATATCTACTTTGATGCATCACCCTTTTCTCTTCAAGGGGAAAACCAACGCAAGCTCAAGAAGTAACTGAGGGTTCAACCAGTTCTAGATTTTGATTGTGGTAAAAGGCATGATTCTTATTAATCAATAGTCTCACCTCGCTCTTTTACCGGGTCTCACCAATTTATATACGTCCACAGCTAGACAATCAACAAGCCCTTCCAAAGGAAAGTAAAGAAATATGATAAACAAGGTGAGTTGTGGAACATATATGTCTGAGTGGCTCTAAGTTAAGTGGGACTATGTGAAAAATATATTCGTGAGATGGTATAGGCTGCCGCCAAAAATTTTAAAGAAGAGAATGTACATGGCTGAGCGATATTGTGGGTGGCGTGACATCTTCGACAACAATCATGTCGAGCAGTCGGCACACGTCACCAACATGCTCCAGTCCTACTAGCCGCCTCGCAAATGCCCGTCTTGCTCGACCAGTTGTCACTCGTCAACAACGGCACGAGGAGGACTCGATTAGAATCAAAATCGAAATCTAAAAGTTCCTGTTGTATCCGACCTAAATTGTTTTTCAGGTTTTTAAAGATTTATTTTCTCGCCGTTGCAATGCATGGGCTCTTTTGCTAGTCACATATTTAAAAGAGATCATCACCTATAAATAATATTCGTATTTGGGAAAAGTAAATAATTTTACTAATTTGAAAATAATCATTGATTGAATAAGAACTTCACAACTTTGAAAAAATCATTAATTTTGTAAAAAGTTTACGAATTTCAAAAAAGTCTATGAATTTCAAAAATAATTCGAAACAAGTTCAAGAATTTGTAGAAATAAAAGTAAATAAAAATAAAAGTAAATGAAAAAGAAAAGGATGAGGAAAACCAATTTTTTTGGTAAAACGCAGGCCGAAAGACATATAGAAAAATCGGCCTTGAAATTTCCCATAACTGGACTGGGTAGAGCACAAATCTGGGAGCTTAATTGGGCCGCCCTATACGTAAGGTGCATATAGGCTCTATTATCTATGATTAAGATTTAATTTGGTGCATAGAAAAAGCGCCAGAGCTATATCACGGCTATTGCGAGAGGTAGCTCTGGACCGCCGACAGAGTGCAGTCTTATAGGCTGGCCCAGTAACGGATGTACATAATTGATTTTCTGTTTGTTTCTTCAGTTTTGATTGATTTTCTACGGAATCATCAATTAAGGAACACTCTTTGCAAAGGTCACTCCCACCTCTTATGTTGCGACAAGTGGCATGCTATGTTTCACTTGTCGCAGCATGGAAGATTTCTTTTTTTTTTCATAGATCAGTTTATTCAAAACGTTTTATCTCTTAAACCATGCGTCCAAATCTGAATCCATTTTCACCGTTGTATCCCTCATGTCGGGATTTTCAAAACTAGACCCATGTTGATACGTTTTAACTAAAAAATCATGAAAAAACCCGAACTGAGAGGACGTTTTTTTCCTTTCCAAAAAGAGGCACGATTGTGCCTCACACAGAAGAAAATCCGTGTCTCCATGAGAAGTAAACTCGTGCCTCTCGCAGACGGAAAAAGAAAAGAGAACAAGTTTTTTATGTTTCCGACTGTGCCTCTTATAGAAGGGGAAAATATGTTTTTTTTTTCGTTTCTGCGAGGCACGAGCATGCCTCTCGCGGAAGCAAATCTGTGCCTCTCATAGAAGGGAAAAAATATTTTTTTTTTCATTTTTGAGAGGCACAGCCATGCCTCTCGCAAAGTAAAAAAATATATGACACATTTTTTTCCTTTCCGAGAGGGACGTCGGTGCCTCTTGCGGAAGAAAAACAATGACTTGTGGAAAACGGAATAGCAACAGAAAACCGAAAAAACATATCTAAAAAGCCAAACACACATGGAGAAACATTAAAAAGACAAAAATACGAGGGAGCGCCTAAAGCGTGACACGTGGCGGCGGCTGAGAGCATGCCAAACCCATCTCAGGTGAACCCGCGGGGCTCCCAAACGAGTAGTCGTTTGTTAGTTGCTCTCGATTTTCTGAGTCTCTTCCCTTTTTTTGTTTTTCTTCAGTTTTCTCCCTTTTTTTGCGTTTCTTCATAGGTTCCTTAGGTTTCCCTATCTTTCGGTGTTTTCTTTGTTTTTATTTTATTTTAAACACATTCTTCAACTGTCTGAAACATTTTTTAATGCTATCAACATTTTCTAAAAGTTGCATAAACATTTTATTAAACAATGTTAACATATTTTTGAACAGGTGGTGAACATTTTCATAATTTAATCAAACTGTTTTCGATTTGAGAAAAAAATATAAATTTTAAAATAGGGAAGAAAAAAAAATTATCACGCACGGGGCCGGCCCATTTATGTTGTATTGCGGGTGACACTGTGCTCTGTATCGTAGGAAGCGATACTTTTTTTCAAGTAAAAGAAAAGGAAGTGATAAGTAGCCATGGCCAAAACTAAGGACAATGCAAAAATCAGGAAGCAGCACGAACATAATTTGCCATGAAAAAGTTCGATTTGCCATGTCTGAAAATCTGTCATTTCTTAATTATTCGGGTCAAAAAGTTACAATATCACCAATAGCAATAATACTACATGCACCGATGATCTACGAATGTTTTACGGGAGATTCCAATTAATTGCCCCCTCACACCGCCACGGACGCACGCGCGCGACAATAATCTTCAACCAACTATTGCCACCTAATTAGAATTCGTGAATGGGAGCAGAGCCTAGAAATAGCAGGTAGGGTGATCAAAGACGCAAAAATATTAGTTTATCTTGGCAAACTTTTCTCTAAGAATGGAGTGGGGCCTGGGATGCCCCCCGTGAGCCACGAGCACAGCCAGCTGGCCATTAGTGATACTTTGATGATGTGAAAGACAAAGAGGAAGGAGGGAGTAGAGGGAAGCGGATTTGTAGCACCTGGGTGCTCCACACCCCTATAAGAACATTAAATTCAAAAAAATACCGAGAATTTTGAAAAAAAAATCTGAGATTTAGGGATGTCAAACCTGGGGTCCGATCTACTTCCATGTGAAATTTCATGAAAAAATACCAAGAAACATATTTGTGGCAAAAAAGATAAAATTTCGTATGTATAGAAAAAAACTGTTTGGATGGATTTTTATTCAGACAATATTTTCTTCACCACGGATACATTTTCTAGTATTTTTTTACGAAATTTCACACGGGAGTAGATTGAGAACCCACGTTTCATGTCCCTAAATTTCAGTTTTTTTGGTATTTTTACGATTAATATTCGTATAGGGGTGTGGAGCCACCCAGGAGCTCCTGTGTAATGTCCGCGAGTAAAGCTGCGTCATAAGGAGGAAAGAACATGTTGCTTATACCAAAGAGTTAGATACATGCTTTATATGTGTCCTACCGGTGACATGTTTATGTGGCCATCGTCAATGGCTACTCTTGATGCAACCATTGATAGCTACTCACTCTGTACCATAATATAAGATCATTTTTTACACTAGAGTACTTTTCATTACAAGATAAGGAAACAAAACTAGATAGTCATAGTATTAAAGAGTTCTTTCACCACATAATATTAATTTTGCATTCTTTCCTTACTTTAAATTTTGTAATCTTGTTGTAACAAGCTATTAAAGCTGTACTTACTTTAAACCAAAACATCACATACACGAGTAGGATGCATATACCAACAATTGTCCTATATTTGAAGGGGAAAAAGTACTCCCCATAACTTCTCGCATGGAGGCATGCATCCCCAAGGACCCAGAAGGATATGGTGTGAGACAAGGCATGGCAGAAGGCTAAATGAGCCATTCACAAGCGCCAGAAGCCATGTTTATGGCCCCGCATTTAAATTGGGCGCCGGCCGCGGGTCCGGAAGGCCGACATATATCCCGGCGGAACATGTCTGTAGCTCAGATAAATGTACTATACGTGAGACCCCGGCACCGGCAGGCCAACCATGCATGCATATACACATCACCAAAGGTACTAGCTGCATGCAGCGGCGGCAGCAGCCGCAGCAGCAGCTAGCTGGCCTTGATTTCCTCTCATTTATGCACTCATTTACTGTGCAAGCTAGTTGAGTAGCCTTCCTTCAATTGTGGGCCTGCAGATCTCGCCTCAAATGTTCAAGGTTATTACTAAATATTCTTCCTCTCCTTCAATTTTCTTGCAATAGTATGGCCATTCCAAACTCCTGAAACCCTACTAGTAGTATACATAAGTTAAGGGCATCTCTCCATGTCATACCTCTTTCGTGGATGCCATTCAATGCACTGAGCTAGTGAGCTTGGCTTCAATGAAGCTTCATATATATAGTATGAAAACTGAGAGGGATCGAGAGAGATGTATGCCTCCATGTATTATGTAGGCTTGCAAGCTTGTACCATCGTATAACTCGGTTTGATAGTTTTTAATTTTGAATCTAGTGGCACGTGGCAGAAAGCTCAACTCTCACACTACATGAAAAAAAATGAAGCCGAGTATGCTTTTTTTTGTGCATGGTAATACGTGTCTCATTTATATCATAACGACAATAGTACAAGTCACATACATACCATACTCGACAAAACTGAAAAGACAGCAGAACGCTAGCCTTTGCACATGTGAACATCAGCCAAGAAGTAAAATTACAAACAAGATGAAGAATCCTCCGAGCTTGACACCAACGCCGTCACCGCCTCGCACCACCATAGCAGCCACCAAAGGAGAAAATGACGGATCACCTCCACACCCGAGCTCGACGCGGCTCCATCGCTGATATGCAGCTTTGCGGACCTCCAAGGTGGCTCGCCAATAAAGGCGAAGCCATTGCCGTTGAACGAATCAGACCGGGGAAACAACCCGGACACGCCATCGAACTCCAGATCTGACACCCCCGCCCAACTAAGACGTTGGAGGAGGAAACCATACCTGCATGCCACGGACCACGAACCCAGATCCACCATCTTCCAGATGCCGTCGACGCAGACCACAATCTGCATCCGCTCCTGGACTACCTCCCAAGCTCCACGCCGGCGCTGAAGCAAACGTCGTCGCAACAGCGAAGCCCGAGGACACAGGTCCACCACGAGGATGCCGCCGCCGCCGCACCATCCTTGCTTGAACAATCTGGTTTCCAAATCCACCCCAAAAGCGGATCGTCTCGTTGGGGAAGGATCTGAAGATTTATTAGTAGGCGCCGCCATCACACTCGCCGAAGCCATGACGATGAACAACCCAAAATTCTAAAAAAACTAAGGCCTAAAACAATCCACACGGGTGAATCCGGCGACCCCACTCACCACCGTTGACCGAGGTCGTCAGCGGAGGACGGCGGCGGAGGAAGTCGCCCTGGCGGCAGGAGGCGATCGCCTTTCTTTTCTTCTCCTAGAAGAAAGAAAGCGGCCCACACACGAACGATAGCCGAGTATGCTTGGCGAAGCCCCATTTAACCTCCGATCAATGTAAGCCGACTGTTACACTAGGTTTAGGGCCCTCAGCTTCATTGGGACCGGCTTAAGCCCTGTAAGCCGAGTTCCACTTTACGGGTACTTGGCTTACATATAAGCCAAGGTTAAAACATTAGCTCTGGACGAGAAAAGCGATATGATGGCCTGATACGTCTCCAATGTATCTATAATTTTTGATTGCTCCATGCTATTTTATCTATTGTTTTGGACTATAATGGGCTTTATTTTCCACTTTTATATTATTTTTGGGACTAACCTATTAACCGGAGGCCCAGCCCGTAATTGCTGTTTTTGCCTATTTCGGTGTTTCAAGAAACGGAATATCAAACGGAGTCCAAACGGAATGAAACCTTCGAACGTGATTTTCTCACGAGCGTGATCCAGAGACTTGGACCCTACTCAAGGAGTGCGAGGCGGTCACGAGGTGGGGGCGCCCCTCCCCAGGCGCACCCCACCGCCTCGTGGGCCCCCGACGCCCACCGACGCACTCCTTCCTCCTATATATACCTCGCACCCCAACAAATCAAAGGGGAGCCAAAACCTAATTCCACCGCCGTAACTTCAGTATCCACGAGATCCCATCTTGGGGCCTGTTAGGAGCTCACTTGGGGGGCATCCACCACGGAGGGCTTCTACATCAACACCATAGCCCCTCCGATGAAGTGTGAGTAGTTTACTTCAGACCTTCGGGTCCATAGCTAGTAACTAGATGGCTTCTTCTCTCTTTTTGGATCTCAATACAATGTTCTCGCCCTCTCTCGTGGAGATCTATTCGATGTAATCTTCTTTTTGCGGTGTGTTTGTTGAGACCGATGAATTGTGGGTTTATGATCCAGCTTATCTATGGAAAATATTTGATTCTTCTCTGAATTCTTTTATGTATGATTAAGTTATCTTTGCAAGTCTCTTCGAATTATCCGTTTGGTTTGGCCAACTAGATTGGCAGTTCTTGCAATGGGAGAAGTGCTTAGCTTTGGGTTCAATCTTGCGGTGTCCTTACCTAGTGATGAGAAGGGGTTGCAAGGCACGATTGTATTGTTGCCATCGAGGA
The DNA here is from genome assembly GCA_021605205.1 of Aegilops longissima. Lineage (NCBI taxonomy): Eukaryota > Viridiplantae > Streptophyta > Magnoliopsida > Poales > Poaceae > Aegilops > Aegilops longissima. The sequence continues at coordinate 538,300,817 of CM038682.1, forward strand.
TAACAAGATGGGTTTTTTTATCATATTGCATGAATTTATCCTCTACATCATGTCATCTTGCTTAAGGCGTTACTCTGTTTTAATTTAATACTCTAGATGCATTTGGATAGCGGTCGATGAGTGGAGTAATAGTAGTAGATGAGAATCGTTTGGTCTACTTGTCACGGACGGGATGCCTATATACATGATCATTGCTGGATAACCTCATAACTATGCTCAATTTCATCAATTGCTCAACAGCAATTTGTTCACCCACCGTAGAATATCTATGCTCTTGAGAGAAGCCACTAGTGAAACCTATGGCCCCGGTCTATTCTCATCATATCAATCTCCATCACTTTATTTACTTGCTTTGTTTTTACTTTTTACTTTGCATCTTTATACCAAAATACCAAAATATTATCTCTATCAGATCTCACTCGTAAGTGACCGTGAAGGGATTGACAACCCCTAAGCGTTGGTTGCAGTAGCTATCGTTTGTGCAGGTACGAGGGACTTGCGCGTGGTCTCCTCTTGGATTGATACCTTGGTTCTCAAAAATGAGGGAAATACTTATGCTACTGTGCTGCATCATCCTCTCCTCTTCGGGGAAATCCAACGCAAGCTTGAGACGTAGAATGGCCGTCCAACGCTAACGGAGGTGCCACATGGCACCTCCGTAAGCTGAGTGCCCTGCTCGGCTTGTTTTTCCAACCTGAGGCTATAGTGTGCTGACACGTGTCAACACTAAGCCGAGTGTGAAGCCTAAGCCGTGTGCCGGGGTGCCACCCTGGTGTATATGTAAGACGAGTGTCGCCTATAAGCCAAGGGCACTGCTCGGCATACTTCCTGCGCCATGAAGCTCCTAGGGCCTGCCACGTGTACACTCTAAGCCGAGTACTATCCTAAATACACTTGGCTTATATGAAATTGGCAACACCATTTGGTCCTAGGCATTTTGGCTTACAGGGTGTAAGCTGAGTGTTTTTGTTGGCGTTTCGGCTTACAATGGGTAAGCCGAGTGTTGCACTTGGGTTAGAGGCCATACCCCCTTTTTTTGGTTGCTTGTTGGAACAACCCTGCATTTCAAACGACAATGTGTATATAACTCCACCAAATTCACAAGTTCACCATGCATACATATCCAACAAATTACTAAGTTCACACATGCACATATATCCAACAAATTACTAAGTTCACACATGCATACATATCCAACAAGTTCACACATGCATACATCTCCAGCGAGTTTACAACCAAAAGCATAACCAAGTTCACACATGCATATATATCCAACAAAGTTCCAAAGTCACACCAAATATAACCATATAGTCTGTAACCATAAAGTTCACAACCATGAGATCCACCACTGAGAACATAGCATGTACACCCGCTGTCGATGGCATCCGTGATGGAAACCTACAAGTTCATTACCACAAACATGAGTTTCCGAGTTTAAAATGTAAACGATCAATAAGGTTCAAAGTGAAGCTAAGAAGTATGAAATATAAGCACCAATACTTGTGCGCTTTACCATCTTTAATGAAAAAAAAACACACTATACATCGATAAGGCACAAGCATGAGTATCTGACATTATCAAGAAGAGGGGCTTCCTGGCCGCCCCTTACTAGCGGCGTGCGCTTGTTCCACAAGCGACCAGTAATACGTTATCAACAACGTGCACCGGTTTCAGGAACATCGCTGGTATTTGGCACATTAGCAGACACGTCCCTTTTTAGTCGCACACTGCTAGTAGCAAAATCATATAAGGGGTTTCTGCACTAGAGAATCAGCCCCCTCCTCCCCCCTTCTCCCCTCTTCTTCCTCATTCCTTCCTCCCTTCTTTCTATCCATCCCTGCCCTTAACAGACCCCTTCTCTTCTCATCCTCCTCTCCCTTCTCCTTCCTCTTAATAGATCCCTCCAAGAGCAGCCCGATGCCAAGGGGGGGGGGTCCTTATGCCCAAAATCTAACATTCAAAATGTAGTTAGTTTGTCACAAATGTGGGTGCACACAACTTAACAAAAATGGGTGCACCTCTACGGAGTAAATCACACCATGATTTGTGCTGATCAGGATCCAAATCATGATAGGAAGACAAAGGTTTGGGTTCAAGTATTCTAGCAAATTCACGACAATAATCTAGCATATGGCTGGCACATCATCATTGTAATAAATAGTTGAATTTTATATGTCTATACAGAAAGAAGCAGATGGGAGAACCAACCATTTTGGACGGTTAGGAGAGTTGTATCCTTAGCCCACGAGTGATGAGACCTATTTTGGTATCTCACTAATGCATATTACTATATTAATGGTTGTCGGAGTAAATGACCATGGGTAGCCTCATCAGCCCCCCATAGTATTTCAAGACATCGGGGCTAGCAGCGCCCCTCACACCTCCTGGGCGAATGGCCGGCCTCTTGGGCCAGTTGGTCTAGGAGGCCGACTGCTAGAAGGCGGCAATACACCAGAAGGCGGCCACGAAAAGGCCGACTCCTAGCAGGCGGCCGAAAGAGGGCCGACTCCTAGCAGGCGGCCCCTCGCCCCCTCAAAGTTTGCACCCCATTACCACGACGGGACAGGGCGTGGCTACAGTGCGACCTGCCACCCCCGAATCCAGGGCGAAGCGTGGCTACAGTGCGGTGTACCAAGCGGACACCCCTCGCCCGGCGCGGCACTATTCTCACGCGGTCCATGACATCACCTACATCAGGAGGAGCCATGCTCCCACGACGGCCGGTCGGTACGGCCTGCAGGCGGCGGGCCCTACCTGTCGGCAAGCCCCAGAAGGCGGCAACGGTGTAGAGCTGCCTCCTAGCAGGCGGCCCTTCACCCCCTCGGAGTCTGAGCGCCATTAATCAGATGAGATGGGGTGTGGCTACAGTGAGCGCCCGCCAGGCGGCAGGACTATAGGCACGCCTCCCCCGACCAAGCCTCCATCATCAGAGGCGAGGCTACAGTATAAAGCAGTCAGCATGGTCCGCAGACGGAGGGCCCTACCTGTCGGCCGAGATCACAGCTGCAGGCGGGACCCACCAGGCGGCGGGCCCCAGCAGCCGGCGGAGAAGCCGGCATCCAGAGACACTGACGGCCGGGTCCTACACCCGGCCGGATTACCATTGTACCCCTGGGGGTAGGCCTATATAAACCCCCCAGGCTTCCCCATGCAAAGGGTTCACAACCTGAGGAGTCACACACACACATAGGGAGGGTGGAGTAGAGCTAGCCTTGTTCGTATTCCTCCTCTAGCCAAAACAACTCAAGGAGCAAGCTTGTAGCTACCTTGTTGACATAGTGATCATGCGGAGACCCCGAAGAGCAGGACTAGGGGTGTTATCTCCACGGAGAGCCCCGAACCTGGGTAAGATTCGCAGGCGTATGCGATCTCGCTCACTCCCGCTTCTAGAGCCCGACGACGTACTCTTGTCCCCATCTATGATAAGCCACCCCCTGGCATATGTCGCACGATATCCCCGACATTTGGCGCCCACCATGGGGCAAGGTACACCGTCGTCCGGAAACACATTTTGGACGGGAACCCTCTTCCTTCCTGGCGAGCGCAGCCAGCCCGGCACGCCCGACGGCGTCTGCGCCGACACGCTGCGCGGCGTGGAGGCCACTTGCGCTGCGAGCTACCTCGCTGATCTCATCGGGGGATCCGGCTCTCCGATGAGCCCGCGCCCAATGCGGGAGCAGCTAGCTCAGAGAGCTGCCTCATCGACCTCCTCGGCAAGCTCAACATCGTCAATGAGCCGGCCTCCGACTCGGAGTCCGTCGGCTCTACCGACCCACCTGTCGACATGGTCATCGACACCGATGCCACGCCTTCTAACGCCTTCCCTGGTGACGTGGTGATCTTCGACGACCCGCTCCCCACTGCTGACAGCAGCGCCAGCACCAGCACCGTAACAGAGGTGCTGGTCATTAGCCACGACGGCACCGGGTTCGACTAGTCGGCCTGGGGGCTCGCCGCCTTGTCCTATGCTAATGCTACCTGTAGTCGGACAAGTAGTGTGACGACATCTAAAGCCCTCTCTTGCCTTAAGCCACAGCTTGTAGAGCGACTGTTCGGCTGGCAAGAGCTAAAGGCAGGAAACGGTGTCCATACGAAAAATGACTAAGGAAAAACACACCACCATAGGCCAAGCCAGCCCCTTGCTTTACCGTCCGGCTGCTGAGCAGCCGGCCGGCCGGCTTCTCATTTTTGACTTGCTACTTTCTAAGCGGCCAAAGTACTTGTCTTCCTAAAACGGCCAAGTACCTGACTCGGCCACAGACCGCAGAGCGGCTGTCCGGCTGGTAGGGTGGCAGCCAAAGGAAGGTGGCAAAGGAAAAAGCCAAAAAGAGCAGAAAAGCAAGAAAAAGTTAGAACCTGACAAAGCACAAACTTGTGCAAGAATTAATTTACATAGCAAGGCTCATAGCCAGAGTTCAACGGAGTTTGAAAACACCCCCAGCGGGTGGAATTGCGCGAATTTAACGTACTTGTTCAAAAGATTATAAGAACAGGAAAAGATAAGATGAAGTGGCCGCCTAGGCCAGAGGAGCAGCAGGCGGGCCTGACAGGTTGCGGAGGCAGCGGTGCCGGATGGTGGAGCGGCCGACTGGTGAGTATCAGCCTGGTCAGCATCAGCAGCAGTCGGCGCAGCCGCACGCGGCTCGCTGGTTGAGGCTCGATCGGGCTGAGGCTACCCGTCTGCTCTATCCTTCGGTGCATCGTCTTCACCGTTCTCGTCCTCGCCCTCATCGCTGGAAGCGATTTCCTCCACTGAGTCCTCCCCATCCGCCGGGTTCAGCCCGAACCAGTTGGGCGGCACCTCAGCGCCCTCCTCGTCTAGTTCAGGGATGAAGACGTTGGTGTTGGCGTACTCGGTGATCGCCGCTGTGCGTTGAGTGAGCGCAGGACCCACAACCGCCAGCTCCGGACTGGCCTCCTGCCGGAAGTGGCCAGCTGGGCCAGATTCAGGCTTGGATACCACGCCTTGGCGAACTCCAAGGCCGTCCGAGCACCAGCCCGAGCAGCGGCGCCCTTCTAGGCCTCGAAGCGTCTGACTGCTACCTCCAGCCAGTCGGTAGTCCGACTGGGGGTGCACGGAACTTGAGCATCCGGCCAAAGGGCGGTCAGCACCTGAGCCCCGGCGCATTGCAGGCGGTGGAGCATCCTATGAGCCGGCTGCAGGCGCGTCTTGACGGCCAAGAGCTGCTCGCCGAGATTCCGGGGCGCGTTCGGTGCGATGTCCACGCCCGCCCTCGTTCGCACGTCACGCCGCGCCTCGATGGCCTGGCTGACGGCGACGGAGTCACTCGGGAAGTACTGTGCGCAAGAAGAAGACCAAAAGATTAGAAGGCAGAAGCCGACTCCTGCAGCAGTTGGCGGCTGCTCAAGAAGAAGAAGAAGTAATTTACCGTCGATCATGTCCTTGATCTCGCTGTAGCCGTCGGTCAGGAACTTCTCCTTCTAGGCCCAGTTCGAGCGCTGAGTCTCGAAATCGGCCTGGAGGTGAGCCTCGCTGTCCTTCAGCTTCTGTAGCTCCGACTGGGCCGCCAGCTCCTTGGTCAGGCACTCGCACTCCTTAGCCGCCTGGCTGCGCTCCTCCTCCTTGGTGTTGAGCTGGGTTTGGACCTCGCCCAGGCGCTGCTGCAATTCAGCGGACGCCCCTGCAAAGACAAGAAAGAAAAGACATCAAACATCAACAAAGAAGACAAGTAGTTGCCGGGAGATCCGGCCCGACTGCTCAGCAGTCGGCCCGAATCTCGGGGGCTACACTGGCGGAGTCTTGTTGTGGCATGTGAGAGAAGACGGAGTGCTTACTCTGACTCTGGTTCAATTCGGTGGTCCGCTTGGCCAGCTCCTGGTTCTGGGAGTTGTAGGCGGCCACGCGGAGGTTGCGGTAGTCCTGCAACAAAGACAACAGAAGAAAAAGAAAAAAGTTAGCACTCAGAACTTACCTTAAAGTTCCGAGCCGCCTGCTCAGTAGCCGACTCGAAACTCAGGGGCTAGACCCAGTGGGTGCGCTGGCGCGTCCCCACGGAAGATTGCAAGAATTTAAAAAACAAGAAGCAAGCACGTACGAGGACAGTCGTTCGCGTCGCCCAGAACTCCTATATGGATCACTAAAGGGAGGTGCCTTGAGTGCTGAACTGGGTCAAGACGTCCTGCACGGCCACATTCAGGACACCCGTGCCGCCTCCAGACATCCAATCCGCTGGGGCGGCGCTGGTGGCTTTGGTGTCGGGCGTCGTCGAGCTGGTGGCCCCGATCTCCATCGGCCTTGGCGCCGAGTTCGCCCTCGCTGGGCACTGGCATGGGGGAGCACGTGCCATGGGAGTCGGACCCACCACCAGCTCACCACCAGATGGTGGCACCGGCGGCGCTTTGGGCCGACTGCCCTGCGCGTCGGCAGTTGGCCCGCGCGGAGCCACCTCCGCCTCCAGGACAACGGGGTCGCCCTTCCCCTCTCCAAGGCCGGTTAGTCGATGCTAGCCCCGCCAGTCGGCGCCTGGCCCTCCGGCACCGATGGCTCCGCGTGCTGCGGGCTGGTGGACTCCGGGGCCCGGCTGCGGCTCGCCTCCTCCTCTTGCGCCTTGGCGGCCGCGTCGCCCTGCTCCTTGGCCGCCGTGTCCGCCTGTACCTTGGCTGCTGCGTCGGCCTCTGCTTGCGCCGCCTTGGCCGCCTCCGCCTTCTCCCGGGCCACGGTCTCCCGCTTGATGACCCACAAGTATAGGGGATCTATCGTAGTCCTTTCGATAAGTAAGAGTGTCGAACCCAACAAGGAGCAGAAGGAAATGACAAGCGGTTTTCAGTAAGGTATTCTCTGCAAGCACTGAAATTATCGGTAGCAGATAGTTTTGTGATAAGGTAATTTATAATGGGTAGCAAGTAACAAGTGTAAATAAAGTGCAGCAAGATGTCCCAATCCTTTTTGTAGCAAAGGACAAGCCTGGACAATTTCTTATATAGAGAAAAGCGTTCCCGAGGACACATGGGAATTATCGTCAAGCTAGTTTTCATCACGCTCATATGATCCGCGTTCGGTAATTTGATAATTTGGTATGTGGGTGGACCGGTGCTTGGGTGCTGTCCTTACTTGGACAAGCATCCCACTTATGATTAACTCCTATTGCAAGCATCCACAACTACAAAAGAAGTATTAAGGTAAACCTAACCATAGCATGAAACATATGGATCCAAATTAGCCCCTTACGAAGCAACGCATAAACTAGGGTTTAAGCTTCTGTCACTCTGGCAACCCATCATCTACTTATTACTTCCCAATGCCTTCCTCTAGGCCCAAACAATGGTAAAGTGTCATGTAGTCGACGTTCACATAACACCACTAGAGGAGAGACAACATACATCTCATCAAAATATCGAACGAATACCAAATTCACATGACTACTTATAGCAAGACTTCTCCCATGTCCTCAGGAACAAACGTATCTACTCACAAAGCATATTCATGTTCATAATCAGAGGGGTATTAATATGCATAATGGATCTGAACATATGATCTTCCACCAAATAAACAAACTAGCATCAACTACAAGGAGTAATCAATACTACTAGCAACCTACAGGTACCAATCTGAGGCTTTGGGACAAAGATTGGATACAAGAGATGAACTAGGGTTTGAGAGGAGATCGTGCTGGTGAAGATGTTGATGAAGATTGACCCCCTCCCGGTGAGAGGATCGTTGGTGATGACGATGGCGATAATTTCCCCCTCCCGGAGGGAAGTTCCCCCGGCAGAGTAGCTCCGTCAGAGCCCTAGATTGGTTCCGCCAAGGTTCCGCATCGTGGCGGCGGAGTTTCTTCCCGAAAGCTTGCTTATAATTTTTCCTCGGACGAAAGACTTCATATAGCCAAAGACGGGCACCAGAGGCCTGCCAGGGGGCCCACGAGGTAGGGCGCGCGCCCAGGGGGGTAGGGCGCATCCCCCACCCTCGTGGCCAGGGTGTGGGCCGCCTCTGGTATTTTCTTCGCTCGGTATTTTTTATAAATTCCAAAAAATGACTTCCGTGAAGTTTCAGGACTTTTGGAGTTGTGCAGAATAGGTCTCTAATATTTGCTCCTTTTACAGCCCAGAATTCCAGCTGCCGGCATTCTCCCTCTTCATGTAAACCTTGTAAAATAAGAGAGAATAGGCATAAGTATTGTGACATAATGTGTAATAACAACCCATAATGCAATAAATATCGGTATAAAAGCATGATGCAAAATGGACGTATCAACTCCCCCAAGCTTAGACCTCGCTTGTCCTCAAGTGGAAGCGGATAACGATAAATATTTCCACATGTTTAGAGATAGAGGTGTCAATAAAATAAAATACGGACATGAGGGCATCATGATTATTCTTATAACATCAACATATATGGATATTGTCATATGATTTCTTATGCTCAAGTAATAATCTATTCACAATGTCAAGTATGAATCAGAAACTTTATTGAGAACCAACAAACTATAATCTCAGACATTGAAGCAATTGCAATATATAAGAGCTTTTCAGCAAGTCCACATACTCAACTATCATTTAGTCTTTCACAATTGCTAACACTCACTCAATACTTATGGGTATGGAGTTTTAATCGGACACAGAGAAAGATAGGGGCTTATAGTGTTGCCTCCCAACCTTTTACCTCAAGGGTAATGTCAACAATAATGATTCATGTTAACTTACATCCAATTGGATATATATATCAGGATCTTTCCAACACAATGTGCTTGCCAAAGGATAAAATGTAAAAAGGAAAGGTGAAGATCACCATGACTCTTGCATAAAGTAAAAGACAAAAGTAAAAGATAGGCCCTTCGCAGAGGGAAGCATAGGTTGTCATGCGCTTTCATGGTTGGATGCACGAAATCTTAATGCAAAAGAACGTCACTTTATATTGCCACTTGTGATATGGAACTGTATTATGCAGTCCGTCACTTTTATTTCTTCCACATCACAAGATCGTATAAAGCTTATCTTCTCCACACTAATAAATCATACATATTTAGAGAGCAATTTTTATTGCTTGCACCGATGACAACTTACTTGAAGGATCTTACTCAATCCATAGGTAGATATGATGGACTCGCATGGCAAAACTGGTTTTAAGGGTATTCGGAAGCACAAGTAGCATCTCTACTTGGTGCAAAGAACTTGGCTAGCATGAGGAGGAAAGGCAAGCTCAACATGTTGGATGATCCATGAAAATATACTTTATTTCGGATATAAGAAAACATAACCCATTACGTTGTCTTCCTTGTCCAACATCAACTCTTTAACATGTCATATTTTAATGAGTTCCCACAATCATAAAAGATGTCCAAGATAGTGTATTTATATGTGAAAACCTCTCTTTCTTTATTACTTCCTATTAATTGCAACGATGACCAAAACTGGGTTTGTCAACTCTCAACAACTTTTATTCAACATACTCTTTATATGTGAAGTCATTACTCTCCATAAGATCAAGATGATCTCTTTTATTTCTATTTATTCTTTCTTTTTCTTTTATTCACTCAAGATCATAGCAAGATAATCAAGCCCTTGACTCAACACTAATCTTTATTATATATAGCTCACGGACTCGATTACATAGGAGGATCATAAAGCAAAACTCAAAACTAAATCATACTAAAATTTTATTCTACTAGATCAAGATATTACCAAAAGGATCGAACTAAGAAAAACGGTAAAGATAGGAGTGTGATGGTGATACGATACCAGGGCACCTCCCCCAAGCTTGGCAGTTGCCAAGGGGAGTGCCTATACCCATGTGATTATGTCTCCTTCTTCGGAGGTGGAGATGATGGAGTTGTTGATGATGTAAATTGTGCTTTCAGCTTATTCATGTTGTAATTGAGAAGAGCAATTTCCTCCCTTAAATCATCGACCTCCGACTCCAGCTTCAAGATCTTGTCACATAAATCTCCTTTCCTTTTCTGCCAAAAACGAGAAGGAATAGATCGATTGTTAGATAGTTTAGCCCTCTTAGGGAGACTAGACTTCTTGAACTTGACGTGCATATCCCCAGGTTGAGGTAGAGGGACATCCTCCTCCTCATCCATAGTTCGACCACAAGGAGATAGATCCCCATAGGTCTTTGGGTCAGCAATGATGTGTGAGACATAGCTCTCTCCGTCGGAATCTTGAGATGACATCTTGCTCCAAATCTGCGGCAGAAAACAGCTCGAAACAAAAATAGGGGATATTTGCGTGGTATGGTGGTCAAAACCTTCGGGGGATTATATAATGAATTTTTACCGACCAAAAGAAGTATCGTGCAAGAAAACAGAGTCCGGAGAGCGCACAAGGTGCCCACGAGGCAGGGGGCGCGCCCAGGGGATAGGGCGCGCCTCCCACCCTCGTTGAAGCCTCGTGTCCTTCCCGGACTACTTCTTATTTTCCTATTTTCTTAAATATTCCAAAACAGAGAAAAATTGCCATTAGAACTGTTTTAGAGTCGGTTTACTTACCGTACCACGTACCTATTCCTTTTCGGAGTCTGAAACGTTCTGGAAAGTGTCTCTTATGTATTCCTCCGGGGTTACGGTTTCAATAACATTAGTTTCAAAATTTATAGGATTATGTGAGATATAATGTTTCATTCTTTGACTATTCACCACCTTCGGATTTGTGCCTTCGAAGTTGTTGATTTTTATGGCACCAGAACGATAGACCTCCTCGATAACGTAAGGGCCTTCCCATTTAGAGAGAAGTTTTCCTGCAAAAAAACTTAAAGGAGAGTTGTATAGCAACACATAATCACCTACATTAAACTCACGCTTTTGTATCCTTTTGTCATGCCATCTTTTAACTTTTTCTTTAAACAACTTGGCATTCTCATAGGCTTGGGTTCTCCATTCATCATGTGAGCTAATGTCAAATAGCCTCTTCTCTTCGGCAAGTTTGAAATCATAATTGAGCTCTTTAATAGCCCAATATGCCTTATGTTCTAGTTCGAGAGGTAAGAGACATGCTTTTCCAGAAACCATTTTATACGGAGAAATACCTATAGGATTTTTATATGCAGTTCTATAGGCCCATAATGCATCATCAAGTTTCTTGGACCAATTCTTTCTAGATCTATTAACAGTCTTTTGCAAAATTTATTTGAGCTCTCTATTACTCAATTCTACTTGACCACTAGACTGCGGGTGATATGGAGATGCAATTCTATGATTAACATCATACTTAGCAAGCATTTTACGAAAGGCACCTTGATTAAAATGTGAACCACCATCAGTCATTAAATATCTAGGGACTCCAAACCTCGGAAAAATAACTTCTTTAAGCATCTTAATAGAGGTGTTATGATCAGCACTACCATTTGGAATAGCTTCTACCCACTTAGTAACGTAATCAACAGCAACTAAAATATGTGTATAGCCATTAGAGGAAGGAAAAGGTCCCATATAATCAAAGCCCCAAACATCAAATGGTTCAATAACAAGTGAATAATTCATAGGCATTTCTTGACGTCTACTAATATTACCAATTCTTTGACATTCATCGCTAGACAAGACAAACTTAGGAGCATCCTTGAAGAGAGTAGGCCAATAAAAACCGGATTGCAATAGCTTATGTGCAGTTCTATCTCCAGCGTGGTGCCCTCCATAAGCGTCAGAGTGACACTTGCGTAGGATATGTTCCTGTTCAAGCTCAGGTATACAACGCCTAATAACACCATCTACTCCTTCTTTATAAAGATGTGGGTCATCCCAAAAGTAATGTCTCAAGTCATGGAAAAACTTTTCTTTTGCTGGTATGTGAAACTAGGTGGTATAAATTTAGCAACAATATAATTAGCATAATCAGCATACCATGGAGCAGTACGAGAAGCATTTCTGACATTTAATTGTTCATCAGGAAAGCTATCATCAATAGGTAGTGGGTCATCAAGAACATTCTCTAACCTAGACAAGTTGTCTACAGCGGGGTTCTCAACTCCCTTTCTATCAATAATATGTAAATAAAATTCTTGTAGCAAGAGAACCCATCTAATAAGTCTAGGTTTAACATCTTTCTTTTCCATAAGGTATTTAATAGCAGCATGATTAGTGTGAATAGTTACTTTAGAATCAGCAATATAAAGTCTGAACTTATCACAAGCAAATACAACTGCTAAGAATTCTTTTTCAGTAGTAGCATAATTTCTCTGGGCACTGTCTAGAGTTTTACAAGCATATTGAATAACATTTAATTTCTTATCAACTCTTTGTCCTAGAACAACACCTACAGCATAATCACTAGCATCATACTTAATTTCAAAGGGTAAATTCCAATCAGGGGGTTGAACAATACGTGCAGAAATCAACGCTTTCTTAAGTATTTCAAATGCTTCTACACAATCATCATCAAAGACAAAAGGTATATCTTTTTGTAATAGATTAGTCAGAGGCCGAGAAATTTTTGAAAAGTCCGTAATGAACCTCCTATGAAAACTAGCATGACCAAGGAAACTTCTTATACCTTTGATGTCCTTGGGACACGACATCTTTTCAATAACATCAACTTTAGCTTTATCAACTTCAATACCTCTTTAAAAAATTTTATGCCCCAAGACAATACCTTCATTAACCGTAAAGTGGCATTTCTCCCAATTCAAATCAAGATTAGTTTCTTCACATCTCTGCAAAACTCGATCAAGGTTGCTCAAGCAATCATCAAAAGAGGGTCCATAAACGGAGAAATCATCCATGAAAACCTCACAATTTTTTTCACAAAACTCAGAGAATATAGCCACCATGCATCTCTGAAAGGTAGCAGGTGCATTACATAAACCAAAAGGCATACGTTTATAAGCAAAAGTACCGGAAGGGCAAGTAAAAGTGGTCTTTTCTTGATCCTCAGCTGACACAGGTATTTGAGAGAAACCAGAGTAACCATCTAGAAAGCAAAAATATGTATGTTTGGATAATCTTTCTAGCATTTGAGCAATGAATGGCAAGGGGTAATGATCCTTTTTAGTAGCTTTTTTTAATTTATGGAAATCAATTACCATCCTATAACCTGTAATAATTCTTTGCGGAATCAATTCATCTTTATCATTAGGAACGACAGTAATGCCTCCCTTCTTAGGGACACAATGGACAGGACTTACCCACTGACTATCAGCAACGGGATAAATTATACCTGCCTCAAGGAGCTTTAATATTTCCTTTCTTACCACTTCTTTCATCTTAGGATTCAGACGCCGTTGGTGATCAATAACTGGTTTGGCGTCTTTATCCAAATATATTTTGTGTTGACATAGAGTGGGACTAATGCCCTTAAGATCATCAAGAGTATATCCAATAGCAGCACGGTGCTTCTTCAGAGTTTTCAATAATTTCTCTTCTTCATACTCTGAAAGGTTAGCACTAATAATAACAGGATATATCTTCTTTTCATCAAGATAAGCATATTTAAGAGTATCGGGTAATGGTTTAAGCTCAAACACGGGATCACCCTTGGGTGGAGGGGGATCCCCTAGGATTTTAACAGGCAAGTTGTGTTTCAGAATGGGTCCTGTTTAAAGGATACTTCATCTATTTCCCTTCTTTCATTCATAAACATATCATTTTCATGGTCGAGCAAATATTTTTCTAAAGGATCATTAGGAGGCACATCAATAGAAGCAAGACCAATAATTTCATCTTTACTAGGCAATTCCTCATCACGGTGTTGTCTACTAAATTTAGCAAAATTAAACTCATGAGACATATCACCCAAACCAATAGTAACAACATCCTTTTCGCAGTCTATCCTAGCATTAACAGTGTTCAAGAAGGGTCTACCAAATATAATGGGACAATAGCTATCTTGTGGGGAACCAAGAACAAGAAAATCAGTAGGATATTTAACCTTCCCACACAAGACTTCATCATCTCTAACAATCCCAATCGGTGAAATAGTATCTCTATTGGCAAGCTTAATGGTAACATTGATATCTTCTATCTTAGCAGGTGCAATATCATGCATAATTTCTTCGTATAAAGAATGAGGTATTGCACTAGCACTAGCACCCATATCACACAAGCCATGATAACAATGATCTCCTATCTTAACAGAAATAACAGGCATGCCTACCACAGGTCTATGTTTATCTTTAGCACCAGGTTTAGCAATTCTAGCAGTCTCATCACAGAAGTAAATAACATGCTCATCGATATTATCAGCCAATAGATCTTTAACCATAGCAAATTTAGGTTCAACTTAACTTGCTCAGGGGGTTTGTGTGTCCTAATATTACTTTTGTTGACTACAGTTGAAGCTTTAGCACGATCCTTTATTCTAACTGGGAAAGGTGGTTTCTCAACATAAGCAGTAGGAACAATAGGATCATTATAAGTGATAGTCTTTTCTTCAACTTTAATATGTGCAACTACTTTTACTTCAATGGGAGGATTATATTTAAACCACTTCTCCTTAGGGAGATCAACATGAGTAGCAAAGGATTCACAGAAAGAAGCTACTCTCTCAGAGTCAACTCCATATTTAGCGCTAAATTCACGGAAAACATCGGTATCCATAAAAGATTTAACACAATCAAACTTAGGTGTTATACCTGACTCCTGACCTTCGTCGAGGTCCCAATCTTCATAGTTGCATTTAATTCTTTCCAATAGATCACATTTGAATTCAATAGTCTTCATCATAAAAGAGCCAGTACAAGAAGTATCGAGCATGGAGCGATTATTGAGAGAAAACAGAGCATAAATTTTTTGAATAATCATTTCTCTTGAGAGCTCATGATTGGGGCATGAATATAACATTGACTTAAGCCTCCCCCAAGCTTGAGCGATGCTTTCTCCGTCGTGAGGCTAGAAATTATATATATAATTACGATCACGATGAACAAGATGCATAGGATAAAACTTCTGATGAAATTCCATTTTCAATCGTTTGTAGTTCCATGATCCCATATCATCACATAGCCTATACCATGTCAATGCCTCTCCCTTCAAAGATAAAGGGAAGTCCTTCTTCTTGATAACATCATCGGGCATACCTGCAAGCTTAAATAATCCACAAACTTCATCCAGATAGATTAGGTGTAAATCGGGATGCAATGTTCCATCTCCTGCAAAAGGATTAGCTAGCAGTTTCTCTATCATACCCGAAGGAATTTCAAAGTAAACATTTTCAGTAGGTTCAGTAGGTTGAGGGTAGCTAATTGTGGTTCGGACGGGTGAAGATACCCCGAACAAACACCTCAAAGGATTGTTTTCCATAGTAACAAGTGACAGTAAATTTCAGCACACTATATAAATTTTTCCTTACCAAATTCCACCTACCAAAGGCGCTTCACTCCCCGGCAATGGCGCCAGAAAAGATTCTTGATGACCCACAAGTATAGGGGATCTATCGTAGTCCATTCGATAAGTAAGAGTGTCAAACCCAACAAGGAGCAGAAGGAAATGACAAGCGGTTTTCAGTAAGGTATTCTCTGCAAGCACTGAAATTATCGGTAGCAGATAGTTTTGTGATAAGGTAATTTGTAATGGGTAGCAAGTAACAAGTGTAAATAAAGTGCAGCAAGATGGCCCAATCCTTTTTGTATTAAAGGACAAGCCTGGACAATTTCTTATATAGAGAAAAGTGCTCCCGAGGACACATGGGAATTATCGCCAAGCTAGTTTTCATCACGCTGATATGATTCGCGTTCGGTACTTTGATAATTTGGTATGTGGGTAGACCGGTGCTTGGGTGCTTTCCTTACTTGGACAAGCATACCACTTATGATTAACTCCTATTGCAAGCATCCGCAACTACAAAAGAGTATTAAGGTAAACCTAACCATAGCATGAAACATATGGATCCAAATCAGCCCCTTACGAAGCAACGCATAAACTAGGGTTTAAGCTTCTGTCACTCTAGCAACCCATCATCTACTTATTACTTCCCAATGCCTTCGTCTAGGCCCAAAAAATGGTGAAGTTTCATCTAGTCGACGTTCACATGACACCACTAGAGGAGAGACAACATACATCTCATCAAAATATCGAACGAATACCAAATTCACATGACTACTTATAGCAAGACTTCACCCATGTCCTCAGGAACAAACGTATCTACTCACAAAGCATATTCATGTTCATAATCAGAGGGGTATTAATATGCATAATGGATCTGAACATATGATCTTCCACCAAATAAACCAACTAGCATCAACTACAAGGAGTAATCAACACTACTAGCAACCTACAGGTACCAATCTGAGGCTTTGGGACAAAGATTGGATACAAGAGATTAACTAGGGTTTGAGGGGAGATGGTGCTGGTGAAGATGTTGATGAAGATTGACCCCCTCCCGATGAGAGGATCGTTGGTGATGACGATGGAGATGATTTCCCCCTCCCGGAGGGAAGTTTCCCCGGCAGAACAGCTCCGCGGGAGCCCTAGATTGGTTCCGCCAAGTTTCCGCCTCGTGGCGGCGGAGTTTCTTCTCGAAAGCTTTCTTATAATTTTTCCTCGAACGAAAGACTTCATATAGCCAAAGATGGGCATCGGAGGCCTGCCAGGGGGCCCACGAGGCAGGGGGCGCGCCCAGGGGGTAGGGGGCGCTCCCACCCTCGTGGCCAGGGTGTGGGCCCCCTCTGGTATTTTCTTCGCTCAGTATTCTTTATAAATTCCAAAAATGACTTCCGTAAAGTTTCAGGACTTTTGGAGTTGTGCAGAATATGTCTCTAATATGTGCTCCTTTTCCAGCCCAGAATTCCAGCTGCCGGCATTCTCCCTCTTCATGTAAACCTTGTAAAATAAAAGAGAATATGCATAAGTATTGTGACATAATGTGTAATAACAGCCCATAATGCAATAAATATCGGTATAAAAGCATGATGCAAAATGGACGTATCACCGCTCTTCTCACGCCTCCTGCGTGTTCCTCTCATCGCCTCCTGGAGGTCGGCGAGCGGGTCCATGCGGCGGGGTCGGTGGAGTTGTCTGCCGCCCCGACCACCGTGGCAGATGGGGCCCGCGCATGCGCGCGCGAGAGAGAGCGGGGCCCTATGAAGACACGGCAGTAAGAAGCCGGTAAGAAGACTACAAGAAAGAAGAAAAGCAAACGCAAAGAAACAACAGAAAGATCAAAATACTTACACGGATACCATCGGGCGCTGCTTGGGGCCCTTTGGAAGAGGGCCGCCTTCGCAGCAGCCTCCTTCCGTTTTGTCGCGGCGGCCGAAGTGTTGGGCTTCTTGGGCCGGCTGCCGAACAACCTGTCGTCGGCCCGACGCTTCGGCGTGCCGGTTGCTGCAGTCGGTGCGGCCGAGGAGCTAGCGCCCGCCCTGTCGGCGCCATGGGTACGGCGTGGCTCGTCGTCCTCCTCCTCCTTGTTCGGCCAGTCCCCGAGGCCGCCTCTGAAGGGGCTGCCTGCCCCATCACCGCCACCGCTCGTGGCATCGTCCTCCTCCTGAGAGGCCACCCCCAAGTCAGGGTTGTCCACATCACTCACCGATCGGTCCGCCATGTACTGGTGACCCGCGGCCAGCACGTCAGTGGCCGTCTGGCCCGGGAAGCATTGCACCAATGCCGACTAGTCAGGCAGCAAGAAAAGAACCCGGACAAACAAAGGAAAAAAGAATTGGAAGACCTATCGGAGGCGACGGGTTGGCCCGGCTGTACGGCGGCTTGCCGAACCGGCATGACAGCTTGCAGTCGGAGAAGAAGTTCACCATGTGGACCACCTCCACGTCCGGCATCACCTTGGTGGACAGCCGTCATGGATCCCGGTGCGCACTCATGTTGCTGATAATGTGGGGCCGGGCTTGAAGAGGCAGCACCCGGCGCTCCACGAAGGCGGCCAGCAGGTTTGAATCCTTGAGGCCCTCCGACTCCATCATCTTGTGGAGCCGGGTGAGAGCGGTGGAGGAGGAGGCCGACAGGTTCTTTGGCCGGAATCTCTAGTTGGTGCGAGGCTCGGCAGGTGGGCCCGCTACATAAGCCAGCAAGTTGACGTAGTCCCATGACAAGTGGATGTTCTCGACGTAGAAGTACGACTTCTGCCACAACTTGGCAGACTGCAGAATGGCGAGGGCCGGGAAGCGGACCCCAGATCCGGAGCGGCGCACCGCAACGTAGGCTCCGCACTGGGCCACCTCGTTCTTGGTGGCGATGCCGAGCTTGAGTGTGGGGAGCGTGCCGAGGTAGCCCTCGCACAAGGTGACGAAGGTGGAGAGCAGCACCACCGTATTCGAAGTAAGGTGGTGGGGCTGCACTCTGTAGAAATTCAAGAATGAGCGAAGGAATCCGCTCGCCCGAAGGCCAAAGCCATGAAGCAAATGCGACCGGAAGATGACGTGCTCGCCGTCTTCCGGCGCCGGCGAGATCTCCCGCTCGGGGGGGGGCGGAGGACACACACCTTGATATTCGATGCATGGGGGAGCCGCCGCGTCTAGCGGAGGAACTCCAAGTGCCCCTCATGGACATTGGAGCCCTCCCAGTCGCCCATGCGGCCGCTCTGCGCCATAGGCTCCATGCTCGATGGCGGTGCGAGGTGGCCGCGGTGCGAGGAGGTCCGGCGATGGCAAGATGCAGCAGCGCTCCGGCAAGAGGAAAGGGCGCGGCGGCAGCGAGAAGAAGAGGAAGGAGAAAGGCAAGACGAAGGGAGAGGAGGGTGTGCGTGCGTTCTGCCGCCCCCTCCTCCCCCTACTTATAGCCCCTCGGCGGCGGAGCCAAGGGGGCGAGGCGTGGGGGAGCAAGATTAACTGCGCCCACTCCCCCCACGACCACGCGTTTCTCGCGCCATAATGGCGTGTATTAACCGCGCTTGGAAGCGCAACTGCCCGCCTCAGCCGCAGCGGATCCGCGCGCGTGCCAAGGCCCTGTAGTGGTGGGCCCCGGCCTGCGGCGACGTCCCGTCGCACGTGTGGGCTGGCAGGCCGGCCTGGCCTACTGGCGCCGTGTCGCAGACGGGCAACGGGCGGCAAGCCTGTCGCCTGGCTGGCACGCCACCCGCCCCCCACCACGACGATTTGAATTCGCCAAGCGGCCAGAGTGGTCACAGCCGGCTCCTAGAAGTCGGTATCTCCAGAAGACGGACGAAGCAAAGTTATCATGCTATTCAGAGTAGGAAGCTGCTGAGGCTCCTTGATTTTTAGTCGCGGTGCCCCACGAGCTTCGAGGACTACTGTCGGAGTAAATGACCACGGGTAGCCTCATGAGCCCCCCCATGGTATTTCAAGACATCGGGGCTAGCTGCGCCCCTCACACCTCCTGGGCGAATGGCCGGCCTCTTGGGCCGGCTGGTCTTGGAGGCCGACTGTGAGAAGGCGGCAAGACACCAGAAGGCGGCCACGAAGAGGCCGACTCCTAGCAGGCGGCCCCTCACCTGTTGGGGAACGTTGTAATTTCAAAATTTCCTTACGCACACACAAGATCATGGTGATGCATAGCAACTTGAGGGGAGAGTGTTGTCCACGTACCCTCGTAGACCGAAAGCGGAAGCATTATGACAACACGGTTGATGTAGTCGTACGTCTTCACGATCGACCGATCCTAGTACCGAACGTACGTCACCTCCGTGATCTGCACACGTTCAACTCGGCGACGTCCCACGAACTCACGATCCAGTAGAGCTTCGAGGGAGAGCTTCGTCATCACACCGGTGTGATGATAGTGATGATGAAGCTACCTATGCAGGGCTTCGCCTAAGCACCGCTACGATATGACCGAGGTGGATTATGGTGGAGGGGGGCACTGCACACGGCTAAAAGATCAATGATCAACTTGTGTGTCTAAGGGGTGCCCCCTCCCCCGTATATAAAGGAGTGGAGGAGGGGGAGGGCCGGCCCTCTATGGCGCGCCCTGGAGGGGTCCTACTCCCACCGGGAGTAGGATTCCCCCTTCCCTAGTTGGACTAGGAGATAACGAAGGGGGAGAGGGAGAGGAAGGAATGGGCGGCGCCGCCCCCCTCCTAGTCCAATTCGGACCAGAGGGAGAGGGGCGCGCGGCCTGCCTTGGTCTCCTCTCTCTCTCTCTCTCTCTCTCTCTCTCTCTCTCCACTATGGCCCAATAAGGCCCATACACTTACCGGGGGGTTCCGGTAACCTCCCGGTACTCCGGTAAATTCCCGATTTCACCCGGAACTATTCTGATGTCCAAATATAGGCTTCCAATATATCGATCTTTATGTCTCGACCATTTCGAGACTCCTCGTCGATCATATCCGGGACTCCGAACTACCTTTGGTACATCAAAACACATAACCTCATACTACCGATTGTCACCGAACGTCAAGCGTGCGGACCCTACGGGTTCGAGAACTATGTAGACATGACCGAGACACGTCTCCGGTCAATAACCAATAGTGGAACCTGGATGCTCATATTGGTTCCTACATATTCTATGAAGATCCTTATCGGTCAAACCGCATAACAACATACGATGTTCCCTTTGTCATCGATATGTTACTTGCCCGAGATTCGATCGTCGGTATCTCAATACCTAGTTCAATCTCGTTACCAGCAAGTCTCTTTACTCGTTCCATAATGCATCATCCCGCAACTAACTCAATAGTTACATTGCTTGCAAGGATTATAGTGATGTGCATTACCGAGAGGGCCTAGAGATACCTCTCCAATAATCGGAGTGACAAATCCTAATCTCGATCTATACCAACTCAACAAGTACCATCGGAGACACCTATAGAGCACCTTTATAATCACCCAGTTATGTTGTGATGTTTGGTAGCACACAAAGTGTTCTTCCGGTATTCGGTATTTGCGTAATCTTATAGTCATAGGAACATGTATAAGTCATGAAGAAAGCAATAGCAATATACTAAACGATCAAATGCTAAGCTAACGGAATGGGTCAAGTCAATCACATCATTCTCCAATGATGTGATCCCGTTAATCAAATGACAACTCATGTCTATGGCTAGGAAACTTAACCATCTTTGATTCAACGAGCTAGTCAAGTAGAGGCATACTAGTGACACTCTATTTGTCTATGTATTGACACATGTACTAAGTTTCCGGTTAATACAATTCTAGCATGAATATTAAACATTTATCATGATATAAGGAAATATAAATAAGAACTTTATTGTTGCCTCTCGGGCATATTTCCTTCAGTCTCCCACTTGCACTAGAGTCAATAATCTTGATTACACAGTAATGATTCTAACACCCATGGAGTCTTGGTGTTGATCATGTTTTGCTCGTGAGAGAGGCTTAGTCAACGGGTCTGCAACATTCAGATCCGTATGTATCTTGCAAATCTCTATGTCTCCCACCTTGACTTGATCGCGGATGGAATTGAAGCGTCTCTTGATGTGCTTGGTTCTCTTGTGAAATCTGGATTCCTTTGCCAAGGCAATTGCACCAGTATTGTCACAAAAGATTTTCATTGGACCCGATGCACTAGGTATGACACCTAGATCGGATATGAAATCCTTCATTTTTTGCTTCTGAAGCAGCTATGTACTCTGCTTCACACGTAGATCCCGCCACGACGCTTTGCTTAGAACTGCACCAACTGACAGCTCCACCGTTCAATATAAACACGTATCCGGTTTGTGACTTAGAGCCATTCGGATCAGTGTCAAAGCTTGCATCGACGTAACCATTTACGACGAGCTCTTTGTCACCTCCATAAATGAGATACATATCCTTAGTCCTTTTTCAGGTATTTCAGGATGTTCTTGACCGCTGTCCAGTGATCCACTCCTGGATTACTTTGGTACCTCCCTGCTAAACTAATAGCAAGGCACACATCAGGTCTGGTACACAGCATTGCATACATGATAGAGCCTATGGCTGAAGCATAGGGAACACCTTTCATTTCCTCTTTATCTTCTGCAGTGGTCGGGCATTGAGTCTGGCTCAACTTCACACCTTGTAACACAGGCAAGAACCCTTTCTTTGCTTGATTCATTTTGAACTTCTTCAAAACTTTATCAAGGTATGTGCTTTGTGAAATTCCAATTAAGCGTCTTGATCTATCTCTATAGATCTTGATGCCCAATATATAAGTAGCTTCACCGAGGTTTTTCACTGAAAAACTCTTATTCAAGTATCCTTTTATGCTATCCAGAAATTCTGTATCATTTGCAATCAACAATATGTCATCCACATATAATATTAGAAATGCTACAGAGCTCCCACTCACTTTCTTGTAAATACAGGCTTCTCCAAAAGTCTGTATAAAACCATATGCTTTGATCAATCTATCAAAACGTTTATTCCAATTTCATTCCTAAAAAGGAGGTACCTATATCCCCTAATGACTTTAGGCCAATTGCATTGCTTAATGGGGTGCTCAAAATCATTACTAAACTGCTGGCAAACAGATTAGAAAAAGTCATTCTCAAGCTGGTTCATATCAATCAGTATGTATTCTTAAAGAGCAGAGTAATTCAAGATTGTCTAGGTTGGGCCTATGAATATATACATCAATGCCACAAGTCAAAAGAAGAATTGCTTGTAATCAAACTGGATTTTGAAAAGGCTTTTGATACTATTGAGCATCAGGCTATAATTGACATCTTAAGGGATAAGGGATTTGGTGAAAGGTGGATAACCTGGATGCACATGCTATTCAATTCTGCTTCCTCTGCTGTAATGTTAAATGGGGTGCCAGGGAAGAAGTTTTACTGTAAAAGAGGTGTAAGGCAAGGAGATCCCCTTTCACCTCTTCTGTTCATACTGGCAGCTGACTTGCTTCAATCAATTTTGAATAAAGCCATGACTAGGGATCTAATAACACCTCCACTACAAATGACCTCATGCCCTGACTTCCCTATTGTGCAGTATGCAGATGATACTCTTGTTATCATGCAAGCAAGTGCTAGACAGCTTGTATGCCTCAAAGCTCTGCTAAACACATTTGCAGATGCCACAAGCCTCAGAGTAAATTATGGGAAATCAATCATGGTGCCTTTGAACATTGCAGAAGACAGAGTAGAGATTTTCACTAACACTTTGAAATGTGCCAGAGGGCAATTTCCATTCACTTATCTGGGGCTACCTTTGGGCATTTATAAGCCAACTGTGGAGCAGTGTTTGCCTATAGTCAATATAATTGCTAAGAGGATTACTGGCATTTCCACTTTCATGACTCAGGCAGGGAAGATTTTGTTGGTCAAATCTGTGTTGGCTTCCTTAGCAGTTTACTTCATGTGTTGCCTGGACATTCCCATCACTATTAAACACCAGATCATCAAATACTTAAGGCACTGTCTATGGAGGAGCCCTGATTTGGAAGATAGGAGGCCAGCCCTAGTGGCTTGGCACACAGTTTGCAGACCTAAAAATCAGGGTGGCTTGGGAGTTCTGGATATCTTCACACAAAATAAAACTCTGCTCATGAAAAACCTTCATAAGTTTTTCAATAGACATGACATCCCTTGGGTCAACCTAATTTGGGAAACATACTACAGCAATGGGCAACTTCCAGGAGATCAAAAAGTGGGCTCATTTTGGTGGAAATCCAATCTTGCACTCATTGATCAGTTCAAAGCTATAGCAAGATGCAATGTGGGAGATGGCCAAACTGCTTTGTTCTGGGATGATATGTGGGACCAATTCATTCTCAAGCACAACTTTGATCATCTTTACTCCTTTGTTAGAAACCCTCAGACAAGTGTTCAACAAGTGATCAATACTGAATATCTCCAAGACTTATTCCATCTTCCCCTAACTACACAGGCATATGAGGAGTTCTTACAAATGGAGGACATGTGCATTTCCATGAGACAATCAGAATACTTAGATGCTCTGGATACTTGGAGTTACATCCGGGGCAATGAATTCTATTCTTCAATTAAAGCCTATCAGGTGCTAATTGGGCACAAACAAACCCCACCACATTTTTCATGGATTTGGAAAAGCTCATGTCAGCCCAAGCATAAAGTTTTTTTCTGGATGCTTCTGCATGACAGAGTAAACACAAGGAATCTTTTAAGGAGGAAAAACTTTGAATTGGAAGTTTACAATTGTGCAGTGAGGAACTGTCATCAAGAAGAAACTCTGCATTATCTTTTTTGGGGCTGTCCTTTTGCCATCAGATGCTGGGATTTTATTTGT
This sequence comes from Aegilops longissima, assembly GCA_021605205.1. Lineage (NCBI taxonomy): Eukaryota > Viridiplantae > Streptophyta > Magnoliopsida > Poales > Poaceae > Aegilops > Aegilops longissima. Next base: position 538,324,806 of record CM038682.1, read on the forward strand.
TCTTCAAGAACACCAAACTTGTCAGTTCTTGAGGCATTTCAAGACCTCAAAGACAAACTCAGATACCCATTCTTTATGGAGATTATCATATTGGGATCATTGGCCATCTGGATTTCTAGAAACAACAAAATCTTTGATAATATAACTCCCTCATTCCAAGGCTAGAAACACATTTTCACTGAGGAACTCAAGCTTCTGAAATTCAGGATCAAGAAGAAATATGAAGTGCAATTCTCTGCTTGGCTGGATTCTATGTTGTAATTTGTATAGTTCTCACTGCTATTCTTGTTAGTGTTTTTTAGCTTTTGTGCTTAGCTGTTGTATAGCTTCTCTTTTTTGGTAGTTTCTCTCTATTCTTCTTGTTTCTTTAGTTGGGCTTAGCTCAAGCCCACAAGACTATTGTTTTCTCTCCTTTTCTTTTAATTAATAAAAGTTGTTGTGGGGTGTTTACCCTACTGTTTATAGTAACAAAGAACGTTTATTCCAACTCCGAGATGCTTGCACCCGTCCATAGATGGATCACTGGAGCTTGCACACTTTGTTAGCATCCTTTGGATTGATAAAACCTTCAGGTTGCATCATATACGACTCTTCTTCCAGAAATCCATTTAGGAATGCAGTCTTTACATCCATTTGCCAAAATTCATAATCATAAAATGCGGAATTGCTAACATGATTCGGATGGACTTAAGCATCGGTACGGGTGAGAACGTCTCATCATAGTCAACTCCTTAAACTTGTCGAAAACCTTTTGCAACAAGTCGAGCTTTGTAGACAATAACATTACCGTCAGCGTCAGTCTTCTTCTTGAAGATCCCTTTATTCTCGATGGCTTGCCGATCATTGGGCAAGTCAACAAAAGTTCACACTTTGTTCTCATACATGGATCCCATCTCAGATTTCATGGCCTCAAGCCATTTTGCGGAATCTGGGCTCATCATCACTTCATCATAGTTCGTAGGTTCGTCATGGTCAAGTAACATGACCTCTAGAACAGGATTACCGTACCACTCTGATGCAGATCTTACTCTGGTTGACCTACGAGGTTCAGTAGTAACTTGATCTGAAATTACATGATCATCATCATTAGCTTCCTCACTAATTAGTGTAGGAGTCACAGGAACAGATTCCTGTGATGAACTATTTTCCAATAAGGGAGCAGGTACAGTTACCTCATCAAGTTCTACTTTCCTCCCACTCACTTCTTTCGAGAGAAACTCCTTCTTTAGAAAGGATCCATTCTTAGCAACGAATGTCTTGCCTTCGGATCTGTGATAGAAGGTGTACACAACAGTCTCCTTTGGGTATCCTATGAAGACATATTTCTCCGATTTGGGTTCGATCTTATGAGGTTGAAGCTTTTTCACATAAGCATCACAACCCCAAACTTTAAGAAACGACAACTTAGGTTTCTTGCCAAACCACAGTTCATAAGGCGGCGTCTCAACGGATTTAGATGGTTCCCTATTTAACGTGAATGCAGCCGTCTCTAAAGCATAACCCCAAAACGATAGCGGTAAATCAGTAAGAGACATCATAGATCGCACCATATCTAGTAAAGTACGATTATGACGTTAGGACACACCATTACGCTGTGGTGTTCTGGGTGGCGTGAGTTGCGAAACTATTCCGCATTGTTTCAAATGAAGATCAAACTCGTAACTCAAATATTCTCCTCCATGATCAGATCGTAGAAACTTTATTTTCTTGTTACGATGTTTTTCCACTTCACTCTGAAATTCTTTGAACTTTTCAAATGTTTTAGACTTATGCTTCATCAAGTAGATATACCCATATCTGCTCAAATCATCTGTGAAGGTGAGAAAATAACGATACCCGCCGCGAGCCTCAATATTCATCGGACCACATACATCGGTATGTATGATTTCCTATAAATCTGTTGCTCGCTCCATTGTTCCGGAGAACGGAGTTTTAGTCATCTTGCCCATGAGGCATGGTTCGCAAGTACCAAGTGATTCATAATCAAGTGATTCCAAAAGTCCATCGGAATGGAGTTTCTTCATGCGCTTTACACCAATATGACCCAAACGGCAGTGCCACAAATAAGTTGCACTATCATTATCAACTCTTCATCTTTTGGCTTCAATATTATGAATATGTGTATCACTACTATCGAGATTTATCAAAAATAGACCACTCTTCAAGGGTGCATGACTATAAAAGATATTACACATATAAATAGAACAACCATTATTCTCATATTTAAATGAATAACCATCTTGCATCAAACAAGATCCGGATATAATGTTCATGCTCAACGGTGGCACCAAATAACAATTATTCAGGTCTAAAACTAATCCCGCGATCACATCGACTTTGGAACCATTTCCCACGCGCATCGTCACCTTGTCCTTAGCCAATCTTCGCTTAATCCGTAGTCCCTGTTTCGAGTTTCAAATATTAGCAACAGAACCAGCATCAAATACCCATGTGCTACTGCGAGCATTAGTAAGGTACACATCAATAACATGTATATCACATATACCTTTGTTCACCTTGCCATCCTTCTTATCCGCCAAATACTTGGGGCAGTTCCGCTTCCAGTGGCCAGTCCCTTTGTAGTAGAAGCACTCAGTCTCAGTCTTAGGTCCATACTTGGGTTTCTTCACTAGAGCAGCAACTTGCTTGCCATTCTTCACTAGTGACACTCTATTTGTCTATGTATTGACACATGTACTAAGTTTCCGGTTAATACAATTCTAGCATGAATATTGAACATTTGTCATGATATAAGGAAATATAAATAACAACTTTATTGTTGCCTCTCGGGCATATTTCCTTCAGTCTCCCACTTGCACTAGAGTCAATAATCTTGATTACACAGTAATGATTCTAACACCAATGGAGTCTTGGTGCTGATCATGTTTTGCTCGTGAGAGAGGCTTAGTCAACGGGTCTGCAACATTCCGATCCGTATGTATCTTGCAAATCTCTATGTCTCCCACCTTGACTTGATCGTAGATGGAATTGAAGCGTCTCTTGATGTGCTTGGTTCTCTTGTGAAATCTGGATTCCTTTGCCAAGGCAATTGCACCAGTATTGTCACAAAAGATTTTCATTGGACCCGATGCACTAGGTATGACACCTAGATCGGATATGAACTCCTTCATTTGCTGCTTCTGAAGCAGCTATGTACTATGCTTCACACGTAGATCCCGCCACGACGCTTTGCTTAGAACTGCACCAACTGACAGCTCCACCGTTCAATATAAACACGTATCCGGTTTGTGACTTAGAGCCATTTTGATCAGTGTCAAAGCTTGCATCGACGTAACCATTTACGACGAGCTCTTTGTCACCTCCATAAACGAGAAACATATCCTTAGTCCTTTTTCAGGTATTTCAGGATGTTCTTGACCGCTGTCCAGTGATCCACTCCTGGATTACTTTGGTACCTCCCTGCTAAACTAATAGCAAGGCACACATCAGGTCTGGTACACAGCATTGCATACATGATAGAGCCTATGGCTGAAGCATAGGGAACACCTTTCATTTTCTCTCTATCTTCTGCAGTGGTCGGGCATTGAGTCTGGCTCAACTTCACACCTTGTAACACAGGCAAGAACCCTTTCTTTGCTTGATTCATTTTGAACTTCTTCAAAACTTTATCAAGGTATGTGCTTTGTGAAAGTCCAATTAAGCGTCTTGATTTATCTCTATAGATCTTGATGCCCAATATATAAGTAGCTTCACCGAGGTTTTTCATTGAAAAACTCTTATTCAAGTATCCTTTTATGCTATCCAGAAATTCTGTATCATTTCCAATCAACAATATGTCATCCACATATAATATTAGAAATGCTACAGAGCTTCCACTCACTTTCTTGTAAATACAGGCTTCTCCAAAAGTCTGTATAAAACCATATGCTTTGATCACACTATCAAAACGTTTATTCCAATTTCATTCCTAAAAAGGAGGTACCTATATCCCCTAATGAATTTAGGCCAATTTCTTTGCTTAATGGGGTGCTCAAAATCATTACTAAACTGCTGGCAAACAGATTACAAAAAGTCATTCTCAAGCTGGTTCATATCAATCAGTATGGATTCTTAAAGAACAGAGTAATTCAAGATTGTCTAGGTTGGGCCTACGAATATATACATCAATGCCACAAGTCAAAAGAAGAATTGCTTGTAATCAAACTGGATTTTGAAAAGGCTTTTGATACTATTGAGCATCAGGCTATAATTGACATCTTAAGGGATAAGGGATTTGGTGAAAGGTGGATAACCTGGATGCACATGCTATTCAATTCTGCTTCCTCTGCTGTAATGTTAAATGGGGTGCCAGGGAAGAAGTTTTATTGTAAAAGAGGAGTAAGGCAAGGAGATCCCCTTTCACCTCTTACATTCATCTTGGCGGTGACTTGCTTCAATCAATTTTGAATAAAGCCATAACTAGGATCTAATAACACCTCCACTACAAGTGACCTCATGCCCTGACTTCCCTATTGTGCAGTATGCAGATGATACTCTTGTTATCATCCAAGCAAGTGCTAGACAGCTTGTATGCCTCAAAGCTCTACTAAACACATTTGCAGATGCCACAAGCCTCAGAGTAAATTATGGTAAATTAATCATGGTGCCTTTGAACATTGCAGAAGACAGAGTAGAGATTTTCACTAACACTTTGAAATGTGCCAAAGGGCAATTTCCATTCACTTATCTGGGCTACCTTTGGGCATTTATAAGCCAACTGTGGAGCAGTGTTTGCCTATAGTCAATAGAATTTCTAAGAGGATTACTGGCATTTCCACTTTCATGACTCAGGCAGGGAAGATTTTGTTGGTCAAATCTGTGTTGGCTTCCTTAGCAGTTTACTTCATGTGTTGTCTGGACATTCCCATCACTATTAAACACCAGATCATCAAATACTTAAGGCACTGTCTATGGAGGATCCCTGATTTGGAAGATAGGAGGCCAGCCCTAGTGGCTTGGCACACAGTTTGCAGACCTAAAAATCAGGGTGGCTTGGGAGTTCTGGATATCTTCACACAAAATAAAACACTGCTCATGAAAAACCTTCATAAGTTTTACAATAGACATGACATCCCTTGGGTCAGCCTAATTTGGGAAACATACTACAGCAATGGGCAACTTCCAGGAGATCAAAAAGTGGGCTCATTTAGGTGGAAATCCAATCTTGCACTCATTGATCAGTTCAAAGCTATAGCAAGATGCAATGTGGGAGATGGCAAAACTGCTTTGTTCTGGGATGATATGTGGGACCAATTCATTCTCAAGCACAAGTTTGATCATCTTTACTCCTTTGTTCGAAACCCTCAGACAAGTGTTCAACAAGTGATCAATACTGAATATCTCCAAGACTTATTCCATCTTCCCGTAACTACACATGCATATGAGGAGTTCTTACAAATGGAGGACATGTGCATTTCCATGAGACAATAAGAATACTTAGATGCTCTGGATACTTGGAGTTACATCTGGGGCAATGAATTCTATTCTTCAATTAAAGCCTATCAGGTGCTAATTGGGCACAAACAAACCCCACCACATTTTTCATGGATTTGGAAAAGCTCCTGTCAGCCCAAGCATAAAGTTTTTTTCTGGATGCTTCTGCACGACAGAGTAAACACAAGGAATCTTTTAAGGAGGAAAAACTTTGAATTGGAAGTTTACAATTGTGCAGTGAGGAACTGTCATCAAGAAGAAACTCTGCATCATCTTTTTTGGGGTTGTCCTTTTGCCATCAGATGCCGGGATTTTATTTGTCCTTCAAGAACACCAAACTTGTCAGTTCTTGAGGCATTTCAAGACCTCAAAGACAAACTCAGATACCCATTCTTTATGGAGATTATCATATTAGGATCATGGGCCATCTGGATTTCTAGAAACAACAAAATCTTTGATAATATAACTCCCTCATTCCAGGCTGGAAACACATTTTCACTGAGGAACTCAAGCTTCTGAAATTCAGGATCAAGAAGAAATATGAAGTGCAATTCTCTGCTTGGCTGGATTCTATGTTGTAATTTGTATAGTTCTCACTGCTATTCTTGTTAGTGTTTTTTAGCTTTTGTGCTTAGCTGTTGTATAGCTTCTCTTTTTTGGTAGTTTCTCTCTATTCTTCTTGTTTCTTTAGTTGGGCTTAGCTCAAGCCCACAAGACTATTGTTTTCTCTCCTTTTCTTTTAATTAATAAAAGTTGCAGTGGGGTGTTTACCCTACTGTTTATAGTAAAAAAATGTTTATTCCAACTCCGAGATGCTTGCACCAGTCCATAGATGGATCGCTGGAGCTTGCACACTTTGTTACCATCCTTTGGATTGATAAAACCTTCAGGTTGCATCATATACAACTCTTCTTCCAGAAATCCATTTAGGAATGCAGTCTTTACATCCATTTGCCAAATTTCATAATCATAAAATGCGGAATTGCTAACATGATTCGGATGGACTTAAGCATCGGTACGGGTGAGAAAGTCTCATCATAGTCAACTCCTTGAACTAGTTGAAAACCTTTTGCAACAAGTCGAGCTTTGTAGACTGTGACATTACCGTCAGCGTCAGTCTTCTTCTTGAAGATCCCTTTATTCTCGATGGCTTGCCGATCATTGGGCAAGTCAACCAAAGTCCACACTTTGTTCTCATACATGGATCCCATCTTAGATTTCATGGCCTCAAGCCATTTCGCGGAATCTGGGCTCATCATCACTTCGTCATAGTTCATAGGTTTGTCATGGTCAAGTAACATGACCTCCAGAATAGGATTACCGTAACACTCTGATGCAGATCTTACTCTGGTTGACCTACGAGGTTCAGTAGTAACTTGATCTGAAATTACATGATCATCATCATTAGCTTCCTCACTAATTGGTGTAGGAGTCACAGGAACAGATTTCTGTGATGAACTATTTTCCAATACGGGAGCAGGTACAGTTACCTCATCAAGTTCTACTTTCCTGCCACTCACTTCTTTCGAGAGAAACTCCTTCTCTAGAAAGGATCCATTCTTAGCAACGAATGTCTTGCCTTCAGATCTGTGATAGAAGGTGTACACAACAGTCTCCTTTGGGTATCCTATGAAGACATATTTCTCCGATTTGGGTTCGAGCTTATCAGGTTGAAGCTTTTTCACATAAGCATCATAGCCCCAAACTTTAAGAAACGACAACTTAGGTTTCTTGCCAAACCACAGTTCATAAGGCGGCGTCTCAACGGATTTAGATGGTACCCTATTTAACGTGAATGCACCCGTCTCTAAAGCATAACCCCAAAATGATAGCGGTAAATCAGTAAGAGACATCAAAGATCGCACCATATCTAGTAAAGTACGATTATGACGTTAGGACACACCATTACGCTGTGGTGTTCCGGGTGGCGTGAGTTGCGAAACTATTCCGAATTGTTTCAAATGAAGACCAAACTCGTAACTCAAATATTCTCCTCCATGATCAGATCGTAGAAACTTTATTTTCTTGTTACGATGTTTTTCCACTTCACTCTGAAATTCTTTGAACTTTTCAAATGTTTCAGACTTATGCTTCATCAAGTAGATATACCCATATCTGCTCAAATCATCTGTGAAGGTGAGAAAATAACGATACCCGTCGCGAGCCTCAATATTCATCGGACCACATACATCGGTATGTATGATTTCCTATAAATCTGTTGCTCGCTCCATTGTTCCGGAGAACGGAGTTTTAGTCATCTTGCCCATGAGGCATGGTTCGCAAGTACCAAGTGATTCATAATCAAGTGATTCCAAAAGTCCATCGGAATGGAGTTTCTTCATGCGCTTTACACCAATATGACCCAAACGGCAGTGCCACAAATAAGTTGCACTATCATTATAAACTCTTCATCTTTTGGCTTCAATATTATGAATATGTGTATCACTACTATCGAGATTTATCAAAAATAGACCACTCTTCAAGGGTGCATGACCATAAAAGATATTACTCATATAAATAGAACAACCATTATTCTCAAATTTAAATGAATAACCGTCTTGCATCAAACAAGATCCAGATATAATGTTCATGCTCAACGGTGGCACCAAATAACAATTATTCAGGTCTAAAACTAATCCCGCGATCACATCGACTTTGGAACCATTTCCCACGCGCATCGTCACCTCGTCCTTAGCCAATCTTCGCTTAATCCATAGTCCCTGTTTCGAGTTTCAAATATTAGCAACAGAACCAGCATCAAATACCCACGTGCTACTGCGAGCATTAGTAAGGTACACATCAATAACATGTATATCACATATACCTTTGTTCACCTTGTGATCCTTCTTATCCGCCAAATACTTGGGGCAGTTCCGCTTCCAGTGACCAGTCCCTTTGCAGTAAAAGCACTCAGTCTCAGGCTTAGGTCTAGACTTGGGTTTCTTCACTTGAGCAGCAACTTGCTTGCCGTTCTTCTTGAAGTTCCCCTTCTTCCCTTTACCCTTTTTCTTGAAACTGGTGGTCTTGTTGACCATCAACACTTGATGCTCCTTCTTGATTTCTACCTCCGCAGCCTTTAGCATCGCGAAGAGCTTGGGAATTGTCTTATCCATCCCTTGCATGTTATAGTTCATCACGAAGCTCTTGTAGCTTGGTGGCAGTGATTGAAGAATTCTGTCAATGACACTATCATCCGGAAGATTAACTCCCAGTTGAATGAAGTGATTGTTATACCCAAAATTTTTGAGTATACGCTCACTGACAGAACTATTCTCCTCCATCTTGCAGCTGCAGAACTTATTGGAGACTTCATATCTCTCAATCCGAGCATTTGCTTGAAATATTAACTTCAACTCCTGGAACATCTCATATGCACCATGACGTTCAAAACGTCATTGAAGTCCTCTTTCTAAGCCGTAAAGCATGGCACACTGAACTATTGAGTAGTCATCAGCTTTGCTCTACCAGACGTTCATAACATCTGGCGTTGCTCCTGCAGCGGGTTTGGCACCTAGCGGTGCTTCCAGGACGTAATTCTTCTGTGCAACAATGAGGATAATCCTCAAGTTACGAACCCAGTCCGTGTAGTTGCTACCATCATCTTTCAACTTAGCTTTCTCAAGGAATGCATTAAAATTCAACGGAACAACAGCACGGGCCATCTATCTACAACAACATAGACATGCAAAATACTATAAGGTACTAAGTTCATGATAAATTAAAGTTCAATTAATCATATTACTAAAGAACTCCCACTTAGACAGACATCCCTCTAATCATCTAAGTGATAACGTGATCCATATCAACTAAACCATGTCCGATCATCACGTGAGGTGGAGTAGTTTTCAATGGTGAACCTCGCTATGTTGATCACATCTATTATATGATTCACGCTCGACCTTTCGGCCTCAGTGTTCCAAGGACATATCTGCATATGCTAGGCTCGTCAAGTTTAACCCGAGTATTCTTCGTGTGCAAAATTGGCTTGCACCCGCTGTATGTGAACATAGAGCTTATCACACCCGATCATCACGTGGTGTCTCGGCACGACGAACTTTCGCAACGGTGCATATTCAGGGAGAACACTTGTACCTTGAAATTTAGTGAGAGATCATCTTATAATGCTACCGCCGAACTAAGCAAAATAAGATGCATAAAAGATAAACATCACATGCAATCAATATAAGTGATATGATATGGCCATCATCATCTTGTGCCTTTGATCTCCATCTCCAAAGCACCGTCATGATCACCATCGTCACCGGCGCGACACCTTGATCTCCATCGTAGCATCGTTGTCGTCTCGCCAACTATTGCTTCTACGACTATCGCTACCACTTAGTGATAAAGTAAACCAATTACATGGCGATTGCATTTCATACAATAAAGCGACAACCATGGCTCCTGCCAGTTGCCGATAACTCTGTTACAAAACATGATCATCTCATACAATAAAATTTAGCATCATGTGTTGACCATATCACATCACAACATGCCCTGCAAAAACAAGTTAGACGTCCTCTACTTTGTTGTTGCAAGTTTTACGTGGCTGAGCAAGAACCGTTCTTACCTACGCATCAAAACCACAACGATATTTCGTCAAGTATGTGTTGTTTTGACCTTCACAAGGACCGGCCGTAGCCACACTCGATTCAACTAAAGTTGGAGAAACTGACACCCGCCAGCCACCTGTGTGCAAAGCACGTCGGTAGAACCAGTCTCGAGTAAGCGTACGTGTAATGTCGGTCCGGGCCGCTTCATCCAACAATACAGCGGAATCAAAGTATGACATGCTGGTAAGCAGTATGACTAGTATCGCCCACAACTCACTTGTGTTCTGCTCGTGCATATAACATCTACGCATAAACCTGGCTCGGATGCCACTGTTGGGGAACGTAGTAATTTCAAAATTTTCCTACGCACACGCAAGATCATGGTGATGCACAGAAACTAGAGGGGAGAGTGTTGTCCACATACCCTCGTAGACTGAAAGCGGAAGCGTTGTGCCAACGCGGTTGATGTAGTCATACGTCTTCACGATCGACCAATCCTAGTACCGAACGTATGGCACCTCCGCGATCTGCACACGTTCAGCTCGGCAACGTCCCACGAACTCATGATCCAGTAGAGCTTTCAGGGAGAGCTTCGTCAGCACGGCGGCGTGATGACAGTGATGATGAAGCTACCGACGCAGAGCTTCGCCTAAGCCCCTCTAGGATATGACCGAGGTGGATTATGGTGGAGGGGGGCACGGCACATGGCTAAAAGATCAATGATCAATTTGTGTGTCTAAGGGGTGCCCCCTCCCCTGTATTTAAAGGAGTGGAGGAGGGGGAGAGCCGGCCCTTTATGGCGCGCCCTGGAGGAGTCCTACTCCCACCGGGAGTAGGATTCCCCCCTTCCCTAGTTGGACTAGGAGAGAAGGAAGGGGGAGAGGGAGAGGAAGGAAAGGGGGGCACCCCCCCTCCTAGTCTAACTCGGACCAGAGGGAGAGGGGGCGCGCGCCCTGCCCTGGTCTCCTCTCTCTCTCTCCACTATGGCCCAATAAGGCACATACACTTACCGGGGGGTTCCGGTAACCTCCTGGTACTTCGGTAAATTCCCGATTTCACCCGGAACTATTCTGATATCCAAATATAGGCTTCCAATACATCGACCTTTATGTCTCGACTATTTTGAGACTCCTCGTCATGTCCGTGATCATATCCGGTACTCCGAACTACCTTCGGTACATCAAAACACATAAACTAATAATACCGATCGTCACCGAACGTTAAGCGTGCGGACCCTACGGGTTCGAGAACTATGTAGACATGACCAAGACACGTCTCCGGTCAATAACCAATAGCGGAACCTGGATGCTCATATTGGTTCCTAATTATTCTACGAAGATCTTTATCGGTCAACCCGCATAACAACATACGTTGTTCCCTTTGTCATCGGTATGTTACTTACCCGAGATTCGATCGTTGGTATCTCAATACCTAGTTCAATATCATTACTGGCAAGTCTCTTTACTCGTTTCGTAATGCATCATCCCGCAACTATCTCATTAGTTACATTGCTTGCAAGGCTTATAGTGATGTGCATTACCGAGAGGGCCCAAAGATACATATCCGACAATCGGAGTGACAAATCCTAATCTCAATCTATGCCAACTCAACAAGTACCATCAGAGACACCTGTAGAGCACCTTCGTAATCACCCAGTTACGTTGTCACGTTTGGTAGCACACAAAGTGTTCTTCCGGTATTTGGGAGTTGCATAATCTCATAGTAATAGGAACATGTATAAGTCATGAAGAAAGCAATAACAATATACTAAACGATCAAATGCTAAGCTAACAGAATGGGTCAAGTTAATCACATCATTCTCTAATGATGTGATCCCGTTAATCAAATGACAACTCATGTATATGGTTAGGAAACTTAACCATCTTTGATTCAACGAGCTAGTCAAGTAGAGGCATACTAGTGACACTCTGCTTGTCTATGTATTCACACATGTACTAAGTTTCGGTTAATACAATTCTAGCATGAATAATAAACATTTATCATGATATAAAGAAATATAAATAACAACTTTATTATTGCCTCTAGGGCATATTTCCTTCATCGCCCCCTCAAAGTTTGCACCCCATTACCATGACGGGATGGGGCGTGGCTACAGTGCGACCTGCCACCCCCGAATCCAGGGCGAAGCGTGGCTACAGTGCGGTGTACCAAGCGGACACCCCTCGCCCGGCGCGGCAATGTTCCCACGTGACCCGTGACATCACCTACGTCAGGAGGAGCCATGCTCCAACGACGGTCGGTCCGTACAGCCTGCAGGCGTTGGGCCCTACCTATCGACGAGTCCCCAACAGGCGGCAACGGTGGCGAGCCGCCTCCTAGCAGGCGGCCCTTCACCCCCTCGGATAATGAGCACCATTAACCCAGATGAGACGGGGTGTGGCTACAGTGAGCGCCCACCAGGCGGGACTGTAGCCACGCCTCCCCGACCAAGCCTCCATCATCAGAGGCGAGGCTACAGTATAAAGCAGTCGAAAAGGTCCGCAGGCGGCGGGCCCTACCCATCGGCCGAGATCACGGCAGCCGGTGGGACCCACCAGGCGGCGGGCCCCAGCAGCCGGCGGAGAAGTCGGCGTCCAGAGACACTGACGGCCGAGTCCTACTCCCGGCTGGAATACCATTGTACCCCTGGGGGGTAGGCCTATATAAACTCCCCCAGGCTTCCCCATGCAAAGGGTTCACAACCTGAGGAGTCACACACACACATAGGGAAGAGTGGAGTAGAGCTAGCCTTGTTCTTCTTCCTCCTCTAGCCAAAATAGCTCAAGGAGCAAGCTTGTAGCTACCTTGTTGACATAGTGATCATGAGGAGACCCCGCAGAGGAGGACTAGGGGTGTTATCTCCACGGAGAGCCCCGAACCTGGGTAAGATTCGCAGGCGTATGTGGTCTCACTCACTCCCGCTTCTAGAGCCCGGCGACGTACTCTTGTCCCCGTCCATGATAATTGATAAGCCACCCCCTGGCATATGTCGCACAATATCCCCGAGAATGGTAGACAACGTTCCTATCACTATGGATCCGCATGTGATGATTTCATCAATCTTGAAGCTCCGGCAACTTTAATCTTCATTAAATGTATCGTTAGTGTGTGTGTTGTGTATGTGCACCTACATGGTACTCAATGTTTCTTTACAAAGAAAAGTCCTATAGATTAGGGTTACAATACAAGAAAAGTCCTATAGCCACTTTTTTTCTTTCTGCTTGAACCCCGATCTCTGAATGTTTTTAGATAAAAGGCATACGCCCGACTTTATAAATAAAGCCACCAGGCACAGTCACAGAGCAAGCACCAAGCCAACAAAGTATCACAGCAACAACTAACATAGTATGGATACATGGCTACCTAGCCAGTCATGGCACGCAGGCCAGCAACAGAACCAGAAGGGAGGAAGACTAAGCCATCATTCAGGATCGTCGCAACAGGGAGGAAGCGGTAGACCGCATCTTGGATAACATAACATCAAAAGCCTCGAGGTCCGCCTCCTTAGTAAATAATCTCCACTGCTGCAAGAAGACACTAGATTTAAATAGGCAGCTCCCAGGGTTAGCCGGAAATATATGATCAATAGTAAACTTGTTTCTAGTAGTCCACAGCGACCAACAGATCGCCGCAAAACCAACCTAGAACACCCTTTTAGCCAACCCAGATAAACAACTAGCACATCGCCTCAGGTCCTCGAAGGACGAGGGATTCTAATTGACGTGAAGCCAATGCCGAATACAGCTCCAAAGAAGCTTGGCCAAAAAACAGTGAAAGAAAATATGCTCGGTGTTTTCGATGGCCCCACATAGAACGCATCTATCAGAGCCCGGGCCGTTCCTTTTCCGAATTTGATCAGCCGCGGGAAGCTTCCCATGAAGAGCTTGCCACAAGAAGATTTTGATCTTAGGAGGGATACGGGCCTTCCAAATGCACTTGAATTTCCACGTAGGGGAGCCGGTTATAAGCTTAGCGTAGGCAGATTTAACCGAAAAGCGACAATAAGAAGAGTGAGGCCAGACAACCGTGTCTTCTTCATCCGAGAGCACATGGAAGCAGGCAGTAAGACGATGCCAGTCTTCCAACTCTGCAGGAGAAAGGGATCAACGAAGGGCTAGGTCCCAATTATTAACCGAGAGCTCAAAGATAGAGATCTCTGGATCAGAGCAGTAAGAAAATAAGGCCCGGAACGCCACCGCGAGGGTGGAATCCCCAGCCCACCAATCTAACCAAAAACGAGTGGACTTACCATTCCTAACCACAAACTTGACCAAAGACTGAAAAATCGGACGAACTTTAACGAGCTAAAGCCAAAACTGGAAACCACCAGTATTTAGCCTTGAGAAAGGATAGCCAGAGGGGGGGGGGCTCCTCGAGGAACATGATTTTCCACCACCATTTTAGAATGAGGCACTTGTTCATAACCGATGTATTAATGATCCCTAAACCCCCATGTTCTTTGGCCTACAGATGAATTTTCATTTGACCAGCCTATATTTGCGCTTACTGTCGGAAGAATTCCAGTAAAAAGCACCCCTGTGTTTGTCAAAGCCCGCGTGAATCCCTCCAGAAAGAAGGTAGAAGCCCATTAAGAACATTGGGAGAGAAGACAGACATGCATTGGTGAGAGCAACCTTTTCCGCTTGCGTATTATAGTGACCTCTCCATGGTAGGACCCTATTGCCCACCTTGGTGACAGCTGGAGCGAAATCCTTAGCCAGAAGCTTATGGGGGGAGATCGAAAGGCCCAAATATTTGAAAGGGAAGGATCCTAGAGATCATTTAAGTAGATGCGCAACTCACTGAGCCTCGGTATCATCTACCCCAGTGAAAATGACTTCACTCTTAGAAAAATTGATTTTAAGACCCGAGAGCGCTTCGAAGCAGAGAAGCAGGAATTTCAAATGAGTAATACTGGCCTCGTTAAGCTCAACCATAATGATGGTATCGTTCGCATATTGATGATGGGTGATGCCATTGGGGATAAGGTGAGAGCTGACCGGAGTGATGTGGCCGGCAAGAGCAGCCCGAGACAGAATATGGGAGAGGGCATCCGCGACAAAATTGAAGAGAAGGGGGGAAGCCGGGTCACCTTGTCTTAGGCCCCTGTCGTTGGCGGAAAAATTACTGATCTGCCCGTTGACCGACACAGCCGTGTGTCCACCCATGGCCAGCTGCATAAGCCGGTGAACCACCTCACCATCAAAACCCTTAGCACAAAGGACTCGATGAAGGAAATTCCAACTAACCGAATCGTATGCTTTCTCGAAATCGAGCTTGAGAACCACAGCTTTGGTCCCCTGGATCCGCAAATCATGGACAATCTCATGCAGGCAGAGAACGCCATCCAAAATAAACCTTCCCTTTATGAATGCAGATTAATAAGGGCTAATAGCACGGTGAGGGATCGGAGAGAGCCTAGTGGCAAAGCCTTTAGCCAGAAACTTCGCAAATTTGTTGATCAAGGCAATAGGCCTAAATTGAGAAGTCAAGTCTGCCCCTTTGACTTTAGGAATGAGAGTGAGCACCGCGTAATTTAGCCTAGAAATGTCGACGGTCCCCAGCCAGAAACCTTGGATTATCGCCTGGACAAGGCCCCTTAGCTGAGGCCAAAACTGCCTGAAGAAGGGGATGGAGAAGCCACCAGGCCCAGAAGCCGCATTAGAGTTGGCAGCTCGGATCATATCTAAAATCCCATCATCGGAGAGAGGAATCATCAAGTCGTCATTCTCAACACTCGATATCTGGTCATGGGAGGTCCAAAAAGCACTATCCACCCTAAACCCCACCTCAGATTTAGCGGAAAGGAGAGAGGAGAAAAAATTAACCGCATGCCACATAATCTCATAATGGTCAGAGAACCTGACACCATTGATAAGAAGGCTGTCGATCAGACATCGACGACGCCTGCCGTTAGCAATGGCGAAGAAGTACGATGTGGGTGAATTTCCTTTTAAAGTCCAATTGATGGTGCCTCTTTGCCTCCAGTACAGTTCCTCCTGACGATGCAGAACCAAAAGGGCCTCTTCTAAATCATATCGCACCTGCCATTCAGTGGGGGAAAGGCCCGGACCGTCAACACGAGCATCTAGGGAGCCAATTTGGGCAACCAGCCGAACTTTGTCACGCCTTGAATCAGCAGAAAGATTCTTGGCGCATCCACGAAGGAATCTGCGAAGAAAGTAAGAGCACTGATGTGAGTCGTCCATCGGGCCAAAGGAACGACGATTAGAAGATAAGAAGGTAGTAATCTTTTGCGCTATCAAGTCAACAAAACCCTCTACCATTATCCAAGACGTGTCGAACTGGAACCGAGGGGAAACAGAATGAGTCCCGACATCAAGAATCAAAGGGGAGTGATCAGAACCCATGATGGACAGAGCCCTGAGGGCGGCTCGGGGAAACAACATATCCCACCTAGGACAGAAGAAGACACAATCCAGGACAGACCGAATGGGGTTAGATTGGCGATTCGTCCAAGTGTACCGGGCACCGACCCTAGGAATTTCACGAATAGCAGTGTCTCGAATGAAAGCATTAAATGCGTATGCAAGCGGCCACGAGAAATTAGACGAGCTTTGGTCCATAGGGGAGCGCAGCAGGTTGAAATCCCCACCAATGAGTAAAGGTAGATCACAGGAATCTACTCTATTTCGCAGTTTATCCAAAACAATATAAGAAAGAGAATGATCAGCCGGACCATAAACCACCATGATTTCCAATAAATAATTGAGGGAGTGATGAGAGACCACCGTACTAGCCCAGAAAATCCCATGGTCAAAAGCAACGAAATCAAAAAAATCTTTTTTTTGTGCCAATAAGGATGCCACCCGAATGCCCAGACGACGCCCCATAATTCCAATCAAACCTATCAATCCCAGTGACAGCGGAGAGTTCATTCGGGGAGAAGGAAGGTTTCAGAGTTTCTACAAGACCAATAATATCAATATTCTCAGAGCGACCCAAGTCTTTTAGCTGGTCCCGGCGCCCCCTAGCGCTGAAGCCCCTAATGTTCCAGAATAAAGCCTTCATCTATGAGATAGGTTTTTAATGCGAAAACTCGACCTTCTTGGGGCCAAGCAGGATTTAGAACGTTTACCAGCCCCACGCCTAGGCACAGCCGAGGCCACCTGAACACTATCAGGTCCCTCCACGCCCCCTGTCGGTGTCAAAACCGGCGGATCTCGGGTAGGGGGTCCCGAACTGTGCGTCTAGGGTCGACGGTTGTAGGAGACGGGGGACACGATTTTACCCAGGTTCGGGCCCTCTCTATGGAGGTAATACCCTACTTACTGCTTGATTGATCATGATGAATATGATTATTACAAGAGTTGATCTACCACGAGATCGTAATGGCTAAACCCTAGAAGTCTAGCCTGTATAACTATCGTAATGAGTATATCCTCTCCGTACTACGCCCTCCGGTTTATATATACACCGGAGGGATCTAGGCTTACACAGAGTCGGTTACATAGGAAAGAATCTTCATAGATGATCGCCAGGCTTGCCTTCCACGCCAAGGAGAGTCCTATCCGGACACGGATACAGTCTTCGGCCTTCATGTCTTCGCAGCCCATCAGTCCGGCCCATGGATAACAGGCTGGACGCCCGAGGACCCCTTAGTCCAGGACTCCCTCAGTAGCCCCTGAACCTGGCTTCAATGACGAGGAGTCCGACGCGCAGATTGTCTTCGGCATTGCAAGGCGGGTTCCCTTCTATCCGAACTCCAAGATAGTCTTCGGACGCGATGATAGTATCCGAACCTGTCACACACACACCATACACAACCACAGAGAGAATATAATTTTGCACGAGTTCAATCCGCTGACAAGTTTCGGTTGCATGACATCATGTCCGACCGGTCATAATTCTGGACCGTTTTGTGCCCGACGCTCCATGTCCCGAGACGCGGTTGCCATTGGCACGTCTTGTCGAAGCAGAGATCGTGCCCCTTATAGTGGGATTCTCATCAATGCGGGCATGGGTAATCCAACCGCGCCGTTTATACAGCCCTTGGAACAGGCGAATTCCAAGGCGAGTGGGGAGGCATTTGATATTTACTGCCTTTATAAAGGGATAAGGATTCCCTCTCCCTCTCCCACGCCCTCTCTTTATCTCCGCCCTTCCAATCTCGAGCTCCAGCGCCCAAGTTCTAATCTCCTTTCCACTCGAGCTAGAACTCAACCATGTCCGGATCCGGAGGTCAGGGCAAGTGGATGGTCTCCTCTGTCAAGGAGGAGGACATTACTGAGCTTCGGGCAGCCGGATACTTGGCGAAGCAAATCGCCCACCGCCTGCCGGCCGAGGGACAAGTCGTCCCCACGTCGGAGCCCAACGAGAGGGTGGTATTCCTCCCTCATTTCTTTCGCGGACTAGGGTTCCCACTCCACCCTTTTGTTCGCAGGCTGATATATTATTACGGGATAGATTTCCACGATCTGTCCCCGAACTCCTTCCTCAACATCTCGGCGTTTTATCGTCATCTGTGAGGCCTTCCTCCGCATCCAACCCCACTTCAGGCTATGGCTCAAAGTCTTCAATGTGAAGCCGAAGGTGGTGGATGGCCAGCACGCGGAGTCCGGGGGAGCCCTGGTGAGTAAGCTGTCAAACGTCTCCTGGCCGAAAGGCACATTCGTGGAGATAGTAAAGGAGTGGCAGAAACAGTGGTTCTACATCACATAACCCCGCGGCACCACCTGGGCCGCAGCTGCTGAATTCCGCTCCAGTGCTCCCATGCGACTCACCTCCTGGGTCGTCAAGAGTCCGAACCGGTGTTCGCCCGATGAGCTAATAGCGTTGCAGCCGCGCGTTCAGAGTATGATAGCCAAGAACGTCAAGCTTGTTGATGTAATCCAGGTGATGCTAGTTCGCCGGATCCTCCCGTGCCAACGCGGAAGTCGCCCTCTGTGGGAATTTAATCCGAAGAAGGACCAAACCCTGGAGAGGCTCTTCGAAACTACTCACGAAGGTGCCTGGAAGTTGCTCTTTAAGAGCAACGAGAAACCGCCGGCCACGGATTCAGACCGTGGTCATGATTGTAAACACCCCGCCAGCGAGGTATGTTATTTTTGGCGTATCCCCTACTTGTTTTTTTCAAGGATGATGTCTGAATTTTTATCTTTGCTTTTTCAGGACTGGATGGAGAGGGCGAAGCGGATCCAGTGTCCGGCTCCGCTGCCTGAAGAGCCAGTCATCCCGCACCTGGCGAAGATGCCGGTGCCGGCGCCATATAAGGCACCGGAGAAGAAGGCCAAGAAGAAGGCCAAGGGGGCCAAAAGTGGCCCCCGTCGGAAGGGCACTTCGGACATGACCTCCGAAGACGAGGAAGCCCATTCCTCCGTCCCCGAGGACGACGACGAGGAAGAGGAGGAGGAGGAGAAGAACCCTCCCCCTAAGGAGAAGAAGAGGGGGGCCTCCACGAATCTGGAGGCAGGAACGCCCAAGAAGGGGAAGGGTGCCCCTGCGGTCAACACCGTGTGGGACGTTGACAGTAGTCCGGAGCGACGCCTCCGCACTAAGCCTCGGTCTGCATCGTAAGTACTATGACTCCCGTACAAAAGTGTACCCGGCCTATCCTTTTTCATTGTTTTGACGTGCGATCCTCATCTGGGGGTTCGTTGGATCCGGCGGAAATGGACAGTATGTCGCCACCGCCCGCTTACTCCCCTGAGGCCAAGGACGACACCAAAGTGTTGTCCTGGAGGACCGCTCCGAGCCGTGGAGGGGCCGAGGACACTGTCCAGGAGGCGCCGCAAGGCGAGACCTCCGCCGCCGGACACATGGGGGAGCAGATCCCCATGGAGACTGGCAAAGAGGGACGTATTCAATACGGCCCTCAGCCGAATATGGTCCCGGGGACCGATACGGCCCCGGAATCCAGCACGCGCCTTCCTTTGAAGGGGGTGCGCCAATTCCACCGATGGCCCCTGTCCAACCAGGGGCACCGGATAACCTAATGGAGGCACTACAATGCGCCTCCATTGTGGACGAGCACCGTATCCTTATGGGTATGGTGATCGAGAAAGTTCAGTCTGTCAAGAGCAGACTGAACGAGGCCTGCCACAACTTGTTGACAGGTTTTGAGGTAAGTCACGTAAAAAGAGGACACCCCTTGCTGACAGTAGCCCCTGAGACACTGTCCGGTGTTCAGAAAGAAAGGCCGGACAGGGGATCAACCCTTTGTAGGAGACTAATTATGTGATTGAACATGCATCGCTGTTGGCCGCGATCTCGCATGCTGCCGAAGTCTCTGAACTGAAGCAGAGGTTGGAGCGGACCGAGAACGAGCTCGGTGAGGTGAAGATTCAGTCCACAAGAAGCAAGGTGAGCAACGACCTGCTGTGTATTCGGAAAGAGTAAGCGGTGAGTATTGACCGGAGTGTCATAATATATGTAGGGACGGCGACCGAGCTCGAGACCCTAAAAACTGCCCTGACCGAAGCCGAGGGGAAGGCTGTCCAGCAACAAGCCGCTCGTTAGAAGCCCAATGCCCTGGTCGGCGAGGTCCAGCAGGAGCTCCAGGACACGGTGAAGAAGTGTGAGGCCTTGGAGCGCGAAGCATCGGTTCAAGAGACCGAGCTTACCAAAGCCCGCCAGAGCATGGAGGCCGCGCAGAATGAAGCCCGGGGCGCTCTCCAGGAAATCCAGGAGGCCAAGAAGATCGCTGCGGGTAAGGCTTTTAATATGCGAAGCAAGTATGCGGAGAAGAAGTACCTTTTACTAACCCGGCTTCGGAGTTGCCCAGGGGCCTTTGCGGATCTGCCACGCAACGTGTCCGATTATGCGGAGTTCTTCAGAGCCGGAGAAGGGAATGATACGTCTCCGCCGTATCTACTTTTGCAAACACTTTTTCCCTTGTATTGGACTCTAACTTGCATGATTTGAATGGAACTAACCTAGACTGACGCTGTTTTCAGCAGACTTTCAATGGTGTTATTTATGTGCAGAAACAAAAGTTCTCGGAATGACCTGAAACTCCATAGAACGTCTATTTGGAAATAATAAAAAATCCTTGCAAAAGATGAAGACCAGGGTCTCACACCCTAGCCACGAGGGTGGGGGGTCGCCCCCCAAGGGCGCGCCCCCCTACCTCGTGGGCCCCCTGGAGATCCTCCGACCTCATCTCCAACTCTATATATTTGCTTTTGGGGAGAAAAAAATAAGAGAGAAGGATTCATCATGTTTTACGATACGGAGCCGCCGCCAAGCCCTAAAACCTCTCGGGAGGGCTGATCTGAAGTCCGTTCGGGGCTCCGGAGAGGGGGATTCGTCGCCGTCATCATCATCAACCATCCTCCATCATCAATTTCATGATGCTCACCGCTGTGTGTGAGTAATTCCATCGTAGGCTTGCTGGACGAGGATGGGTTGGATGAGATCTATCATGTAATCGAGTTAGTTTTGTTAGGGTTTGATCCCTAGTATCCACTATGTTCTGAGATTGATGTTGCTATGACTTTGCTATGCTTAATGCTTGTCACTAGGGCCCGAGTGCCATGATTTCAGATCTGAACCTATTATGTTTTCATGAATATATGTGAGTTCTTGATCCTATCTTGCAAGTCTATAGTCACCTACTATGTGTTATGATCTGGCAACCCCGAAGTGTCAATAATCGGGACCACTCCCGGTGATGACCATAGTTTGAGGAGTTCATGTATTCAATATGTGCTAATGCTTTGTTCCGGTACTCTATTAAAAGGAGGCCTTAATATCCCTTAGTTTCCGCTAGGACCCCGCTGCCACGGGAGGGTAGGACAAAAGATGTCGTGCAAGTTCTTTTCCATAAGCACGTATGACTATATTCAGAATACATGCCTACATTACATTGATGAATTGGAGCTAGTTCTATGTCACCCTATGTTATGATTGTTACATGATGAACCGCATCCGGCATAATTCTCCATCACTGATCCAATGCCTACGAGCTTTTCCTATATTGTTATTCGCTTATTTACTTTTCCGTTGCTACTGTTACAATCACTACAAAACATCAAAAAATATTACTTTTGCTACCGTTACTTTTGTCACCATTACCACTACTATCATATTACTTTGCTACTAAACACTTTGCTGCAGATACTAAGTTATCCAGGTGTGGTTGAATTGACAACTCAACTGCTAATACTCGAGAATATTCTTTGGCTCCCCTTGTGTCAAATCAATAAATTTGGGTTGAATACTCTACCCTCGAAAACTGTTGCGATCCCCTATACTTGTGGGTTATCAAGACTATGTTCTGGCGCCGTTGCCGGGGATCATAGCTCTATTCTTTGAGTCACTTGGTATTTATATCTGCTGGTCACTATGAAGAACTTGAAAGACACTAAGAATTTATCCCTCAACTACGAGGGGAGGTAAGGAATTGCCATTTAGCTCTGCACTTTATTCACCTTCTGTTTTGAGTAAGCTTGCGACACCTAAACCTCCTTCTGCTATTCGTTCTGATATGTCACATGTTATTGATGATGCCACTTCTGTTATGCGTGATACTTATGATGAAACTACTTCTATGCTTGATACCACTGTGCCACTTGGTGAATTTCTTGATGAACCAATTGCTAGGGCTAGAGAGAAAGAAATTGTTGAAACTGATTATATTGATGAAAGTGATGATGAAGACTTGCCTGTTATTCCTGAGGGTTATGTTTTTGATAAAGAAGCTTCTTTAGCTTGCAAAGATAGATATGAACTCAAGAGGTTATTAGCTAAATGGAAGCAGCAATCTCTTAATGATAGAATGAAACCTGACCCTGCTTTTGCTACTTCACCTATCTATGTTACTGATAAGGATTATGAATTCTCTGTTGATCCTGATATAATTACTTTGGTTGAATCTGATCCTTTTCATGGCTATGAATCTGAAACGGTTGTGGCACATGTTACTAAATTAAATAATATAGCCACCCTGTTCACTAATGATGAGAGATCCCGCTACTTTTATATCCTTAAAATATTTCCGTTCTCATTAAAGGGTGATGCTAAGATATGGTTTAATTCTCTTGATACTGGTTGTGTGCGTAGTCCCCAGGATATGATTATTACTTCTCTGCTAAATATTTCCTGCTCATAAGAAACAAGCTGCTTTAAGGGATATATATATATATATATATATATATATATATATATATATATATATATATATATATATATATATATAATTTTGTGCAAATTGAAGAAGAGAGTCTCCCACAAGCTTGGGGAGGCTTCTCAAGTTACTTAATGCTTTGCCTGATCACCCTCTCAAGAAAAATGAAATACTTGATATCTTTTATAATGGACTAACCGATGCTTCCAGAGATTACGGATAATTGTGCTAGTTCTGTTTCGAGGAAAGAACACGGATGTAGCTGAAATTCTATTGAATAATATGTTGACAAATGAAAATAATTGGACACTTCCTGAGCCAGTTCCTGAGCCTATTCCTAAACCAACTCCGAAGAAGAGAGGTGTTCTATTTCTCAGTCCTGAAGATATGCAAGAGGCAGAGAAATCTATGAAGAAAAGGTATTAAAGCTGAAGATGTTAAGAATTTACCTCCTATTGAAGAAATACATGGTCTTAATCTACCGCCTATTGAGGAAACATATGATCTTAATCCATTACCTATTGAATAACCTCATGGTCTTGATAACCAGACACAGGTAGTAAAGGTAAATTCTCTCTATAGATATGATAAAGCTGAAATCCCTCCTACTAAAATTGCTAGCCAATGCTTGGATGAGTTAGATAACTTTATGGCTAAGCAAGAAGATTTCAATGCTTATTTTGGTAGACAACTAAAACAAAATGCTTATATGATTGAACACTTGGGTGATTATATGGCTAATGTTAGAGGTGAACTTAAACTCATTAGTAAACATGCTTCTATGGTTACCACTCAAGTAGAACAAGTACTTAAGGCTCAAAATGATTTGCTCAATGAAATGAATAGTAAGAAAAATGATTATGCTATTAGAGGTGGCTACTAGAACTGGTAGAATGACTCAGGAACCTTTGTATCCTGAAGGCCACCCTAAGAGAATTGAGCAAGATTCTCAGAGAAATAATATTGATGCACCTAGTCCTTCTAAAAAGAAGAAAAAGAAAAATGATAAGACTTTGCATGCTTCTAGTGAACCTATTGCTGAACAACCTGAGAATCCAAATGATATTTCTATTTCTGATGCTGAAACACAATTTGGTAATGAACATGAACCTAGTGAAAATGTTAATGATGATGTTCATGATGATGCTCAACCTAGTAATGATAATGATGTAGAAATTGAACCTGCTGTTGATCTTGATAACCCACAATCAAAGAACCAACGTTATGATAAGAGAGACTTTGTCGCTAGGAAACATGGTAAAGAAAGGGAACCTTGGGTTCAGAAACCCATGCCTTTTCCTCCCAAACCATCCAAGAAAAAGGATGACGAGGATTTTGAGCGCTTTGCTGAAATGATTAGACCTATCGTTTTACGTATGCGATTGACTGATATGCTCAAAATGAATCCTTATGCTAAGTATATGAAAGATATTGTTACAAATAAAAGAAAGATACCGGAAGCTGAAATTTCCACCATGCTTGCTAAATATACTTTTAAGGGTGGAATACCAAAGAAACTTGGAGATCCAGGAGTACCCACTATATCATGCTCCATTAAAAGAAACTATGTTAAAACTGCTTTATGTGATCTTGGAGCCGGTGTTAGTGTTATGCCTCTCTCTTTATATCATAGACTTTACTTGAATAAGTTGACACCTACTGAAATATCTTTGCAAATGGCTGATAAATCAACTGCTATACATCAAGTATTTGTGAGGATGTGCCTGTTGTGGTTGCAAAGCGTTACTATTTTAACGGACTTTGTTATTCTTGATATTCCCGAGGACACTAGTATGTCTATTATTCTTGGAAGACCTTTTTTGAATACTGCAGGGGCTGTTATTGATTGCAACAAAGGCAATGTCACTTTTCATGTTAATGGTAATGAGCACACGGTACACTTTCCGAGGAAACAACCTCAAGTTCATAGTATCAACTTTATTGGAAAAATTCCATCGATTATATTTGGAGGTTTTGAATTTCCTCTTCCTACTGTCAAGAAGAAATACGATATTCTTATTATTGGGGACGTGCATATCCCCGTGGAGGTAACATATTGTTATTCGAAATTTCTCCGGTTCCATGTTATTCGGAATGAGTTTGTTAACAAGACCTGATCAACCTTGTTAGTGGATTCCTTTTGATGAGCATGAGATGGATGAAACTAGAAGGCACAACCTTCTGTACCCTCTCTCTATTTTCTAGAATATTTGAGAATACCATGGGTGCGCCCCCTGCCTCGTGGGCCCACGGTGGCCCTCCTCCACTTATTCCTGCACCCATACACTCCTTCTTCCTCCCACAAACACCAATATCCAGCTCAAGCACGAGTTCTAGCTCATTTTGCTGCGATTTTCGATCTCCTTGCTCAAAGCACCTCTCACAAAACTGCTTGGGGAGATTGTTCCTTGGTATGTGACTCCTCCAATGGTCCAATTAGTTTTTGTTCTAGTGCTTTATTCATTGCAAATTTGTGCTGCCTAGGTGACCATGTTCTTGAGCTTGCATGTCAAATTTATATGGTTCCAAGTATTTCTAATGCATGATATAGGCTCTAGGCACTTGTAGGAGTAGTTGCTATTAGTTTTGTTGGGCTTGGTTCACTTCTGTTTGAAGTTACTAAAAATTTCAGAAATTTTTCGGAGGAAGAAATATGCTTAGGAAAATGTTCCAAGGTGGTTCTTCAAGGAAGCAAGGACCCAGGCTTGCTATGCGTGATGCTGACGATGAGCCACCAAGGGACGCTCCAGTGCGGCCTTGTGAATGGCCTTCAGAGAACTTTATGGATCCAACGGGAATCAAGGAAGAATTTAACGCATATTTGCGTAACGCTGATCTTGTGAGCTTCGAGGCAGACAAATGCCGCCAGTACCACTATCTCACTAGTTCATTTGTGAGGAGGTTTGAATTTTCATCTTCACGTAATTCTCCAACTGTCCTGTTTGATCTTTATGAAAAATCTTATACCATGGACTTAGAGGATTTTACTTCTGCTTGCAAACTTCCACAATAGGGTAGTGTTAGTGAACCCCGTAAATATGAATTTAGAAACTTTCTTGCTGGTATAACCGTGGGGGAATCTAGAGATATAGCACAAGCTACCATAGGGAGCATTCACTTTCCTGCTATACATTATTTTGCTCTCTTCATAGGTAGGTGCATAAATGGTAAAGATGAAGCATGTGATATGTGTGTGCCTGACCTTAGTATTCTTAGGAGTGCTGTGTTAGGAGACAAATCTTATAATTTGGGAGCCATTGTTGCACGTAGGTTGCATCATAATAGATTTAATGGAGATTTCTTTGGAGGAATTTATGCAATGCGCTTAGCCGATTTTCTTGGTGTGGACGTTCGTGAGGATGATATTGAGTTGCCTCCTACTTATTTAGACTATAATTCTATGGTCTACCACCAGTTTGTCGAGAGGAATGAATCACCTTTCCGATATCGCTTAATCTTTGACAGACGTCATGCTGTCTGTATTACTCTCCCTGCTCCTGCCTTCTTTGATTATCAGGCAAAAGGAAGACATTTTATTACCAGAGAGGAGGCAGATGAGTACGAGAGGAGGGCGGAGGCAGCTCGCCGCCACGCTGCAGCTCAGGAGGCGATAACCGCTGCATCTCAGTACGACCCCAACTACACCTACATGTATCCGCTAGGCCATCCTTGGCAATGAACCAACTCAGGCCAAAAGCCTAAGCTTGGGGGAGTACGTATTTCTCACCGACTTTACATTTATATTCACACACACTCATTGCTAGATGTCGGTGCTCATACTTTTTCACTGTAATATCCATGCTAGTTTATTTTCTTTTTCTTGCTTTCTTCTTGTGTGTTTAATAAATCTTAAGAAAAACCAAAAAAAATTGTAATAGCTTCTAGCTAGTTTACTTTCTTGTTGTAGTTGTAGTAATTAAAAAGAAAACCCAAAAATTTCCCGTTCTTCTTTTGCTTGTTGGGAGATTTCCCGTGTAAATAGTTTTATTTCTTTTCTTTTCTTTGGGGGTCGATAGGAGAAGACCATAATTAAATTGCTGAAGTGGCTCTGATATGCATTATTGTTGATTTAACCAAGAGCCCATATTCCGTGTCTTCTCCTGTTTATTGAATGCTCGCAGATTCCAGCTTAGTCCAATGCACGTGCACTATTATTATTATTCACACCGTTCGGTCGTGCAAGTGAAAGGCAATTATGATGATATATGATGGACTGAGATGGGAAAAGCTGGTATGAACTCGACCTCTCTTATTTTTGTAAATATGATGAGTTCATCGTTCCTGATTCAGCTTATTATGAATAAACTTGTTTGCAATGAAAATTAGAGATCATAGTTGCTCGTGCCATGCTTGATTAGCTATGAGTTATAATGGTTTACCTTGCGTGCCAACATGCTGATACGTCTCCAACGTATCTATAATTTTTGATTGTTCCATGCTATTATATTATCCATCTTGGTGTTTATGGGCTTTATTTTACACTTTTATATTACTTTTGGGACTAACCTATTGACCCAGAGCCCAGTGCGATTCTGTTTTTCCCTTGTTTGATGTTTCAAGAAAATGAATATCAAACGGAGTCGAAACAGAATGAAACCTTCTGGAGAAGTTATTTTTGGAAGGAAAGCTACCCGATAGACTTGGAGTGCACGTCAGGAAAGAAACGAGGGAGCCACGAGGTAGGGGGGGCGCCCACCCCCCTAGGGCGCGCCCTCCACCCTCGTGGGCCCCTTGTGGCTCCCCTCACGTACTTGTTCCGCCTATATATCTCCATATACCCTAAAAACTTCGGGGAACAGAAGAGATCGGGAGTTCCACCGCCGCAAGCCTCTGTAGCCACCAAAAACCAATCAGGACCCTGTTCCGGCACCCTGCCGGAGGGGGAAACCCTCACCGGTGGCCATCTTGATCATCCCGGCGTTCTCCATGACGAGGAGGGAGTAGTTCACCCTCGGGGCCGAGGGTATGTACCAGTAGCTATGTGTTTGATCTCTCTCTCTCTCTCGTGTTCTTGATTTGGCACGATCTTGATGTATCGCGAGCTTTGCTATTATAGTAGGATCTTAGGTTGCTTCTCCCCCTCTACTCTCTTGTAATGGATTGAGTTTCCCCTTTGAAGTTATCTTATAGGATTGAGTCTTTAATGACTTGAGAACACTTGATGCATGTCTTGCCGTGCGTATCTGTGGTGGCAATGGGATATCACGTGATTCACTTGATGTATGTTTTGGTGATCAACTTGCGGGTTCCGCCCATTAACTTATGCATAGGGGTTGGCACACGTTTTCATCTTGATTCTCTGGTAGAAACTTTGGGGCACTCGTTGAGGTCCTATGTGTTGGTTGAATAGATGAATTTGAGATTGTGTGATGCATATCGTATAATCATACCCACGGATACTTGAGGTGACATTGGAGTATCTAGGTGACATTGGAGTATCTAGGTGACATTAGGGTTTTGGTTGATTTGTGTCTTAAGGTGTTATTCTAGTATGAACTCTAGGGTTGTTTGTGGCACTTATAGGAATATCCCAACGTATTAATTGGAAAGAATAACTTTGAGGTGGTTTCATACCCTACCATAATCTCTTCGTTCGTTCTCCGCTATTAGTGACTTTGGAGTGACTCTTTGTTGCATGTTGAGGGATAGTTATATGATCCAATTATGTTATTATTGTTGAGAGAACTTGCACTACTGAAAGTATGAACCCTAGGCCTTGTTTCCTAGCATTGCAATACCGTTTACGCTCACTTTTACCACTTGTTACCTTGCTGTTTTTATATTTTCAGATTACAAATACCCATATCTACTATCCCTATTGCACTTGTATCACCATCTCTTCGCCGAACTAGTGCACCTATACAATTTACCATTGTATTGGGTGTGTTGGGGACACAAGAGACTCTTTGTTATTTGGGTGCAGGGTTGTTTGAGAGGAGACCATCTTCATCCTACGCCTCCCACGGACTGATAAACCTTAGGTCATCCACTTGAGGGAAATTTGCTACTGTCCTACAAACCTCTGCACTTGGAGGCCCAACAACGTCTACAAGAAGAAGGTTGCGTAGTAGACATCAAGCAGTTTCTGGCGCCGTTGCCGGGGAGGTGAGTGCTTGAAGGTATATCTTTAGATCTTGCAATCGAATCTTTTTGTTTCTTGTTTTAACACTAGTTTCGTTTATAAAAGAAAACTACAAAAAATGGAATTGAGTTTGTCTCATACGCTTCATCTTTTTAATATCTTTCGTGAGTATGATGGAAAGGAAAATTGTGCCAAAGTGTTAGAAGAAGAATGCATTAAAATGTTTGGCACTAAATCTTTGTATGATGAGCATGATTGCAATGTTGTTAGTATGAACTCCTTGAATATCCATAGTACTAATGATGATTGCACTAGTTATGATGAAAATGTCTCCTATAAACATGTCAATTTTTGTGGAGTACATTGGTTTGCGAGTACACACCAAATAGGGAAGATAGATATTGCAAGAGGCATAAGTATTTAGAAACTAAATGGTTGCAAGAAAGGCTAGATGCGTGTGCTGAAAATTTAACCTTTATTAGCCACACTTGTGAATTTGCAATGAACGTGATCATTTCAGTACCCAATGCAAATTATTTCATGATCGTATCGTGTCCAAAAGTTGTGATGACTTGATTTCCCTTGCACATCATAATGAACTTAGTTTGCTGTTGGGTTATGAAGAAATGAAACGTATAACTAAGGATATTCCAAAATTTGTCCTTGATAGAGTTCTTCATTTTGATCTAGAGGAAATTTATATGTTTTGTGCGGTGAATTGCATTGAAAATCCTTATATTGCCAATTACGTAAAGAAAAGAAAACAAATAGAAGATGAAGAGAATACTAATGAAAGGGAAGAGACTTCCCAATATCCTCCTATTATTTCTTATGATGAATCAGGTAACGAGGAGGAGCCTTCTATTCAACCAACATCATTAATAAGGAGCTCCAAAAAGAGGATTGAACCCACACATGATGTGGTGAAGAAGAAGAAAAGAAAAAGGAAGATATTTAAGAAGATATCTCTCCCAAATAATGTTGCTCCTATTATTGTTGTGCCTCATGAAAATGAATTAAAAATAATTGTGGAAGATGATGCACTTGATGATGATCTCGTTATGCCTATTGCTTGTTGTGATGATTATGATTGGGAAGATAATGATACTTCTTATGATCTTGAAAATCTTTTTGGCACTTGCTTGGAAGAATATGATAATTTCTATACTATTGGTGTTATCCATACTATTAATGATGAGAGTGATTATGCCTATGATATGAAAAGGCACAAGCTTGGGGATGCTATGTTTGATGAAGATGATGTTTTTGAGAATATATTCGCTGCAATTAATGTTTGTCCCAAGCTTGGGGATGCTATGTTCAATAATGATGATATTTTAGCCTCCCAAGTTTTGATATGCAAATTAATAATGATGATAGCATGCCTCCTACTTATGATAATTATATTGATTGAAGTGGGTTTGGAAGAGTGTCAACTTTAGGAAGTAATGATCCCACTATTATGGAGGATGTTGAATCTTATAATATTTATGAAAGTGGATTTGGAGAGGTCATGACTTTATTTAGTGATGAATCCACTATTTCATAAGAGGTTTCAATTGATTATGATGAGAACAAAGTTGCTACTTATGATGATTATTGTGATGAAACTTATGCTATAAAAAGTAGTGATGATTATATTTATAAAACTTGTCATGATTATGATTATCCTTTTTCTGAACATTACTCTTTTAATGTGGAAACAATTTATAGTATTCAAGTCTCTTATGATACTCCCACTATCCCGAATGAGAAGAATTTTGCTTATGTGGAGAGTAGTAAGAATTCTATGCTTGTAGATCATGAAAAGAATGCTTTAGGTGCTGGTTATATTGTTCAATTCATTCATGATGCTACTGAAAATTATTGTGAGGGAGGAACATATGCTTGTAGGAATTGCAATAATATCACGTTTCCTCTCTATGTGCTTAAAGTTTTAAAGTTATGCTTGTTTTGCCTTCCTATGCTAGTTGATTATTGTTCCATAAGTTGTTTGCTCACAAAATCCCTATCCATAGGAAGTGGGTTAGACTTAAATGTGCTAGTCATATTCTTCATGATGCTCTCTTTATGTTTCAATTCTTATCCTTTATGTGAGCATCATTGAAATCATCATGCCTAGCTAGGGGCGTTAAACGATAGCGCTTGTTGGGAGGCAACCCAATTTTATTTTAGTTCATTGCTTTTTGGTTCTGTTTAATAATAAATAATCCTTCTAGCTTCTGTTTAGATGTGTTTTTATGTTTTAATTAGTGTTTGTGCCAAGTAGAACTTTTGGGAAGACTTGGGTGAAGTCTTTATGGTCATGCTGTAAAAAACAGAAACTTTAGCGCTCACGAGATTAGCTTCAACTTTTACTGGAGAGTGCTATTTAGTTGATTCTTTTTGCATATGATTACTAGACAAATTCCTCAGGTCCACCAATTTATTTTAGAATTTTTTGAGTTCCAGAAGTATACGTTAGATACAGATTACTACAGACTGTTCTGTTTGTGACAGATTCTGTTTTCATTGTGTTGCTTGCTTATTTTGATGAATCTATGGCTAGTAAAGTAGTTTATAAACCGTAGAGAAGTTGGGACAAACTAGGTTTAACACCAATATAAATAAAGAATGAGTTCATTACAGTACCTTAAAGTGGTGTTTTGTTTTCTTTCGCCAATGGAGCTTACGAGTTTTCTGTTAAGTTTTGTATTGTGAAGTTTTCAAGTTTTGGGTAAAGATTCGATGGACTATGGAATAAGGAGTGGCAAGAGCCTAAGCTTGGGGATGCCCAAGGTACCCCAAGGTAATATTCAAGGATAACCAAGCATCTAAGCTTGGGGATGCCCCAGAAGGCATCCCCTCTTTCGTCTTCGTTCATCAGTAACTTTACTTGGAGCTATATTTTTATTCACCACATGATATGTGTTTTGCTTGGAGCGTCATTTTATTTTCTTTAGCTTTGCTTGCTGTTTGAATAAAGTATCAAGAGATGAAAGTCTTAAGTGTTAGAGAGTCTTCACATAGCTACATAATTATTTAACTACTCATTGATCTTCACTTATATCTTTTTGGAATAGTTTGTCATTTACTCGTGTGCTTCACTTATATCTTTTGAGTTATATAGTTTTGCTCTAGTACTTCACTTATATCTTTTAGAGCATGGTGGTGGATTTGTTTTATAGAAACTATTGATCTCTCATGCTTCACTTAGATTATTTTGAGAGTCTTAAATAGCATGGTAATTTGCTTAAATAATCCTAATATGCTTGGTATTCAAGATTTGTAAAAATTTCTTATGAGTGTGTTGAATACTATGAGAAGTTTCATGCTTGATAATTGTTTTGAGATATGAAGATGGTGATATTAGAGTCATGCTAGTTGAGTAGTTGTGAATTTGAGAAATACTTGTGTTGAAGTTTGTGATTCCCGTAGCATGCACGTATGGTGAACCGTTATGTGATGAAGTCGAAGCATGCTTTATTTATTGATTTTATTCCTTATGAGTGGCGGTCGGGGACGAGCGATGGTCTTTTCCTACCGATCTATCCCCCTAGGAGCATGCACGTAATACTTTGCTTTGATAACTTCTAGATTTTTGCAATAAGTATATGAGTTCTTTATGACTAATGTTGAGTCCATGGATTATATGCACTTTTCTTCCTTCCACCATTGCTAGCCTCTCTAATACCGCACACTTTTTGCCGATATCATACACCCACCATATACCTTCCTCAAAACAGCCACCGTACCTACCTATCATGGCATTTCCATAGCCATTCCGACATATATTGCCATGCAACTTTCCACCGTTCCGTTTATTATGACACGCTTCATCATTGTCATATTGCTTAGCATGATCATGTAGTTGACATAGTATTTGTGGCAAAGCCACCATTCATAATTCTTTCATACATGTCACTCTTGATTCATTGCATATCCCGGTATACCGCCGGAGGCATTCATATAGAGTCATATTTTGTTCTAAGTATCGAGTTGTAATTGTTGAGTTGTAAGAAAATAAAAGTGTGATGATCATCATTATTAGAGCATTGTCCCAAGTGAGGAAAAGGATGATGGAGACTATGATTCCCCCACAAGTCGGGATGAGACTCCGGACGAAAAATTATATATATATATATATATATATATATATATATATAGATATAAAGAGGCCATACAAAAAGAAAGATAAAAGGCCCAAATAAAAAAATGACAGAAAAAGAGAGAAGGGACAATGTTACTATCCTTTTACCACACTTGTGCTTCAAAGTAGCACCATGATCTTCATGATAGAGAGTCTCTCATTTTTTCACTTTCATATACTAGTGGGAATTATTCATTATAGAATTTTGCTTGTATATTCCAATGATGGGCTTCCTCAAAATGCCCTAGGTCTTCGTGAGCAAGCGAGTTGTATGCACACCCACTTAGTTTCTTTTGTTGAGCTTTCATATGCTTATAGCTCTAGTGCATCCGTTGCATGGCAGTCCCTACTCACTCACATTGATATCTATTGATGGTCATCTCCATAGCCCGTTGATACGCCTAGTTGATGTGAGACTATCTTCTCTCTTTTTGTCTTCTCCACAACCACCATTCTATTCCACATATAGTGCTATATCCATGGCTCACGCTCATGTATTGCGTGAAGATTGAAAAACTTTGAGAATGTCAAAAGTATGAAACAATTTCTTGGCTTGTCATCGGGGTTGTGCATGATTTAAATACTTTGTGTGGTGAAGATAGAGCATAGCCAGACTATATGATTTTGTAGGGATAACTCTCTTTGGCCATGTTATTTTGAGAAGACATAATTGCTTTGTTAGTATGCTTGAAGTATTATTATTTTTATGTCAATATTAAACTTTTGTCTTGAATCTTTCGGATCTGAATATTCATACCAAAATTAAGAAGAATTACATTGAAATTATGCCAAGTAGCATTCCACATCAAAAATTCCGTTTTTATCATTTACCTACTCGAGGACGAGAAGGAATTAAGCTTGGGGATGCTGATACGTCTCCAACGTATCTATAATTTTTGATTGTTCCATGCTATTATATTATCCATCTTGGATGTTTATGGGCTTTATTTTACACTTTTATATTACTTTTGGGACTAACCTATTGACCCGAGCCAGTGCAGTTCTGTTTTTTCCCTTGTTTGATGTTTTGAAGAAAAGGAATATCAAACGGAGTCGAAACGGAATGAAACCTTCTGGAGAAGTTATTTTTGGAAGGAAAGCTACCCGATAGACTTGGAGTGCACGTCAGGAAAGAAACGAGGGAGCCACGAGGTAGGGGGCGCGCCCTCCACCCTCGTGGGCCCCTCGTGGCTCCCCTGACGTACTTCTTCCGCCTATATATCTCCATGTACCCTAAAAACTTCGGGGAACAGAAGAGATCGGGAGTTCCGCCGCCGCAAGCCTCTGTAGCCACCAAAAACCAATTGGGACCCTGTTCCGGCACCCTGCCGGAGGGGGAAACCCTCACTGGTGGCCATCTTCATCATCCCGGCGTTCTCCATGACGAGGAGGGAGTAGTTCACCCTCGGGGCTGAGGGTATGTACCAGTAGCTATGTGTTTGATCTCTCTCTCTCTCTCTCTCTCTCTCTCTCTCTCTCTCGTGTTCTTGATTTGGCACGATCTTGATGTATCGCGAGCTTTGCTATTATAGTTGGATCTTATGTTGCTTCTCCCCCTCTACTATCTTGTAATGGATTGAGTTTCCCCTCTGAAGTTATCTTATCGGATTGAGTCTTTAATGACTTGAGAACACTTGATGTATGTCTTGTCATGCGTATCTTTGGTGACAATGGGATATCACGTGATTCACTTGATGTATGTTTTGGTGATCAACTTGCGGGTTCCGCCCATGAACTTATGCATAGGGGTTGGCACACGTTTTCGTCTTGATTCTCCGGTAGAAACTTTGGGGCACTCTTTGAGGTCCTATGTGTTAGTTGAATAGATGAATTTGAGATTGTGTGATGCATATCGTATAATCATACCCACGGATACTTGAGGTGACATTGGAGTATCTAGGTGACATTAGGGTTTTGGTTGATTTTTCTCTTAAGGTGTTATTCTAGTATGAACTCTAGGGCTGTTTGTGGCACTTATAGGAATAGCCCAACGGATTGATTGGAAAGAATAACTTTGAGGTGGTTTCGTACCCAACCATAATCTTTTCGTTCCTTCTCCGCTATTAGTGACTTTGGAGTGACTCTTTGTTGCATGTTGAGGGATAGTTATATGATCCAATTATGTTATTATTGTTGAGAGAACTTGCACTAGTGAAAGTGTGAACCCTAGGCCTTGTTTCCTAGCATTGCAATACCGTTTACGCTCACTTTTACCACTTGTTACCTTGCTGTTTTTATATTTTCAGATTACAAATACCCATATCTACTATCCATATTGCACTTGTATCACCATCTCTTCGCCGAACTAGTGCACCAATACAATTTACCATTGTATTGGGTGTGTTGGGGACACAAGAAACTCTTTGTTATATGGGTGCATGGTTGTTTGACAGAGACCATCTTCATCCTACGCCTCCCACGGATTGATAAACCTTAGGTCATCCACTTGAGAGAAATTTGCTACTGTCCTACTGTGACGCCCCCGATTCAATCGTACACTAATCATGCACGCAAATGTGTACGATCAAGATCAGGGACTCACGGGAAGATATCACAACACAACTCTACAAATAAAATAAGTCATACAAGCATCATAATACAAGCCGGGGGCCTCGAGGGCTCGAATACAAGTGCTCGATCATAGGCGAGTCAGCGGAAGCAACAATATCTGAGTACGACATAAGTTAAACAAGTTTGCCTTAAGAAGGCTAGCACAAACTGGGATCTGAGATCGAAGAGGAGCAGGCCTCCTGCACGGGATCCTCCTAGGTCACTCTGGTCATCGTCGGTGGGCTGCTGCGTAGTAGTAGGCACCTCCAGTAGTAGTAGTCGTCATCGGCGGTGGCGTCGCTCCTGGCTCCATAGGCTGGTTGCAGCAATCGAGTAGAGGTAGGGGAAAAGGGGGACAAGGCAACCGTGAGTACTCATCCAAAGTACTGCAAGCAAGGAGCTACACTACATATGCATGGATATATGTGTAAAGGGCCATATCGATTGGACTGAACTGCAGAAAGCCGAGAATAAGAGGGGATAGCTAGTCTTAACGAAGACTACGCACGGACACTGTCTTGCAATGTAGGAGGGACAATCTGAAGTCCTCCAAGTAACATCATATAGCAATAATCCTACCCGCAATCCCTGCTCATATCCACGAGCGAGAGCGACCATCGGTTATATCGGCACTTGGAAGGGTGTGTTTTATCAAGTATCCGGTTCTAGTTGTCATAAGCTCAAGGTACAACTCCAAGTCGCCCTGTTATCGAAGATCACGGCTATCCGAATAGATTAACTTCCCTGCAGGGTGCACCATCTTACCCAAAGACGCTTGATCCCATTTGGCGGACACACTTTCGGGGTCATGCCCGCCGCGGAAGATCAACACGCCGCAGCCCCACCTAGGCACAACAAAGAGGCCAACACGCGGTCTAAACCTAAGCGCCGCAGGGTGCGGGCCCATCGCCACGAGCACACACTGCACGTTGCGTCTGTGGCGAAGCAGACCTAGCCTAGCGAGCGTTCCAATCAATCCGCGTAGCGCCGCTCGTCACGACGTCTGAAGTACTTGGTGATACCACGACGGGATACCCATAACTACTCCAGCGTAGATGGTTAGTGCGTATAAGCTCGTAGCCAACTCAGATCAAATACCAAGACCTCGTTAAGCGTGTTAAGTATCCATGAACGCCGAGCAGGACCAGGCCCACCTCTCTCCTAGGCGGTCTCAACCTGCCTGTCGCTCCGCCTCAAAGATCCACTCGGGTGCTCCATCAGCCGACCGACTTTAGTCTCCACATGTATCATGTATAAGTATATAGTATATACCCGTGATCACCTCCCGAGTGATCACGGCCCGATAATATAGCACGGAGACGGACAAGAATGTAGGGCCACAGATGAATGTACTAGCATCCTATACTAAGCATATAGGATTGCGGTAAGGTAACAATGAAGTAACAAGGACAAGCTATGCAGCGATATAGGAGTATCGAAAACAGTAACATGCTATACTACTCTAATGCAAGCATATAGAGAAGAGTAAGCGATATCTGGTGATCAAGGGGGCTTGCCTGGTTGCTCTGGCAAGAGAGAGGGTCGTCAACACCGTAGTCGAATCGGCCAGCTACTGCGTCGGTCTCGTAGTCTACCGGAGAGAAGAGGGGAAGAAACAATGAATACAAAGTAAACAGATGCATATCGATGCATGACATGTCAAGAAGCGATGCTAGGCGTGCCCTAACGTGGTATGAGGGGGTACTGGTTAGGGGGGAAAACATCCGGAGAAGTAATCCCGGTGTTTTGGGTTTTCGGGCAGAGGAGCCGGAGGGGAAAGGTTGCAGGTTCGATAATTTAGGGGTGTGTGGCTGACGAACGGACTGCGTATCCGGATTCGTCTCGTCGTTCTGAGCAACTTTCATGTTGAAAATATTTTAATCCGAGTTACGGATTAAAAGATAAGATTTTTAAAAGATTTTAATAATTTCTGGAATTTAATTAATTATTTAATTAATTCGAAAATGCATTTATGACGTCGGCATGATGTCATCTTGACGTCGGCGATCAACATGGTTGACTGAGTCAACCTGACAGTGGGTCCCGCATGTCATTCTCATTATCTAATTAACCTAATCAAATTTAATTAACATTAGTTAATTAGGTTAATTAGAATTAGGTTTAATTAATCAGAATTAATTAGATTAATTAATTACTTAATTAATTAATTAATTACTTAATTAGTTTTACTTAATTTTCATTTTACTTTTATTATTAAACCCGTTACGTGGGGTGGGACCCCATGTCATAGGCCCGTGGGGGCAACGGGCATCTTGGCGCGGTGTCCGTTGAGGCGCGACCAGGGGACTTGGCGTGGCGCCCGCCGATCCCCCGCCCGGTGCGGTGGGAAGGGCCGACAAAGCGGTGGGGTCGGCCGAGGCCACGACGACGGCGGAGGGCCGCGATCCGGCGAGGTTGGGGCTGCATGCGGCGCCAGCGGCGGAGGGAGTGGACATGGCATGGCGTCCGATCGGGCGCGCGGCACGCCGAGATCGTCGAAAAGGGCCGGGGTTCTTTGGCGAAGGGGCCGGCGGCAGTGGAGTCCGGTCGCCGAGGCGTCGTCGACGAGGGAAGAGAGGGAGAGGCCAAGGCGGCGGCCGGGCGGTAGGCTCGGGCGAAATCGCCGCTTCGAGGGGGAGGAGAGGAACGGGGGCGGCGTGGCATGAGGGTCTGAGCCGAGACGGAGCTCAGGCGGCAAGCGTCGTTCAGGGAGAGGGAACAGGGGGTGGGGAGGCGAAGCTCACAGTGGGCCGTGGGGACTAAGCGGCGGGCGCGGAAGGGTGATGGCGTCCGGCGAGGAGGCGGGGGGAAGCTGTCGCCGGTGTCTGGGTGGCGATCCGGAGGCGGGAGGCGGGGTTGACCCATGGTGGCGGTGCCCTGCGTGGGGCGACGGGGGAGGAGGGGTCCGGTCGGCGGAGAGGGCGTGGGGAGGAGGGCGCCTTGGTTGGGCGGCGGGGCCGCGGCGATGAGGGCATGACGGAGGCTCGGCCCGATCTGGATCGGGGGGGGGAGAAGGGGATCGGGGTGGAGCGAGTGGGGGCGAGTGAGTGGGGCGGCTAGGGTTTCTAGCCGCGGGAGGGGGGGTTAAGTGGGGGGGCGCCGGTTGGGCGGCCAGGAGGAGGGACTGGGCCGGGGTGAGGGGCAGTGGGGGGTTCGGGGGGGCTGGGCTTGCTGGGCGGTGGGAGGGCTGGCCCAATTGGGCCAGGGGGGTTCCCTCTCTCTTCTCGTTTTCCTTTTCTTTTCTTATTTTCTTCTTTTCTGTTTTTAGCTTATTAAAAATGCCAAAGCATTTTACAAAATTTTGTGCACCCCACCATAATTAGGTTTGCTATTTTAGACAACCCCGAACATTTTAGTTTTAGTTTTGAAACTTTTTATCTTTGCTTTTGTTTTGATTTTGTTTGAGCGGGTTCGAATCAACGTGAGGTTAGTCACGTAACGGGTGATTCTTGTTCCTTAATCATCCGGTGTTACAAATCTCCTCCACTACAAGAAATCTCGTCCGAGATTTAGGAGGTAGAAGGAAAGAGTCGGGATATTCATCTCGAAGACGATCCTCGCGTTCCCGTGTGGCCGTCTTGAGTGATTCGACCATCGGACTTTGAGGAACTTGATCGCTTTCCGGCGTGTGCGGCGTTCAGCTTGGTCGAGAATGCGGACGGATGCTCTTTATAGGAGAGGTCCTGTTGCAATTCGAGCACTTCATGGTCCTTCGCTCGGATTGGGTCCTTGAAGCAGCGTCGGAGTTGGGACACGTGGAACACATCGTGAACACGAGAAAGGTTCGCGGAAGCTCCAGTTGATAAGCCACTTTTCCACGCCTTTCGAGAATAGTGAATGGGCCAATATAGCGAGGAGCTAGCTTGCCCTTGATCCCGAAGCGGTGAGCACCCTTCATTGGTGTAGCGAAGATAGGCCTTTTCGCCAAAGTTGATAGACCATGTCTTTGTGATGACGGTCATAATTACTCTTTTGACGCGACCGAGCAGTCTTGAGATTCTCGCGAATAATGCGGACTTGTTCTTGGCATGTTGGATAATATCCGGACCAAGAGTGGGCGTTCCCCGTTTCGACCAGTTCGGAGGGTTCGCACTTTCGTCCATATAACACTTGAAGGGGGCCATCTTGAGACTAGCTTGATAGCTATTATTATAAGAGAACTCAGCATACGGAGAGATTCCTCCCATTTCTTGCGAAGGAAATGACACAAGCTCGAAGCATGCCTTGAGAATTTGGTTGACACGTTCAACTTGCCCTTGAGGCTCATGGATGAAATGCAGATCTTGAAAGATAAATGAGTCCCCATAGCTTCTTGAAAACTTGCCCGAATCTTGAAGTGAATAAGCTGCCACGGTCGAAGCGATAACCGGTGGAATACCGTGAAGTGAAACAATTTGGACATATAGAGCGTTGCAAGCTGACTAGCGATGATCGTTTCTTTGACCGCCGAAAATGTGCAACTTTAGAAAGCGGTCAATGGCGACAAGAATAGCATCATTACCTTTCTGCGATTTGGGAAATCCGGTGGCGAAGTCCATTTCAACATGGTCCCATTTCCATTCAGGAATAGAGATAGGCTGCAGAGTTCCAAAGAGGCCTTTGATGTTCTGCTTTGATCTGACGGCAAGCGTCACATCGTAAACATAGCGGCGATGTCTTGCTTCATATTAGACCACCGGAATCTCTGGCGAATGTCTTGATACATCTTTGTACTACCGGGATGGATACATAGAGGCGTATCATGAGCTTCTTTCATAACCTTCGAGTCATATTCAGGTTTTCCTTCTTACACGGCACCACTAGGCGGCCTTTGAAGTACAAGGCGCCATCATCGTAATAGTGAAGGATGAGGATTTCCTTTCTTGATGTCTTGTTTAAGCTTGTAGACTTGAGTCAAATCCTGCATTGTCTTTATGGTGCCCACGAGATCGGGTTCAACAGCCGAGGTATAGAGGGAACCACGGGGAACAACACGGAGATTCATCTTGCGGAACTCGGAGGAGGGGGCGCGAGTGCACCGGAGGAACAATATGGACGTTCAGCTTTCTGAATTCTTCAACAAGAGAGGGCTGAACTTTGTGAACTGAAGGTGGTTGCGAGAAGATTTGCGGCTCAAGGCATCAGCCATTACATTAGCCTTGCTGGCGTATAGGAAATACCCAAATCAAAGTGCAACTGTCTCCATCCATCTCTCGCCGACGGAGGTTCAGGTCTGGCTGAGTAAACAGATACTTCAGACTTTGGTGGTCGGTGAAGATCTCATAGCGATTACCGAGAAGGTAATGTCGCCTCGCTTTAGTGCATGAATGACGGCAGCAAGTTCGAGGTCATGAACTGGGTAGTTCTCCTCGTGAGGGCGCAACTATCGAGAGGCATAAGCAACTACTTTGCGCTCTTGCATTAGGACACCGCCTAATCCTTGACGGAAGCGTCGCGATAAATGACGAAGTCCTTAGTATCGGAGGAGCTAGCATCGGGGCGAAGTCAACTTGTCTTTGAGTGCTGGAAACTTTCGACACTTATCATCCATTGGAATTTGACGCCCTTATGCAACAGGTTAGTCGAGGCTGGCAATCTTGGAGAAGTTCTCGACGAATCGACGGCAATAGTCAAGCGAGACCGAGAAAACTTCGACTTGCTTAACGTTCTTCGGAGGAGTCAATCGAGAATAGCCTGAACTCGTTCGGGGTTGACGGCAATACCATCCTTAGAGATGACATGCCCAAGATAGGTTACTTCGGAAGCCGAATTCACACTTGGAGAACTTGGCATATAGTTGATGCTCTCGTAGCTTTTCCGGCACAAGGCGAAGATGTTGAGATGTTCTTCTTCATTCTTGGAAAAGATCGGGATATCATCCAGTAAACCACGATGAACTTGTCGAGGTAATCCATGAATATATAGTTCATCAAAGCGAGAGAAAGTAGCTGGAGCATTGGTTAAGCGAAGACATGACGGTGTACTCGTATGAACCATAACGAGTCACGAATGCGGTCTTGGGGATATCCTCCTCGCGAACACGGATCTGGTGGTAACCCAACCTCAAGTCGAGTTTGAGAACAGCGGCGAACCAGCCAGTTGATCATAAAGATCATTGATCCGAGGAAGAGGATACTTATTCGAATGGTAGCTTGATTTATGGGACGGTAGTCTTGGACCAATCGGTTTGTCCCATCCTTCTTCTTGACAAAGAGAAGGTGCTCCCCAAGGTGAGCAACTTGGGCGAATGAAACCGCTTTGAAGAGATTTGTTGATTTCCTCCTTTAGCTCAAGGAGTTCATGCGGCGGCATCTTGTAGGGTCGCTTGGCTATAGGAGTGGTGCACGGTTTCAAGTCGATGACTAATTCGATAGCTCTAGCAGGGGAATCCTGGAAGTTCTTGAGGAAGGCGTCTTGGAAATCATAAGCAGCAGGAATGTTTTCAATTCCCTCGAGGGTGCGGCGTTCAATGCATTCAAAGCATAGAGCCTTGCCTCGGCATCTGAACCGCACGAGCATTGTAGCTTATTATTTCATCGAAGGGTGTAGCAGATGGACGGTCTTAGTGGCGCAAGCGATTGACGCAGATGCGCTTTCAACCAATCCATCCCCAAAATGAGGTCGATGTTAGGCGTCTGCAGGATAATGGGGAGGCATAGAATTCCAGCCTTCGATTTCCACGGGGACGTCGGCGCCAACCATGGAGGTTTGACATTGTCCCAAGGGGTTTTACCACTACCAAGAGTTCATCTCCTCACACTTAACGTCGTGCTTGTATGCAAAGTCTTGAGACATGAATGAATCGATGCTCTGAATCGAATAAAGCAGATGCAGGTACTGAATTTACGAGTGTACCCATCACAGTAGCAAGCTGGTCTTGAGCTTCGTTCAGATCAACGTGGTTGGCCTGAGCTTGCCCATAAGACTTGGCAATGTTGTTGCGGTTCTGGGTGTTTCCACGGCCAGCGCTTTGGAAGGGCCACCTGATTACGGTTCGGTTGCATTCTCTAGCACGGTGCCCTGGTTGTCCTTTGAAGCACAAACCATTATTGGGGGTGGGAACAGGAGCTTGGGGTGGTGGAGCTGGAAGCTTTGCACGCTTAGTTGTAGGCGACGAGGTGCAGCATAGTTACGCCTTGGAGCAGGTGCATTGGCTGGTACATCTTGTTGGGAATCCATATCTTGCGCTTATGCGAGGACGGGCCGAAGATGAGCCCGTGTCACAGTTGCGCTGTTAGAGCTCTGGTATTCCTGCGGACCAGATTCGACATTGATAGCTTTGTTCACCAAGGTGGCGAAATCAGCAAAGTCGTGCACTAGAAGTGCGAGCTTGATGTCGACTTGAAGACCGTCACGGAACTTCTCTGTCTGCGTGCATCGGTTGCAATGTCCTCTTGAGATAGCGAGACAAGTCCAGAACTCTCGTGATAGGCTATGATCTTGTTGCCTTGGGTGAGGTTGCGGAACTCACGCTTCTTCGGTCCATGACCCCTTGAGGATGAAGCGGGCACGGAAGGCAACTGGAAGTCCGGCGGTGATGAGTGTTCCAAGCGGCAGAGTACGCGGTGGCTGTCCCACCATTGAGCTGCGGGTCCCTTCAGGAAGAAGGAAGCAAAGGTGACATAGTGGCGGGGCTACATCAGCAGACTCCATCTCATAGGTGATGTCACGGGCGATCATCGACATCCGATGGCTGGGTTGAGCTGCGGTACACGTTGGGGTTGAGCGTATGAAATCCTGCAGAGTTGTTCCGTTTGGGTGCTGGTTCATATTGGGCGAGGCGAGCCATCATGTTCTCCATGAACTGGCGATTCATCTCGAGCTGTTGGATCATACCAGCCATGTACTCAAAGCGGTGGTGGGAAGTTGGCACCACGACCACGACTGCTGGCCTAACCATCCGCTATTATATAACAGGGTAGTTCAGACTTGAGAAATTAAGCAAGAGACAGGAATCATTCATGATGAAACATGCATAATGAAAGCAGCATGATGGGAACTACATAGTAGTTGGCATATCTTACAAAAGGAATCATGCATAGAGTTCGGTACATAGAGTCCAGTACATAGACTACTACATCATAGGCGACACGCAGGCTCGCGGCAAATACATCAAACACTAACAAGCAAGTCTACATCAGTCCCACGCGGTACTGCGGAGGTAGCTGTAGCCGGAAAGCTGGTAGTGCGGCAGCGGATAGTCCTCCACGTCGGTGACACAGGGGCGCGGATACTCAGTGCTGAATCCGGCGTCCGGTGGCGAGAAAAGGGCCAAGTGCGGAGAGTAGCCTCCCACGTCCGCCAACCGACACCCCGGGCATCACGGTCTGGCTGGGTAGATCGCAGAAGCGGCAGCTCTCCGGATCGGACAAAGGGTGCATCAGCGTCGAGCACGGTAGAGGTCTTGACGGGTGATGTACAACTCGTGGCGAAGAGCTCGGTTAGCTCGATCCAGCCCATCGATATCCGAGCAAAGTTACGATGGTGGAAGGGCTCTCTGGTGGCAGTGGTGTAGGCAGCAGTGTAGTAACCCTCCTCACCAACATCGACGCGATAGCAATGTGCACGAAGGGGAGGTGTCCAACTCTCGATACTCGCACGAAGACATGTCGAGCAGCATAAGCAGCATCGTGGACTGCCATATCGATAGTCACTCCAACACCATGTGCGGTGTGCAGCCGAGAGTGGACTCGTACTCGAGAGTAGAGGTGGGCGATGGCGCGGTATCTGCTCCTGGTTATAGTCCTGGTACTCCTCATAGGCGGTGTACTCAGGTGCCAGCGATAACCCGGATAGGTCATCATCTCGGCTAGCACCGCAGGTGATCCCGAGGCACCAATGGCCGTCGTGTGGCGCACGACCTGCCTCGTGGGTTCCATCTGAAAACAAAGACGTTTCAAGGAGTCAAATGACAGTGTGGAAATTGC
The DNA here is from genome assembly GCA_021605205.1 of Aegilops longissima. Taxonomy (NCBI): domain Eukaryota; kingdom Viridiplantae; phylum Streptophyta; class Magnoliopsida; order Poales; family Poaceae; genus Aegilops; species Aegilops longissima. Next base: position 538,369,546 of record CM038682.1, read on the forward strand.
TCAAATACAATTCCAAGAACAACTAAGGCTATATCCAACTTTGGGGTGAATGCGGTCACGGGATCCTAGTGATAGTTAGTAAAATCGTTTAACCCGAGTAGAAGAGAGTTGAGTCGAGTAAAGGTCGAGGAGTAAAAGATCCTAGTACCACCCGATGGCGGCGTGGGCCCGTAAGGCACACAACCAAGTTAGTAAAAGTTTTGCAATGTCTAGACTCGACTTGCCAAGGAGTGTGGAAGGGGATTCCTACAGCGATCGGCTCGATACCAACTTGTGACGCCTTCGATTCAATCGTACACTAATCATGCACGCAAATGTATGCGATCAAGATCGAGGACTCACGGAAGATATCACAACACAACTCTACAAATAAAATAAGTCATACAAGCATCATAATACAAGCCAGGGGCCTCGAGGGCTCGAATACAAGTGCTCGATCATAGACGAGTCAGCGGAAGCAACAATATCTGAGTACAGACATAAGTTAAACAAGTTTGCCTTAAGAAGGCTAGCACAAACTGGGATACAGATCGAAAGAGGAGCAGGCCTCCTGCCTGGGATCCTCCTACGTCACTCCTGGTCATCGTCAGCGGGCTGCACGTAGTAGTAGGCACCTCCCGAGTAGTAGTCGTCATCGGCGGTGGCGTCTGGCTCCTAGGCTCCATAGGCTGGTTGCAGCAATCGAGTAGAGGTAGGGGGAAAAGGGGGAACAAGGCAACCGTGAGTACTCATCCAAAGTACTCGCAAGCAAGGAGCTACACTACATATGCATGGATATATGTGTAAAGGGCCATATCGGTGGTGAGCTGCAGAAAGCCAGAATAAGAGGGGGATAGCTAGTCTTAACGAAGACTACGCTTCTGGACACCTGTCTTGCAACAGGTAGGAGGGGACAATCTGAAGTCCTCCAAGTAACATCATATAGCAATAATCCTACCCGGCAATCCCCTGCTCATATCCCTGAGCGAGAGCGACCACGGTTATATCGGCACTTGGAAGGGTGTGTTTTATCAAGTATCCGGTTCTAGTTGTCATAAGCTCAAGGTACAACTCCAAGTCGTCCTGTTATCGAAGATCACGGCTATCCGAATAGATTAACTTCCTGCGGGTGCATCATCTTACCCAAAGACGCTTGATCCCATTTGGCGGACACACTTTCGGGGTCATGCCCGCCGCGGAAGATCAACACGTCGCAGCCCCACCTAGGCACAACAATGAGGCCAACACGCGGTCTAAACCTAAGCGCAGGGTGCGGGCCCATCGCCTGAGCACACACTGCACGTTCGTCTGTGACGAGCAGACCTAGCCTAGCGAGCGTTCGATCCAATCCGGTAGCGCCGCTCTCGTCCGACGTCCTGAAGTACTTCGGTGATACCACGATTTGGGATACCCATAACTACTCCCGCGTAGATGGTTAGTGCGTATAAGCTCGTAGCCAACTCAGATCAAATACCAAGACCTCGTTAAGCGTGTTAAGTATCCATGAGCGTCGAGCAGGACCAGGCCCACCTCTCTCCTAGGCGGTCTCAACCTGCCTGTCGCTCCGCCTCAAAGATCCACTCATGGGTGCTCCATCGGCCGACCCGACTTTAGTCTCCACATGTATCATGTATAAGTATATAGTATATACCGTGATCACCTCCCGAGTGATCACGGCCCGATAATATAGCACGCGCAGACGGACAAGAATGTAGGGCCACAGATGAATGTACTAGCATCCTATACTAAGCATATAGGATTGCGGTAAGGTAACAATGAAGTAACAAGGACAAGCTATGCAGCGAGTATAGGAGTATCTCGAAAACAGTAACATGCTATACTACTCTAATGCAAGCATATAGAGAAGATTAGGCGATATCTGGTGATCAAGGGGGGGGGGGGCTTGCCTGGTTGCTCTGGCAAGAGAGAGGGGTCGTCAACACCGTGGTCGAGGCGCCAGCTGCAGCGTCGGTCTCGTAGTCTACCGAGAGAAGAGGGGGAAGAAACAATGAATACAAAGTAAGCAGATGCATATCGATGCATGACATGTCAAGAAGCGATGCTAGGCGTGCGCTAACGTGGTATGAGGGGTCTTGGTTAGGGGAAAACATCCGAGAAGTAATCCGGTGTTTTGGGTTTGAGCGAGAGGAACCGGAGGAAAGGTTGCAGGTTCGATAGGTTAGGGGTGTGTGGTGATTGAGCGGATTGCGATCCGGATTCGTCTCGTCGTTACGAGCAACTTTCATGTTGAAAATATTTTAACCGAGTTACGGATTAAAAGATAAGATTTTAAAAGATTTTAATAATTTCTGGAATTTAATTAATTATTTAATTAATTGAAAATGCATTTATGACGTCGGCATGATGTCATCTTGACGTCGGCGATCAACGTGGTTGGTGAGTCAACCTGACAGTGGGTCCCGCATGTCATTCTCATTATCTAATTAACCTAATCAAATTTAATTAACATTAGATAATTAGTGATTAGGTTTAATTAATCAGAATTAATTAGATTAATTAATTACTTAATTAGTTTTACTTAATTTTCATTTTACATTTTATTATTAAACCCGTTACGTGGGGTGGGACCCCATGTCATAAACCCGGGGGGCAAACGGGCATCTGCGCGCGGTGTCCGTTGGCGCGACCGAGGGGCCTGGCGTGGCGCCCGCCGATCCGCCGGTGCGGTGGGAAGGGCCGATAAAGCGGTGGGGTCGGCCGAGGCCACGACGAGCGGCCGGAGAACGCGATCACAGCGAGTTGGCGGCTGAGCGGGCGCCCGGCGGCGGAGGAGTGGACATCACAAGGCGTCCGATCGCGCGTGCGACGCCGGGGATCGTCGGAAAGGGCAGGGGTTCTTTGGCGAGGGCGCCAGCGACGGGAGTCCGGTCGCGGGCGTCGACGGGGGAAGAGAAGGGAGAGGCCAAGGCGGCGGCGGGGCGGTAGGCTCGGCGAGAATCGCCGCTTCAGCGAGGAGAGGGAAGCGAAGCGGCGCCGCGGAGGTCAGAGCGGAGGCGGACTCGGGTGATGGCGTCGTTCGAGAGGAGAGGGGAACGACGGGGCAGAGGCGGCTTCGCAGCGGGGCCGTGGGGACTAGGGCGGTGGCGGGAAGGGTGATGGCGTCCGCGAGGAGGCGGGCGGGGAAGCTGCCGGCGTCTGGGTGGCGATCCGGTGAGGCGGGAGGCAGGGTTGACCCAGGTGGCGGTGCCCAGCGTTAGGCGGACGGAGGGGGTCGGTCGGCGGAGAGGGCGTGGGGAGGAGGCGCGCGCGGTTGGGGGCGGCGGGGCCGCCATGGCGATGAGGGGCCTGACAGAGGCTCGGCCCGATCTGGATCAGGCGGGGAGGAGAAGGGATCGGGGTGGAGCGAGTGGGGGCGAGTGAGTGGGGTGGCTAGGGTTTCTAGCCATGGACGAGGGGTTAAGTGGGGGCGCGGTTGGGCGGCCTGGGAGGGACTGGGCGGGGTGAGGGGGCAGTGGGGGGGTTCGGGGGCTTGCTGGGCGGTGGGGAGGGCTGGCCCAATTGGGCGGGGGTTCCTCTCTCTTCTCGTTTTCCTTTTCTTTTCTTATTTTCTTCTTTTCTGTTTTAGCTTATTAAAATGCCAAAGCATTTTACAAAATTTTGTGCACCCCACCATAATTAGGTTTGCTATTTTAGACAACCCCCGAACATTTTAGTTTTAGTTTTTGAAACTTTTTATCTTTGCTTTTGTTTTGATTTTGTTTTAGAACGGGTTCGAATCAACGTGAGGTTAGTCACCGTAACCGGGGTGATTACTGTTCCTTAATCATCCAGGTGTTACACCTACAAACCTCTGCACTTGGAGGCCCAGCAACGTCTACAAGAAGAAGGTTGCGTAGTAGACATCACATGCTATTAAAATGGTTGTGATGTGGTATGATGGGGTGGTATCCTCCTTTGAATGATTTAAGTGACTTGACTTGGCACATGTTCACACATGTAGTTGAAACAAAATCAACATAGCCTTGACGATATTTATGTTCATGGTGGATTATATCCTACTCATTCTTGTGCTCAATGTTCATTAATTTTGATGCATGTTCATGACTGTTGTCGCTCTCTAGCTGGTCGCTTCCCAGTCTTTTGCTAGCCTTCACTTGTACTAAGCGGGGGTACTACTTGTGCATCCAATTCCTTAAACCCCAAAGTTATTCCAGATGAGTCCACTATACCTTCCTATATGCGGTATCTACCTACCGTTCCAAGTAAATTTGTGTGTGACAAACTCTAAACCTTCAAATAAACATTATGTTTTGTATGCTCGAATAGCTCATGTATCAACTAGGGCTGCCCTTATCTTCCATGCTAGGCGGGTTATTCTCAAGAGGAGTGGACTCCGCTCCTCATTCACGAGAAAATGGCTGGTCACCGGGATGCCCAGTCCCATGCTTTATGCAAACTAAATCAAAATAAGTGCAAACAAAACTACCCCTGGGACTATTGCTAGTTGGAGACACTCGTTATTTCGAGCAAGTCATGGATTGATGCCTGTTGGTGGAGGGGGGGGTATAAACTTTACCATTCTGTTTGGGAACTGCCCATAATGTGTGTAGAATGGAAGATATCGCCATCTCTTGGTTGTTATGTTGACAATGAAAGTATGCCGCTCAAAATATTATTTATCCCTATTTCAAAACCGAGCTCTGGCACCTCTACAAATCCCTGCTTCCCTCTGTGAAGGGCATATCTATTTATTTTTATGTTGAGTCATCACCCTCTTATTAAAAAGCACTAGCTGGAGAGCGCAGCTGTCATTTGCATTCAGTACTATTAATTTAAATTGGGTATGACTATGATTGGACCTCTTTTACCTTGAATTACAATGTCTAGTCAGTGTCGTGATTCTAAGTCTGACAGTAGAATGGGGGTAGGTATGAAGAGGCAAGATCCTAGCTATGGAGTAGTTGTATCGCAAAGGGATTTACGAGTTGAGGCCCTTCTCGGAGGAAGTAACAGCCCTCGTCTCGGAGCCCAGGCGGTCATTGGATTATCTGCGTATGTGTTCTGAAGTGCGAACCCTTCTACTGTGGAGGGGTGGCTTATATAGAGTGCGCGGGACCCCAGCCAGCCCATGTAGTAGAGGGTTTAAGGTGCGTTAAAGCTAGGCGTTCTTGGTAGCATGCCTTACATAAAGTGTCACTAAGGTCATAAAGACTACTTAACTACAGACCGTTTGGACACGAGTGGCTCTTGGACTCTTGGTGGTCGAGTGGATCTTCATAGTCAGTGTCTTTGAATCTGTCAGTGGAAGCTTACCGGGTAGTTGGAAGGCTGCTTCTCTTGTGAATGTCCTTGTGGAGGGTACCTTTGGGCAGGTCTATGACCCTACCCGGTATATGACTTCATCATTAGCCCTCGAATGGATCGAGGTTTGAGTGAGGAAGGAGTTGATAATCTTTCCGACCTGTTCTTCGTGTTGTGAGTCGTCTTACTCGGATCAACAACCTTTTAGTGATGGCATCAACTTCTCTTTCGATCGCCTTGATCCATTCTTCACGTTTGTCGAGTGAACTTTGTGAACTCGAGGATTTCGGCGACGGATCGAGGAAATCTGTTATCTAACGAGTTGCTTTCTGCGGTTAGCGGATTTCGCGAGGTCGAATTTTGGGAAGCGCGCGAAGCGGAGAAAACCGCGGCACTCGGATGGGATAAGACGATGACACCTCGATCCTCGCGCCGCCTTTTTCGCCATGTATCATGCGCGTGCCTATTGCGGGATCGCGACGGGATTGCCTGGGCCTACCGGTCAGCCACTCGGAAGCGACCCCATATAAGGCGTTGGACCGGGCATTTTGAACAGTGCGTCCTCGGACTTCTCCTCTCTCCGCCTCCAAAACTTTCTCGCCACACTCTCCGTCATCCGGCGCGAAACTTCGGTACCTTTCTCTTGGCGACCATGGTGAAGGACAAGACTGCCATACAGAGCAGGTGAAGAAGGCGGCGGCGAAGGTCAAGGGAGAGCGCCCGGTCGGGCGGTTCCTCTTCAGCGGTCCAAGCTGCCGCAGGCTGGGTCAAGGAGGCTGGATCCGATCGACCATCACCGAAAGATCTCACCGATCCGCCAGCGAAGGACTGATCCCCATGGGTCGGCGAGGCTTCCGGACGCGGTGGCAACCGCAACTGAAGAGGTGAGTCGTCCTCTGGCCATCCACGTAGATGGGGGTTTCTCTGCCGCCAAATCCTTTTTTCGGGGTTTCTGAACTTTTTGGGCGCAACTCTACCATTTCCTCCAAACTCCATTGTGTATCTTGCTACTTTCGTTTCGCTCTGCGAAATTTCTTGGGTTGTCGACCGCATTGGGGTCTTTTCAAGCACATATTCACTGTCGCTCTCGGGACGGTGAAGAAAAGCGAACCCGAATAGCGAGAGGACTCAAGTAATCCAAATGTGTGGGGACTCGGGGTCCAGATGAGGGGAAGAACGCCTTTCCAGCTATGACTCTCCCGACTCGGTTAGAGGTGGCGATTGACCTGGTTTTTGCCAAGACCAGCCGGCCTTGAGGCGTCATTGGGCTCCCTCCTTTCTCCATGAGTCAGTGAACAAGCCATCTTCCCGAAGGTGTTACGGAGGAGAAGGCCCAAGTAAAGTTGCTGATGGGCGTGTAGTCCGGCTTATTCGCGATGGGGTGACGGCATGGATCTCTGGAGGTTTTTCTCGGCGGCGTATTCAGCCACTCCAATACCGAGGTCATCCGATGTGGATGTACTCTGGTACAGATGATACCACTCGGGTCCATCCGGAGGAGGTTGATGGCGCCATCTTGGAGAAGTGGATGACTGCCATCACAGAAATAAAGACAACCCTCGCGGAGCTGGGAGGATTCCACCACTCGACCGAGTTACCAACCGGACAAGGTATCACCGCTTATCTCCATTGTGATTCTGCTGCATTCATTCTGTTTTGATGTCAATTTAAATCGATTGACTTTCACCTTGTTTTGTTGTCTTCTAGGTCACCTTGAGATGTACTCGATGCCCAGCAGCGCAGGAAACAACCGAAGAAGAAGAAGGAAGTGGGGTGAGAGTCGGAGGAATGGGAGTCAACGGCGAGGAGGATGAGGAGGATGATGGCTCGATGATGAGGAGGAGGAGGAAGAAGAGGAGGAAGGCGTCGACCCTCCTCGCTCGGAAGGAAGGTCAAGTTGGCCTTACGACCGGCGGCGGGCGGCAGTAAAGCTGTTGTGCCCACGGTCGGTCGGCAAGCGACCTAGGACAACTTCTCCCGCGCCGATCGAGAAGCCGTCGAAGCAACCTCGGCGGCGTCATCAAAGCCGGTGAAGGCCCTGCCCAAGATGCGAATGGTCATCCCCACCATCTCCGGGTAACCAACAGAACCTTGTATTTCCTTTTTCAACATGAGTGAATTTTGGTCGACTTGATGGTGATCAGCCGACTCTTGAAATCTCTGGCGTCGCTACCTCGAGACTTCAGCCAAGCATGATGATCGGAAATGGAGGATCTGCCACTTCAATCTTGGTAAGATCTACGAGGTTTCACTTTTAGCCATTGGAGCTTTTTAGTCGATTGGGCTTCCATGTTTATACGGATCTCTCTTGTAGTTCCGCCTCCGTCATTGATCTCCCGATGATGACGAGGAAGCGCCATTGAGGAAGAGGAGGAACAAGAAAGTGCTTCTTGGCAAGGCTGCTCAAGTCATGGCGACTCTTGAGGCGCTGATTTCGAGGAGGCAACCCCACTCGGACTTCGTATCTTTTGCTGTACGGTGACAAGTGCCGACCCACTTCGTCATTGCTGAACCGCCATCTCTCTTTGCTACACACCACGTCCCGGAAGACCAAGTAAGTGCTGCTAAGAAGGCCATCATGAGCAGGGATCATGATGGAGCGGTGAAAGCGGCTCGAGAGGCAAGTCGGTGACCTATGATGCAGTTCAGCTCTCGAGCAATGTCCAAGTAAGTCGATCGTCGCTTGCTTTGTTAGGATATACTATCTGAAACTGCTTTCTTACGGAGATTTCCATATCCGTACACCTTTGGGTGTGTGTGTCGTTTAAACTTTTGTGGGGCACGCTGAGTGCACCACAGGTGTAATCCCGAGACTATGGTCATTGCGTGCGATCGGCTATAATCTTTATCTTGTAATCTTCTTCACTCGACCTGGGCGGACCAAGTCGAATGGGCTGTAAAACCGGTGGGGCACGCTAAGTGCACCCAGGTGTAATCCCGAGACTATGGTCATTGCGGGCGATTGACTATAGTCTAAAGAACTGTTTTTTTTACTGCGGTTGACGTGACAATTAGCCATGTTTTAGAATCATAACCTTTTTGCCTCTTTTGGTGTTGATCGAACCAAATTGGTAAACCAGTGGGGGCACGCTGAGTGCACCCGCTGGAGTGTAGTCCCAAGACTACTATAGAATGTTTTATTCGATAGTAGTCTTAGAAATGCTACTATTTTCCTTAGTCACTCGGAAGTGATCTGTCTTTGATGTCTTTCGTTGGTTGACTCTTTGTAGAAATCTTGCGAGCTTGTGACTCGCTATCTTTGAGATTAGAGAAAAAGCAGATTCAGCTAAACCTCGATTTGAAGCTTGCTCGGGAGAATTTGCGATGGCAAAGGATGAAGCAAAAGGTATGGCTGGTGAGAATTTTTGACGACTGCCTCTGTTTTCTGCTCATTCTCAACTCTGTTCTCATTGTTGCTTTGAGATAAAGCTGGAAGAGACTTTGAAGAAGAAGGACCTTGACCTTGCGAGAGCCTGGAAGGCGGCTTTGAGAAAACAAAGCTCGCTGAAGAAAGCTTGCCTCAGTCCACAAACTTGAAGATGAAAATGACAAGCTGAAAGCCTCTCTTGTGTGCTAACAAGGAAGTCGATCATTGAAGAACAACAAGAATGTTACATCGACAAGGTTGGCCAGCTGGCGGGGAAGAGAAACAACCTGGAGATTTATCTTGGAGGGTTCGCCAAGAAGCTGTTTCTCATGCTTGAAGGTAATCTCTTTTATCCAACTTTCTTGCTCTCACCGGCTCATCACATGATCTTCATTTTGAGTCGAGTTGTGTTTTCAGAATTCTGCCAAAACTTTGAAGAAGAAACCGGTCAGTGGAAACCAGCTTGGACCCCATCAACTCTCTGTGAAGGGCGAAGATGCTATGAATGTGCTCCATTTGGAGTCTCGTGTTGCTAGCGTAGTGGATTATCTTGCTTTCATTGAAAGTTGCGATGTCGCGGATCGACTCGACTCTCTGGCGTAACAGACTCTCGAATGATCTTGAATCACGATGACTCATTGAATGAGATTCCAAGTCGAGTGCAAGAATGGAAAAAGTCATCTGCCGGTGTGGTGCTGATGTTGCTCTATCTCTGGTTCGTGTCCACTTCAAAGAAGCGCAAGAGGACAAGCTGGTGTCTCTCAAGGTTGACAATACCAGGAAGCACAACTTCAGATCCTTCATGGAGACTTTCATCGCTGCTGCTACCCGTATTGCTGACGGAATCGACCTCGACCAGTTTGTTGCACCTTCGGTCCTCCGGGAGAGTAAAAACTTCTAAGTCCACTTTAAATTTGCCTCGGAATGCGAGTGGTTTACGTGACCGATAAACTTTAATGGGCTTAACGCTTTGGCGTCTTTGGATCCGTGGGACATTTATCGAACTTGGTTTTCCTTTAACATGCTTTGCTTGCATTCGAGAACTTTATTCCTCATTCGGAAGATATTCGTTGAAATTCCAATTGACTTGTGCTTCATTTATCCTGCAGGTAGAGGTGACACACAGACTGCGAGTGACCTTGTCATCCTTACGGATCGGGACGAACCGCATGTTGTGCTTGTGGCGAAGCTCCGAAGGAGGAGGTTGCGTCGACCTGCACCTCATCGTCCTTGCGGTTGGGATGGACCATACGTTGTACTTGTGGCGAAGCTCCGAAGGAGGAGGTAGCAGTCGACCTGCACCTCATCGTCCTTGCGGATTGGGATGGACCGGACGTTGTACTTGTGGCGAAGCTCAGAAGGAAGAGGTAGCAGTCGACCTGCACCTCGTCGTCCTTGCGGATTGGGATGGACCATACGTTGTACTTGTGGCGAAGCTCCGAAGGAGGAGGTTGCGATCGACCTGCACCTCATCGTCCTGCGGATTGGGATGGATTCCTTACTTAGGCGACGGTGGGCTGCAGCTAAGCCTCCAGTGGGAGGTTTGCTCTCCACTCGGTAGGATTTTTATTACTTAGGCGAGCCTTGGGCTGCAGCTAAGCCCCAGTGGGAGGTTTGCTCTCCACTTGGTAGGATTTTTATTACTTAGGCGAGCAGGCTGGGCTGCAGCTAAGCCCCAGTGGGAGGTTTGCTCTCCACTCGGTAGGATTTTTATTACTTAGGCGAGCAGGGCTGCAGCTAAGCCCCAGTGGGAGGTTGCTCTCCACTCGGTGGATTTCTATTACTTAGGCGAGCTTTGGGCTGCAGCTAAGCCCAGAGTGGGAGGTTTGCTCTCCACTCGGAAGGATTTCTATTACTTAGGCGAGCAGGGCTGCAGCTAAGCCCCAGTGGGAGGTTGCTCTCCACTCGGTGGGATTTCTATTACTTAGGCGAGCCTGGGCTGCAGCTAAGCCCCAGTGGGAGGTTTGCTCTCCACTCGGTAGGATTTCTATTACTTAGGCGAGCTTGGGCTGCAGCTAAGCCCAGTGGGAGGTTGCTTTCACTCGGTGGGATTTTATCACTTTGGATGTTTAAGTGAATCCTTGGGCTGTTATAAGCCCCAGTGGGAGGCTGGCTCACCACTCGGCAGGGTTTGAATACTTAGGCGAGTACTTGGACTGCAGCTAAGCCTCCGAGTGGGAGGCTGGCTGCCACTCGGTGGGATTTTGGATACTTAGGCGAGTACTTGGACTGCAGCTAAGCCTCAGAGTGGGAGCTGGCTCGCCACTCGGTGGGATTTTGAATACTTAGGCGAGTACTTGGACTGCAGCTAAGCCTCGAGTGGGAGGCTGGCTCGCCACTCGGTGGGATTTTGAATACTTAGGCGGCGGATTCGCAGCTAAGCCCCGAGTGAGAGGCTGGCTACTTTCGGAAAGGATTTTTTACAAACTTAGGCGAATTGGATTGCGACTAAGCCACCCTGGGGCTAATTTCAACAAAAGCAATAACAATCCTTGGGAAAATTATAACATTCTTGTCTTGGATAAACAAACTACAAAAGTACTTTTATTACATCTCAACCGAGTGAGTTTTTAAGTGGCGGAGCAGCTCCGCGTTCCAAGCTCGAGGCTCGTCGATCTGGCGATCAACGTTGTAGAGATGATATGCCCCGTTGTGGAGGACTCTCGTGACGATGAAGGGACCTTCCCAAGTGGGAGCAAGCTTGTGTGGTTTCTGTTGATCCACTCGGAGGACCAAATCTCCCTCTTGGAATGCTCGACTCTTCACATTTCTGGCATGGAATCGGCGAAAGTCTTGCTGATAGATAGTCGGCGGATCAAGGCCATCTCTCTCTCTTCTTCCAAGAGGTCATTGCATCTTGCGGGCTTGTTCCGCTTCTTCTTGAGTATAGCTCGACTCGAGGCGCATTGTGAAGCAGGTCACTCGGCAGAACTGCTTCAGCTCCATAGACCCGGAAGAATGGAGTTCTCCCGATCGACCGATTAGGAGTGGTCCTCAATCCCGGAGAACTGATGGAAGTTAAATCGACCCAAGCTCTGCTGCGTGTTTGAGATCACGCATCAGCCGAGTTTTAGCCCTTTGAGAATGAGGCCGTTTGCGTTACGCTTGTCCATTCGGTGAGGATGAGCCATGAAGCATAGTCGACCAGCGTGCCTTGAGAAGCAGAAGGCTTTGAACTTGTCATTATCGAAGTTTGACCCATTGTCGGTGATGATGCTATGCGGAACTCCATATCTGAATATCAACTCTCGATGAAACTAATAGCGGTGCATGCATCGAGGTTCTTGATGGGCTTGGCGATCCACTTGGTGAACTTGTCATTGCTACTAGCAAATGGGTGAAACCGCTTCTGCCAGTTCTCAACGGTCCAATCATGTCCAATCCCCAAACAGCGAAGGGCCAAACGAGTGGAATGGTCTTTGAGGGAGTCCTGGATTAGGGGGTGTGCGGATAGCCGGACTATCATCATCGACCGAACTATCATCTGCCGGACTATCATCATCGACCGGACTCCAAGACTATGAAGATACAAGATTGAAGACTTCCCCCCATGTCCGGATGGGACTTTCCTTGGCGTGGAAGGCAAGCTTGGCGATACGGATATGTAGATCTCCTACCATTGTAACCGACTCTATGTAACCCTAGCCCTCTCCGGTGTCTATATAAACCGGATGGCTTTAGTCTGTAGGACAACAATCACAACAACCCTTACAATCATACCATAGGCTAGCTTATAGGGTTTAGCCTCCTTGATCTCGTGGTAGATCCACTCTTGTAAACATCCACAATATCAATATCAATCAAGCGGGACATAGGGTTTTACCTCCATCAAGAGGGCCGAACACAGGTAAACATCATGTCCCTTGTCTCCTGTTACCATCCGCCTAGGCGCACAGTTCGGGACCCCCTACCGAGATCCGCGGTTTGACACCGACATTGGTGCTTTCATTGAGAGTTCCTGCGTATGCGTCACCGATAGGCTTGATGGCCTCTTCAATCAACAACGGCGAAGTCTGGGTGAGACCTTTCTCCTGGACAGATCTTACGTATTCGGTGGCCGCCTGCTGGGCCAACTTCAGCAGCCATCTGGAGCAGATCGAAAGCTCGCCCCTGGCCGTCGGTCAGGTTTGGAAGCAAACTTCACGGCCGATATCGCGGGGACTTGATCCTCGATGGATCGAGCCACAGCCGAGCATGCGCGCTATCTCGATGGGCATGACCTAACTCTGCCGCGGACAACACCTTGGAGGCGCACCGGATCCGCTCGACTCATAGTCGGGCCGATTGCTCGAATCGAGGGCGGATGGCTGGACACCGCCTCGGGAGCCGCAATTTCTCTGGTGATGGGCGAACACTTACCTTGTCCCACATAAAGCCCATGACTCCGGTGCGGACTCCTGCGGACTCCGAACCTCCTGCGCCCGCGGTCGAATCCGATTGGGCGCCGATCATGGAATTCACCGTTGCGGACATCTTTCGGCCTTTTCGCCCTTGGCGGTGTCATAAATTCATTGAAGCATCTCGCGCTATCCGGAGAGCCCTGGCGAACTACGGCCGGGGCGGTTGGGACGCGGATGGCGAAGAAATTCAGATCCACCACCACCCCGCCGTAGCCACCGTCGGCGATTTAACCGACATACTCGACTACGACTCCGAAGACATCGGCGGTATGGGCGGCGATGCGGAGACTCCAGAACCGGTGCCTACAGGACCTTTGGAAGACCACCTCGTCATCGACATATACATGGTGGACACCCGAAGGAAGCAATAACGAGGAACAACGGGGCGGCGGAGGATAATCTCGCCGATAAAGAACCAAAATGGCGGCATAAGCGCCGCCCTAAGTCCGCCTCGATCAAAGCAGCCTTCCTAACGACCCAGCGATAGAGCGGGGCAAGCCCGGCGGACGACGAACAGGGCGAGCTGGATAATCAACTCCTTCGAGCAATCAACAGTCCGGCCACAACACCAGAGCATAAGAACATACGCAAAAACCTAGTCGCCACTGCAAGAAGTTTGAAGAAGGCGAAACGGAAGCTCAAAACAGCAGAAGACACACTCGAGAATGAAGTGGAGCAAAGTATTCAAGACCGCAGACAAATATGGCAATGGCCATCAAACCAAGAACTACCGAGCGCAAGTTGCTGCCAGAATTTGACGAGGAAGCCATCGAGCCTTCACAGTCAAAAAATAAAGAGGCCGCCTGGCCGGATAGACGGCCAGATGACAGGCCCAAAGCGACAAACGAGGTTGCACACAAGCCGAATTATAATCCTGGTAAAATGGACGGCCCAACTAGGTCCATCTACGGGCCAAAAAAGAGGACCCCAGGAAGTAACACACCACGACAAGTGTTCGAAGACAGCGGCACACCCAAATCTGAGCGCCGCACACGCCATATGTTTCACCAATGAGGTGCTGGATCATGAATTTCAGCAGGGTTTAAACCCATAAACATAGAGGCATCTGACGGCACAACAGACCCGGAGTGCGGATGAAGACTACATACTACACATACACATGGCTCGAGGAGATGATCTCCACGCCATAAAATACCTACCCCTCAAGCTCAAAGGGCCAGCTCGGCATTGGCTCAAAAGCCTCCCAGAAAATCTGTTGGAAGTTGGGAAGAGCTTGAGGGCGCGTTGAAACAAATTTTCAAGGGACTTATGTCCGCCCTCCGGATCTGAGACGATTTGAGTCATATAACCCAACAGCCGGAGAATCAGTGGCAGAATTCTGGAACAGGTTCCTTACCAAAAGAACCAAATAGTCATTGTCCGGACGCAGAAGCACTAGCAGCTTTTAAACACAACGTCAGAGAGCGAATGGCTTGCCAGACACCTCGGCCAAGAGAAGCCAAGAACAATGGCAGCTAACAAGCCTCATGGCGCGCTTTTGCGCGAGAGAAGACAGCTGGCTAGCATGCAGCACCAGCGACCAGTACATCGAGATCGAGAGATGGAAGCGGAAAGTCACGGCGCGAGGAAAGATCAGCGCGGAATAAAGAAAAAAAGCCCACAGGACACGGCGGTCAATGCGGATTCAAAAGCTTCATGGCGAACAATACAACACGGCCTCTTAAGGAGAACACAGGCGAGCTATCAAATTTAAACAAAATTTTGGATCGGATATGTCAAATCCACGATACCTCGGAAGGCACGCAAACCATACCAACGAAATTGTTGGGTTTTAAACAGTCCGGCAGACTCAACGCGGACACAAAGAACTCGATCATGGCGAGGGCGATGACAAACCCCCGGTGAGCACGGAAGTCAAAGACTTTCCCAAAGAAGTCAAAACAGTAAACTTCGCTTCATGCGATAGTACGGAAAGCCAACACGGCTTTCGCTAAGACAAGTGTCGCATGATCCACTCAGTGGACCGAGATTGGATGAAAAAACCAATCACTTTGACCATCTGGATTAGTCGAAGTATCCGGAGCGCAGGATAGACTGCCCTAATATCGGATCCCATAATAGGCGGACTGCAATTAACGCGGTGTTGATGGGCGGTGGCGGTGACTTAAACCTGCTATATCCGGACACAATCCGCAGTGGGGATAGACCCTATTACAATTCGGCATAGCCGCACTTCCTTCAAAGGAGTGGCGCCGGGCCCTTAAGCCAGCTATCAAGCACCCTTTGGACGGGAAGCTCGCCCGCTTCAATGCAATACCACATTACGCGTCTCTTACGCTTAAAATGCCGGTCCGTGGCATCATTTCATTAAAAGGTCGCTTGAGACCCGGACACGGCTGGGCGAGTCGGAATAAATAAACTAGGGGCTACCTAGCGCACATCCCTTCACAAGGGTTTGCACATATAAGCCATAATGAGCTAGCATAGGCTCAGCTTTCTTAATCCTATTTTCAATTTTTATGCACTTTCTTGCATGATTTCTTTTCCAACCAAGTTCTTCTCTTTTTACGGATGAACAGCGTGCACACCCGTCCGAGGATACGGCTGCGCGGAGACACACGGCGCGAGGCGTGCGGTAGGGACCCGTTGCAAGGACTCTTTTCAGACTAAGACCCTCGTAAACCTTTCTTCTGTCTCTTGTTGCTATAATCCCTGGTTTATCATTATAACCAGTGGAGACTGGCGTTTTGGCATCGGCCGCGCGAGAAGAATCTGCCGTACACGGACACAAGGGGCTTAGGGCTTTGTTTTGCCGCTATTATAAAGACCGAACACCTTCGGAGTGTTGGCGTCTCGAGTTAGGCCTTATATGCATCAGCTCGAATCATGTCTTTGGTCAAATGTTGGGTTTGCCCGGCTCCTGTGTTTTGCTGCCTTCGTTCCGTATCATCGGCTACAGCGGCTCCGGAGAACTACTGCGATTGTGCCCCAGTTAATTTGGCGAGCACCTCGATGAAAGCGGCGGCTGTCATGATACTGAGAGACTGGTCAACCACTCGATCGACTATGGGAATGTTTAGGATTCCTCCGCTTTGTGAAGGGCGTTTCGGCCAGGCACATCTGGCGCCGAATTGAGAGGCGGTGCCCCAGGGGCTATGTCGTAGCCCCACCCTCGAACTCCATGGCTAAGTGAAAGTGATAAAGCATTATAGTCCGGTTGCCTCGTTTGCTCGCTACCACCTCCTTTACAGGACCGAGGCGTCGGATTAAGTGTGAAAACGCGCTATTTTTTGCGAACACCCCGCACCTTGTGCGTGGGGGCTGAAACCGACGACGCCATCTTTCGGGTTATACACGTATACATGAGCGGCCGCATAGGAGATATTCTATTACTTGAGCGCACAAGTATAAAAGGCGCTTACATCATAAATATCATTTTACAAACATTCATTTGAGCGTAACATTTTTGAGCACTGCGACTCTATTACACGAGCACCACGCAGCACTTCGCCAAAATAGTGCTCGGCGGGTAACCGGTTATCATCCGAACCGGGGTCGCAATAGCGGTGGCATCCATCTCTGTCAATGTGTCTTCACACGGCGAGCGCCATCCGCGCACCCTCTATGCAGAGCCGACCGCTTCATCGCCTTGATATGCGGCACCGCCCCAAGAAATTGCTGCAATAAGCCAAAGTAACTCTTGACTTGGGCCTATCCGGCGGATATGGGTCACTATATCCATCATAGCAAGCCGGACAACCTATTTAGCTCAGCCCACTCGGCCAAGCGGTCGGTCAGCGGAAGTGAAGCGCTCCGGACTATGGAATTGAGACCAAAACAGCTCTTAGTCTTGTGATCCTTCGACTCGAAAATACTGCGGCATCCGCCGCTTTTCGCTGCTAAGTCCATATAAGGGTCCTCTGAACCCCACAGTTGGCCCGGTGAGCATACTTTGGATCCGTAAACCTTGGCGCAGCGAAAAGGGCTTACCGGCTACAATATCTCGGCTGGCGCAGCTCCTCCTTTATAGCCCGCATTGCAGGCGGGCATCCTTAACCGGCGGTGGCCTTCTCCAGGTCTTCTTGCCCGCTAAGCGCTCCTTCACAAGAGCCTCATTGCGATCGGTAGCATCTTTTAACTTCACAGCCATTTGGCTATCTCTTCCCTGCTCGGCGTTGTGCGGCCCTTCGGCCGCTAACTCCTCGGCGCCGAGGCTGCCGCATTACTCCTCTGGCCTGCTCCTTGGCTTGAGCAAGTTCGGCCGAAGACTCTCCGCAACAGCGGCACTATCTGCATTTCACGCACATATTGTAAGGAGTTGGCTTGGCTCCCTTACCACAGGACCGCCGATAACACTTACCTTGCGACTCATCAAGTCGCTTTGTTGATCAGCGTGATGTCTTCATCCGCCACATCGAGTTGCCGCTTTAATTCAGCAACTCCATCGGTCTGGCTGGCCCCGGACGACCCGCCACCTGCATCGACACGGCGAATTTAAACCTGCGATTTTGATCCTCGACGCACGCTGTCGATATCGACAACCCACCGAGTCTCGGGGCTACTATCTATACTGAGGCGCATTCTATATGCAAAACTGTTAAAAGGTGTGTCATTTTACATACCTCGAACCCCTTGATAAACTCTGGCGGCATCATGCAACCCGCCTTCGGCGGACGCAATCCTTCCAATCACCATGCTCATCAATGTGTGCTGATCTTCTGAGATAGACGCCTTCTCAAGCAGATCCTTCAGCCATACACCAGTTAGCGCCGAACTATCCGGCTTTGCCACACCCGGGAGCTCCCTCTGTGACGACACTTCAGGCTCGTCCGCCCTATCCGATGGCGCCCGGACGGGCGTCTCGCTCTCCATCATCTCGGAAGAAGGTCCCCGAAGCGAGCTCATTTGCGAAGGGCGGAGATCCGAACTACAAGGTAAACACTTTAGTTATCCTCGGAAGCACAAATAGGGATGTCCTTATTATAAAACTCCTTTCTTTCTACTTACGGCTCGTTGGAGGCTGACTCATTAAGGAGATTGTGCGTCAGGGCCTCCCGGACGCAGAACCTCTGGCGAATTTCTTCCCCGTTTAGGGGCTTTTCCCAGGTCCTCGGAGGCAGTCCTCTTCTCCCCTTGGAGGAGGATTTTCGATCCCCTCTTTCAAGAGCCTCCTTAGGCGGGCGGTAGCTTCCTTGCTTTCCCCTTCGCCTTCCTCTGAAGGCGCAACCTCAACATCCGGACCAGCACGGGATCCGGTAGCGGTCTCGGGGAGGGCGGACACCGTATCAATTTTGCTTCCGCTATCCACTCCTGTGTAGAAGGAGATCGGTCATAAGGAGGATCATCGAAGGCAAACAAGCGGTATGTGCGGACTTGGAACTACTTACTTGAGTATCCAAGGCGATTGCAGCTTAGTCCATCATCCTCGGTCAATTCGGACGCACCTCTTGCGATCCGAAGAATAAGTTATACATCTCCGGGGTGTCATACCCATGAAGTGTTGAAGAATCCGTGGGCCCTCGGTTGAACTCCCATAGCCGGAGAGGCGGCGTTTGCAGGCGAGGAGGCGCCTAATTAGCATAACCTGCATCACCACCACCATATCGATCTCCCTCGTTAGGAGATCTCGAATCCGACCCTGCGGTAGGGGCACGTCCTTTGCGGCCCCAGTTGAGCCTGGTTGACCCACGACATCAATCGTCGTGGAGGTCCCAGGCGGAATAAAGGCGGCTTTTGTCTGCGGCCCCTCGGAGCGGTAATATAGAACCACTCTTGCTGCCACAGGCGAGCTCCTCTTGGAAGGAGCCAGCGGGCCCGAGGGCATCGGCCCTCCTACTTATGGCCGCCCGCCACACTCCCTTAGCGCCCCGATCATCTTGGCGCCACATTGAAGGTCTTGACCACAGACCGAAGTGAGGGGTGGCGGAGGAAGGCATGAGATGACAATGAATGCGGAGATATGGAGGATGGACTCGGAGCCAAATCGTGGAATTCCAACCCATAATAAAACATGAGCCCTCTCACAAAAGGATCCATCGGAAGCCTAAACCCGGCGGAGGTGGGATACAAAAGCGACATACTCGCCGGGCTCGGGGGTGGGGATGGCCTGCCCTTGGCGGAGCAGCCTGTCTGAAATCTCAAAAGGCAGTACTTGGCATCCTGCAGCTTTAGCACGTCCTCCTCCGTGCGGAGGAGGGCATCCACCGACCTGGAGGTCGGAACCGGACATCGTTGAAGGTCGAAGCGCTCAAATCTGGAGCTCTAGGTGCTGGAACTTGGGCGGGAAAGGATTCGATGGAGGATTGAAGAAAAAAGCGAGCCTTGGTCCCGTTATAAGAGGAGAATACCAGAGCCGACTCCGTGACCGTTTGGGACTCGCCGATGGAGGCGTGGCGGCAGGGGCGGTTGGGTTACCATGCCCGTATTGATGAGAATCCGGATTAAGGAAACACGATCTCTGCTCGACAAGGCGTGCCAAGAAACCACTTAAGCTAAATCGCTGAGGTGGTAAAGTAAAAACAATTGAGTAATGGCTTGGTAGTGGTGTGGCGTCATGCCACGAAAAGCGTCGGCAGATTGAACTTGTGTATATATTATTATTCTCTCTACGGTGGAATGTGGAATTTATTTTGCGAGCGGACACTATCTGGTGTTCACAATCTTCTATCATTTGGAGGAGGAACCCGCCTTGCAATGCCAAGCAATATCGCGCCGGACTTATCGTCATTGAAGCCTGGTTCAGGGAGCTCTTGAGGAGTCTGGATTAGGGGTGTCCGGATAGCGGACTATCATCATCAGCCGAACTATCATCTGCGGACTATCATCATCGACCGGACTCCAAGACTATGAAGATACAAGATTGAAGACTTCCCCGTGTCGGATGGGACTTTCCTTGGCGTGGAAGGCAAGCTTGGCGATCTGGATATGTAGATCTCCTACCATTGTAACCGACTCTATGTAACCCTAGCCCTCTCCGGTGTCTATATAAACCGGATGGCTTTAGTCCGTGGGACAACAATCACAACAACCCTTACAATCATACCATAGGCTAGCTTCTAGGGTTTAGCCTCCTTGATCTCGTGGTAGATCCACTCTTGTAAACATCCACAATATCAATATCAATCAAGCGGGGCGTAGGGTTTACCTCCATCAAGAGGGCCCGAACACAGGTAAACATCGTGTCCCTTGTCTCCTGTTACCATCCGCCTAGGCGCTGATTCGGGACCCCCTACCGAGATCCGCGGTTTGACACCGGCAGGTCTTCAAAGGCTGAGGCTGGCTTGTGCGACATGTTTGAATAGAACCGACATCCTTCACACTTGTCGACTATTTCTTTTGCCATTTCATTTGCTTTCGGCCGGTAAAATCCTGCTCGGTATGCTTTAGCCACAATGGTCAGGAAGGGCGATGATGGCCACAGGTCCCCAGTGGATATCCTCAAGAATTATCGACCTTCTTACGGCGTGATACACTTCGGCCGACTCGATCGCGCTTTCTCGTGCAATTGTCCCTTGATCACTGTAAAGGCCTTGGATCGACAGACGATCTGTCGAGCCTCTTCTTCATTCTCTGGGAGCTCTTTCCTTAGGATATATGCGATGTAACGGCCTTTGTCGGTCGGGAGTGATGACCACAACTTCCATAATCAGGTCGACCACGGCTGGGACCTCAACTTCAGTCGGATCATTGGCACTCTTTTGCTGTGGGGCTTCTTCTGTGAAAGGATCCTCCTGCACTGATGGAGCATGAATGTGTTCCAAAAATACATTCTGGGAATGGCTTCCCTCTTGGACCCTATCTTCGCCAAATCATCGCATGCTTGATTTTTTAGTCGGGGTATATGATGAAGCTCTAACCCCTCAATTTCTTCTCCAGCTTTCTCACGCATTACAATAACCTGTCATAGCTGGGCTTCGACATCCCTCCTTCATCACTTGATTAACAACCAGATCCGAGTCGCCATAGACCATAAGGCGGACGCCTTGAGTGAAATGGCCATCGCGCAACCCATACAGGAGTGCTTCATATTCTGCTTCGTTGTTGGAAGAATCAAAGTGAATCGGAGAACATACTTGAGCCTATCTCCTCGGGGGGAAACCAATACAACCCCTGCACCAGAACCGTTCAGCATCTTGGAACCATCGAAAAACATAGTCCAATGTTCCGAGTGAACTTGGGTCGGAAGTTGCTATTCAGTCCACTCGGCGAGGAAATCTACTATTGCTTGAGACTTGATGGCTTTCTTTGCCTCGAATTTGATATCAAGGGAAGGAGTTCAATCGCCCATTTGCCACTTGACGGTTGCATCTACTGTTATGAAGAATTTCCGACAAAGGCGTCGGCGGCTGTAATGGAATGATCAAAGAAATAATGAGCAACCTTCTTCGTGGTCATATAGATCCCATAAACAAGCTTCGATAGTGAGGTATCTTTGCTTTGATGGGGTCGATGCTTGAAAGATAATAAAGCTGGGCGTTGAACTTTGAAGGTTTTCCTTCTTCTTCCGCTTCGGCCGTAAATGCAGATCGACGACTTATCCGATGGCTGCAATGTAAAGCAGCAAAGGCTCCTTGCTGATTGGAGCAGCAAGCACCGGCTGGAGTGGAGAGCGAGCTTTGAGCTCTACAATCGCTGCATCGACTTCTAGAGTCCACTCGAACTTGTCGACTTCTTCATCGATCGGTAAAGAGGCAATGCCTTTTCACCGGCGAGAGATGAATCGACTTAAGCGGCCAAGCATCCGATAAGTTTCGGACATCGTGCACGCGCGAGGCGCTTCATTCGGAGTATGGTGCCAACCTTTTCTAGGTTAGCATCGATTCCTCGCTCGGAAGCGAAAAACGAGTAACTTTCCACGGGAACTCCAAATGTACACTTTGATGGATTAAGCTTGATATCATACCTCCTGAGATTGGCAAATGTTTCAGCAAGGTCGGTCAATAGGGCGGAACCCTTTCGTGACTTGACCACTATATCATCCATGTATGCTTCCACATTCCGACTGATTTGGTGAGCAAACACTTCGAATCATCCTCATGAATGTGGCTCCGGCATTCTTGAGACCGAATGTCATGGTGACATAACGAAGCACCGAATGGAGTGATGAGCGCTGTTTTAATCTCATCGGGTCCATCTGAGCGGATCTGATGGTACCGGAATAGGCGCCTAAAAAGACAACCTCTCGCATCCCGCAGATTGAGTCGACTATTTGGTCGATCACGAGGAAGAGAAATGATCTTTCGGGCAGGCCCGATTGATATGCTTGAAATCGATGCACATGCGCAGCGACTTGTCCTTCTTGGGGACCATGACAATGTTGGCGAGCCACTCGGAGTGGTAGATCTCGCGGATGAACTCTGCTGCTAAGAGCCGTGCCACCTCCTCGCCAATGGCCTTTCTCTTCTGGACGGCGGACCGCCGAAGATACTCTTTAACTGGTTTGAATTTTGGGTCGACTCAGAGGCGATGCTCAGCCAGCCCACAGGAACACCGGCATGTCGCAGGCTTCCATGCAAAGATGTCCCATTCTCACGGAGGAACCGGATGGCGCTTCTTCCTATTTTGAGTCGAGTGTTGTTGAGATGTTGGTGAGCAGCATCGGGATCGATCGGGTTAATGTGAACCTGTTTCGTCTCGCCGATCATTGGAATCTTGACTCCGTGGCGGGCTTCTTAGCTCGCAACAAATCACTCGGATCCACAGTTTTCGATACTCTTGTAGCTCTACCACCTTAGCCCGAGCATCGGCGATCTTAGAGCCTTCTGGAAGCACTCTTCTTCCTTCTTCCGATTGCCCGTGCGGTGATCACGCCCTTGGGACCGAGCATCTTCGATTTAAGATACACGTAACATGGTCGGGCCATGAAGCGTGCATAAGCTGGTCTCCCGAATAGCGTGATAAGCGCTCTGAAATCCACGACTTCAAAGGTCAACTTTTCTTTCCGGAAATGCTTTGAATCACCAAAAATTACATCAAGAGCAATTTGGCCGAGTGACTCAGCCTTCTTTCCAGGAATGACTCCGTGGAAGCTCTTGTTACTGGTACTGAGTCTGGACATCGGAATGCCCATCCCTTTCAACGTCTCCGCATATAATATATTCAAACCACTACCACCATCCATCAGGACTTTGGTCAGTCGAGTGCCTTCGACAACTGGGTCGACCACCAATGCTTGCCTCCCAGGGGTGGCATTGTGCATCGGGTGATCAGATTGGTCGAATGTGATGGCGGATGCAGGACCATTTCAGATAATTGGGAGTCGCCGAGACAACCAAGTTTACTTCCCGATTGATAACCTTCAATCGACTTTTGCTTTCGACGTCGGCAAAAATCATCGTGGTGGAATTAACACAGGGATATCCACCATCATCATCATCTCTATCCTCAACTTTGTCTGCATCTCCTTATCCTTATCCTTGGGCTGTTTTCCTTGGGCCGCTGAATCAAGAGCCGACAACGTCGAGTGGTATGTTTCGGGTAAATGAGTTTACCCTCTTCATCTTTCTTTGTATGAATATGACATGGTAAATCCAACACGTCGTTCCCATCTTGGTCTTTCACCTTCTTAGGGTTCCAAGGACCCTTGGGTTTCCCTTGAACTTTCCAGGGTCCTTTGCCAAGGCCTCTCCGGAGCGGCTGGCTCGACTTTGCGCTTCCTTCCGATTGGAATTTCCTCCGCCGGTCTCATTGGCGGCCGATTTATATTACCACTCCGAGCCGATCCTCTTCTTCACCATTTGCATATTTGGTGGCAATCTCCATCATCCGACTCAGGGTCATATCTCCGGTTCGACCAAATTTCAAACTCAATTCTCTGTTCTTGACACCTTCCTTGAAGGCACTGATCGCACGGTGATCGATACATTCTCATTGTGTGGTGCAAAGTGATCCACCTCTGGATATAATCTCTCAAGGTTTCACTCGACTTTTGCACGCACATTCGCAACTCTGTCAAACCTGCTGGTGGTTTGCAAGTTCCTTCAAATGTCACGACAAACACTCGGGCAAGATCTTCCCAAGTGTAAATCTTTGCTGGTGCTAACTGATTCAACCACGCCCTAGCTGAACCCTCCAACATAAGAGGTAAATGCTTCATGTCTACCTCATCGTTGCCACCGCCGATCTGAACCGCCACTCGGTAATCTTCAAGCCAAGTGTCGGGCTTGGATTCTCCGATGAACTTGTCGACTCAGTCGCCAACTTTGAAGTTGGGAGGAATCACTGCGGCCACGATGGCTCTCTGAAACACTCTGGTCCCAAGACATGAACTCTACTCTTTGGAAGGAACATCTCTATCATGGCCGTCTCGGTGAGCTCTGTTCTGTCGACCAAACCTTGAGCGATAATGGATCTCGCATCAAAGCCTGGTTCTCGGGTCATTGGAACTCTTCGCCAACACTATTTTGGCGTCGTCGTCCTGCTGCCGAGGCGTATGATCCACCCTTGGGGAGGAGGCGATTTCGGCGTCGATCGTTGCGATCGAATCGGTGCTCATACTGCTCATGACCCTTGTATTGATCATCACGCGGCCCCATGTTCCTCACGCCTCGGGGCGATCTTGGACTATGGGCGATTGGAATGAATTCACATGACGGATCGGCCGTGAACCTGTTCCATGGCGGGATACAACTGAGTTTTGATCTCCTGCCGCCGGAGCAAATCCACGATTTGTTGCAAACCTCTACTGCCTCATTTGGGAAGGCTGAATTGACTACGCTATCTGGCGGCAGCTGCTAAATTCTGAATCGGAGTTTGATATACAGGTTGGCGGTTGAAAGAGCTGGCGTCACCGGATTCTCGGAACCCTCGATCGCGTCGCTCGTCCAGCACTCGCTGAAGATTCTCCGATCGAGTGCGCTTAGCCAGGTTGGCTAGCACGCATCCTCCAAAGCGCGAGCCTCGGGGTTTCTCCAAGGATAGGACTGTGAAGTGCATCCATGTTCCGACGACGAAGCTCCTCCCTCGGAGGCGAAGTGAGGGGCTCGAGCAAGTACTCTTCGTGGGCTTGCACCGGATCGCCTCCACCGCCACCTTCGTTGGTGCGGGTGAATCGAGGGGACTGCGTGGTCCATCGACCATCGGAACCTCTGCCGCCGGAATCCTTGCTATCGCATTGGACGCGGTCTCTCACGAAGCCGATTGAGCAGGCCGTAGAAAGATTCGTCGGGCTCGATCGCGCGACATGGGGATGGCCGATGGCGGGCCACCGCATGCCTCACCCACCGCTGAAGCCTCGACCGATCGGAACACTTGCGCGGTGGGAGGCGGGAATGAAGACAAGCGCGAGAGCCGACCCATCTTGGGTCGACGGTTTCCGAGGAGGGCGCCGCGGACACCGCAGCAGTCGTCGCCCAGCGGATGGGGAGCGCGTCCACGTCAAGCGGAGCCTCCGGAAGCCAAGCGGAGTCGTCGGCGACGAACGTGGCGCACCGAGCGGATCTCGTGGCCGTCGACCAAAACTCCACCTGAAACCATGATGCGGAGATCGAGAATCCCAACTTCTCCAACAATTCGCTAGAACACCTGCCCCAAGGTGGGCGCCAACCGTCGTGGTTCTAAGTCGGCGGTAGAATGGGGGTAGGTATGAAGAGGCAAGATCCTAGCTATGGAGTAGTTGTATCGCAAGGGATTTACGAGTTCAGGCCCTTCTCGGAGGAAGTAACAGCCCTCGTCTCGGAGCCGGAGGCGGTCATTGGATTATCTGCGTATGTGTTACAGAGTGCGAACCCTTCTACTGTGGAGGGGTGGCTTATATAGAGTCGCCAGGACCCCAGCCAGCCCACGTAGTAGAGGGTTTAAGGTGCGTTAAAGCTAGGTGTTACTGGTAACGCCTTACATAAAGTGTCATTAAGGTCATAAAGACTACTTAACTACAGACCGTTTGGACACCGAGTGGCTCTTGGACTCTTGGTGGTCGAGTGGATCTTCATAGTCGAGTGTCTTTGAATCTGTCGAGTGGAAGCTTACCAGGTCGACTGGAAGGCTGCTTCTCTTGTGAATGTCTTTGTGGAGGGTACCTTTGGGCAGGTCTATGACCCTACCCCAGGTATATGACTTCATCAGCCAGTCCTTGATCTTTAAAGGTGTTCTGCATTTATGTTTTGCGGTCTCAGAAAGGGCTAGCGAGATACCATCTTATTATATCATATTATGATTGTTTTGAGAAAGTGTTGTCATTCGATATTTATTATTATGGCTCGCTAGTTGATTATGCTATTGATATGAGTAAACAGGAGACCTAAGAGTTATTGCAAATGTGGTTAGTCATAATCTTTGCTGAAAACTTGAATGCTGGCTTTAGATATTTACAACAACAAGAGCAAACAGAGTTTGTAAAAGTTTTTCTTTATCACTTTCAGTTTGTCAACTGAATTGCTTGAGGACAAGCAAAGGTTTAAGCTTGGGGGAGTTGATACGTCTCCGTCGTATCTACTTTTCCAAACACTTTTGCCCTTGTTTTGGACTCTAACTTGCATGATTTGAATGGAACTAACCGGATCGACGCTATTTTCAGCAGACTTTCCATGGTGTTATTTATGTGCAGAAACAAAAGTTCTCGGAATGACCTGAAACTCCATGGAACGTCTATTTGGAAATAATAAAAAATCCTTGCAAAATATGAAGACCAGGGGCTCACACCCTAGCGATGAGGGTGGGGGGGGGGGGGCCCTAGGGCGCGCCCCCCTACCTCGTGGGCCCCCCTGGAGCTCCTCCGACCTCAACTCCAACTCTATATATTTGCTTTCGGGGAGAAAAAAAATAAGAGAGAAGGATTCATTGCGTTTTACGATACGGAGCCGCCGCCAAGCCCTAAAACCTGTCGGGAGGGCTGATCTGAAGTCCGTTCGGGGATCCGGAGAGGGGGATTCGTCACCGTCGTCATCATCAACCATCCTCCATCATCAATTTCATGATGCTCACCGCTGTGTGCGAGTAATTCCATCGTAGGCTTGCTGGATGAGGATGGGTTGGATGAGATCTATCATGTAATCGAGTTAGTTTTGTTAGGGTTTGATCCCTAGTATCCACTATGTTCTGAGATTGATGTTGCTATGACTTTGCTATGCTTAATGCTGCCCGAGTGCCATGATTTCAGATCTGAACCTATTATGTTTTCATGAATATATGTGAGTTCTTGATCCTATCTTGCAAGTCTATAGTCACCTACTATGTGTTACGATTCGGCAACCCCGAATTGACAATAATCGGGACCACTCCCGGTGATGACCATAGTTTGAGGAGTTCATGTATTCATTATGTGCTAATGCTTTGTTCCGTTACTCTATTAAAAGGAGGCATTAATATCCCTTAGTTTCCGCTAGGACTCCGCTGCCACGGGAGGGTAGGACAAAGGATGTCATGCAAGTTCTTTTCCATAAGCACGTATGACTATATTCGGAATACATGCCTACATTACATTGATGAATTGGAGCTAGTTCTATGTCACCCTATGTTATGATTGTTACAAGATGAACTGCATCCGGCATAATTCTCCATCACCGATCCAATGCCTACGAGCTTTTCCTATATTGTTCTTCGCTTATTTACTTTTCCGTTGCTACTGTTACAATCACTACAAAACACCAAAAATATTACTTCTGCTACCGTTACTTTTGTCACCGTTACCACTACTATCATATTACTTTTCTACTAAACACTTTGCTGCAGATACTAAGTTATCCAGGTGTGGTTGAATTGACAACTCAACTGCTAATACTCGAGAATATTCTTTGGCTCCCCTTGTGTCGAATCAATAAATTTGGGTTGAATACTCTACCCTCGAAAACTGTTGCGATCCCCTATACTTGTGGGTTATCAGGGAATTCCACGGAGAAGTTGTTCTGGTCGCAGTATGCTGTGCCAGAACATCCGGTGCCCTTTGCCGATCAACTGAAAAAGTTGGTCGAGCTGCACGGGGTGGCCGAACTGGCCATGAAGGATTTAATAATCCGGCTGTGGCCAGCCGAAGCTATACCTAGCAGCTATTTTGGCCTCGTGAAGAGGGTGATGGAGGCTTGTCCGCGGCTAGACGTCGTCAAGTGATCAGTCTGCATTGAAGGTGCCTGCATGGCCTTTTCCCGTTGCAAAATGTGGTGGGCGAAGATGGACGCCGTCGAGGTGGCCAAGGGGCCGCCAAAGGGCAAGGAGCACCGCACACCCGAGCGATATTTTGCGGATGTCATGGAGGGGTCTCGACTTGCAGCAGCGCAGTGCGGGCAGGACATTATTTTTGAATGAAGACATTCTTTTTTGTCTTTTCCTTGTACGGTGAAAACAAATCTGGTTTGCAATATAATGTTTGTTATGTTTTGATTGTCTCCTCCTGTGCGGCCGTGTTGTATGGAAATCTGAGGGTTGACCAGTCGTCGGCTTCTGCCCTCACGTAGGTAGTACGGAGGTGTTCAGGATAGAATCTAGAGAATCTTGATCCAAATATATGGTCCTTGAAGGAGTTGTTTAGCGCAACGAACCAGACAATCAGACTATGCGGCTTAAACACCCTCACTTAGTCATAGGAGTTTTATAATGGAACATAGGCGCAGCCTCTGGTATACGAACCAGAGTGCTATCAGCGTCTGATCGGGAAGTACCGATCCTTCGCGTAATGCGGAAAAGATCTCCAACGTTTGTGACCCCCGAACAGCTGACCGGCTCTCGCCGCATCATGACAGACAGTTTTCGGCTTTCTCTACTGAGGTGCTCATCCGGTTTAGACCAGGGCACAATCGCAGTAGTTCTCCCTTTACTACCCTAGCCGATGTAGCGGAACGTAGGGTAGCAAGCACAGGAACCGGGCAACCCAACTATTGACCAAAGACATGATTTGGAGCCAATGCTTATAATGCTAAATTCGGGGTGCCGAACTTACCTATAAGAAGTGTTCGGAGTTTGTTGCCGTATTGTGGGGCGATAGGGAGTCCCTGGCGAATGTGAAATGTACCAAAGTGCACGGGTCCGAGGATATAAATAATTAATAGCAATGGGAAACAGAAAAATAACAAAGGTAGCATCTAGGGCCCCTTGGCTTGGGCCGTAAACTGTTTCCATTATAGTTGGGTTAATGCGTCAAAGCGCATTTTTACAAATAATGCGATAAGCAACTGGCTATTTAACATGCCAGAACAAGAGGGAGCTGCATTTGGGTACTGAAAAACAGGTAGAGTAGTCGTTGGATTGTCCTCTAGGGCTTCCCCTGTATGCCTGTGCTCTGCGCCAATCTGGTGTACTTGTCCTTTGACAGGACTGGTAATCAGGCCGTCAAAAGGGGGCCTGTATAAAAGGTACCTGAAAAAGGGAGGAAAAAGGGAAATAGTAAAGGTACCAGTGAGTCCGGGATTGGTGTAGCCGAACTACAAGCTAACTGTGCCTCCGTTGATGCCCATGGGATTTCGAGTGCGTAATTATGTACGCGTGGTGCGGATGCCGCTACCTCATCAGGACTGGGACGGAGGCCGAATTTCTAGTCGAGCTCTTGACGAGCCGAACCGTCCTGTTGCAGTGTGGTCCGGACTCTCTTAGTGATGTCCAGGGGCTCGACAGCCGGATTGCATTTCTGCTTGAGAAGGCCGCTCTGTACCTCTGCTGCTAGGGCGGCTGTGTGCTCCTCCATTCGGAGGGAGCGTTCAGTGTTGCCATTGACTGTTATGACGCTGCGTGGACCGGGCATCTTGAGCTTGAGATAAGCATAGTGTGGCACTGTGTTGAATCTAGCAAACGCGGTTCGTCCGAGCAGTGCGTGGTAGCCGCTGCGGAAAGGGACGATATCGAAGATTAAATCTTCGCTTCGGAAGTTGTCCGGAGAACCAAAGACCACCTCCAGCGTGATTGAGCCCGTACAACGGGCCTCTATGCCTGGAATGACTCCTTTAAAGGTAGTCTTTGTGGGTTTGATTCGTGGGGGATTAATGCCCATCTTCCGCACTCTATCCTGATAGAGCAGGTTGAGGCTGCTACCACTGTCCATTAGGACTCGTGTTAGGTGAAATCCGTCGATGATTGGGTCGAGGACCAGTGCGCCCAAACCGCCATGGCGGATACTAGTTGGGTGATCTGGACGATCGAAGGTGATCGGGAATGACGACCACAGATTGAATTTTGGGGCGACAGGCTCTACCGCATAGACGTCCCTGAGTGCTCGCTTGCGCTCCCTTTTGGGGATGTGTGTAGCATATATCATGTTCACCGTCTTGACTTGAGGGGGAAATTTCTTCTGCCCCCCAATGTTCGGCTACCGGGGCTCTTCGTCCTCGTCCTCACTTAGTGATCCCTTTTCTTTGTTCTCGGCATTTAACTTGCCAGCCTGTTTGAAAACTCAACAATCTTTGTTGGTATGATTGGCTTGTTTGTCTGGGGTGCCATGTATCTGGCACGGACGATCGAGTATGCGGTCCAAGCTGGATGGTCCCTCATTGTTCCTTTTGTAGGGCTTCTTCCGCTGGCCGGACTTGGAGCCGCTGAATCCGGAGTGAACTGTCGTGTCATCGGTGTTATCTCCATTACTTCGGCGTTTGTGTTTATTGCGCCGGAGCTTGCCGGTGCTGTTTTTGGCCTCAGAGGGGCCTGCCTCGTTGGCTGTGTTGTACTACGAGCCAGGCAACTATCCTCACCCGCACAAAAGCGGGTCATGAGTGCCGTGAGGGCTGCCATAGACTTTGGCTTTTCTTGGCCGAGGTGGCGGGCAAGCCATTCATCACGGATGTTGTGTTTGAAGGCCGCTAGGGCTTCGGCATCCAAACAGTCAACGATCTGGTTCTTTTTGGTTAGGAACCTAGTCCAGAATTTTCTGGCTGATTCTCCGGGTTGTTGAACTATATGACTTAAGTCATCAGCGTCTGGTGGCCGGACATAAGTACCTTGGAAGTTGTCAAGAAAAGCTTCATCCAAGTCCTCCCAACTGCCGATGGAATTTTCGGGCAGGCTATTTAGCCAGTGTCTAGCTGGCCCTTTTAATTTTAGTGGGAGGTATTTGATGGCGTGGAGGTCGTCTCCTCTGGCCATATGGATGTGGAGAATAAAATCTCCGATCCACACTGCAGGATCGGTTGTTCCGTCGTATGATTTTATATTGACGGGCTTGAACCCCTCGGGGAATTCGTGATCCAGTACTTCATCTGTGAAGCAGAGAGGGTGTGCGGCGCCTCTATATCGGGCTGCGTCATGGCGCACCTCCGATGAAGTCCGTCTGCGGTTATCGGCCCGGGCGTGACTGGGTTTTTCATGTCCGAATAGGTAGCCGTCATCCCGAGTTGGGAAGCGTCCTCGCGATCCGTAGATTGATCTGGTGTGTCCCGCTCTACTATCCAGGTCCTGCTAAAGGTCGTATGTATGGTCCCGAGCTATTCTGTCCCTATTTTTACGAGGCGGTGGGGCGGGCTGTTGTTCGGCCTGAGTTGCCATTTTATCCCGACCACGTGGTGGTCGGTCCGCCGCACTATCCCGACCGCGTGGTGGTCGTTCCGCATTACGCGAGGGAGGTATAGGATCTGGTGCCTCCTCATCGAACTGAGGTAGCAGTCTGCGCTTTGGGTAACTCTTGGCTGGGCGTTTGAGGTCGTATTCTTCGGCTGCTAGGACATCGGTCCATCTGTCAATGAGTAGGTCTTGATCGGCTTGGAGCTGCTGCTACTTTTTCTTCAGGCTTCTTGCAGTAGCTATTAGCTGGCGCTTGAAGCGCTCCTGCTCGAGAGGTGCCTCAGGCACGATGAAATCCTCGCTGCCGAGGCTCTCCTCATCCTCGGAGACTGAATGATAACTATCGTCACCCGAGTCATTGGGCATGGCCTGTTTATCAGGGTTAACTTGCCCGTTGTCTTGTTCCTCCTGTTCGGATGCAGCTCCAACATGGTCTTCATTGTTTTAGGCGTCACCCAGAGTAATATTTTCTCCAGTGCTAGTGTTGCCATCTTTTGAGCGACGAGGCTTAGGACGGCGTTTAGGGAGCCGACGCTTGGACTGTGTCTCAGAAGATTTATTCGCAACTGGATCTTCTTTGTCATTGTCGCTAGTTTTTTTAGGTGTGTCAACCATGTACACATCGTATGAAGAGGTGGCCGTCCGACGTCCAGTGAATGGTGGCTCTTGGCCTTGCTCCTTGTCGGCATCGTTGTCCATACCGTCGATGTCTTCAGAGCCATAATCAAGCACGTCGGTTAGGTCATCGATAGTGGCTATAAAGTGGGTGGCGGGTGGGAAGCAAAATTCCCCATCATCAGCCTCTAGCTCGAACTGAACATAGTTCGGCTGTGAGTCCTTCTCCAAGGACAAATTCTTTAAAGAGTTTAGCACATCACCCATGGGTGAGTGCTGGAAGATGTCTGAGGCGCTGAATTCGAAAATCGATAACCGATCCAGCTCGGTGTCCGCAGGCGTACATGGTCCGGAACTTATAGCCGGAGACGAGTCCGGAGTTCCGTTGACACAAATATAGCAGGGTGTCGAGTCTGTATGCGGATCCAACGCCGTGGACTCTGTGGCCTCGGATGGCACGATCTGCTCCGGTTCTAAGGCCGTTGCAGCAACAGGAACCATCTCCTGGATGCGAACCGATGACAGATTTAAGTCATGTTCATCGGAGCGAGGGGGAGCAATCGTCGCGGTCACGAATCCGTCGAGGATCAGGTCTCCGCGGACGTCCGCGACGTGGTTCAAGCTTCGGAATCTGACCTGATGGCCAGGGGCGGGCTATCGATCTACTCCAGATGGCCAAGCGAGTTGGCCCGCAGTACGAAGCCGCCGAATACAAAGATCTGTCCGGGGAGGAAGGTTTCTCCTTGGACGGCGTCACTATCGACGACTGAAGGGGCCATCGAACCTTTCATCGATGGCACAGTGGAACTCTTAATGAAAGCACCAATGTCGGTGTCAAAACCGGGGGATCTCGGGTAGGGGGTCCCGAACTGTGCAGGAGACGGGGGACACGATGTTTACCCAGGTTTGGGCCCTCTCTATGAAGGTAATACCCTACTTCCTGCTTGATTGATCTTGATGAATATGAGTATTACAAGAGTTGATCTACCACGAGATCGTAATGGCTAAACCCTAGAAGTCTAGCCTGTATGACTATCGTAAAGGGTATATCCTATCCGGACTACGCCCTCCGGTTTATATATACACCGGAGGGATCTAGGGTTACACAGTCGGTTACATAGGAAAGAATCTTCATAGATGATCGCCAGTCTTGCCTTCCACACCAAAGAGAGTCCTATCCGGACACGGATACAATCTTCGGCCTTCGTGTCTTCGCAGCCCATCAGTCCAGCCCATGGATAACAGGCCGGACACCCGAGGACCCCTTAGTCCAGGACTCCCTCACCCCCACCGGCCACAACCAGTGGGGCGATAGACCCAGACACGGCCTCTTTGGCTTTAGCGATGTCCGCCTGAGCAATTTCATTTACCCTGATGATATCTAGCAATGAAGAGGGGGAACCGAAACTAGGATCACAAGCAATGCCTACGTTCTCTAAGATATGTAAAAGATGATCATTGGACTGTGAAGGAAGCACTAGACGAACAGGGGAACATGCAGGAAGACAGGGGGCAGGAGAATATGGAGGCGTACCTGAAGGGGGTAGATCCCTGGCCGCAGCGTGCCGCGCCGCCCGATCAGCGACACGCTCGCCACTGTTGGAGACGCGACCGCTCTTGCGGGCAGTGGAGGCAGGCGAGCGCAACGGCGCCGGACAAGCACGGATGGGAGAAGTTGCCGCAGAGGACGGGTCCGAGGCCGCACCCAAGTCAGCATCCAGCCTACGACACAGCCCTGCCGCAGACTGCTTTGAGTCGCCGGAAGCCCTGCTGCGAGCGGAGAACTTTTTGAAGGACGACTTCTTCTTCTTCTTCGAGGCCAAGGGGCCAGCCGGGGGGAGATCTTCGATACCCGAGAGGGAGGGGGGCGGGACGAGATGGAAGATTAGAGCACACCGCAGAGAATGGGGTGCCCTTCACCCCACCAGAAGCAGCAGCCCCCCACCAGAAGCAGGCAGCGAGTCCTTGGCACCCCCTGCCGGGGCGTTCTCCTTTAGCAGATCTAGATCCTTAGGTGAAAGGCCATCCCATTCCGACTGGGTAGAGCGATGATCAGTACCATGAAGTGAATCATCCTGAAGGCCATCATCGTCCTTGTCCTTGTCATCATTGCTCGAGGCAGGTTGCGGGGGAGGAGGAGGGGGCGACACCGGAGACGCGTCTCCCTCGAACCGAACCCTAAGCCGGAAGCCTCCGGCCGAGGGGAATACGTCGATGGAGCCATGGATACAGTGAGGATCTCCACACCACACCCGCAGGCGCACCGGACCCAGGACAGCCAGAGACTCCTGATCAACCTCGATGGGCTTACCAATGAGAATACCGAAGGCCATGATGAAAGCAGTAGAACAGAGAACAGGAGGGACATCATCAACTAGGACCCAAGCTTCAGACAGAGAGGAGATTGATTTGGATCCATTAGACGCCGCCTTGACAGAAACAATCAATTGATTAAGGGGAAGCGTGAAGCTGGTGCAGGAGGAGATCATCCGAAGACTTTCTTTGGAGGGGAACGTCGCAGCGAACTCAAATTCTGACAACTGGCGAATTTGCCAATCCCAACCCCCATCGTCCCATAGACGAAGCTCATCGAGAAGAATCTGGGGGGTAATGCGCTTGGCCTGGACAGTAATGATACCAGAGTTGGAGAGCGCTGGGATAGGAACAACAATAGGGACCTCACGATCTAGGGCGAAAAAGGAACAACCAGGTAGACTAAGACCATAGTGAACAAAGCCTGGGGGTTTGGAATGATTCTGGCAATCGACCGTGAGGTGGCCGTCTTCCCTATAGATAAGACAGAAAGGAGGATTTTGGCATCGGGACTAGAAATGTCCGGGGCGGTGACAGGCGAAGCAGGTGAGGGTTGGATTGGCAACATGAGACTGAGAAGGAATGCGCGCAGAGCCAGGAGGGGGTGGGGGAAGGATGCCATCACCAGCAGGACCAAACGCAGATCTGGCGCCCCGGCCAGCAGCAGCGCCAGCGGTGCGGCGGGCCGACGCCCCCGAAGCACCACGAGGCACGAACCGCACCGGGCCCCCAGGAGCCGCCGGAGCCCGCAGTGGGCCACCCCCTTGGGGCGCAGCACCATGCATAGAGGGCGACGGGGTCGGACCAGTAGAAGTAGCCCTACTGGCCGCGGCCGCCACCTCCCATGGATCTGCAAAGGCCGCCGCCGAGCCAGCCAGAGGCGCCGAGGGCCCAGCCGCCACCAAACCAGAGCCGAGCGAGGGGGCGCCGCCCCCGCAGCCGGAGCACGCGTCGCCTGGAGCTTGGAGCGCACCGCAGCCTCATACTCCAGATCCACCTCCTCGCCACCCGAGCCCTCCCTCCTCCGCTTCTGGCCAGAGACGGCCTTGCTGGAGGACCCGCGCGAGCAGTCCATCAAAACCACCGCCGCAAACGAGAGAGAAAGGGGGGGGGAGGAGGAGGAGTAGATCTAGAGAAGACGCGAATGGGAGAGCGGCGACGACGCAGGTCAGAAGAGGACGCAGGAAACCCTAAGAATGGGGGAGCCGAGCCCTTCCGCACCCATAAATATCCGGACCGCGCCAGGCCGAGGCCAATTGGTTGGGCTGAAGGGGGAGCGAGGGAGTGGGCCTGGGCCACCATGCGCCCGAGCACCAGAGGAGGAGGGGGGGGGAGGAGGGGGGCTGACACGCAGTCAAGGGGGCATAACCCCAGGCCCAACAAGCCCACCAGGCGACTCAGGGGCCCGCGGCCCAGGGACAGGGCCCCCCACAGACGCCAGCGCCAGATCTAGGGTTGCCGCCGCCGCCGACGACGACGATGCCAGCGACGAACCCCTAGGCGGAGCACAAGCAGGGAAGGACGCCGGAGAGGAGGGGGCAGAGAGCGGGTCCGGCACCCCCACGCCTCCCCCACCAGGGCCCAGGAGCCCCTGAGCCGGAGACGGAGCAGGAGCACGACGACACCCACGGGACATGCGCCGCCAGCCATCCACCTCCACCGCGGCGAAGGCAGGCTGCCCGCGCCCACCAGGCGCAAACTTCCGGCAGCGGCCCGGAGCCGAGACGACGGGGAGACCGCACAGAGGTGCCGGACGGGGAGGGGAATGTTGTTTGCACATACGAGCCTGGATCGAACAACAACTGAACTATCCATCAGAGTAGTCGGTGTGTTATGAAATGAAAACATGCTAGTATCAAGGTCTTCTCTGTGCTACGAGGAAAACACCAACTGAGGTTCTGCATGGTGTGTGTGTGACCCTCAACCTCAAGCTAGCTAAGCTATAGCTTATGGAGCGGTAGCCATGCATGCAGCGATGATGAGGTTCTGCATGGCACGAGAAATTTAAGTTTCCTGACATGTGCATATATGCATTGTCGCTGCATGCATGGTGCCCTATAATTGCTGGCCTGGCAGTTCTGTTCCGTGGCCACCGGCGCGAACGCAGGATCCTTCTTTGTCGTCTCGCTGTTGTTTTCTTCTTCGCCCTGACATGCTATCAAGGATCAGAGGAAGCAGCACTGTGCTGTGCATGTTGGTACGTACGTGCTATATTGTATTGTATCGCATGCAAGCATCAATGCACCAGTGCAATTTGTAACGTACCCTCTCTCTCTTCACGCCCATGCACCAACGCTCACATATGCTTCATGTTTGAGAGGAAATGATAAGCTAAGTTCCTCATGCATCCCGGTAGTTGATGGGATTAATATGGGAGTAAATGTTGGGCAGGAGGCAGACACGAGAGGGAGGGATGCGACGGCTAGCTGATGATCACTAAATAGGGGCTGCAGTTGCCATAACTTCCATTGGCAAGATGGGACGATCATATTCATGTCTTACTTAACTGTGCCATGACTTCTCCGTGTCTTGCATCATTCATGGTTCATGTTTTTTAAGGGAATGCTTCGTCGCTTCAAAGCATGAGGAAAGACAGTTTGTTAGAGGGTCTCTCTCGTGTTAAGTCTTCTCAAGAATCATCTAGGTTTCTCACCTTTGAATTGAATCCACATCGCAGTTTGTGATTTTTTTTGGGTTTTTTCCTCTTCTACACAAGCATTGACTTCCTTGCTGCTAGGAAAAGGTTAGGATTCGCTGATGTACTCCCTCTGGTCCTTTTTACTCTGCATATTAGGTTTGACCGAAGTCAATCTCATCCAATTTTGACCAAATTTATATAAAAAATTATAGACATTCACATAACAACACCAATATCATTAGACTCATCTTGGAATATATTTTCATATTATATTTATTAGATATTATAGATGCTAATAATTTCTAATATAAATTTGGTCAAACTTAGCAAAGTTTGACTTTCGGCAAATCCAATGTGCAGAGTAAAAAGGACCGAGGGAGTACCAAATCATATCATTATGATTACTCGAATGGCAGCAAACTGAGTTTTCTTTCTTTCAAAAATAAAGTTAAACCCCCGGCCTCTGCATCATTGTGATGTACACATCCATTTTTGTTAATAATGAAGTGGAGTACAAAATAAAAGTAACCACGGGTAAAACATTACAAGTTATGAAAAAACACACAAAACTACGTCAACTTCTGAAGCAACAACACCTTCAAGAAGGAACAAGCGCTCTCGCATTGCCATTGTCAGGTCCGACCGAAGACTGACAAGACAAGGATTTTCATCCTGGTTGCCAAAACCTACCACCAAAGTTGAACACATTCGCAAAATGGCAATGCATTCAACAAGATGAAGATGCAGGTTTGCCGCTTTCAAGCCCAACCAATCAAGGCCAGAACAAAGAGTTTTCATCCCTGACATGAAGCGGTGTTTCAATCGTCATCTTGAACACGGATCATCCGGAAGTTATTCGAGCCTGTACTCCACGCTAGGCCAAAAAGACACTAGCAGATGAGTGAGACCCAGCAAACTGAGTATCGATAATTTTCTCACAAACAAAAAACTGAGTATATATAATTAACAACATATGGTGGAAGTAAGTCTAGCTAAATTAGGAAGGCCTTAGGTGACAAGGGAGATTAGGCAAATGTGAGTGTGGAATGTGGACCGTGGAAGCAGCGGCTCGCCCGCACCAACGAGGTTATTGGGCGGTGGCACATGATGGCAGTAGTGGATCTAGGAGCTTAGGATGCTCTAGAACTATTGCCAAAACCTAGTATATTGAACGAGCCAATGTATGAATAAGGCATGGAAATTATATTGATGATATAATGTAGAACTAGGTTGTGCAACACCCTTTATTGGCCAAGTCATCTCAAGAACCATATAGCATTAGGAGTGGGGAGCAACCTCTTCCTCGGCTACAAGGGGCAAAGCAACGGTTGGGAGGTCGTCTTCTTGATAATATACCCAAATAAAACTGACTCTAATAGAAATAATCGCCATATATGAATTTTCAAATTTGAAAGCAGAAGTTCCTCTAGTTTTGCACAAATTTATCTGACCGAGTAATTTTCTAGCCATAAGGTGATTCATCTAGGGTGACTAGTAATCTGGAGGTTCACCCTATAAACAAAACCTACAGATGTATCCATACTTTTTAGGACCTTTATGGATTGCAGGATTTTTGTAGGATTCCAATTCTTTGGTTTTCATGAGGAATGTCTCTGGATCAGAGGAGCGGTTGCACCAAATTCTCATGAAATGGCTTCCGATCGATGCCTCAATTCCATAGAAAATTTAACATCACTCCAACCACGTTTTTAGACTCATTCTCATAAAATCAAAACGTTTTTCCCAGGGTTTTTTCGTGTTACATGGGAGCGATTGTTTTTGCGGCTTTTCTATGTTTTTCAGTCCTCTATTTTGTACTGTCAATCCCGTCAGATTCCCGTATTTCAGAATAATGCGATCCAACGGAACATGTGATGGACAACTATACAAAATATTGTCAAAAATACTAACTAGCGAACATTCCCTAAGAGGGGTATGGCAAGCAAACGCATTTTCCTGGCAGTTTAGTTGCGACGCGGGATCAAGCGGTGGTAATTTCTGCCCATTTTTGCCTTAAAATTTTCTTCTTCCCCAAAACTGCCATGAGTCTGAAGCAACTACCAGCAAAACGTTTGTAAATAAATCGAACGTTCGCCAACTATTGTTGTAGAGGCAAGTTCAGTTATGCTTTATTTTTTCTATTGTTGCCATTCAGGGATAACAAAAAGAAACTAATATACAATTTGGAGAGGAAATTTTCTTTGTTGAATCTTATACGTACAGCTCCATCGAACATAGTACAAATTTCTGTACCTAGGACTTTACAAACCCATGAGTGTGGCCTAATGGGCACTTTACCGGATCAACGATTTATCAGCTGCCTTCATCAATTGTAAACGGTGTACAACACTGTGTTTGGTGGTGTAACGCGTGTATCAGTGTATGCACCGATCATGAATATTGTATCAGTGCTAGCATTTAGGGTGTAGTACCCGCTAGTAAGACATACACAAAAGGACATTCACAAAAGGACAAAAGGACAATAAGACATACACAAAAAGCCACATCCAGACGAGTAACTAGCTGATTATTAGATTGCATAACTCTACTCCATGACATACACAAAAAGACAGAGAGAAATGGCTATATGGCTACTTTATACATTAACCGAACTTGATAAGCTTGCCTTGGCTCTATCTTGTTAGATCCTTGCGGTTTATTGTATAAGCAGCTTTCTTAACTAATGGTGGCCAGCCACTCGCAGGGAATATTACCTAGAGATCGATGCATGCGATCTAAACGTTAGCATGCATGTTACTACTTGCAGGGCAAAAGGAATGTAACATTATTACTGCGGTGAAAAGTGTGCACAGTGATGACCATACGCAGTCTGCCTTAAATGGAATTTAATTACCATGTTTGCTGCTGCATTCAAGCATGGCAGGCTGCAAATGGATCGAGGAAATGCAAGGGCCGCAGGCAGGAGAAAGTTAATACATTTAAAGGCAGGAGAAAGTTAATACATTTAAATTCAGGGCAAGGCAAAGTAACGAGAAGCTTGCCGGAACGTAAACATGAGCTGCTTCGGGGTGCATGCTCTTTATGCCCAACTAGAATGTTAGTGTTCATGCACGTACAATCTAGGTTAAATTAGCCGCACTAAATAACGCACGTACAATGGATTTTACAATCACCTAGACCTGTATATGGTTCACAGAAAACTAAGCAGTTTGTCATGCATTTTGGAGACATAGGTACCCCTTGCAGGTTTAGACTACCAACGGCGGGAGTAACATAAGTAGTAACATCACATATATCTAGATAAAATAAATGATGTGGCAATGCAATAAATAAAGAAAAAAAGACATGTGGTAACATAGCTAGTTACTACTAGTATGAGTAACATCACACATATTAAGGCAAGATGAGTCTATAGACTAAGAAATGAAGTGTTGCATGTTACTACACATATGTTACTCCCCACTATAGAGGTAGTAACATAGAGTAGTAACATGATCATGTTACTCTATATTACTACCCATTGTGGCTAGTCTTAACACCTCCGGTACGCCGAGGTGACTAACTCCAAGCGGATCTTCCACTTGGTATCAACCTCGGGAACACGGCTTCCACCTACTTTTAGGGCATACTAGATTTTTTTTGAGTAAATTTAGGGCATACTAGATGGTACTACCCCAGTCCGGATTTATTAGCCCTCCTAGTATTTTGAGCCGAACTATGACTATTCATAAGATTAATAAAATATAGAATATGTGCTACGAAAAGTACACTGTTGGATTTGTATTTGGAAGAGCTTTCTGATGGTATTTTTTATGACATATAGTTTACATTTTATTAGTTAAATTTGTTCGTCAAACTTTAGACCAAAATAAAAGGGGGCCTAATAAACCCGGACGGAGGTAGTACTCAGGGTTTGCCATGTATTTAAAAAATGTTAACCATGTATTGGAAAATATTCATCGCGTGTCTGGAAATAGTTGATCAGACAATACCTTCATGTGTGTTTGGTCAACTGTTAGACGCTATGAATCATCAAATAGGATTTTCCGCGTAAAAGTCTCCTACCATGACTAATAAAAAATGAATATATAGCACACCCGAATTTAGGTAGACATGGGAAACAGACTACTCGTCTGGCTTTTCCTTCCTTGTTTCTAATTTTGCCTAAAAAATTGTTCATGTGAACCAAATAGTAACCTGGAGTGGAGAGCCATGAGTCTTAGAGTACCCATAGTGGGGGAGTAACCTAAACTAGTAACATGCATATGTTACTATCTATTTACTATTTGTATAATGGAGAGTAACATGTGTGGTGTTATGCAACACTTCATTTATTAGGTTGTAGACTCATCTTGTCTTGGTATATGTGATGTTACTCATAGTGTGAGTAACTAGCTATGTTACTCAATTTGTCTCTCTCATAAATAATTAACTATCACATCATCTTCTTTGCTTAGGTGTCATTTATGTTATTCCCACTATAGGTAGTCTTACACCAAGGTGAATTGCATGGTGCTATCTAATCCGCATGCTCACCCACAGCCACAACGACCACAAGAAAGAACCGAATCGATTTAAGGAAGGAATAACTGGTCCCGCCACCCCCAACATCCATCACGCAGGCCCGCGTGACTGTGCCACAGCTAGGCAAGCAGCTAGCACGTTGAACGACCAAACAACTATGCTTGCAAGCCCGCAAACAATCCGAAGGCCCGCCCGCTAACCACTGCAAATCTTCAGATGCCCTTAGCGTTGGCCTGGCCAGCCATGCAAAAACTTGAGGAGATATAATAGATGTATATTAGCTTTCTATAACCAGCCAATTTCAAGAAAGATGATCTTGAGGGACCTAATAATTTCAGGTCTATTTCATTGCTTGGTTGCGATTTTAAAATTCTCAGAAAGCTCCTTGCCAATAGACTCTAGAAATTCATTCTGCAATTGGTCTATACCCATCTCAACATTGATTTATCAAGGTACCATCTATTCAGGAATGCCTTGGCTGGGTTTTTCAATATATGCACAAGTTCCGTCAAACTAAACAGGAAATCGTTGTTCTTAAGCTAGACTTCAAAAAGGCATTTGGTATGATTGAGCACTCAACTACTTTGGATGTCTTGGCTGCGAAGGGATCTGGTCACATATGGATCAACTAGCTATTCAAGCACATCTTTTGTTTTACTTAATTGAGTTCCAGGGAAGCAATTTCGTTACTATATGGGAACAAGGCAAGGTGATCCTCTTTCATTTGTCCTCTTGATACAGACTTCTTGCAAACCATTCTAAACGAATCAATGGCTCAAAACATGATATCTACGCCCATTGGATTAGTTGTATGTCTCGCCTTTTACAATAATTCAGTATGTTCATGAAACTATCCTCGTTTTGCTTGCCTGTGAAATTCATTTACAACATATCAAGAACTTTCTTTTTCCTTCTGATGTACAGACTAGTCGCAAGGTTAACTATTCCAAGTATTCCATTCTGCCAATTAATGTTCCTCTAAATAGGATGGGATCCTTGCTCAGATTCTCCGATGCCAACAAGGTGCTTTCCCTTTGACTTACAAAGTGTTCTCCCTGAGTATGCACCGTTGCTACAGTTCGTCGTGCCGAGACACCACGTGATGATCGGGTGTGATAAGCTCTACGTTCGCATACAATGGGCGCAAGCCATTTTTGCACACGTAGAATACTCGGGTTAAACTTGACGAGCGTAGCATATGCAGATATGGCCTCGGAACACTGAGACCGAAAGGTCGAACGTGAATCGTATAGTAGATATGATCAACATAGTGACGTTCACCATTGAAAACTATCCATCAGAGTAGTTGGTGAGTTTGCACATACGAGCCTGGATCGAACAACAACTGAACTATCCATCAGAGTAGTCGGTGAGTTTGGTCTTCGTTTGAAACAATGTGTGGAATAGTTTCGCAACTCACGCCACCTGGAACACCACAGCGTAATGGTGTGTCCGAACATCGTAACCATACTTTATTAGATATGGGGCGATCTATGATGTCTCTTACCGATTTACCACTATCGTTTTAGGGTTATTCATTAGAGACAGCTGCATTCACGTTAAATAGGGCACCATCTAAATCTGCTGAGACGACACCCTATGAACTATGGTTTAGCAAGAAACCTAAGCTTTTGTTTCATAAAGTTTGGGGCTGCGATGCTTATGTGAAAAAGATTCAACCTGATAAGCTCGAACCCAAATCGAAGAAATGTGTCTTCATAGGATACCTAAAGGAAACTGTTGGGTACACGTTCTATCACAGATCTGAAGGCAAGGTATTTGTTGCTAAGAATGGATCCTTTCTAGAGAAGGAGTTTTCTCTCGAAAGAAGTGAGTGGGAGGAAAGTAGAACTTGATTAGGTAATTGTCCCTTCTCCCAAATTGGAAAGTAGTTCATCACAGAAATCGGTTCCAGTGATGCCTACACCAATTAGTGAGGAAGTTAATGATGAGAAACATGAATCTTCGAATCAAGTTACTACTAAACCTCGTAGGTCAACTAGAGTAAGGTCCGCACCAGAGTGGTATGGTAATCCTGTTCTGGAGGTCATGTTACTTGACCATGACGAACATACGAACTACGAGGAAGCGATGATGAGCCCAGATTCTGCGAAATGGCTTGAGGCCATGAAATCTGAGATGGGATCCATGTATGAGAACAAAGTGTGGACTTTGGTTGACTTGCCCTATGATCAGTAAGCCATAGAGAATAAATGGATCTTCAAGAGGAAGACAGACGCTAATAGTAGTTACTATCTACAAAGCTAGACTTGTCGAAAAAAGGTTTTTGACAAGTTCAAGGTGTTGACTACAATGAGATTTTCTCAGTCGTAGCGATGCTTAAGTCTATCCGAATCATGTTAGCAATTGCCACATTTTATGAATTCTGGAAAATGGATGTCAAAACTGCATTCCTTAATGGGTTTCTTCAAAAAGAGTTGTATATGATGCAACCAGAAGGTTTTGTCAATCCTAAAGGAACTAACAAAGTGTGAAAGCTCCAGCGATCCATCTATGGACTGGTGCAAGTATCTCGGAGTTGGAATATACGCTTTGATAAGGTGATCAAATCATATGGTTTTATACAGACTTTTGGTGAAGCCTGTATTTACAAGAAAGTGAGTGGGA
Source organism: Aegilops longissima (assembly GCA_021605205.1). Lineage (NCBI taxonomy): Eukaryota > Viridiplantae > Streptophyta > Magnoliopsida > Poales > Poaceae > Aegilops > Aegilops longissima. The sequence goes on from CM038682.1 coordinate 538,413,605, forward strand.
GCACTACAACCTTTCTGATAAGTATATGTGAATGACATATTTTTGATCAGAAATGATGTAGAATTTTCTGGAAAGCATAAAGGAGTGTTTGAAAGAAGTTTTTTCGAAGAAAGACCTCGTTGAAGCTGCTTACATATTGAGCATCAAGATCTATAAAGATAGTTCAAGACACTTGATAAGTTTTTTCAATGAGTATATACCTTGACAAGATTTTGAAATAGTTCAAAATGGAACAGTCAAAGAAGGAGTTCTTGCCTGTGTTGCAAGGTGTAAAGTTGAGTAAAGACTCAAAACCCAACCACGGCAGAAAATAGAAACAGAATGAAAAGTCATTCCCTATGCCTCAGTCATAGGTTCTATAAAGTATGCTATGCTGTGTACCAGACCTATTGTGTACCTCACCATGAGTTTGGCAAGAGGGTACAATACTGATCCAAGAGTGGATCACTGGACAGCGGTCAAAATTATCCTTAGTGGAATAAGGATATATTTCTCAGTTATGGAGGTGACAAAAAGTTCGTCGTAAAGGGTTACGTCGATGCAAGCTTTGACACTGATCCGGATGACTCTAAGTCTTAATATGGATATATATTGAAAGTGGGAGCAATTAGCTAGAGTAGCTCCATGCAGAACATTGTAGACATAGAAATTTGCAAAATACATAAGGATCTGAATATGGCAGACCCGTTGACTAAACCTCTCTCACAAGTAAAACATGATCACACCTTAGTACTCTTTGGGTGTTAATCACATAGCGATGTGAACTAGATTATTGACTCTAGTAAACCCTTTGGGTGTTAGTCACATGGCGATGTGGACTAATCACATAAAGATGTGAACTATTGGTGTTAAATCACATGACGATGTGAACTAGATTATTGACTCTAGTGCAAGTGGGAGACTGAAGGAAATATGCCCTAGAGGCAATAATAAAGTTGTTATTTATATTTCCTTATATCATGATAAATGTTTATTATTCATGCTAGAATTGTATTAACTGGAAACTTAGTACATGTGTGAATACATAGACAAAACAGAGTGTCCCTAGTATGCCTCTACTTGACTAGCTTGTTAATCAAATATGGTTAAGTTTCCTGACCATGGACATGTGTTGTCATTTGATGAACGGGATCACATCATTAGAGAATGATGTGATGGAAAAGACCCATCCGTTAGCTTAGCATAATGATTGTTAAGTTTTATTGCTATTGCTTTCTTCATGACTTATACATATTCCTCTGGCTATGAGATTATGCAACTTCCGAATACCGGAGGAACACCTTGTGTGCTATCAAACGACACAACGTTATTGGGTGATTATAAAGATGCTCTATAGGTGTCTCCGAAGGTGTTTGTTGGGTTGGCATATATCAAGATTAGGATTTGTCATTCCGAGCGTGTCGGAGAGGTATCTCTGGGCGCTCTCGGTAATGCACATCACTATAAGCCTTGCAAGCAATGTGACTAATGAGTTAGTTACAGGATGATGCATTACGAAACGAGTAAAGAGACTTGCCAGTAACGAGATTGAACTAGGTATGAGAATACCGACGATCGAATCTCAGGCAAGTAACATACCGATGACAAAGGGAATTACGTGTGTGGTCATAAGGTTCGACCGATAAAGATCTTCGTAGAATATGTAGGAGCCAATATGGGCATCCAGGTTCCGCTATTGGTTATTGACCAGAGAGGTGTGTCGGTCATGTCTACATAGTTCTAGAACCCGTAGGGTCCGCACGCTTAACGTTCGTTGACGATATAGTATTATATGAGTTATGTATGTTGGTGACTGAATGTTGTTTGGAGTCTCGGATGAGACCACGGACATCAAGAGGAGCTCCGGAATGGTACGGAGGTAAATATTCATATATTGGATGATATGGTTAGGCCAAGGGGTCAGGCCCACGGGGCTATAGGTCGGTGCAAAAGATAGTTTTGTGGAGGTCAGAGGCCAAACACCGGAGACCTCGGCGCGCTGGCGCCCGCCCCGGGCCGGGCCGAGGCCCATGGCGTCTGGGCCAGACGACAAGGATTGTGGCATTTGGTCCTGGAGTCCGAGTGGGACTCTTGCCTTTCGGGAAAAACTGACTTTGAGGAGGCTTTTACTCCAAGTGTCGACCCCAGGGCTCAACATATAAATAGAGGGGCAGGGCTAGCACCCAATACACATCAAGTATCACCAAGCCGTGTGCCGGCAACCCCGTCCCCTGTAGTTTATCCTCCGTCATAGTTTTTTTAGTGCTTAGGCGAAGCCCTGCGGAGATTGTTCTTCACCAACACCGTCACCACGCCGTGGTGTTGCCGGAACTCATCTACTACTTCACCCTTCTAGCTGGATCAAGAAGGCGAGTATGTCATCGAGCTGAATGTGTGCTGAACACGGAGGTGTCGTACTTTCGGTACTTGATCGGGACGGATCATGGAGGTGTACGACTACATCAACCGTGTTGATAAACGCTTCCGCTTTGCGATCTTCAAGGGTATGAAGATGCTCTCCCCCTCTCGTTGCTATGCATCTCCTAGATAGATCTTGCGTGAGCGTAGGAAACTTTTTGAAATTGCATGCTACGTTCCCCAACAGTTTGGACCAAGCACGGAGAAAGAGGGGTTATGATGGAAGACAATGAAGTAGAAGAGGATGATGACAGCTATCCTGGCCATGGGTTCCCTGAATACGATGGTACAACAATGGGGGAAGAAGCTGAGCCAGCAATGCGGGAAGAAGCTGAAGAAGAGGCATCATATGAGCCCGCTGATGATGTAGGTCAGGCCATTGCCGATGCAAAGAGAAACCGCGCAAGTGAAAAGGAGAACAAGAAGTTGCAGCGCATGTTAGAGGATCACAAGAAATTGTTGTACCCGAATTGCAAAGCTGACAAGAAAAAGTTGGGCACCACACTGGAATTGCTTCAATAGAAGGCAGAGAATGGTGTATCTGACAAGGGATTTGGAAAGTTGCTGATAATGTTAAAGAATATGCTTCCAAAGGACAACGAATTGCTCGAGAGTACGTATGAAGCAACGAATTTCCATCTAGGGTTAGAGGTGCAGAGAGGATACATCATACGATGAGCCAAAGCTCCACATAGTTCTTTCAGGGAAAAGAAACATCGTGGGAGTGGATTACAAGACAAACATAACAGAAGATTATGTAAAGTTTGATGAAATTGCTCCATTCAGAGTGAATATTGACCCGAGCATCCAGTAAAATGATGAAGATTGTCCATGGTTACGGCGCAAAGGGACACACACGAAGAAAAAGTTTCACACCCAAAGATCCCACTCTGGGATGTGATCGGCTTCACTGTCATCACTTTCTTCTCTAGTGAGTTTCAGGACTTGTATATCTGGAAAGACCCACTTTGGACAAACCATAGGGAATCTTTGTAATAGTTAGGGTGCTTATGTGTTTTGGCATTTGAAACATGTACTTTTGTGCTTAGGACAAACGTGTACCTTTCTGACATCATTTGCTATTTTTTCAGCTCATTTACTGATTTTCTTAGAGCTAAATGACCCTGAAATTGAAAAGCAGTACGAATGAACTCTGAAAAGGTTGAAAGTTGGCATGGTATCATCATTTCACCCCACATAGAATGTGCAAAAAAGTTGAGAGGGTTACGACAAAAACTGGATGTACTTCGTGTACAAAATGGATAATCTCTTTCAAAGTATCAGGGTTTCGAACGAAAACTCATCTGTTACAAAGGCATTTCATTTTTTTAAACCTGTTACAACTCCGGACTTTTTGTGCATTCAGTATGCACCATGCAAAGCCACGTCATCAACTTTCAAACCTTTCTGACATCATTTGCTATTTTTCATGTATTTACTGATTTTTTTGAGCTAAATGACCCTGAAATTGAAAAGCGGTACAAATGAACTCTGAAAAGGTTGAAAGTTGGCATGGTATCATCATTTCACCCAGATAGTTTGTCCAAAAAAGTTGAGAGGGTTACAACAAAAACTGGATGCACTTCGTGTACAAAATGGATAATCTCTTTCGAAGTATCAGGGTTTCGGACGAAAACTCATCTGTTACAAAGGCATTTAATTTTTTTAAACCTATTACAACTCCAGACTTTTTGTGCGTTCAGTATGCACCATTCAAAGCCACATCATCAACTTTCCACCCTTTCTGACATCATTTGCTATTTTTCATGCACTTATTTTTTTGAGCTAAATGACACTGAAATTGAAAAGCAGTACAAATGAGCTTTCAAAAGGTTGAAAGTTGGCATGGTATCATCATTTCACCCACATAGCATGTGCAAAAATGAGGGTTACAGCAAAAACTGGATGCACTTCGTGTACAAAATTGACAATCTCTTTTGAAGTATCAAGGTTTCGGACGAAAACTCATCTGTTCCAAAGGCATTTCATTTTTTTACCTATCACAACTCCAGACTTTTTGTGCGTTTAGTATGCACCATTCAATGCCACGTCATCAACTTTCAACCCTTTCTGACATCATTTGCTATATTTCATGCATTTATTGATTTTTTGAGCTAAATGACCCTGAAATTGAAAAGCAGTACGAATGAACTGTGAAAAGGTTGAAAGTTGGCATGGTATCATCATTTCACCCACATAGCATGTGCAAAAAAGTTGAGAGGGTTACGGCAAAAACTGGATGCACTTCGTGTACAAAATGGACAATCTCTTTCGAAGTATCAGGGTTTCGGACGAAAACTCATTTGTTACAAAGGCATTTCATTTTTTAAATAACCTAAGCATTACCAAATTGAATATAATGATAAAGCACACTAATATTAAACATAAGAAAAAAGAATCACTGGAAAATCTATTTTTAAAGTTAAGTTATTCACAAACTAGTGATTCACACAAATTTCAAATAATTCAAATTTAAACTATTGAAATTTGAAAACTACTGGCACTAACAGAAAGTTTGTAATTTTTTGTACGTAAAGAAAACATATTCACAAAGAAACTCTAAATACATCAAAAAGCAACTCACAAATAAATAAAAGAAAATAAATAAAGTAGAAAAGAAAAAAAAGAAAAAAAAATAGCCCGCCTACTAGGGCACAGTGGCCTGCATATGACTAGAACCCAACCTATAGTTGGGCCAGGATGCATGCCCGCAAGGCCCAGTAGGCCCACAGGGCAGCGTAGCAGTTTAGGCCCAGAAGCCTGCTTTGGAGAGGAGCTCGAAGGAGCAGCCGCGGCTGGGTTTATAAACCAGTGCGGCTGCCCTTCGCTCGGCGAGGTGGGACTAAACTTTGTGCACCGCGGGTGGCAGCACACCCCCTTTAGAACCGGGTCGTGGATCCAACCGGTACTAAAGGGGGGGTCTTTAGTACCGGTTGGAGCCACCAACCGGTACTAAAGTGGATTGACCTTTAGTACCGGTTGGAGCCACCACCCGGTACTAAAGTGGTGCGCTTTCCGCCGCTTGGCCTGGCCAAAACAGACCTTTAGTACCGGTTGGTGGCTCCAACCACTACTAAAGGTCAATCCTATATATACAACACTTCAAAAAAAATCACTTTCCCTCTGTTCTTCCTCTGTTTCTTCCTCTCCGCACCCGATGCGCTGCCTGCCCCGATCGATATCGTCGCAGCCCACGCCGTCGCCAAGACCCTCACGCCGCCCGACGACGCCGCCCACGCCATCCCACGTGGCGTCGCCCGCCCCCCATCGCCGCCTCCTCGAGCTCAAGACGCCATCGCCGCCGCCGTCGCCTTGACGCCTGAGCCCCTGCCGCCATGGCCGCCTCCCATAGCTAGATCAAGCCCTTTACAGA